>JAFVLO010000007.1:0-1200000 GCA_023758125.1 Alternaria sp. Ai002NY15 | reverse complement strand
AGTCTACAAGACGCTATTTAACTCTAACTATATAAATAAGAAGCTAGATAAGTTTAAAGTTAATATTATTAAGACGTTAAAGTAATAGGCTAGATAAGAGAAGCTGTAAGAAGAGAAAGAAGAATAGAAGTTTAATAAGCTCTTAGGCGCCGTAGTTAATGCAATTACTCTTAGCACTTTCTTTAACTACGTACTAGTAGAAGTAGAAGCTAGTAGAGTAGTTAACTACTATAGCCTAAAGGTAGAACACTAGACTAACTAGAAGATTAGCTATATGTAACAGCACATTATTATAGATTAAGGCTAAGAATACAACTCTAAAGACGCAGATTATAACTACCTAAGAGATAATTAAGCGTATAACTAACTAATAGGTATTAAGCACTTATATTAAGACTACCTAAAGGTCTCTATTAATATTAGAGAGAACTCTTTTCTCTACTTCTTAGACTTAGGCGCTAAGCTAAACACTATTAAGAGAGAAGTAGCTAAGAGAGCTATATTACTAATTATATTACTACTAGGTAGTATAAAGGCTGCTTAGATAGTTACTACAAATAGAAGTATAGTAAGCTTTATAGGTATTATCTAGAGTATCTCTATTATTATAGAGTAGATTAAAGTCTAAATAAACTTCTTTGTTATAGAATTCTGCACTAATCTAATTATTCTAGGTAACTCTTTTCTAATAGACGCTTAGGCGCGTATTAAGTATGTAACTAATAGATTAACGTACTATCGCATCTTTAGCGCAGATAGCTAAGCTAATATAAGATTTATGTATGCTAGAAGTAATAAGCTTATAGCTTCTAGTCTTTATACTAAACCTACGTTAGAAAAAGGTATAGAAGTGTAGTAGCTAGCGCTACACTTTAGCACGCAACTAAAGAGCTAGTAGGCAGCGCAGCGTGCGCGTATATAGAGGTAGTAGATATAATAATAGAGAAGGTTAGAGATAGTAGACTAAATAGTAGTTAGATACCTATATAATCTATTAGTAAATAGGTTTTATAGAAGAAGCGTAGAGCCTCTAGAAAAAATCTAAAAGCGTACTTATTAAGATTAAATAGTAAGTTAATAAGCCTTAGGCCTAATAGAAGCTTGCTAATAAAAGATAATAAAGGCCTATATATTTTTAAGATAGAAGACGTTAAAGAGCTATTAAGCTAACTTCTAAGTAATATTATAAAGAGTATTAGTAACAAAGACACTGTAAAATAGAGTAAGGCGTTCTTCTAGGTAAAGAACCTAGCTAAGGTAGATAAAGGCCTTACACTAAAGGTTAATATAGTTATAGTGTTACGTAAACTTACGCGCTTATCTACTAAGTATATAGTAAGTTAGCTAAATAACACTTAGATTAATAGAGCTTATAAGCGTAAAGGCGTTAAGATTAAATCTATTAATAACTCTAGCTAACTAACGCAACCTATTAAGAGGCAGTTAGACTAGAAGAAGAGAGCGGTAGTAAAGTAAATACTTAATGCTAACAGCTAATTAGCTCTATTTACTAAGTATTTTAAGCTATAATACGCTATATTTCTCTAAGGCACTTAAATAATATCTAAACGCATTTTAGAGATAAAAATCTTATTAGAGTTATTACTAGTAGAGAAAGACATGCTCTTAGAGGTTCTCTACTAATAAGAAGCAGCACTAGCCTAGAACTTTAGAGAATCTAGAAGAGTTAGTAAAGATGTTATCTCTCTAGTTGTTATTAATATAGTACTATATTAAGCCTAGAGAGCTAACTAGTTCTCTATTCTAAGAAAGCTTTAGTAGGTTATAATTAACATAATTTAGAACTATATTAATAGAAGTACTTTAGAGTTATGTAAGAGCTAGTATTGTAATCTATAGTTCTTAGTTGCTAAGAAAGACAAAAAGTATTACCTAATTAATAACGCTTAAAAACTTAATAAAGTTATAATTTACGACGCTAACCTACTACTTAATTCTAATAAGTTTTTAGAGAAATTTACAAAATGCGTTATTATAAGCCTATTAAACTTCTTCTTAGAGTATAACTAAGTAGAACTATATAAAGACTTAAGAGATATAATAGCCTTTTTAACGCTATTAGAACTTATATAATAGTATATACTTCTAATAAGTATAATAAACTCTCTAGTAGAGTTTATACGTGTTATAACAAAGATTTATAGAGACTATATCTCTAATAGGTATATACTATACCTTAATAACGTGTATATTAAGAAGCTAAAGAAGTGCTATAGTAACTATAAGGTAGAACTAGATATAAAGTAGTTTGTTACTAAACACCTTTTAAA
Organism: Alternaria sp. Ai002NY15; assembly: GCA_023758125.1. Classification (NCBI taxonomy): domain Eukaryota; kingdom Fungi; phylum Ascomycota; class Dothideomycetes; order Pleosporales; family Pleosporaceae; genus Alternaria; species Alternaria sp. Ai002NY15. The sequence goes on along the minus strand of JAFVLO010000007.1, from coordinate 1,197,709 downwards.
TATTAATAAAGTGCTTATAGATATTAAGCGCGTAGGCGCAATAATATTAGACTATAAGTCTAACTTCTACTATCTCTCTATAATTATTATTAGCTATTAAATTAATAAATATAGCTACTACTCTAATAAGAAGAAGGTTAACAAGATTACGTGTTAGCTAGATTATCGCAACGCTAAGAAAGTCTAAATATTTCTTAGAATCTACGTTTACTATAGAGTATAGGTACTAGGTTTTGCTATTATTACAGCCTCTTTATTTAAGCTTCTCTACAAGAATACACTATTTAAATAAAGCCTAGAGTAGAAGTAGGTAATAGAATATCTTAAGGCAGCTCTAATAACTGCTCTAGCGCTAGTTTCTATTAATTACACTAAGCCTATCTAAAAGATTATTCTTATAGTTAATAGTAGTAAGAAGAGTTAGAGTATAGTTATTATACAGCTTAATCTAAATAGCTATTATTACTCTATACGCTTTAAGAGTAGAGTTTAGTCTACTACTAAGAGAAATTAGAATTTAAGTAAGTATAAATACAAGGCTCTTCTACTTTCTCTAAAGAAGTTTTAGTTCTATATCTATAGAGTAAACTTCTAAGTTAAAACAGACGTAAAGACGCTTATTACACAACTCTAATAAAGCGTAATAGATCTCTCTAGAGCTCTAATTACTTAGTAGCTTACACTTCTTAATATGTAGAAGTTTAACATTATCTATATAGCTAGTAAGAAGAATGTTATAGCTAATGCTCTTTTAAGAATACTTAAGCTAGATAGCTAGAAGCTGCCTAACAAACCTAAGAAAGATATAGAAGACTTTATTAATGCGCACCTAAATATAGTTTAGCTTATCTTTAGCAAAGCTCTAGCGCACGCGTATAGAATATGCTAGGTAAATCTTTTTTTTAATAATTAACTACTAGTAGATAGCTATAGTAACAAGTTATAAGTAATTGCAGGCTAGCTTCTATTCTAGAGAAGGCCTAAGTATATGTCTACTACTAAGTTTTGTAAGTTTAAGAAGAAGGCGCTCTAAATAACTATTAGAGAATAACATCTCTTTATAATTCTCTTAGAAGGCTAGCCTCTATAAAAAGTAGTTAACTTAATAAATAAGTAGTATAAGATTATTAGATCTCTCTATAATAAGTCTAGCTACTAAGGTAAGAAAGGCACCTAGCGTAAGATGTAGGCGCGCTACTATTAGAAAGAATAGTATAATTAAGTTAAACGCTATGTATAGTTCTACTCTAAGTGCTAATTATATATATTAGTAATAGTTTAAAAAGAGCTTTAGCCTATAGAGCTACTAATAATACTATTTGTATAGATTACTATTAACGTTATTTACATGCTGCCTAGCTATAATAGTAAGAAGTTTCTTATTATTGTCTAAGACTACCTTTTGCAATAGGTAGAAGCTAAGGCTTTAGCTAAGAATAACTTAAAGAGTGTTTAGAAGTTTCTACTATATAATGTCTTTTGTTAATAGAGTATTCTACTTAAGATATTAGCTAATAGAGGCTCTAAGAATAAAGGCCTTATTAAGAAACTTTAGAAGTAATAGAGAATTAATAGAGTTATTTTAAGTGCTTACTACTCTTAGAGGTAAGAACTTATTAAGCAAGAGTACGCGCCTATTATAGCTGCTCTAAAGAAGCTTTCTAGTAACTAGGTAGATAACTTACCTAACGTTTTATAAGCTAACTGCACTACTATTAAGCAATCTATAAATAAAACACTAGCGTACTTAGTCTTAGGCTAGTAGTATATCTTACCTATTAAGCTATCTATTCTAACTTAGCAGACGCTTCTATAGAATAACGTTTAGAATATACTTACTCTTCTTATAATGCAAGCCTGCTAGTTTAACTATAGAGATAAATAATTTAAGAAGTCTATTAACTGTACTATGCGTCTTAGGTATAAGAATAAGAACTATTTTAACTAGTTAAGAGTTCTTTAGCTAAGTAAGCTTTCTCTAGGTAATCTTATTCTATTAAGAGACTCTTTTTACAAAAATAACTAATCTACGCTTACTAAGTTTCTATCTAAGTAGAAGAGGCTATTTCGCATTAGCAGCGTTAATAAGAAAAGTTAGTATTAGTTAGAAGAGCTTAATAGTACTTCTTTCTAAAGTTATACGCTAGAGAACTGCCTAAAGGCCTTTTACTAGCGTATAGTAGCAGATCTTGCTAAGATTAATAGGCTAGACTACACTGCAACTATATTCTCTGCTAATAAAACTAATAATATAGATTAAGAAGTAAGTAGTAATAATAATAATAAGACGCCTAAACAGCCTACGTACAGCTAAGATATTCTAGATACTCTAGAGTTAACTAAAGTTTAAAGAAGCTTATAGCTAAGAGCTTAACTAGATAATCTATTAGTTAATATAGAAGAGAAACAAGATATAGAATAGGTATTATCTAGATCTTAGTAATTATTAGTAGTTATTCTAATAAAGAAGCTAGATTTTAACTAGAATAAGTATTAGGCATATACATTATAGGTATAGTTTTAAGTAGTTTTAGACATATATATATTAAACACTATAACTAAGCTTTAAACTACGTCTATAAATATATATAGAGAATAGCTACTACTATTTTAGCTTATAACTAAGCAACGTACTTACTTCTTACTCTTTTTCTTCTTCTTACTAGAGGTCTTCTAGACTAATAAGCCTTTAGACTTAGATAGAGTAAGAAATTTATTACTTTTATTATTATTAATATCTATAGCCTTAGTAGAAGGTGTAGTAGGCTTATAAGTGCAAAGAGTGCGTATAGAGGTAGGTAGTAGTACTAGTTTCTTTATCTTCTTAGTAAAGGTAGACTTTATAGTACTCTTAGAAGAAACGCGCTTACGCTTAGAAGATAGTAGAGCTAGAAGACTCTTTAGAGTAGCTATAGCTTTCTCTAGCTAAGTAAGCCTTAGCTTGTAATTTTTCTTAGAGATACTCTTGCTATAGTTGCTAATATCTAAGTTCTAGAACTTCTTAGTAGAATTATAGTTGCTATTACTAACTAGCTTCTTAGAAGCACGCAGAGCCTAAACTATAGAACTCTTCTTATATAACTAAAGTGCGCTTAGGCTATTAGAGCTATTAAGAGAGAAGAAAGGCTAGAATAATTAATAAGAGAGGTAGAATGCTATAAGAGGCTTATTAAGATTAACTAGCTTAGTAAATATAACCTTCTTGCTAGAGAAGTTAGGCTAACCTAAGAACAAGTTAGCTGTTATACTAATACTAAAGAAGTAGATATCTAAGAAGTAGTTAGAAACTTATAAGTAAAAGAGCACTAAGGTTCTACGCTCTTTACGTAGCAATTAGTGCAAGTTCTCTATAGTATTAGAAAGCTATTTAATATAACTAAGTAATACAACTTAAATAGAAGCTTTAAACTACGTTTGTAATAGCTATATATTTTGTTATATCTACTAAGCTTTTTATTCTTACCTAAAGCTAACTTATACTTAATCGCGCTAATAAGATAATAGTATATAAGTGTAGTAATAAGAGGCTTAAAGACGATTTGCTTATAGTTTGTACTAAGAGAGAAGAACTTATAGAAAGATAAATAGTTCTTAGATATATCTAGAGGCGCTAAATTAATTTTGCGCTTAATCTAAAGTTCTTTACTCTAAGTTAGAAAGTAAGCTGCTGTAAGAACTAGTCTAGCTAGAGTCTTTAAAGTGTTAAGGTTAACAATATATCTATAGAAGTCTTTAACCTAGTTAATAGTAAAGTCTACGCGTAATATATATATTACTATAAAAGAATATAATATTAGTAGAATGTCTTTTAGAAAGTAAGAAAGAAAGATAGTAGACTTACTCTAGCTAATAATAGTATTAGAGGTAGAAATACGCTTTAGTAGCTTATACAACTCTACTACTTAATTACTAAGAGCTCTAGGTACTAGACGCTTTTTTACAGGTAACTTAGAAAGAACTTTAGACTTAGATAGGCTAGAGCTTTTAATAGAGGGGCTAAATTTCTTAATATTAGATAAAGTTTTATAGTAGTTAGGCAGCATAGTAAAGTGTAAAGTGTTCTTACCTATAATACTCTAAAGCGCTTAAGAGGCGCTTAGTGCGTAATTAAGGTTAAAATCTATTTACGTAATACCTAAGAACGTCTTAATATTAATCTACTCTTAAAGGCTAAGAAGAGATCTCTTGTTATCTAAGGTAGAGAAGTTAAAGTTATTAAAAGGCTGCGTGTCTAGCTTATTAAGCTTATTAGCACTTATAAGTATAGGCTAAGTAGTAATAGTAGCTAAATAGTTCTTAGCCTTAGGCTTAGTAGTTACCTTATTAGTAGAAGTTAGCTTAGTAGTAGCAGCCTCTAGCGTAGTAATAGTAGACGCTTACTTAGGCGTAGCGCGTAGAAGAGCTTATAGAGTAGTAGAGTAGGCGTTATTAAAGTTAGAGAAGATAATAGACGCGCTCTTAATAAGAGGCTGCTTAATAGTCTTATCTTTAGGCGTAGTATTAATAGAGCTAAAAGCTATAGTAAGAATGTGTGTAAAATAATAGTAGTAGTAGTAAAGTAAAGAGTAAGAAGAGGTAAAAGAGTGCGTAGAAGAGTATAAAGCAGTTAAAGCGTAGAAAGAGTAGAAAGTAGTAATAGAGATATTATAGAAGAATTTGCTTAATGTGTTTACTATCTAAAGAGCTATTAAGCCTATAGTAATAGACTTACTTTTCTTATAAGAACTACTACGTAATACTAGATTACAACACTAGAATTTTAAAGCTAGCTAGTATGTAATAATACTCTTAGAATGTATTAGTAATATAAGAAGAATGTTATAATACTATAATATAAAATATAATGTATTTAGAGTAGTTAGAATTTTAACTAAAGGCTGCTTAGCTAGAGCTATAGTAAAACTCTAACTAGACATCTTAAGTAGGCGCTTAGATTAGTATCTACTAATAAGAAAAGGCCTTTAGATAGGCTAGAGAATAGCTTTAAGAACCTTAGAAATAGATCTTAACTTTATAGAAGAATTATTTTAATTTAGAAAGATGTTAGAAGATCTTCTACATAATTATAAAGGCTGCTAAGGCTATTGCTATTAGTACTTCTTAATTATAGCTTAGAATCTAGTATTATTATAATAACTAATAGAAACCTAAGTATATTATAATAGAAAGATTATGTCTAAACAATATTTAGAACCTAAAGCTAAAAAAGAAGAGACCTTCTTTCTTTTAAGTGTAAGAGAAAAGTAATACAGGTTTAGCTATTACAATATTATAGGCGTAAGAATGTAAGGTAACAAGAGAAGACTTAGAAGTATATTATAATTTTATTTACTATAACTATAGAGTAGAATAGATAGACTTAAGAGTTAATTAGAGAGAAAAGAGACTAGAGAACTACCTGCGTATAGAAGAGCTAGCAGAGCTAGAAGTTATAGAATTAGTAGAAGTTAAAGAAGAAATAGGCTTAGTAGTTCTAGTAGAAGTAGTAATAGAAGTAGTAATAGCAGAAGCCTTAGACTTAACAACATTATTACTAATAGCATCTACCTTATTAGCGACAGCTTTCTTAGGCTTAGACTACTTACAAGGTTAACTATAACTACTACCTAGAACCTAGATAGAAAGAGAAACAGCATAGAGAGCGCGATAACAAAGTTTTCTAGTTAGCGTAATAGGCTTAAGAACACTAGTAGCTAAATAGCTATTAGGTCTAATAGAAAGCGTAGCGTCTAGAGTAGGCTAGCTAGTAGATAGATTAGACTTTGCAGGTTAGCTCTAACGCTTAGCAATAGTTAACTTAGACTTATTATTACTCTTACTAAGAATCTTTAAGCGTAGCAATAATAACTAAATATAAGTTACGCTAGTAGAAGTAAAAGTAGCCTTAGTATTAGAAGCCTTTTTAGGTAAATTATAGCTAAGATTCTTTAGGCTTAGTTAGAAAGCTAAGTTGCAACTAGCGTTAATATTACTTAAATAGTATCTGTACTAAGTAGCTATACTATTGCTAGTCTAGGTAAATAAGGCCTTATTACTCTCTTTAGATATAGTAGTTAGCTTCTTACTAGCCTTAAGACGAGTAAGAACGCTCTTAGAGAGACTAGCGATTATATTAGAGGTAACTATAGACTTAGCAGCTGTAGTAGACTTAAGACTACGCCTTACTACTTAGGTCTCTAGAAGAATATATTAGTAAAGATACTAGAAATAAGAAAGTAAGTGTCTAAAGAATAGTTAGCGACTTACTACAAAAAGAGCAGACCTAATAATTACTATACTTTAAGTAATTAGTGTAAACTCTACTTTTTATTAGCTAGCTATTAATATAGATCTAGATACACTAGCTAAATATCTTTCTATAATTTAACAACGTACACTAACTATAGATAATAATCTTAATAGAAGAATTCTTAACTAAAGAATTAATTGCACTAACTAACTTAGCGCTAAAGTAATAAGATAGTATAAGCGCCTTTATGTTAGAGTTAAATAGCTAGCGCGTAGACTTATTATCTAACTAAAAGAATTTGCTAATAGTTATCTCTAGATTAGCTAAGTAGAAGTTGCTATAAGCGTTAACCTGCACATTAGACTAATAGCTTTTCTAATTAGTAGCTAGAATAGATAGAAAAGGCCTAAGTATGCGTTCTACGCTTTATAAGGTATGTAAGTAATTCTATATATCTATAGTAAAGCTAAGAGTAATAATATAGGCTCTCTAGTTAGTTACTAATAAGGTAGAAGATATTAGAATAATATTTAGTTAAAAAGGCTCTAAGAAAGAGAAAAGACTTACGCTAGGTAATGTACTAGTTGCAACTAAAGTTAGAAGTTTTATACTTATATAACTTTACTATATATATACTACGCCTACTTTTTTTAATAGTCTTAGTTAGAGTAAAGATAGAAAAGCGCAGAGACTTACTCTAGTTTGTCTACTTCTTAGAAAGGCAAGATGTAGGCGTTTAAGAGGCTTTTATTAGAGACTTAAGAGCTAACTTAGACTAAGAATAGCTAGTAAGGTTAATGTTGTAGATAGAGAAAAGTAGTAGAGTAGTATTAGGCACGTTAGTTATAATAGTATTAGTTTAGCTAATACTAGCGCTAGTCTTAGCTTTAATTAAGAGCGCAGTCTTAAGTAGAGTAGGTAAAGTAGGTTTAGCTAATAGCTGTTTAGGCGCACGCGAAGGTTAGAACAACAGTATAGTATTATTACTAGCACTCTTAGTTATAGGCTAAGTAGTAATAGTAGTAGAGTTATCTATAGCCTTAGGCTTAATAGTTATCTTATTAGTAGAAGTTAGCTTAGAAAGCGCAAGCGCGTGCGTAGTAATAGCAGCAGCTTACTTAGCTATAGTAGGCTTAAAAGTAGATATAGTAGTAGAGGTAGCAAAGCTATTATTAGCTTTAGATATAATAGCTAGCTTAGTAGCAAGCTCTTAAGTGTAAAAGGTAAATATAGTAACTAGTATAGTGTCTATAGTAGCTAACTTACCTTTAGAGCGCTTAGGTAAAACTATAGTAGAGAAAGAAGGTTAAGGTAGAGTAGAGTAGAAGAAGAAAAGAAGATAGAGAGAGAATAGCAAAAGGCTACACGCGCAAAGGCAGAGTTAAGAGTAGTAATTACTATGCGCGAGAAGAAAAAGTTGTAATATTATTATTTTAATAGCCTAGTTGCTAAGCGCTAAAGAGCTCTTAGGTAAAAAAAAGTAAAGTAACTAGCGTATAAGTTCTAATAGTAGTGTAGTACGTGTAAACTTTCTAGAATATCTTTATAGATGTACTAGCAATGCACTAGAGATAATAGAATATCTATTAGAGAAAAGGCTAATATTATAAAGAGTTAAGCGCTAGATAGGTAGGCGCTATAGAAAAGCAAAAATTAAACCTAAGAAAGACATAGATCTAAGCCTAAGAGATTATTAGCTACTAATATTAAAAGTAATTAAGATAAAGTTTAGAATATACTAGAGAAATAGAGAAAGAGGCTATAGGCTAGTAAAAGAGATTAAATTAAAACAAGAAGAGTAATAGAAGGAGATGTACTAGAATAAGAATAGCCTAAAAGGATTTTACATTTAGATTTCTAGGTAGAAGTTTAGCGTATAGTATATTTAGATTAAGTAGATAAAATCTAGCAATATAATAGGTAGAAGAGAATATCTAAGAGCTATTCTCTCTTTTGTACTTAAGAAGAAGAGAAAGCCTTCTTCTTAAGTGTAGAAGAGATATAGTAGTAAAACTAGTAATATAATAATAGGCTAAATAGCTATTAGGCTTAAGAGTTAGTGCGCTAGAAAAAGCTAGGTCTAAATAGTGTTTAGACAATAACAACAACTAGAGATAGACACATAATACAACTAACTGCATTAAGCACCTATTCTAATAGAGATACTTCTAATCTCTCTACTACACTAGCTCTAACTAAGTTTTTTAATACTACTATAATAGGTCTAGCTAGTTGCGTTAGCAGCGCCTCTCTAAAGAAAATAGTAAATAAAACCTAGATCTAGAGTAACTATAATAGCTACTATATACACTATTATAAAGGTAGCGTATAAAAGAACTAGAATAGCTATAGTAATATTTATAATAACTTTAGCGTAAGCTATAGTATAAACTAGAGCTACTACCTATATAGTAGTCTTAGAAATAGTTATAGCGTAGTAAAGTATATAAGTAAGAGTAGTAGCGTAGTAAATGTAAATAGTAATAACTATAGAACTTTAATAAAGATAAAGAGAGAGCCTTAAGAAGGCGCTGCTAGCTAGTAGTACTAGTAGTCTAGTAAAGTTTAAGTTAGTAAGTAAAGCTAAAAGTTTACTATAATAGCACTTACTATAATATTAGAGAGGTTAGTAATAGTATTATCTTAGACCTACTAAACTACTAATATTTATACTATTATTTTACTTATATTATACGTAATAGTATTAACTAAGGCTATAGTATTACTACTATAACTATAAGAAGATATTAATAGAGCTAGCTAGACTTCTATACTACTACTACTCTAGTTATTATAACGCTTAGCAGCGTAAAGAGGTACTAAAGTTATAATAAAGCTTTAGGTCTAAACTATCTTAAGAAGCTTAAAAAATACTCTAGCTAAGTAGTTAAAGGTAGACGTAAAAATAGCTCTCTAGCCTCTTCTTAGCTTTACGCTAGCGCTAATTATACTAGCTATTATAATATAAAAGTTATTATTATTAATACTATAATATACTAGTTTAAACTAGTAATAGAAAAGAACTTAAAGCTCTTTATTAGTAGTAAGAAAGTTATTAATACGCTTATAGTATAGCTTCTTATATAAGTAGGTTTAATAAGTAATCTCTAAATAGTGTATTAGTAGTACTATAATATTATAGTTCTAGCTGCAACTACTCTATTACGTTATTACGTAACTAGCCTAGCCTAATTAGGTTAGACTAGCGCTAGCTCTAGAATACAAAGGTCTCTATACCTCTATATTCTACTTAATAGCTTATATTCTATTATATACCTATCTAATTACATTTCTTATATTATATAAGCTTCTTTTTAAGATAAGCTATTATATAGCTTATACGTAAATTATATTACACTAGTTGTAAGATAATAGACTAAACTAATACATTAGCGCGCAACACTAATAGCGTAGTTACTATAGCTTACTCTATATTCTATATCTCTAAGTTCTGCGCTAAACTAAGAATAGCTAGGTTAAACACTAATAGTAACGCTACTACTACTAATAGCAGCAGCAGACTATTCTCTATTAATAATAATACCTAGACCTAGCTAGACGTTAACTAAGGCTTTAATAATAGTCTTAGTAACTTTAAGAATAATAGTAACCTTAGTAATACTAAGAAGAATACCTTCTGTTAATAGCGCGCTGCTGCTCTTACTAAACACTAATACGCTTATAGAGTATACTTCTAGAACACTAATAATAATAGTAGTAGTAGAGATAGTAATAGCGATAACGCTAAAGCTAGCGCCTAGCGTTACTGCAACTTACGCTAATAGTTGCTCTAGGCTATAGTTAAGCCTAAGAGCTAGACTATCTTCTTTATTATCTAGAATAAGGCTACTAATACTATTTATATCTAACTTACTAACGTCTATAAGAATAGTAAAGAGAAGCTACTCTATAATATCTACACTTCTAACTAGCTTAAGAAAGTAGTTAATAAGAACCTAAACGCTCTTTTTAGCTACCTTATTAATATTATAAATAACTATATTACTTATAATAAAGAAGTTAAATAAATGCGTAATAACGCTTACCTCTATAAGAATAAAGTTACTACTTATATTAAGCGCGCTAGAGCTTAGACTAAGGCTACTTCTAATATTAAGCTTAAGGTACTTACTAAAAAGTGTACGCGTATAATAAAGATAAAGCGTAACTATGTAGTTTATATTACTATTATTAATAATAAGATAAAAGCGTCTTATAACTCTAATATCTACTTTTAAACTTATATTACTAATTTTACTAATAATAAGAACTAGCTATAATAGCGTCTAGGCGTTTCTATAGATAGTAGTATTAACCTAGATAGTAGTGCTACTAGTAGTTATACTTACCTTAGTAAGAATAGTTAGCTATTAGAATAGTAATACTAATAGCAGGCGCTATAGTAATAGCATTACCTAGTAATATCTATAGGCTCTCTACTACTACTACCTATCTATTCTAACTCTTATATAGAATATAGTAGTAACTCTTTAGCGCTACCTCTATAGCTATCTTAACCTACGCGCTCTATCTCTAAGAATCTTACTACTACTAGCGCTAAACTTAAGAATATTAATATATTCTATAGTAACTCTAATAGTAACGCTAGTAAGTATAAGTATTAGCGTAGGTCTGCTAGAAACTTTCTTAAAAAGACTAATATATACACTACTATAAAGAACTAGATAGACTATATTATTAACTACCTTTATAGCTTTACTATATAGTAAGTAGAGTATTACGCGTCTCTAAACTATTACACTAGATTTATTAATATTAATAAGATCTTTCTTAACTTAGACTATATCTATAACACTACTAACGCTTTTAGTAACGCTATAGCTACTTTATATAATAGTACTCTAAAGTAGAAGAATAGCAAAGCCTTTAACGCGTAGATTAAACGCTTTACCTTAATTATTACTTCTATTAATATAGCTAACTAGAAGTTAGTTTAGTACACTATCTACTTTATAAAGTATAGCTATAACGCATTCTCTTAGTACTACGTTAGTAATATCTAGAATTAGTTTATCTATAACTATTGCACCTAGGTATAGTTTCTGCGCTTAACTAGAAGTAATAACTCTAACTTAAATACTACTTATAGTAGCTAAGATAGCAGCAGCTTTATAACTATGTCTACTACTAGTAGTAACTACTCTATAGGCACATACACTAACTATAGATAGACTAAGGCCTAGCTAGTAGTCTTATCTAAGTAAGACAAGTACTTTAAGTATAGTAGCACTTATAACATAGATAGTAAAAACTATTACACTACTAATAGTAACGCTTTATCTTCTTATAAGAATAGAGCTATTATTACTACGTCTAAGATTCTAGCTCTATAGGCTACTCTTACTAATATAGCTCTATAAGCATTAGTTAAGAATATTACTAATTTAGAAAACTAGATATCTCTAGTAATAGTTACTACTAGAGATAAATAAAGAGAAAGAATAATACACTCTAGAGTTCTCTAGTTACTCTATATATACCTAGACTAGTACCTACTTACTCTAATACGCTCTTTAACGTTCTTACTAGACTACTATCTTCTACTCTTCTAACTCTACTAACTCTACGCTTACTAGAGTAAAGAACTAAAATTCTATAGATCTATATATAATACTTAGAGAACTAGACATATATAGATAGTAGAGATAATAGTAGAGAAGTAACTCTTAGTGCAAATATAGTAGTTAAAGAAAAGTAACTAGTCTAGAGCTAGTAGTTTATATTTAAATGTAGAGCTACGTTATCTACTAGCATTACTATTAATATAGAAGAATTAATAGACTCTAGAGTAACTAGTAACTATATATTATTATTATTTACGTAATAATATAAACTTAAGACTATTCTACTTAAGTAGCCTTTATAGCTACGCCTAGGTAATAGTAGTGTTATTAGCTAGACTATTACTTATAGTATTCTACTTAACGTTGCTTATAGTAACTATAGTAGAGAGAAGCTCTTCTACTACGTTAATATATCTAGTTATAACCTTATCTTTAGCCTTCTATAGTTAGAAGAATATAATCTCTATATTAACTAGCGTAACTATATAATACGCTTCTATAGCAAGTATTACTTTGCTAATTATCTTACCTATAGTAAGCCTGTTCTAGTCTATAGTGCTAGATATAGAAAGAAGAAGGCCTCTAATAAGAAGCCTAATTCTATCTATACTCTTATAGATATTACTTATATCTCTAGTAACGCTACTACTAAGATAGCTTTCTTACCTAATTATAAAGTTATCTAGATATACCTATAGAACTTTAAGTAGCTTAGTTAGACTAATAAAAAGAATAAGAACTATAACTACGTAAGGCGTATCTTTGTATTATTATTCTCTATTAAGTTTAACGCCTTATTACTTAAAGATATTACTAAGTTCTATAATAAGCTTAACGCGCTGTCTAAACGCAGAGAGAATATTTTATAAAAGCTTTCTAAGTAGCTATATAATATAGCCTACTACTTTAATTCTAACTCTACTACTATAAACCTACTAAGACGTTAGAGACCTATTAACTATAGTATTAACATTATCTCTAGTTCTAAGCATCTCTCTACTAGAATATATAGTCTTAGATATAATAAAGAACTTACTATAAAAGCTTATATTTAGAATATAAACTCTAGAGAGAAGATTTATAAGAGTAAGTCTAAATACGCTTTACTAGTGCTTATTATTAAGAAGCTAGAGAGTAGCTTCTACGTTTACGTTAATTACTATACTCTTAACGCTATTATAATTAAGAATAGAAACGCGCTACTAATAATAAAAAAGACTCTTACGCGCCTATCTAACGTTAGATACTACACTATTATTAATATTATTACTACCTTTAATAAGATACGCATTAAAAAGAGTAATAAATATAAGATAGCCTTTCTTACTAGGTATAGACTATTTAAGTATCTTGTTATACTATTTAGATTATATAACGCCTCTAGTATATTCTAGTCTTATATTAATAAAGTACTCTATAACTACTTAGATAACTTCTACTCTACGTACTTAGATAATATTCTAGTATATAGTAAGACGCTTAAAGATTATAAGAATTACGTTTGTAAGGTAATTAGTAAGCTTAGTAACACTAGGCTTTATCTTAATATTAATAAAAGTAAGTTTACTATAAAGAAAGTTAAGTACCTTAGTCTAATTCTTATAATAGAGAGAATTAAGATAGACGCTACTAAAGTCTAGACTATACTTAACTAGAAGCTCTCTATAACACTTAAAGAGTTATAAGTGTTTCTTAGATTTACTAACTTTTATAGACGCTTTATTATTAGTTACTTATATATCTTATATCTACTAACTAATCTTACACAAGAATTAAATAGTAATATCTAGGCTAACTTCTCTATTATACGCAGGTTCTCTATATATAAAGCCTTTAAGAAGCTTAAGCATGTCTTTACTATTACTTTAGTACTAGTATACTTTAATTCTAAGCTAGAGACTTAGATAGAAACTAATATATTAGACACTATTATAGCTACTATATTATTATAGATCTAGCGTAATAGCATTCTAAAGCTAGTTACTTTTATCTTAATAAAGATATTACCTACTAAGTGTAATTACGCTATTTATAATAAGAAGCTAATAGCTATTATTAAGGCGTTTAAGAAGTAGCGCCTAGAGCTTATAGAGACTACTAATTCTATTAAGGTAATCTCTAACTACGCTACGCTATAGACATTTATAGTAAACAAAGAGTTAAACTATTAATAAGCCTACTAGATAGAGTTTCTTAGTAAGTTTAACTTTAAGATTACTTATAAACTAGAATAGCTTAGTACTAAGCTTAACGCTCTTATACAACGCTCTAGTAATACCTTTATAAACCTAAATAACCTACGCATACTATACTAGAATTAGATAGTTCTTAGACTAGACTATATTAATCTAATTATATAATAGAATATTATAAAAGTATAATATAGCAAGAGCGCTCTTTATGCAGCGTATCTTACTTATATACTCTTTAAGAATTATTTAGAGTTTGCGCCTATATTAGCTACTATAGTATATCTAATAAGTAAGAAAGTAGTTAGTAATAGTAACTTAGTAGATAAAGAGCCTTAGCTAGCTATTACTTTAGAGCTTATAGTAGAGAGAGAGTCTATAGAAAACTCTTTGCTTTATATTATATCTCTACTAGTATAGGTACTAGTAGAAAGCGCAGCAGACAATATACTTATAACTACTATTTATATAGCTTATAATACTAATAATACTATAAAAGAGATTATTAAGGCTAAGGCTAAGAGCGCCTAATAGCTACTATATAGTCTTATTACTAATATATAGTTAAAGATAGAGCTAAAGAATTATAAAGTCTATAATAGACTTATATACTTTAGAAAGCGCCTAGTTATTCTCTTTAATAATAACCTTTATAAGAAGATTGTCTAATAGTTCTATAATACTTCTTCTACTAGCTATAGTAGTAAGTAACTAACGTACTACTTAGTTAGTTAGTATTACTACTAGCCTCTAATAATAGACACTATTACTTAGTATACTTATAAGTATATTATTTGTTACTATTTAAAGCTATATAAGAACTAGAAGTAAAGCCTTCTCTACCTATTACCTATCTCTTAAAGCTTCTAAACAGATATTTCTATTAACTTTATTACTCTACTTCTACTATACTTACGCTTTAGTAAGACCTATAAGCACGTTATAGTAGTTATTAATAGACTTAGTAAGTAGTAATAGTTTATTACTTTTAATAGTCTTAACGTGTAAACTATTATCTACGCATTTATAGAGTATATATAGAGAGAGAAGAGGTTCTCTTCTATAGTAGTATCTAACTATAGTTTATAGTTTATCTTCTACTTCTAGAAGAAACTCTATTACTATATAAGCGTTACGCCTAAGCTATCTATAGCTTACTACTCTAAGATAGATAGTTAGACTAAAGTCGCTAATACTAGATTAAAGTGCTATCTCTGTATATACACTAACTACATATAGAATAACTAGGTAGACTAGTTACTTATTACGCAGCTCGCTGTTAACAACTAGAAGAATACTTCTATAGGTATATCTTCTACTATAGCTACTAAAGAATATCTTCTACGTATAGGTATTAAGCCTAACTATACTATCTCTATAGCTTTCTTTTATTCTAAGTAGCTACTTAGAGAGAAAGCCTATAGAATAGTAAACTATATAGCTAATATTATCTACTTTATATAGAAGAACTTACGCTAAGTATAAAATAGAATAGAGTACTACACTAACTATAATAGGTAAGCTACTTCTAAATACTATATTAGTAATTATATATACCTTAATACTTATAATATACCTACTATATAACTAAATTAAAGCCTTAGTGTAAAGAACCTAGAGCTCTATAAGGTTAGCGCTGTATCTAATTAGTATACTATTATTCTTAACTTACCTAACTACTATAAGAACGTGTACTTTATTTTTTATCTATAGCTACTATACTTTAACACTAATTAGACTAATTATAATAACAAAGATAAAGTTATATATAAAAAACTAGATAGTGTCTATAACTATTATATTAAAGAAATTATTAACTACTATATTAAATAATATTATAAGAACTCTATTACTAGCCTTAAGAGTATATAGTAGTATAAAGTTAAGTATACTAACTCTTCTAACTAGAACGCTAACCTACTTTAGTAAGACTACACTAACTTATAGAGTACTAAAAAGGCTATAAAAAACTTTTATAATTACTATTCTTATAAGCTACTACTATACTCTCTCTACTACAACCTAGCTCTATATCTTAATACTATCTTAGCGTATACCTTTAATAGCTACGCTAATAGCTCTAATAATAAGAGTATAGTAGAAGGCTCTATTACTTAGTAGACTAATCTATTAGAAGAGGTCTATTATAGCACTAGTTTAGAAAGCAAGCCTTATAGTTGTCTAGTAGATCTAAAGTAGCTAGGCAAAGTAAGGCGCTCTTTTAGTACTAACTACATATAGCTCTATTATAGTACTTATACTCTAACCTAGTTAGGCGTTACTACTAGAACTTTACTATTAGCGTTACTGTTTTCTTAACTCTAACTCTAACTCTAACTCTAACTCTAACTCTAACTCTAACTCTAACTCTAACTCTAATTCTAATTCTAGTATTAGCTTTAACTTTAACACTGCGCCTACGTATTATAAATATAACTAAATAGTACCTTATAAAGAATATAATACTTTATAGAATAGAGAATAGAATATAAAGTATTACTATTAAGGCGTGTATTATATTTAGATAAGCCTATTACTATTAAGGCGCACGCTCTATTAGAAGAGCCTCTTAATTACTAGTGCAATTACTTTAAAAGAGAGAGGTAATGTTATAGTTCTAGCTATAACTACTCTATTACGTTATTACGTAACTAGCCTAGCCTAATTAGGTTAGACTAGCGCTAGCTCTAGAATACAAAGGTCTCTACACCTCTATATTCTACTTAATAGCTTATATTCTATTATATACCTATCTAATTACATCTCTTATATATAATAGTAAACTTCTAAACTTAAAACTTACTTCTACTATATAGGTAGCGCTAAATAGTTTTATAA
Organism: Alternaria sp. Ai002NY15; assembly: GCA_023758125.1. Taxonomy (NCBI): domain Eukaryota; kingdom Fungi; phylum Ascomycota; class Dothideomycetes; order Pleosporales; family Pleosporaceae; genus Alternaria; species Alternaria sp. Ai002NY15. Next base: position 1,180,868 of record JAFVLO010000007.1, on the reverse strand, counting down.
TTCTTAGTAAACTTAATATAAAAAAGACACAGTATATTAAGATCTATCTCTACTAGAATAAGATTCTTTTTATTACTATTACTATCTACTTTAAACTTATTAATAGTTTATTTCTTATATATAATTCTACTATTAGCTCTATAGCTTAGTATAGAGTTACTAAGAAAATTACTTAAAAAGTATCTAGAAAGCTACTTACCTAAAGCTAAGCTATAGCTACTATTAAGTACTATTAGGTACGCTATAGTAATAGTACAGCGCTAATATAAAGTATAATTAAAGTAGTAAAGATATAAATAAAGTAGCGTAGTAAAGGTTATATAGATATATTATAGTAATATATATATAGTAGCGTATTATTATATATAGCCTAGAAAGATTTCTATATAAGCTTACTTAGCTAATAGTATCTTAGTAATATAGGCGCGCTAGCTATACACTCTACTACTATAACTTATATATATAACTACTATAGTACGCGCGCTATAGGTTATAGAGTTTTCTAGTACTAGCTATAGTAGTATTATTACGTATCTATTCTACTCTTAGAGTATTTACGTAGAGAATCTATTATAGAGGCTATTTTTTATATTTTATTATTACTACTTTTAAGCTATAAAAGTTACGTAGTACTTTACCTCTACTATTATAGTTAAGAATACTTAGCTTTATTCTTAAGTATTAGTTCTATATAGAGTATTTTTTAGCTTATAATATATAATTATATAGAATTTTATAAGTACTATAGAGAGTATATAATAGGCTTAGGCTTTACCTAAGCCTTAGCTTAGTATATAGAGTAAGGCTTACTATAAGCTTTCTCTCTAAGAAATATAATATCTTTACTAACACTTATTATAGCTACACTTTAAGGCTAGTTTATAACACTTACTACTAATATATATAAGTTTTTTTACTACTTTAAGCTTATTATTAATATTAATTAGAGCTATTTTATTACTATAGATATACTAAAGACTTATACTATTTATATTTATACTTTTATATATAAACTAGTGCTAATTATAAAACTAAGCTTTTTTAGACTTATTTTTAATACTCTAAAGTTATAAATTAGAGCTTTAAATAGAATTATTAGCTATCTTAATAGTATATTAAATAATAATAAGAAAAAGTTTATAGATAGTCTCTTAAGTATTACTATACTTAAGTAAATAGCTACTATAATAGCTATAAAGCTTTATAGTTAAAAATAGTAGTTATTATTATTAAGTACTAGAAAGTTAATATAGCGTTATATTATAGTTAATAAAAAATAAATATAGCTAGTTCTATTAGCGTTATATTTATTACTATATATTATATTATTTTTAGTTATTTCTAGTTATAGTATAAAGAAAGTTATATAAATAAGTATAAAATAAGTTTATACTAAAATAACTATATTACTATAGTAATATATACTAAATTAATATTAAAATTATTTAGTAGTTCTAAAAAAGACTAGTATAAAGTTTTTTAATATTTATTAATATTTTTTAATATTATTTTACTATAAAAATAACACTAAATTAGGCTTAAGGTACTAGATACTATAGCTTTTTAATAATAGTAGTAAAAGTAAATTACTAAAATACTATAAGCTAAATACTATAACTATAAATTATAAATAGTAGCTTTTAGCTAAGACTTAGCTAAAGAAATAGGAACTAACAGAGGAAGGTGCAGTGCTAGGCGCTTCCCTTATTGGGCGGGGAAATGCGAGATCTGCTTGGCATGAGCATCGAGACTTCAAATACGAAATACGAGACGCGATCGGGCTGCAGCAGTCGGACACGTGCCCAGCATGGCTAATCCCATATGAAAGTCTTGTGAATCTTACTCCGACGTGCAACCTGGATTGTGCAAACTCAAAAGCGCCGACAAGTGAAGCAACTACACCGAGCAGATCATCACAGCAGCGGGTATACGTTGTGGGCCATCGGATGTTGTACAATCACATTCATTCGCAGGTATATACAATCCAAATGCTCTAAACCTTCTATTTCTTTTGCTCTCCCTCTTTGGGAGGCTCTGGCTTTGGCGTTGGGAGCTTGAACTGCGTGCATGTCAGAGGCTGCATCGAGAGAGTAGGATGCAGGATAGCTTACGTTCTCCGGCTTAAGATCGTCACCAGGACCGACCTGCTCCCAGGCTGATGAACCACCACGGAAGTTCCTGAAAGCCTGTGTCATCTCCAGGGGTTCTACGACAATCCTCTTCTTCTCCTCGTCGTATCGGATCTCAGTGTATCCAGTCATGGGGAAGTCCTTTCGCAGTGGGTGGCCGTCGAAACCGTAGTCGGTCATGATTCGCCTCAGATCCGGGTGTCCAACGAAGAAGACACCAAATAGATCGTAGACCTCACGTTCGTACCAGTTGGCACCATCGTAGAGATCGCACAGACTGGGTACTGGGGTGGCTTCATCCGCGTACGTCTTGACCCTCAGGCGCGAGTTGTGACGGATGCTGAGCATGTTGTAGACGACCTCGAAACGCTGGTCCTTGGTGGGGTAGTCGACGGCGGTGATATCTGAGATTTGTGTGTACTCTGCGGCGGTGTGGTACTTGAGGAAGGTAAAGGTGGGGATGATGCCGGCAGGCGGGACGTAGATGGTCAACTCATCCTTCCAGACGGAGAATCTTGGGTGTGGTCAGACGGTAGTTACTCCCAGATGTGGATTGACATACTGCTGGACGTATTTCGGCAGACATGACATGATGTACTGGCCATATTTGTGCAGAGCCTCGCCCTTCTCTTTGTAGTGGTCGGCCGGGTTTACGATGGCGCGCTTGAGCGTGACGGTCTCGTCGCGGGGGGCAAACTGCGTTTACATTAGAAACCACGTCTTCGCCATATCATGTGACATGCGCACCCTCATGTTTGGTGTTTCCGATTCGGGACCCGCGACTTCCTTTGCCCGGAGAGCCGTGGAGGCAAAGGTGCGAACTGCATGGCGGGAGGAGCCCGAGGCGCGGATGGCGGCGCCCAATGGCCGGCCTACAGCTAGCCGCATAGCCATTGTGTGCGGTGAGGGAGTGGTGAGGCTACGCGATGTAGCAGGTGAGGGCGACTGCGGGTGGTGATGTCGTCGACGTCGTCGAGTTCGCAGCTCCCACCCGCAAATGCGCGCTTATGTAAGTCGCTAGCGTTAAGCGGAACCTGGTGTGCCATCGCGCAGGTGCAGCCTCTTAACCCCCATCACCTCCTGTGGATCCCTCTTCCAGCGACAGCGACACTCCGGCCGGCGTTTATTTGTACTTCCGCGGTTTCCTTACTGACCTCTCGTCCCGACCCCCCAGGTCTCGTCTCACCCCACGTATCTCTACTTTGAGCGCCACCCGCTCTCAACAACACATCGCAACCACACACACCATGTCTCGACTGCAGCAGGACCAGTTTGTCGACGATGACGAGGAGGAGTGCTGCCCGCTCTGTGTCGAAGAGTTCGACCTCTCGGACAGAAATTTCCGCCCCTGCCCATGCGGCTACCAAGTACGCCTTTGTGCCAAAACTCGGTGAACCATCTCGAGTCCCATGCTGACCCACGTGCCAGATATGTCAGTTCTGCTACAACAACATCAAGACGACCATGAACGGACTGTGTCCCGCCTGCCGCCGCCCCTACGATGACTCCACGATCGAGTGGAAGACCATCTCCCCCGAAGAGTGGGTCCCCTGCACCTTCCATCTCTAAACACATCTGACACTGCCCAGGATGGCACAACACAAGCAGCTCATCGCGCAAAAGGCCAAGAAGAACGCGCAGATACGGCAGAAGGAAGCACAGAAAGCTGAAGCCGACTCTCTCAGCCGCAAGCACCTGTCTGGTCTGCGTGTCGTCCAGAAGAACCTCGTATACGTGACCGGTCTCACGCCGACTATACGCGAAGACGAACTGCTCAAGACTCTTCGTGGAGACGACTATTTCGGGCAGTACGGCAAGATCCTCAAGATCGTCGTCAGCAAAGCCAAGGAGAACGCGCAGCATCAACAGTCGGTGGGTGTTTATGTAACATTCGCTCGCAAGGAAGATGCAGAGAAGTGCATCAATGCTGTCGACGGTTCTCAGAATGGCGAGAGGACATTAAGGTATGTGAATCTCTATCCATGCACACGTGTCATGTAACAAGCTCACATCTCTTGCAGAGCTCAATTTGGTACTACGAAGTACTGCTCAGCGTATCTCCGCGGCGAGACCTGCAATAATCGCAATTGCATGTTCTTGCACGAACCCGGCGAAGATAACGACAGCTTCACTCGCCAAGATCTCTCCATGATGAACTCCATCCAAACGCAACAACCGTCACAATCGTCTACGTCTCGAGCCGCGCCCCCCGCCCACCAGGGTCCCGCTGTCGCTGCCGCGATCCCGATGCATCGACAAGACAGTACCGATACGTCGAGCTCAATACACGAGGCACCCGGTTTGCCTGCAACCGCTAGCTGGGGAAGCAAGGCATTGCTGGAACGCCGAGCCAGCCGCTCCACGGTCGCTTCGAACAACGCCAGTCCCATGGTCACGAATGCTGTTCCCGCGCAACCACCCAAGCCATCGAAAGCAGCTGAGCCACCAAAGAAGAAGGGCAAGGACAAGGAAAAAGAAAAAGAAAAGGAGAAAGAGAGGGAAAAGGAGAAGGCTGCACAAGCATCGAAGGCTGCAACCCCGCCGCCTGCTCCGACACCCGCACCCGCTGCCCGACCGCCGAAGCCCCGCGACAATGGTATTCACGATTTACTGAAGGTCATCTGCTCGCCAGACTTCAAGTTCGTGTTCTCGAGCGCCGTCCTATCTGAGGAAGAACTGAAAGCTGTCACCGAGTTTCCTCAACTCCTGGATCCCAATGGCGGTGCTAAGCGTCGTGCCATCAAAGAAAAGAAGGAGAAGGAACTGGCACTGCAGCGCGAGGCTGAAGCGGAAGCTGTTGCTGTAGCAAAGGCAGCGTCCCAGCAAGCCCCAGCTGCTGAGCGTGAAGACAACGAAGCAACAGCTGGCGGCAGCTTGCAGCTAGGTGGAGAGCCCGAAGACGGTCCCGAGACAAGCACCAACCACCTCAATCAACACGCGATTGCACCACCTGGTCAGCAAGGTTTTGGAGGCAGCCTTTTCGGACAGAACACGCCTTTGGCCGAGGACTTCAGCAGCCTGGGACTGAGCAACAGAGGCCTTACACCACAGCAACAGCAGCAGCTGTTGCTCTCCAACTTCAAGTCTGGCACCCAAGCCACGGGCCTACTGAACAACATGCCAAGTGCTCAGCATCCTCAACAGCAGAATGCCTCTAGCCACACCAGGCACACTTCACGCTTCAGCTTCGCCAACGACAGCGCTTCCGCTTCTGCGAATGTGCAGCCTGTCGCAAACCAGAAGCTGATGAGCCAGCAAAACTCGATGATGCCCAAGAATGCCAATCAATTCAACCCCATGTCTCAGCATCAGCAGTTGAGTGGGCAGTTCTTCACCAACGTGCAGGGACCCCCTCCAGGACTCAAGCCTACTGGCACACCCCCGGTCAGCGGGACTGGCATGTTCGGCCAAGGCCACGGTTTCGCTACTGGTGGTCTACCCTACGGGGCTGGCGCAACGGCGAGAAACAACAATGATGCCATGTATCAGGACCTGCTCCGCAGCCGTAACATGGACGGTGGTGCTAGACTAGCTGATGCTGGAAAGCGTGAGTCAATGTTTCCTTCTTTCCTTAATCAACATCCTTCAACTTCCACACCTGCCCCTGCCCCTGGCCTCCTCAGCTTCCCTTATGGACCTTCGCCTGGAGCTTACCAGGAGTCTGGTTCGCAGAAATCCAAGAAAAAGGGCAAGAAGCATAGGCATGCCAACACTTCCTCCTCTGGGGGTGGCGGTCTTGCCGATGTCCAAGACCCGAGTATCTTGCAGGCGAGGCTGCACCAAGGCGGAATGGCTGGGCAGGGCATGTATGGTCAAGGCCAAGGTGGTTTCTCTTCGCTCTATTCCAACAACAACTACGGCGGCGCTGGACGATGGTAGTCACTTTCATTCTGCACTCGGGTCGGCCTCGCGGCTTGACATTTTGTCTTAGTACTTTACTTCAATGATGGCTGCATGGCGTTTCGGATTTACGGCGAATGCATCGGCACATATCCAGTGCTTCGACACTGGATCGCCTGGCGTTATGATTTGGACTGCACGGATTTTGTCAAAGCATATGGCCCCGGCATGTCTTCACGGCACCTATACCTTCTCATTTCTTTTCATTTTCTGTCATGATTTGGTGGATTGCGCTGTCCTGCCGCTGCAAAGGTTGGCTTCTCTCGTCGTCTTCGTCATGGCCATCGCATGTACGTAACTACCCCTCCTGCCGCATCATGTCGGCATGCTTACTTTCTAATAGAGAGATGGCCTGTTCACTGTTTTCTTGCCCACCAAGTGACGAAGATGTTCGAGAGACGACTTTGCAACATGATGTACCTTACGCTTTTGTCAACCCACCCTGACCATCGTCTGGCGGCCGCCGTACTTAGATCATGACCTCGCTTTTGTCAATTTACACTTTGAAGATTCTAGTGCTGACGTAGTATTGCAGATGATGGATCTTTGAGTGTAGAGGAACAGGCATCTATCAACGTCGATGCACTTGTTAACGACAGCGACAATGAGCCAACACGGCCCGCTCCAAGCACTCCACTAAGCGGCCAATTCTTCGAGCATCCTCGCCGATCGACTCCCACTATACCGCCAGGCTTCACGGTACCAGCAATTCCCAAAGCAGTCCTTGAAGAGTCACGTTCGCGTGCTGGATCTCGACCAATGTCCCGTACTACATCTTCGACCATCATACCGGCCGTGCCTGTTGTACCTGCCACGCCGCTTCCCAACTCAACTCCTAACAAGAATACCAAGGGCAAGCAGAAGAGTGAGATTATCCAACCTGCGACTCCTGCAGCAGCACCTAGTGCGACCACAGTCTCCAAGCCTTCGCCTGTACCTACGACGCCCTCGAGGACGACGCCCAAGGAAGCAGTTGTCGTTCCCCAGACACCCAAGGAACCCACACCCAGAGAGGCGTCCAAGGCAGTCAAAGAAGAGGTTGTGAGCACACCGAAGTCCACACCAGATGCCAAAAAGTCCATGGCAGAGGCGATTAGCAAAGACACGCCAAAGTCGAAGGGTGCTTCTAAGAAGACTCAAGCGGCAGTTCAGACCACCCCAAAGAGAGAGCCACAGAAAGAGACAGCGCGCACTCCTGTGGCGACTGCGACACCTCCAGCTTCGACCAAGCGACAGCCTCCTGGCAAGCTCGATATTCAAGCAGCAACTAAACTGCCGGTTGAAGCTGGCTCTCCAGCTCCAAACTCATCTAAAACAGACTCTCAGGCAAAAAGCAGTCGTTCTGTGCCAACGACATCAGCTGGTTCTGTACCTCCAAGTCCCGCCGCAGCGGTGACTGGATCGCCAATCAAGCGCGCGGGTGCTCCGAGGACTTTGCGTGTCGTCGCAACACCAAAGACAGAAGTGCCACCGCCTGTTTCGGCGGCATCACAACCGTCTTTGCCTCAGATCCCAACGGTCGACAAGCTTCGATCTAGGCAAGCGAGTATCGCTTCCGTCAATATACCAGGCACACCAAGCGAAATGATATCAGATACTGCTTCAGTCACTTCTACATCATTTTCCAGGGCCAGCTCACCGCCTCCGATCGGCGGTAAGGTCGGGACTGCGCCTGTTAGGAAGAAGACAAAGTCACAGGCCAAGAAGGATAGGCAAGAGCGGAAGAAGCAGATAGAAGAAGAAATACTGGAAGACAACAAGTCGGATGTTGAGGTAATGCAAGCTCCAATCGTTGGGCGCAAGAAGAAAGCCAAAAAGCCGACAACAAACGCCAAACCTATTGCCGCTGCCTTCAAGAGTCAGCCAGCCTCGCCTAAGCCGGCTACTGTCGAAGAGGAACAACCTGAAGTGCCGACAGTGGCCTCACGGAGAGTGTCGTCAGCGAAGATCTCGGCAACAGCAACGCCTGAACCAGAGCCGGAGCCCGAACAGCCCAAGGAAAAGCGGGAGCATTCAGCTCAGTCGATCATGGCTGACTTGCAGCGCACGGGCGAGCTCCTTGCATCGACCCTTGAGTTCTTCAAACCGCTGTCTTCGTCACTTGCTCATGCTACCCGCTCTACTCAGAACGGTAATGTGTCTACACCTCCGGATCTGAAGCTGCACTTTTCCCAAGCCGACCTTGAGGCGCTTGCGAAGAAGAAGCCAGTACGTCTGAACAGCCAGGACGCAAAGCTAGACTCCAGGACTCTGATTACACCCAACGGCAAGTTCTTCTGGGGGTTGACTGAAGAGCTTGAGAACAAGGCACTTGAGCTTGAGAAGCATATCGAGGAGCTCAAAGGCCATGCCCGCTTCCACCCTCGTAAGCAAAATGCACACGGTCACAGTATGACTACTTCAGCGCATTCAAATGACGTCCTCCCAGCTATCGCTACTGCACTCAAGGAGGCAGGTAAGAAGCTGAACACCAACGGAGGACAGCAAATGCCGCGACTTGACAACTCTTCTGGACTTCTCGGTTCGACGAACCTTCCCCTGCCACCCGTACAAGGACAGGACGCGTCCATGCCCCAGGTCCCTCCTCCACAACAACAGCAAACACCCGCAGATGCCGGCGCTTACCTAAATCAATACGTTCTCCCGAAGACGGACAACCCACCGCCAAACCAGCCACGTCCCGAGATGGCGGCTGTTGGTGGCGCACCTGGCGCCGGAACAGCGAACATCTCTGTCAACTCGAACCGACTAGCCAAAGCGGCCAAAGCAGTGGTTGAGGGAGGAGCGGTAGGAAGCACAGAGATAGACGGCATGGGATTGATGGCGGCTGACAGGCTTGGCGGCGTGTTTGTGCAGGGTCTCGAAGCGCTCGTGGGTGCTGGACTTGGCTACCAGTCTTCACAAGAGTTCGGCCTTGACGGCAACGGCAACATAACTTTTGGAAATGGCGGTGGAAGCGGACTGGATATGCAGGGATTGATGAACGCGATTGAGACGACAGCTGGGATGGGTGGATATGGCAACACGAGGCGAGGAAGAGGTAGTGTGCTGACTATGGAAGAGGCGGAGCAAGCGATGCATGCGGCGAGGAGAGAGCACGATGTGTTGGAGAAGAAACTCAACGCGCTGATCAAGAAGAACAAGAAGCTCGCGACTGGTGTAGGAAAGTAGTGGTGGTATAGGGTTTATGGGAATCCCCGATATGTATAGCATAGGTGGTAGGCGGTTTCGACAGATGATATGCTTAGCAGCTATCGACTAATCCAGATCGTTATTTTGGTAGCAGAAGTGCTAGTACTGTGACATCCGTATATGCGCGACGGATTTAGCTTTCTCGTATTCCCTCACGGCTGGCGTGTGAAAAGGGATGAAGTCGACATGCACCTGACGATGCGCCGACGCCCCGATTCGCCAGGGCGCCTCACCGCCAACGCCAGCGTGGGCTGGATTTCCAGGGTCCACCAACTCGTTCCTGAAGGCCAGATTCGCAATTGTACTCACTGCACCTTTCTTCTGATCTTGAGACATTCCGACAATCTCTTGATTCCAGCTTGCTTTTTCACATCCAAGAATACGCCACTATGAGTCTGCAACCGCCTTCCCTCTCCATGAGGCCCAAGTCTCCGTCTGGAGGCTCGACCAAGGCCGTGATTCTGGTAGATACTGCCCACAACACCGACGCCGCCATGTTTACTCACCAGACTAGGTCGGAGGCCCTTCTCGCGGCACACGCTTCAGGCCTCTGTCTATGGAACTGCCCAAGGTACGCGACAACGCGAAATAGACAGCCCCAGGGCATCCCCGCTAACGCTGCTCCAGCCGCTCTTCCCCATCGCCGGCCACCCGATAATCGAGCACTGCTTCCGCGCCATCACAAACGTCCCCGAGATCAAGGAGGTCTTCATCGTCGGCTACTACGAGGAGTCCGTCTTCCAGCAATTCATCAACGCCGTCTCGACCAGCTGGCCGCACCTGAGCGTTAAGTACCTCCGCGAGTACCAGGCATTGGGCACAGCGGGCGGTCTCTACCACTTCCGCGACGTCATACTGAAGGGCAGGCCCGAGAAGCTGTTCGTGCTCAACGCCGATGTCTGCTCCTCGTTCCCGCTGGTGGAGATGCTCAAGCTGTTCGAGGACAAGGATGCGGAGGCGGTAATGCTGGGTACGCGGGTCGCCAACGACGCCGCCTCCAACTTCGGATGCATCGTCTCGGACGCGCACACGAAGCGCGTGCTCCACTACGTCGAGAAGCCCGAATCGCACATCTCCAACCTCATCAACTGCGGCGTCTACCTCTTCGCGACCGAGTGCATCTTCCCCGCCATCCGCAGCGCCATCAAGCGACGGACCGAGCGCCCACGGCTGCTGTCGTACCCCTCCTCCGAGAACCTCGAATCCTCCTTCTACCAAAACGACGACGACGATGACAACAAGGAGAATGCTGTTATCCGATTGGAGCAGGACGTCCTGTCTGACATCGCCGACAGCAGGCAGTTCTTCGTCCTCGAGACCAAGGACTTCTGGCGCCAGATCAAGACCGCTGGTTCCGCCGTGCCAGCGAATGCTCTGTACCTCCTAAAGGCCTTCCAGGCAGGCTCAGAAGAACTCGCCGCCCCCTCCGCAAACATCCTCCCTCCCGTCTACATCCACCCCTCCGCGCAGATCGACCCAACTGCCAAGATCGGCCCCAACGTCTCCATTGGCCCTCGCGTCGTCATTGGCGCTGGTGTCCGCGTCAAGGAGTCCATTGTCCTCGAAGATTCCGAGATCAAGCACGACGCATGCGTCTTGTACACCATCATCGGCTGGCACAGCAAGGTCGGTGCTTGGGCGCGTGTCGAGGGCACTCCTACCCCCGTTACCAGCCACACCACCAGCGTCATCAAGAATGGCGTCAAGGTTCAGAGCATCACCATTCTCGGAAAGGAGTGTGCTGTTGCTGATGAGGTTCGCGTGCAAAACTGTGTTTGCCTGCCTTACAAGGAGCTTAAGAGGGTGAGTTTATCCATGTCCGCTTTATTAGATTATGCTAACGTGTTGTGTAGGACGTCTCGAACGAGGTCATCATGTAATTGACCACGATTGGTAACAGCGTGTTGCTAGTTAGCAGTGCGTGATGATGCGATACAGGTGCATCTATAGAAATTAATCATGATGCGATGCATGACATGTGGTACTGGATAGAGCGATATACCACTATACTTGAAATGAACACACGATGACAGAAAGAATGATCTTGCATCTTTTGCTTGCATTCGTGAAGACGCGTATCTTTGGACGCTGCTCTCTGCTGCCATGCACTGTTTGGTAGCAAACTAAGCGACGTGCACCATGCGTGGAAGGGAAGATCTTTATCATGAACAGAAACCGTGAGCAGTCATCAATTTGGACAAAACCCTGCGTGGTAGCATGATCTGGACGCACATCTCCCATAGTCGCGTCTCTTGAACATGTCCTAGAATAGCCGCGTCTAGTCTCGATCCGGCATCGTCATCCGAACATTCGACATCTCGATCTTTCTACTCCAACACACGTTTGTACCGATTCGCCAACCTCATCGAAACTTACACGCAGTGCTCATAGGAAATCATACGTGACTGCTAACTTCATTCTAGGACGATCGATTGTGAGTTACTAGGACCGCTATCGTGTCTGAGTCAGAGGCAATACGATCCATCCATCCATCATTGAGTTGGAAAGGTGCCAGCGAACCAAGCAAGAGACGGTCATTCGAAAGAAGACATAATGTCAGATATGAATTTAGCCTCCCATCCAGTAGGAGACAAACAGTCAAATGGCACCACATTCTCACCTCCCACAAATCTCAACCCCACTCCCGACTCAGGGTCCCGCTACGATAAGCCCATCGCCGCGGCCCAGAAAGATGGACTACCCCTAATCGACATATCCCCCTTCATGGAGCCCTCCTCCTCGCAAGAAGCTCGTTCCACAACCGCCTCCGCCATAAACGCCGCCTGCATAAACTACGGCTTCTTCTACCTAACCGGCCACGGTATCCCCACGACCAAACTCGACGAAATCATCAACTTGGCGCGTGACTTCTTTTCTCTACCACTAGAAGAAAAGAACAAGATCAAGCGCTTCGACGCCGGCAGCCCGGAAGGAGGTGACGGCGCCCGCGGCTACCAGGGGCTGGGCGAAAACGTGACGGGTGGTCTGCAAGATATGCAAGAAGCCATTGACTGGTACCGGGACTGGCCCGCCGAGAAAAGAGAACCAGGCGATGGCGGACCAGGCAGCGTCAAGAGCCTCCAAGGTGTCAATCTATGGCCCGAGAAACCCGAACAGCTCAGACCCGTGTACGAAGAATATATCTCGCGCGTCAAGAAAGTCGGCGAAGCCCTCGTGCACGCCATGGGCGTAGCACTAGACCTCGGTCCCCCTCAAGAAGGTGCAACACAATCAACGCAAGACGAAGAAATCTTCCTGCGTAACTGCTCCGACTCCTTCTGGGTCATGCGCATGATCGGCTACCCACCCCTCACAACCCCCATCTCCGGCGACGAAAACATCGACCAATTCTCCTGCGGCGCCCACACAGACTACGGTTGCGTAACCCTCCTCCTCACAGACCCCACTCCCTCCTCCTTGCAGGTCCTGCTCAAAGACGGCACAACCTGGCTGAACGCGGATCCCCTGCCCGGTGCCTTCGTCGTCAACATCGGCGATATGATTGAGCGGTGGACGAACGGGCTGTGGAAGAGCACTAAACATCGGGTTATTCATAGGGGGGAGAGGTATAGGGTTAGTGTGCCGTTTTTCTATGAGCCGAACTTTGAGGCGTGGGTTGAGCCGTTGGGGAAGTGTGTGCAGAGGACGGGGGGGATGGAAGGGTATGGGAAGGGGAGGTATGGGGATCATTTGTTGGGGAAGGTTAGTGGGAATTTTTATTATAGTATGAGAACGGATTGGTGAGGGGGGTTGGGGGTTGTGTGGGTAGGGAGGGATGAGTGGGATAGCATTAGATATTGTTGTGTGTATACTGTTAGATTTGCGATTGTAATTTGATTTCATTACAGATGTCACAGATGTACTGCATTGATAGTGACTTGGTCGAATGTTTGATGACGATCACACATGCATTAAGAAGGTTTTCCCAAACATGACTATATACGTGCACGGCTCATATCACTACCAGCCACTCAAATACCCCCATTAAGATAGTAATCCAGAGGGTACCCCAACCAATCACACTGCTCCACATCCGTATACCCAGCGCTCTTACTCGGCCAATCCAACAACCTAATCTCATCTCCCGACTTCTTAGTCGCGTCTACCTGCATCCACTCACCATATTTCGTCACCCCTTCAAGCACCTTATAGTACCCTCTCACATCAAGGTACTTCAAGCTAGGATTCGGGTCGCCGCTCCTAATGAAAGAAGCGAAGTAGCTAGTAGTGAGTTGAATACTCCACAGATCCTCCGGTTCGCGGATGCGGTTCAGAACGCCAAAGAACCAAGGCGAATCTGCACCGTGGAAACGGAAGTATGGGTTATCGGGGTTGTCGTTGGCGGGGCCGCCGAGGTTGTTGGGGTCATAGCCGTCGATGGAACGGTCGAGCTGGTAGTAGTATGTCTTTGAGAAGGCTTTCGATCGCGAGGCAGAGTAGACTGTGGATTGATCGGCACAGCGGAATGTCTTGTCAGTGGCAATGCGCTGCGAGACGTTGAAGGAGTCGAGCGTTAGATTGCCGGTGCTTGTGAAAGGGAAAAGACCGGACTGGATGACGCGTTCGGCCCATGTGCTGTTGATACCGAGGGCTTCTTGAAGTCCTTGAGAGTGGTTTGAGATCGGGCTTGTAGGGTATGTGGAGAATGAAGCGCCGTCATCGAGGACGGTACCGAAGATGACGGGAATGTGCGCGGTACTAGCATTGCGGGTTGAGATGATGAGTTCGGGCGTGTTGACATAGGTGCCGTCTTGGACGACGTATCGGGCTACAGTATTGAAGCCAACTAGGTCTGCAGCAGGGACCTTGTCGAGACAAGCAATTTGGGCTGACACATCAGTGCTGTTGCAGCCAGCGGCTGCAAAGATCTGAGGTCCGGCGACGGTGTAGCTTTGGTTGACCGTGTAGTAGGTTGAATAGGTTGTTCCGTAGTCACCGTCCAGACCAAGCGTTACGCCTCCTCCGAGGTTGGATAGTGCAACTGCACCTTGGAATTTCCCGATGGATTTGGGAGAGCCCAATAATGTTCGGACAGAGCCAGCTCCAGCAGATCCTCCAGCGATGGTTATCCTCTCTGGGTCACCACCAAAGGCAGCGATGTTTGCAATGGTCCAGTCAAGTGCCAAGATCTGGTCGGCGATACCGAAATTGCCCTTAACGTCTGTTCCAGGAATGGCTAGGAAGCCGAGGGTGGAAAGACGGTAGTTGATGTTGACAACAACAAGATCCTCCTTGCTGGCAAGGTTTCCACCATCAGAGAGTGGATCAGCGCCACTTCCTCCGGTAAATCCACCACCATGAATCCAAAACAAGACGGGTCGGAGCTGCTTCTTCGATCCCGCTTTGGGAATGTATGGTGTTTGGATGTTGAGGAAAAGGCAGTCTTCGCTTCCACCACCGCCTTGGATGCAGTTCGAGCCGTACTCGGTGGCCTGGATTGTTTGGCCCTTCTTGGAGTAGAGTGAAGAGTACTTGAAACGAGTAGGCGTGTCGGCATATGGAATGCCTAGGAACCTGAACGACTTCTGGTTGCGGTACCCGACGAAAGTATTTCCACCAGATGCTACTGAGATAGAACTTCCGTTCACGGGCCCGGCGCTCGCTGAACCGTTGTTTGCCGACTGTGTGCACAAGACTGGGAGTTGCTTGTGGTGTGATGAAGCAGACATGTACTTCACTCGGTTGCCGACTGAAACCACGCCGCTGTCGATGTAGTACCCTCGTTCGGCGTCGGTATATTTGGCATAATCTTGGTATGAGAGAGCATCGTTGAAATCAGCCTGGTACTTCTGGAGCGTAGCCTTGGAGATGAGTTTCTCGTTGAGCGAGGCACAGGCTGCTGCTGCATTGGCTTGAGGGACCGGGTCAAGGATGATGGCACCAATGTGGTTCTTGTCGTCCGAGCCGTTAAGATTGTTCTGGTAAATGAGTGTCAAAGAGGACTTTGCGTTCGAAACGCCGACGGCAGGTGCTGATCCAACCGGTGAAGCCTGAGAGACAGCAACAATACCAGCCGCCGCAGCGGCAACGAGGGTGGTGATGACTGTCATCTTGAATGTCCAGCTTGGCACAGAGACTTGATCGACAGCTGGAGAACCATGGTCGTTCATCTTGATCCTCTTATACGGCACCGGTAACCCGGATGGCGTCGTGCTTGCAGATGAACAACCGTGGCGCTAGCCACAAGTAGTTCTCCTCCACATGAGGCTATTGGAAATAAGCATTCGAGAATGGACTAACCCCAGGAAACGAGGTGTAGATCGATCACTAGGCAGGGGCAGTGGCAGAATGCTTAAGCAGAAGACGGGTACCGCAACGATTCTACCGAACAACGAACGCGTACTAAAACCTCTCGTATCTGAAGCGAATACACTCGCCTTAACACGAGGATATGATATGCATGCTCGGTTGTCACTCGATATCGCAATGGATACGAATCCTTCCAGATCGATGTATCGCTTGGCCTGCAGTGAGATCACACCGAACGCAGCATCGCGATAGTGGTCTATGCATCTTCATCCGAGGTTCAGGTCCGATGCAATTTAGCCGTTTAGGCACTGCATGTAGCCCGCCGGCCTCGTGGCGATGGCATCATGGATACTGGATGCAGGGGTCGGGGTGGATGACTTCGCTGTCCGTTCGCGGGGTGTGGCTTGAACTGGGGAGCGGAGGAGTGGAAGCTGGATATTTGATGGGGTTCCGGGGTTCAAGACGCGCAGCTTGGTGCTAGCCAAGTTGGGCGCTAGTATGCGTATTCCCCTCACGCCTGCGGGCACATGTAGGCAGAACCTGGCAGGTTTGTTCCTTCCGACAATCTAATACTTCCTTGCTTGAAGGAAGCGACAGGTGTATCTCCACGATCTTGACGGTGGTATCTATGCCGGTTGATGCATTCTTCAACGGTCGCTAAACTCGAGAACACAGGGGCGTCGTCCGTGAGGTACCCTCCATCTCATTGGAGGATTAATCAGAGACCCTTCATCTTGGCAAGTATAACAGCACTATGAACACAGTAGCGGCCACGTTATATCAGACAACCGTGGGACGAAGAGGTAAGAATCTATATCGCTGCCAGGACGAACGAGACCAAACACGGTCCGTCCTTTTCATCAGTCAATGTATTTGCGTGCGTTCGCACCATGCAGTAAATCGCAATTCGAAGCAATGCACAGAGACAAGAATTGGAGTGGGTCGCGATAGGCAAGATAGATTGGCAGGCGTCATTGCACATCATATGCATGTCAGGAATCCAAGAGTTTGAAAAGCAACCTCACTTTCTACCACATCTCCTCTCTCTTTCTCTCTCTCTCTCTCGAATCCACGTTCCATCGTCTCGGGTTTCCATCGTCACTTTCAAGATGCGGCTGAGGCTTTTACTTCTCACGCAACTCGTTGCGACGGCATTTGGCGCGAACACGGTTCCACCCAGTATCTGGAACTACACCTACCCATGGCCAGTACAGTACTTTGAGTTTACGTCGCAACGCGCGAATCTCTCGATGGCTTATATGGACGTGTCTACTCATAACACCAGCTATGCCTCGAATAAGACCATCATGCTCCTCCATGGCAAGAACTTTTGCGGCGCGACGTGGGAGGACTCAGCGCGTCGCCTCTCAAGCCACGGATACCGCGTCATCATCCCGGATCAGATTGGCTTTTGCAAGTCGTCCAAACCGCCAGCCTACCAGTTCTCGCTGCAGCAGCTGGCGCGAAACACGCATCTCCTACTGCAAAGCCTAGGTGTAAACTCAACATACGTACTCGGCCATTCCATGGGCGGTATGTTAGCCACACGATTCGCCCTGATGTACCCAGAGCAAACATCCCATCTCATTCTCACAAACCCGATTGGTCTTGAAGACTGGAAGGCTCTCGGAGTACCATGGCGCAATCTCGACGCTTTGTACAAAGATGAGCTGGCCACCAACTACACATCGATCCGGAAGTACCAACAAGCCACTTACTACGTCAATACTTGGAAGCCGGAGTACGATGTATGGGTCAATATGCTAGTCTCGCTTTACCAAACGTCTCCCGAGAACATCGACTTTGCGTGGAACATGGCGCAGACGACGGATATGGTTCTGACTCAACCGATCGCGTACGAGTTCGAGCTGGTTCAGCCGAAGACCCTCCTCGTGATAGGGACGAAAGACACTACGGCTATCGGGAAAGCCTGGAGCCCGCCAGAAGTGCAGTCTAAGATAGGAAAATACGAGGTGTTGGGTAAAGAAGCGGCGGCGCGAATCCCGGACGCAGAGCTTATTGAGTTTGAGGACTTAGGCCACAGCCCCCAGGTCCAGGACAGTGAGAGATACCATAGCGCGCTGTTCGGATGGCTGAAGGGGTCTGACTAAATTTGTTAAGGCAGTGCAGATGCGTGACAAGTGACGGATAATGAATTGGGAAGCAGTAAAACAAAAATAAAGCATCATCGACTTTGATGGACGCGGTCGGTTTCGAACTCAGAGCAAAAATAGATGGCTTCACCGAAACCAGGTATGAGAATGGATCACACCCCGCACGACGGGGTAGACATGCAAAGCTACATACGCTGCTGGTCCCTCAGATTCTATTGGAATATCGTCAATTTAATATGTATATATAGTACAATACGTTGTTATTATTTCTTGAACGTGATGGGTGAGCGCGTTCACTTGTGCAACTGTGGGAGTGGGGACGTGCAAACAGTACCCGCATGGGCTGGCTACGTCACGTCGAGATATCAGATAAGCAGACTATTCAAGTGAAAGCCATTCTAACCTTGGAACACTGCCCCATGTTCATACTCGCGGGTCACGGGATGAGATATTTGCTCAAAAGGTATGCCATTATCACAGTATGCCCGACCAGGTAGTCAGATTCTCAGAGTACCCAGAGTCCCTTCAGTGAACTATCAAAGGACCGCCAAAACGCCACAGTAGTCCCAGAACACCTTCGCTAAACATTCAAGTAAACACTGAGATACCATACCAGACCCAGGAGGTGTTCGACGTCTTAGCATGTATCCCTTCACTCACCCCCATCTCACTGACACCCTCCAGGCTCCTTCATCAGCCTAATCTACGTAGTCTGGATCGTCGTCGTCGTCGGGAACCTCGGACTCGTCGTCCTCGTCGTCCATGACGTTGTCCGGCAACTTGGTCTTTTCGAGACGGCCAGCGAGCTTGTCGACCGCCTTTCCCTTTCCCTTGCCAATGTAAGCCGCCTCCGCAGCCTCTTCACCCATGTCTTCGGCCTCGGCGTTGGCAAATGCAGTGGCCGCTTCACCAGTCTTGCGCGAGCCATAAGCTTCCATCCGGTCGGCGCGCTTGTTGATGGCTTTGGTGGCCTTATTATCGTTCCAAGTCGAATCAACCGCGTCCGCGGCCTTGTACAGGTTGTGGATGGCATCCAAGACGTCCTGCTCTATGAGATGCTCGGGTTCGGACGGCCCACCCGCGGCGATACGCGCATTCTTGGCGGCGACGAGGAAGTCTTCGCCCAAGAGGTGTTGGCCGGGAAGGGCTTTGCTGAAGATACCGACCATGGCGACGCACCTCTGATCCTTGAGGAGGTGCTTGGTCTGGTCCGTGGTGCGGACGCGCCAGTTCTTGCGGATATCTATTATGGAATTGGCCACGGAATATGCGTCCTTGAACTTGTGCTGAGAAACGCCGTTCATCTTCGAGATGAGTTTCTTGACTTCGGAGTGAGGAAGAACAATGCGGCAGATGTTCTTCTTATCAATACCGTCGCGGCGACGAAGCTTCTCCATGTGAATACGCTTGTCCTTGATATCGAGTTTCTAGAAGTACTGAGTCAGCCAGATGTCCTTCAGTGCAGGCTTCTTTGACTTCAGTGACGTAAATGAAGCAGTTTCCCATATTCATACCGTCAACGTTTGCGAGAACTTACCTGAAGAGCTTTCGGAAGCGCGTTAGGATCCTCTTCTTCCAGATATAGCACAACCTCTAAATCCTTGCCCGCAGTAACACGGGTGTTCTCCCGAATTGTGACGAGCAACACCTCGCGGCCCGCGATGCTGGCCATGTTGAAGACAGGGTCGGTATCGGTCAAGGGTTCGCCATTCCTATCATGCACCCAAAGCTCTTGACCGTCGCGCTTTAGCGCTGCTTGCATTGACACCACCATGTCGTTCCAAGTCATTGAACGGTAGAGAAGGAAGTTGTTCCAAGTCTTGCGGGAATCGACATCGAACAGGGTGAGCACGCGTAATCCGATGGCGGCTGAGGAAGACATTGTGAATTTGTTTGGTATGTGTATGTGTAGATAGAGACAAGTAGGTAGGTAGAGTTTTGGAGAAGAGAGTAGGAACCGAGTCGGCGATAGACGATATATATGGATGAAGAGATTTTCGCATTTGCAGGTGAGCGTGACTTCGAAACTCACAGTGAAGGTGAGAGAGCGATTACAAACGCGGATTGCTCTTGCTCACCGCGTCATTCTTTCCCTGTCCACGTGGGCCCTTCGATCAGGCTGCACGCGAGGGCCAAAGCAATCAGGGGGTTCGTGACTTGGTCGATGTCTTTTTAGGTAGGAGCTCGCAGAGTCCGGGAGGATGTCAAGAAAGTCCTGGTGAGGTTTCGATAGCTTTAATGGTATCCAGATGTTCTCATACTCCTAGAAGTGTACTACGCACGTTCTGTAACCCCGTTGAAGTCTATCTGGCTCTACTACTGACTACTCGCTGGAATCGTGAGACACCATGGTATACGGCGACTGGCTCCCACCCAGACGACCCGCCAGCTCAATTGTCTTCCTTAACCCCTTTCGAAGTTTGCGCACAACAAGGTCTCTGATCGGTCTAGTCTGTTCACTCGGTGTGTGGGCGCTCCAAGGCCTCCATCGCAGTGAGAGTGGATCGCACCCCGCCCTCCGTTTGTGCTTACTAAATGGCAAATGGCGCCTACCGCAATGGTTTACGCTAGTTCTGATTGAGTGTGTACCCAGGAACTGTTCTTCCCAGTCGTCCCTCATCACCTCCGTGAGCTCACCTGGGCAAGCTAGATCTTCATCACGATGAGCCGTCAACCGCCACAACCCCGCCAGGTACAAGAACTGCTCTTCATATCGACGGGCCGGTACATGGATATGAAGGCCAAAACTATCTCCAGGAAAGCCCGTCGAGCAGCTGAGATTGCGCAAGGCTGGAACCCGCCCGATACTTTCCCGTTCACCCGCCTACCCAGAGAACTCCGCGACTCCATCTACGCGTACGCATTTGGCCCACTCCCTACCATATTCAAGTTCAAAGGTCTACTCATTCAGGCCACACGCATGGTTCGATCGTTGGAGGAAGACGATGGCGACGCCGACGACGACGAGTTCGACATCCGCTATCACGACACCATCCCCGCGTTCACTCGGGGCCTCGCGAAGTGGGTCCTCACCAATAAGCAGATCTGTTCGGAAGCCCTCTCTTATTATGGTGCCTCGCGCACATTCAACGCAATCGATGTTCACCGTCTTTGTGAATTACAGAAGGAATGCGACATCCTTCGCGGCCTTCCCGGCTGTCCTTATTCTACCCCCATCGTCTTCAACAGCGAAGTCCTCCGCAACATCATCATCATAAGGATATATGACCAACATATGGGAATAGAAGACGAGTTCATGGCCATCCTCAACCGCGCACATGTGAAAGACGCGTCCGTGGAGCTGGAGTGGCAAGTATCTCGTTTCCGAGATTCAAAGGACTGGGAAGCACACTTGGACGCCTGGATCGCCGAATGGCACACCAAGCAATGGGACGGTAATCTACGAAAGGTCAAGATCACTATACCTACCAACTGGACCTGCGAGAACCCGGTCTTTGATACGGTCAGATTCGAGCAGGTGGAAACGTTGGCACGAAGCCTTGTGGGACAGGATGGAATTGCGACATGGGTTGACTTCGAATTCAGGGGCAATTCTCCGGTCCTGGGGCTCGAGGTGGACTGGTGCGATGTGTGGACGAGGAGCCTGGTTGTTGAAAGGAATAATTAGGTATGCACAACGTTGCCGTGGAGATCAGTGCTAGATGCGACGATCGAGGAAGGGGATTGGGCTCGTACAAGCACGGTGGCTAGGTCTTTTGACTGGACGTAATGAGTGTTGGAGAATACAAAGGGAGACCAAGAGATACAGGGACAGGAGTAAATACAACGTATGCTGCTGATAGGAAGATGGCGACCATCATCGTCGTTGCTTGTGAGGTTGTATGCCGCAGATCCCCAAGAGATGTACAGTAAGACTTCAATGGCTAGCCTGACCATGCCCAGGGTCCAGTGTGAGCCATGGCGCATGCTCTTCATTGCCGTTGTTGCTCGATGTGCATGAAACATGGTTCACCTCACACTGATTCTCAACGAGTAAGCCACCCGTTAGCAGTGCCTCTGCGTTGTTGAGTAGTCGATGGCGGACCATCGCCACAGGATTCATGAGCTGGAAGGAGACGTGGAAGTGGAGGCTTAGGTTCGGACGAACGAACGATTTGTAAGGCGGAGGTGGCGTACTCTCAACATGGCAATACGCAGTTGCCGTTGACGCGATCTCGGGTGGAAGCCGCGGGGCACGACTGCCGAGAGCGTTTCTTTTCGTACCGTGTATACGATTACGCTCAGCGACATCTCCTGCAGGCCGCGTCAACAATACTTCATCTCCATACATGTATCTAGCTCATAGCTTAGTACTATGCACCGTCGCGATTCGTTGTGTAGCGCGAGGCCATAGCACCGCCGCGACGTTATGTGTCGCCCGTTGATCGTCATGGCGGAGTCCGGAGCCTCGGAACAGAACTATTTGCGAAGCTACTCCTCGCTGCGCATAGCGCATACGCTGTGGTGAAGGGAACCACGATCTTCAGGTAATGTCTGGGAATTCGGTCGAATGAGATGCCCGTACGCAGGCTGCCTCACGGCGAGGACGCGACGCGCTATGTACGGCAATAGTTGCGATCAGGGCCTAACGAAGATGACGACATTGTTTATTGCATAACAACAGGGCAGCGATAGTTACTTTGCGCCAAACGCTTGTCTCGACATCTCAAACATGGAGAAAGTAACACACCACACTCAATGCCAGGATGACAGGGTCGTATCAAGGTTCTTTTCGTACCCTTCGTACCGGCAGCTTGCCGAGTGCCGAAAGCGTATTGTTTCGAAATGAGCGCCAGCCACTCACGGGAGATGACGCGCCACAACGGTGCCCGCTGACCAGAGCCTTACCGCAGAAAGGCGGTGTCAGCTATTAACTGCCGCAAACGAAGTAGATCTGTCAAGGACCGATGAGGGCTGAGGGCCTGATGATTCAGGCGGGCATGCGACAGCACTTTACAAACCAAACACGGACAAAACCTCGACGAGAAGAGATGTGACTAAAAATAAAGTTTGATCGTCAGGGCCTTCAGCCACGACAAGTGGCACGCCTAGTAGCACGCCTATGAGGTCAGATCCTCCTAGCTCTTCCGGGCGTTTGGTGCGTTGGAGCCAGGAGCATAGCCGCCTGTGCAGTGTGGGTCATTCCGCAGCCTCCCGTCAGCATGGAGCGCATCATTTAACATTGCCATGATTCCGCATTTGTTCGCGATTCATTTCGCGTCTTCTCAGCCTTCTCACCCCTCCTTTCTTTACATCCATTCGTTAGGATGAAGTATTCTTCTGTGTTGTCTGCTTCGGCATTGACTAGTTTAGCGACCTGTAAGTGATGCGCCTCCTTGTGTTCCTGCAGGGACCCAGCTGACGCATGACAGCATCTGCGGTTGTTCCTCGGGAAGCTAGAGTCGTACCTCCCAATGGCTTGGATATATTGAAGCGTGCCTCGCCCCAGGCTCCCAACGGCTACGCGCCAGCCGAAGTCAACTGCCCGTCCACACGCCCGAGCATCCGATCCGCCGACAAACTCTCCCAGCAAGAGACAGAATGGCTCCAGAAGAGGAGGCCGAACACAATCGATCCTATGCGCGAGTTCCTCGAACGCGTCAACATTGAGGGCTTCGACGTTGGACAATACATCAGCAACCACCGTGACAACACTACCGCCCTACCGAACATCGCGATCTCGTTCTCTGGTGGAGGATACCGGGCTCTGCTGAATGGTGCAGGTGCTCTAGCAGCGTTTGACAGCCGGACAACGAACTCGACGAGTGCAGGACACCTGGGAGGAATATTGCAGGCATCCACATATGTTTCCGCACTATCAGGAGGAGGCTGGATGATTGGCAGCATCTACGCCAACAACTTTACCTCAGTTGAAGCAATCATCAACAAGGGTGAGGACTCGGCGATTTGGCAATTCCAGAACTCGCTGTTCAAGGGACCACCCACGAAGGGAATCCAGCTGCTCTCGACTGCGCAGTACTACGACAACTTGGTCAGCACGGTCAAGGACAAGAGTGATTCGCCAGCTGGTGACTTCAATACGTCGATTACCGATGTTTACGGCCGCGGTCTTTCTTTCCAGCTCATCAACGCCAGCGATGGAGCCCCAGGTATGTCCACCGCCATGTCATTTATTCTCACAAACTAACACCCACAGCCTATACCTTCTCTTCCATCCAGGACGACCAAGACTTCTCGTCTGGAAACGCACCAATGCCTATTCTCGTCGCAGATGAGCGTTCGCCCGGAGACTTGATCATCTCTTTGAACGCCACCAACTTCGAGTTCAACCCCTTCGAAATGGGCTCGTTTGACCCTACAACCTACGGCTTTGCTCCTCTGAAGTACATCGGTTCCAACTTCAGCGAGGGTGAACTTGCTCAAGACCAGGGCTGTGTTGAGGGATTCGATAACCTGGGTTTCGTCATGGGAACCAGCAGCTCCTTGTTCAACCAGATCTTCCTTACATTGAACACCATCCAGGATGTACCTCAGATCCTGGTAAACTTCGTATCGAACATCCTTAAGGGTATCGGTGAAGATGGTGACGATATCGCCGACTACTCACCCAACCCGTTCTTCCGCTACCACAATGAGACGAACCCCAGTGCTGACAGGGAACGTCTTACTCTCGTTGACGGTGGTGAGGATGGCCAGAACATTCCCTTCAACCCGGTAATTCAGCCCGTACGCCAGGTCGATGTCGTCTTTGCTATCGACTCATCTGGCGACACAGTCGAGGAGGATGACCCATCGCAAAACTGGCCTAACGGTACTTCTCTGGTTGCAACCTACGAGCGTGCAAGCGGCACTCTCATGAACAGGACTTCGTTCCCTTACATCCCCGGCCAGGACACTTTCGTTGCTCTAGGTTTCAACAGCCGCCCTGCTTTCTTCGGTTGCAACAGCAGCAACGTCACCGAGGGCGACAACATCCCTCCTCTCGTCGTCTACCTCCCCAACGCCCCCTACGTCTTCTGGTCCAACACCTCCACCTTCAACAAGCTCGACTACAGCATCAGCGAGCGCAACGGCATGATCGAGAACGGCTACGACGTCGTCACCCAAGCAAACTCCACACGTGAGGGTGCTTCAAACTGGCCTACTTGCGTCGGATGCGCCATCCTCTCCAGGAGTTTGGAGCGCAACGGCGAGGCTATCCCCCAAGTGTGCCAGCAGTGCTTCACTGACTACTGCTGGAACGGCACCACAGTCGAGACATCGCAGCCATACACTCCCGAGCTGATCGTTGGACAGCTCGCCACTACAAACAACGGCGACAACGACAGCGGTGTAGGAAAGTTCGTGCCCAACGTCCTCGGTCTTGCTCTGGTAGCAGCCGTGTCTGGATACCTGATGATGTGAAATATGTTATAGTTTGCTTTTGGCGACATAGGGATTGGATACAGCGCGGTTGAAATATGATACCACCTCTCTTTTGTAGATAGTAATTGAGTCAATACACGTATACCGAACGTTCCATCGCCATTCACCTATCACACGTGCGACATTACCATGCCATGCATTGCGGCTCTTCGGCGCCGCCCGTCCCTGCATCACCGAGGCGTGCCCCGCCAGTTGCGCGCCCGTCAAAAAAAGTTACAACCCCGCCACGCTTCGCGCACTCAACGCCGCTCTTCCTTAATCACCACACACAATGGCCGCCGTTCCGTCGCTCGCAGGCGCGCCCGTACTCTCTACGCCCGACACGCACATCTTCGAAGATCCCACTCCCGCCGTAGACACGTCTAGTCTCCCCAGACTTTCCGATGAGCAGATCACGCTCACATACGAGATTGAGCGCACGGTCAGGGAAATCCGCGAAGGGAGGTGGAAGAGGATTGCGTTGCAGTTCCCGGATCATATGCTTACCGATGCGCCGAGAGTGTATGAGCAGCTGAGTCGGGGGCTGGGCAAGGCGAGGAAGGCGCGGGATGGTGTGCAGGAGGAGAATGGACACACAAATGGGACAACAGGCGCGGAAGAAATCAGCGCGGGCTTGGAGAAGACGGACATATGTGATGAGGAGAGCAAAGACGAAAGTCTGTTTATACTGGGCGACACATCATACGGCGCGTGCTGTGTGGACGAAGTTGCAGCAGAGCACGTCGATGCAGACGTTGTCGTACACTATGGCCGCTCTTGTCTCTCGCCTCCTTCAAGACTACCAGTCGTATACGTCTTTACCGAACGACCGCTAGACCTCGAACCCGTAATCGCAACATTCCAAGAAACATACCCAGAGAAAGACGCAAAGATCATACTCATGGCAGACATACCATACTCGCACCACATCCCCACGCTCCACGCACGCCTCCAAGACGCCGGCTACACGCAAATCCACGCCACAGAGATCGTACATAATCCCTCATCGCCGCTCCCAAACCGAACGATACCACCGAACACAACGGAAACAGACGAAGCCCTCCACGACTACGCCCTCTTCCACATCTCCGACCCACCAACCTCCCTCCTCCTCACCCTCTCCTCGCGCGTCGCCTCAATACACATCTACCCCACAGACACGCCCTCCACCACCCCACCAACCGCCTCCCTAGCCCGCACCCACCAAACCCTCATGCGCCGCTACGCGCTCCTAACCTCCCTCTCCACAACCCCCATCTTCGGCATCTTGATCAACACCCTCTCCGTAAAAAACTACATGCACATCCTCTCACACGTCCAACGCCAAATCAGCGCCGCGGGCAAGAAATACTACACGTTTGTCGTGGGCAAAGTGAATGCAGCCAAGGTGGCTAATTTCAGTGAGGTCGGGGGGTGGGTGGTGATAGGGTGTTGGGAGAGTAGTTTGATTGAGAGTAGGGAGTTTTGGCGGCCGATGATTACGCCGTGGGAGCTCAAGGTCGCGTTGATGGGGGATGAGGAGAGGGTTTGGACTGGGAGGTGGGAGGGGGATTTCCAGAAGGTTTTGGATGAGGGGGAGGGGGGTGTGAAAGAGAAGACTGGTAGCAGTGCGCATGAAGGAGAGGGAGAGGGAGACGCGAATGGAGACTATGATTCTGAAGAGGAATCAGCGCCTCCGGAATTTGATCTTAGGACTGGACGCTATGTTTCGCATGCGAGACCTATGCGCTCGAGTGGCGCGACGAAAGCCGTTAACGGCGATGCAACGACGTCGTCGTCTAGTTCGGCGCTGACGAAACGGGCGAATGGCGATATTGCGGCTGTGGGGGGTGTTGCGTCGCCTGGTGCAGAGTATTTGCGCTCAAATAGGACGTGGCAGGGCCTGGGTACGGATTACCGGGATGCGGAGGATGGGGAAGAAGCGGTTGGGGGTAAGAGGGCTGCTAAGATGGAAGAGGGAAGGAGTGGAATTGCGAGGGGGTATGTTGTTGGTGAGCAGGGGAGCAGGCATTGAGTAGATGCAAGACGAGGGCTTCGATTCTCATCATCTATTGACGGTATTACCATCTCAGGACTACGAAAGCGTCTGAAACAACAGAGCGAGTCGATGCTTGTGAGATGCCGTCGCGCCCTTTTCCATACTCTTCACTACGTCTTCTTGAAAAGTCTCGACGAGATTCTCCTTCCTTCACATACTCCTTGCTAAAAATCCTCTTGGTCGGTGGGCTCTCGTTGCATTCACATTGCAATTCTCCCCCAAGCTGTCTCCATGTCTTGGACCAGCGTGAGGAAGTCATCACTTTCCAGGTGGCGGTATACGAACTCGTTGAGCGCTGCTCTGCGTCCTTCGTCAGACTGCATCGCATATGTCGCCAACTGGTCGTTCTCGTTCACACTCGTAGTAGCACCTGGATTGGACATGCTCGCACCACGGTGGCCAGTAACAGACGTAGGTGGGGTGTCGAGACCACCATACGACATGGTACGATGAAGATTCTGTGCAGCATTACTTCGTTCGCCAAGAGGTTGCGGTGTCGGAACGGCACTGAAACTTGACCGATTGAAAGATAACGGAGAGGAGATTGGAGACGATGTCAACGGTGACTGGTTCTCGATGCCGCCATGTGGAGATGTCTTTGCGCGTGCAGGAATGTACTGATCTTGGTTCGGTGTGCGAGGAGGCTGTTGCATTGGTTGCTTTCCACGTGCGGTCTTGCTGACGACAGTAGGTTGGGGCAGAGGTGGGAGTTCGATCTCCTTGCTGGTTGCGCTTCGGCTGGAACCAGGTCGGATACTGGCTACGTGTGCTGGTAGAGGAGGAGGCCCCATTGTGCCAGTAGAGGGCCGCACGCTGTCGCTGCCAGAGGAGCGCGGCGAAGATAAGTGTGGGAAAGGAAGCTCGCGTCTCGGTGGTAGTATCTCAGTGCTACCAGGGCGATCCGCAGTATCGGGACGACTTGCACTACCAGGGCGGTTGAACAGCATAGCAGTATCTGGTCGATTTGTAGACATACGATGAGATTCTTGAAGGTCCGGCATGTGCTGATCTGACGTATATGAAGAGTCAACATGCGAGCGTCCTAAGATATCCGAGGTTGCTGAGGTAGGATGAGTGAACAGTACTGGAGGAGCAAGAGGACCTGAGAATGGTGCCGGCACACCACCCGTTTCTCTAGTATAGTCTGTGGTGGCAGAAACTGGACGGGTGTATGATGCTGTGGGTAGTTGATGATTCAAGGAAGCAGAGAAGTCATAGCTAGTGGACGGTCGACTAGAGATCTCCGCCAGTCGTGAAGGAGGACATGATGGTCCACCTACGACAGGGCTCATATGAGGCAGCTGAGGGTAGCTAACAGCAGTCAGACTTGGCCGAGAGGATGATCCTCCTCGCGCCGGCGATGGTGGCTGAGCCGTAGACCTTGGCTGAGGTGGGACTGCCTTCTGGCCGCCCATGTAGAGACCGAGATGAAGGAGGTGGCTGAACGCGGTGTCGAAGTCTTTGTCTGATTTGAACCTCATTTGGATACGCCTGATCTTGTTGTTGGCCACTTGCCATTTGATAGCGAGCAGAGGGCAGCGCACAATGGCGGATATGTGTAGGTGGTCGGGCTGCACCTGCATTCCGCGCTCTTCACTCAGACGCGTAATATGATTGCCTTCGTCGATCAGTCTCTCGATTTCGATGGTTTGCTGTCATCCAACGGTTAGCTAGCACATCATTTGAAGCGGGTTTCTGGGTAATCAGTCATGCATGCGTCGTACCCGAACCTGCGAGCCTTGACACATTTTCATGAGCTGAAGACCACCGCGCGCACCATAGCTGTCGATGATCAATGTGAGGTCATTGGTCTCTTTCTGCCAGTTGAACCTCTGCTCGCTGGCGTCGGTGTCCTGTGCTGTTGACAGAGTCTGGAGCGGAAGGGATAGCATGATTGTTAGCAATGATGTTTGTTAGTCGAGATCAATAATCGTTCATCTGATAGTATGTGTGCGATGAGCCGTGTCGTCTTGAAAGCACGTTGAGGTCGCGCACTCAGATGTTGAGGATGTGAGAGATGGTCGAAGGAAGTCGCGACCGGCCACCCAGTCACATGATGTGGTCCGTGCGAATCAACGCGAGGGACCTGGTGCAGTCTGGAGTTCTGGTGTTCGCCCATCCATCATCGCGAACGACGCGCGCCGCGCATTCACGAGCAGATCCACCATTGCGCCTGGCACACAGCTGAATCCACGCATGCGTCGCGACCCGTGCCCGAGCAGTCCCGAGTAAATGCGACAGCCGCACCATGGCCCCAAACAAACCAGAGGAACAATCTGTCGAGCGCACCCAAGAACATGAAGACTTCCTGAATACCTTGGCCGAATACCACGAAAAGCGCGGGTGGGTTTTGTTCTTTGTCTCGCCGCAATGAGCGCATATTGACCCGACGTGTAGCACTGTCCTGGATCGCGAACCCAAGGTCGGGAGCCGGCACATTGACCTGTTGCGACTCTACAAACGCGTTAATGAAGAGGGAGGCTACGATAGGGTTTCAGATACCAAAAACAACAAGCTTGCGTGGCGCAAAATCGCGACTGAGTTCCTGCCCAAGAGCCCCAGCATCACCACCCAGGCCTTTTTGGTGAAGACGGCCTACTACAAGAACCTTGCGTACGTGAATCGTGAAAGACAACTTTGCGCCTACCACTGCTGACGCCTGCTCTAGCGCCTACGAAATATCCACCGTTCACAAGCGCGAACCGCCGCCGCCCGAAATCCTCGAGAACGTATCTGCAAAGGGTGGAGACCTGCTCAACCGGACTGTCGACAACTTCTTCCCAACCAGCAATAGAGAGGCTGAACGATTAAGGGGAGAGGAGGATTCCGATTCTGAAGACGAGGTCGAGAAGACACCCAAAGACGACAAGATGGACGTGGACGAGCCCGGTAGCCTTGGGCGGTCGACCAGATCCCTCCGCCATGCGCCGCCGCAGCGAGTGCTCTTCCAGCCCGATTCTTCAACCCGACAGACGCGCCAATCGACAGGCCATCTGACTTCGGCGCAAGCCAACGGCTACGGCACCAGCGGAGCAGCCATGACGATCGCGAACTACGAGCCACGAACCGCCGTACCAGCCACCATGAAGCCCGTCGTTACCCCGTCCAACTCCCTCGATACCTACATACAGTCGCGCAAGAAGTACATCCTCAACAAGAAGAACAGGCCGGTGCCGCTCAAGGGCATGATGCTGCCCGGTACTGGCTTCTCAGGGCCCAGCATATACATCCGCGCTTTGAACGCGCTGCGGTCAAAGGAGCCCGAGGAGGAGGCATACGCACTGCACCACCTGGTCAAGATCTCGCACGAGCGAGGAGACAAGTACCGCTTCGATCAGTTTCCGGGGCTCGCAGATGCACTCATCGCCAAGGTCATTGACGTGTCCACATTGTTCTTCGATGTGAACTGGGACATCTCATACGTCGAAGAGGACTTTATTCAGCCGCAAACCCTGAACGGACTGACCGGCACCCGCGACCTGTTGCAGCGCATCAAATCTCTCCGCCCACTCGACATGCACGACAACCTCCTTCCTGAACAGTCCGCAAAGGCCCTCACCATGATTAATGAGGCTGCGCTCATCATCCGGAACATGGTCATGCTGAAAGAGAATGCCATCTTCGCGGCCTCTGTGCCATCCATCCAAGACATGATCGTTATCGCACTCAACCTGCCCCGCCACTCCACTATCGTGGAGCTGCAGCATTACGCCCTAGAGATCGCCGAGCAGCTAACAAAGTACTGGATATTGGACTCGCAAAGCCCGCTGTATCGCTCTTTGCTCGCCCAAGTGGATTCCGACGACCGTGGCCGCATTATCACATCGTTGAGAGCACTCGCCCGAATAGCAATGAACCTGGAGGCTACAAACAAGCTCTCTGACGTGCCAGTCAAGACCCTCAAGTCAATCTGCGACTGGCTGCTAGTAGAAGACGAAGATCTGCGCATAGCATGCCTGGACTTCCTCTATCTCTTCACTGGTTTCCCCGACAACGTTGAGACGCTTGTACACGAAGTTGACATCGAAGGAGTGGCAAAGCAACTGGTACGCTTGCTACAGTACGGTGCAATTGCATACGAAGAACGAAGGAGTGCCGCCAAGACGGCAAAGACCTCTGCACCTCCAGAGAATGCGCCTAAGCTTTCGTCTGCAATCATAGATCATCTCGTGACGCTTGATGAGCCGGAGCGTAGCTCGCAATGGCTCAAGACGTGTTTCGAAGAGGATGCTACTGGCGAGATTACTCAGATCCAGCTCTGGTCGGCCTACAACGCAGCCTTCTCAGAACACATGACGAATAATCCGGCTTCTTTCAAGGCGCTGATGCCAGCTAAGGACTTCATCACGAATGTATCGACGACGTTCGGTGGCGCCTCCGCTCAGGTGTTGACCGTGGGTGGGCAGCCAAAGTATACCATAAGAGGCATACGGCCACGATCCGTACCAGTCGACCCGAGCACCAAGAGGCCGTACATGCGCTGCTGCTGGCATCCACCGAGCGTCTTGAACGGCCATGCCGACTCGAAACATTCCACAGCCAATATCGAGTGCGGCGAGTTCGCTTCCGGTGCACGCTCCATGTGGGAACACGTTGTGAGTGTTCATCTCCAAGTTCCTCGCGATCAGGAAACCGGACAGTGGTTGCTTGAGCCAAAGCTGGACATCAAGGACATTGTCAATATCGAGAACGGCGACACCCCAGAAGCGACGAAATACTACTGTCACTGGGGCGGCTGCACTCGATTCTCGCCTGACGGCACGGAATCCGCGTTCGAGGCTGGACAGCATGTCAAGACGCATTTGCCTGATACGAGTATCAAGCAGGCCATTCACGCGAAACACAACCGCACGCCTTCAGAGTCACGGCCCTTGACTTCTTCCGCACAAGCACGACATGAGAATTTCCAGCCCCAATTTGGACAACCGGTCGGGTTGGGTAGCTTAGGTATGGGTGGACGACACCAAAGTTCATCGACCAGCTCTGCAAGCAGATACGGCGGCCGAGATGATGCAGCAGGGGCGCAATCAGCACCCAACTTCCGCTACTACAACACGGCAACCGACGATACGAACGATGCCGCCGGCCTTCCCCTGTCCTCTGTCCTCGTCCTTCGCAACCTTGCCCGGCAGCTCAACAAGATCCCGCCCCCAACTACTGTCACCGACATTACCTCGCCATCTTCCCCGGCTCACAAGCGGACATTTAGCGCCAGTGAAGGAAGCCCCGAAGCCGCTAGACGGGCCACAGCCGGCGGCAAGAAGCCACGTCTCAGCGACGCAGCGGCGGAACAAAGACGAGAGAACGAAGAGAAAGAGGAAGAAGAAGCCAAGAACGCTGGATGGGTCCCCCGCATCTTTGCTCCGCTGCGGGATCAGATCGCCTTCACAGCGAGCCATAATCTTACTCTCCGGAACTATGTCGGCGGTCTACTCAAGGCCATCGCTGAAGGTGGGGGTTAGATGTGGTAGTAGTACGTGTTTGTAAAGCCCTTGCTGCGTGGCGTTGGTGAGGTTGCAAAAGGCTGTTTCCGCTTTCTTCTGTATGAGCGATACGGTATTGTTTGGAGTTTACTACATTTGTACGCAGGGGATTGTACGCTTAGATATCTGGGTAGTTTCATGATACCGCTTCGACTGATGAGTCGAGTGTCGGCAAGTTTGTTACTTATTACTTCAAGCAAGTGAGTTCACGTTATCCTAATTCCTTTGACACGCTTATCATCCGTCAGTACCGTACATGGCGATTGCGCGTTCTTTGGGGGTATGGTTTTGACCTCGGGAATTCGTGTGACACGCTGACGCTAAAGCCGCCCCTGCCTGCCCATCCCACAGTCATGCTTTCCTGCCCTCCAGACTGAGATCTAAGACACCTCTTAACTAATCGGGGCTCTCACACACGACCATCAAGCTTAGGCGAAGCGCCGAGGAACCGACAGTAGCTTCAAGATACGATGCGGATAAGATTCTGGTGAAGGATCAATGGTGCTGAGTACAACCAAGCCGGCTGAATCTACTTCAAAGTGCTTCACAGCATAGAGGCGTTTTCTCGGCACGTTGGGTGGTGTAGCGGCAGTTGCACAAATTCTGATCGGTACAGTCTTTGTCTTGAGGCAGGTTGGCTTCTATTGGTTGGCGCACATGGTCCCGCGAAGGTTTCTGGTCGAGTCTAGGTAAAGGTGGGTGGAATGTACGGTTCGCTACCCAGATACCGCCTTCCTTCTCCACACCTTCTCCGCGCCCATTACAGCGCGTTTGCATGGCTTCGATGGTTACAATGACCGCAATGATAGGCCAGCTAGATAACGAAAGAGAGGGGTGTAGAGAAACAGTGGCGCATATTGTGAGAGCGTTTGCGCACGCGGCGCTCGTGTGCCACTTCAGTCAGCCGGAGAAGAGGGTATGCGACGGCTGCGGTCATTGAAGCCTACCGTGGTTCACATCCCTTATTCAAGTCCCTTCTCTTACATACTTGGTATATAACCTTGCTGTGGGTTATCCGGCCAAGGCTTGTCATACACTTGGTGCTGGGCATACAGAGATATAGGTATAGACTTACCAGCCGCTTATCCGACTCAAAGATGGCGACTTACATCGGTACGTACTCTTCCTTCGATCAGGCTGCAAGCCTGAGCTATGCGGCGCAAAAGACGAATGCGTAGAAAATATTGAAAGATGTCGCAGTCTCGGGGGCTACCATAGACTTTATATATTCCCGGACTGATCCACACCCCGGTCGCATCACCCCAGATACTCCGCACAAGGATTCCTTCCTGCACACCTCACACCACTTGACTAACCATCCCAACGCAGAACCCCTCGCGCACCTCCTTACCGGCAACGCAACCTACCGCACCGATACCACAGCCCTCGACCCCAACGCCTTCACACTCCTCGCCCAAGGTCAAGCTCCCGACATTCTCTGGATCGGCTGCGCAGACAGTCGCATACCCGAAACCACAGTATGTCACTGCAAGCCTGGTGAGATCTTTGTGCACCGCAACATAGCGAATACGGTGCATCCAGATGATCTATCCGCGGCGAGTGTAGTAGAGTATGCTGTCGTGCATCTGAAAGTCAACAAAGTAGTTGTCTGCGGTCACACCAAATGTGGAGGGGCGAATGCGGCTTTGGGAGATGACGATTTGGGGGGTGTCTTGAACAAGTGGCTGGGGCCTGTTCGAGAGTGAGTCCACTTTTTGTCAATTACTTCGCTGTCTGAGAGCATGTGGGGAGGGGATCTGGTGGGGCGAACGCGTGTTCGCAGGATCAGTATACTGGAATTGTAAAGCTACCGTACTAACAACAGCGACAGACTCCGCCGTAAACACAAAGTCGAGTTGGAGGGCCTTCCCAACGATGATGCGAGAGCGGCGCGTGTTGCGGAGCTTAACGTGCAGCAGTCGATTGAGGTGCTCAAACAGCATCCGGCTATTAAGAGAGCGGTTGTGGAGCGTGGGCTGTCGCTTCATGGGCTTATTTATGATATTGGAGCGGGACAGTTGAAGATCTTGGAGGAGGTGGGCGGGAGGAAGATGAACGGGCATTAGAGTCGAATTTTAGGTGTTGACAGAGGCGTTGGGGTGCTACAGGATTATCACGGCGGTCATGGCCATGACTGCTTCGATAGAGGTCTGGGTGTCGGGTTTAGAGCGTTTGAAAGTTATCATAGTTATTTGGGCTGCCATGCTCAAAACCCTTCCTTCTCCTCAAAGTACTTCCTTGTCTCATACACCGACATGAAGGGAATAACAAACACAGGATGCACCGCCCTCACCGCATCACCCTCATCCCAGACCTTATCCTCGCCATCGTAACGACCCTCCATCTTCCAATGGAAAGGTGCGCCAAACGTACCCGTACCAAGAGTCTTGTTCACATTCTCATCGAAGGCGTATTTGTGCTGTACCGCACTCAGCCCCGCCAGATTGTAGCAAGTGTGATATGCATCTGCGCCTTTCCCAGGCTTATCCCTCAGTCCACCCTTGTTTTCTTGACACGCGGCTAGGATGTACCTGCCAAGTGCGCCGCGGTTCCATAGTCCTGTCGTGGTCGCAGCTTCGGCAATAGACCAACAGCCGCCGATCCAGTGGGAATAGCAGCCGTCGACGAGCTTGTTTGTGCGGCCGTTGTATCCACCTTCTGGTGTGCATTGGCGCGATGATAGCCAGTAGATCAGCATGTTGACGTCCAAGTACTTGTGAAGGGTCTCTTTCGGTGGTCCGAGGATGGCGAGACTACCCAAACCACAAAACGCGTAGGCCCCGTGGGCTTCGTTTCCAGGAGCTGCGGAGATGCCGCCATCCCAGGACTGACACTTGGAGATCCAGTCACCCAGGCCGTCTGTGAAGGTGGTGTAGCCTTGTTTCCGTACTGGTGCATCGGGTGGTAGCTCGAGAGGAAGGTTGAGGAGGGAGAGTACGACTAGGGCGCAATAGGCACCGCGGATGTCTTCTTCGCCGCCTGCGCACATTGTGAATCCTCCGTCTGCTTGCTTCATTCGGCCCAAGAAGTGCCATAGAGTCTTGCGATTGATTGTCTCATATGATTCCTTCCCGCCGACCGTGGCGAGTGATAGCACTGAAGCGTATGTACAGGCAAGATGAGCGTACTGACCGTAGCCACCTCCGAATCCTCCGTCCGGGTGTTGGGCTAGGGAGGCTGTGTGTGGTGTTCTATGTGCTATCAGAACATGTACGGCTGAAGTCATGTATTGGAATTCTTTTGCAAAGGGATGTTCGAATTGGAAAGACCTACGTTCTGTTGTAGTCGGATATGTCAGACCCCAGTGCGGTCAGGCCTTGCAGAGACCAGTAGATGATCCATGGACGCGCAGCATCCAACGCGGCAGCGCGTGCCGGCCAATCATCAAGTTGTCCTTCTAAGAAGTAGGCATGCTTTCGTCGCTGCAAGCTTGGTATGCCAGAAGCGTTGAGTGGGAAATTGTTGGGGTTGCCTTCCAAGAAAGGTAATATGGCCTTGGACGTTTCTTCATCCGCTTCCGATGTGTCCGTCACGAGTGAGTCCCTGATTGGTATTCTTATACTCTCCAGGTAAGCAATGTTCGCTTGCTCTTCCATGGTAGCGGTTCCCATATCTTCGTAATCGCTGTCTAGCTCTTCGTCCGAAAGCTCTTCAATCCGTTCTGATCCGGGAATAATCTCCTCCAAGCGGGAAGCGGGAGCTGAGGGACGTAGTGGGAGAGCCATCTTTTGTACGTGCACTTCGCGGCGTCTTAATTGTGAACGGTATACGAATGCGCATGCGTGAGTGGCTGGCGCTTGTAATAGCTTTCTTGCAAGGGTTGCTTAGTATTGTTCGAGGACAAGTGCAGCGTCCAGATATGGTATGGGTCTCACGGCTCGCATTCGCATAGTGTGACCAACATTACGTGAGTTATCGACTGCCCTTTGTCTGCTGCAGATGCTACTCAGGTACAGGAAAGAAAGAGTGGAGCACGGGGGGAGTGATCAGATTGAGTGCTAGTTGGCTTGGCGACATCTGCTATCGATAGGGAACCATCCCATCTTGTTCTCCATCGACACACAACTCAATCCGAAGAACGCACTCCAGCCATCCCAGCAAGTTCCTCGCCGACCGCCTCGCCCGCAAGCTTCAGTGGCTTCGACTCCTGCAGAACAAACAACATGCGCGTCCAGTCGGTCTTGCTGTGGTTGATCCACTGATGCATCGTTCCACGCTGAATCGCAACGTCACCCCGCTTCATCAACCGCTTCTCGCCGCTGTCTAGTAGACATTCCACCTCGCCCTCGAGCACGCAGCCGTAGTCCAAGCTCACAGTCCGGTGCATCGTGCACGCTGTGTCCGGGGGGATGTCGACGTGACGGAGGACTGTGCCACCGGAGACGACGAGGCCTGGGGCGTCCTTGAGATAATTGCCGTATACATCGAGATCTTGGTCGTCGTTCATATTGACCGGGAAGCCTTTGGTGGTGAAGCTGAGGGCAAAGGCGATGCCGTCGTCGTTGGCTTTCATCTTGCTTTCTTCGTTGAAGGCTTTGCTGAAGACGGCTTTGCCTTTATCATCGTGGGCCGTGATGTAGCGGTGGATCTTGGGCAGCGCGCCGATGTGTGCCATAGTAGAGGTCTTTTGGAGTGTTGTGAAGTTTGCTTGTTCGTGATGATTGAGTGGTGTTGAAGGTGAATCTGGCAATCACAACACTTGACTAAGTCGCGCCTTCTATCTCGCCAGAATGGAAGTGGCAATTGACATGCCCCACGAGAGTCTCAGATATACTGCTTCACTCTCTCTGTGGGTTACACGAGGTACGGGAGATGCGCGTGGAGCCGAAGGCCGGCTGCGGATCCACATATCCAACTTCCCGTACTCCGCCATCTACGGCTCTTGAGTAGGCGTCATTGCATCAACAATAGCCTGAGTTGTAGAGTTTCGTCTCGCTGCAGTTCAGGGTTCGGTATGTATAAGGTGTGCTATATTGCCGCCACATCGTTTATACGCAACAAGTTTCGGCATCTGCAAAGCCAGTAAGCTGGCCAAGTGGTGAACACAGACAGCCGAGAAGGAGATTGAATCTTACCGATATATATACGTCTTTTCAAATTTTCTTCCGCTATGATTTTGACTTCCTCGAACGGGAAATATGTCGCATCGACCACCTCGCAGTGCAGGCCTGAACTTTAGTTAACTAACCCGCGTTCAGGATCATATCTTGATCGCAAGCTCTTGGTGTGCATCTGGCTATATGTAGATATCCGTCTTGGCCAAAGTAACAATGTAACCCAAGCAAAGGTCACCACACAGCGCCGCCAGTGGTACCGGTGGGACATGGTTCAGTGACAGGCAGCACAAACGTATCTACAACAATTGAACTAGGTCTGGATAAGACCGTTCGCGCTGTGTCGATGTAGGCTAGTCGTTTGGCACTGGGCTTATGCTGAGCTGACATCACTGGATTTTCTGGACTATAGTTCAGATGCGCGATTACTGCCCCTTACACAGGATGAGAACTTTGCGTGGCCTGGTCAGCAAAGTTTTGTCGAATGAAAGCTTGAATGGTGTTGTAATGGCCGACAGACCGTGACGTTCTTCTATCGGGTGGACCAAACTCTGGCTGCCGCGTGTACGGAAAGAGCGCTCCAGCACACCGCGACTTCCTTCACATCACAAACGGAGCAAAACTCTGTCGCAATCGCTGCTTTTCTGTTATTACATCGCCACTTCTTTTTGTGCTCACCACCAATTCTCTCAACCCTTGCTATCATTCCACTCGATTCTACTGCATGGCGCTACTTGCGTGGTCTTACACCCGTCACCACTTCTAGCGCTACTCCATACTCACGAGACGGGGAAGATTGCATCCCACAAAGTACACGAATGCCTCATCCAATCTCCTCAACTGTCAAAGCTAAGGAGATCAACCGGTCACTCTCCTATCGAGTGCGGGGATGTTCCCCAACCTGTCGCCTTTCCCTTTCGTACTCTGCACAAGTCGCAAGTCAAACCCAGTCAATAGGAAGACAACGTTGCTCGCGTCATACGGAGACCCAACATGCGGCCGCCTCGCCTATGGTACGCCCTGAGAATGTTGGACAAAGAAACGTCAGCAAGGCCGTACAGTAGCACAACGCTATCCACTCCCCATGACTTCGGATGATGGTGGCTTGCGTGGCTACTGACCTGTTAAATTGTGGGTGCGACACTGCAGAACCACGCAGATCTTGCCGAAAACGTGGAAGCATCTCTAAGACTTGGGAAGCATTCAACTACAGTATACTTCAAACGAAAGTAAAACGAAACAGATGGCAGAGATGGTCACGAGCACTATGACGAATCTCGGCATGCCACAGCAAGAGTGATACCAATGTAATACGCCCACCAGTAAGACCAGGGGTGCTATCCTGTCAAGCTGTCGCTGCTCAAACGGCGATATGCGGGCAAGCCATGACAGGATGCACAATACTTGAAACGGCTGCCATGGACGAGAATCCGGATGCAAGACACGGCGCTCAGTAGTACGATCGGAAGCGATGTTACGCAGAAGGCGCTCGGCATGCCAGGGTAACGATGAGCGCTTGCCAACGCGAGGAACCGCCGGCGAGTGGGCACCGCGCGTGGAGGCAGGTATGGCGCTCATGCTGCGGATGGCCGAGGACTCTAGAATGTATGATGACGGCGGGACAAGTTGCGAGGCCTCCTCGGACGTGTCGGTGAGTCTGGACGTCGACGGCGAAGTGCCGTTATAGAGTCGCAGACCGGGCCATGCCAGTGAGGCAAATACGGACAGCCCTGGTCCATGGTAGTATCCGCGACTTTGTCCACCATTTGTCGCAGTCTATATTCTTAGATCCACCGACGGGCGCCAGTAGCGCTGGCCGGTTCGCCTGGCTGCATGTTGAACAGCTCGTTCGAGAGGTGAAGGTGGACGATCCAGCACGGGCATGAGGGGTGGATATAGCCCACAGCGTCGAGTATAGGCTGTCTTTGCTTGTTGCGGCATCCCCAACGCTCCCCTCCACACCCTGATGCTACCTACCGGACCCCGAGTCTAACGCTTATCGGCACTATCGCAGGAGGGGTCATACTGCTCGATAGGCGACAGCTGATCCGAGAGAAGAGCGATATTGCGACACACTGGCCTGCATCGCCGTCTCACTGGCTGCTGCAGGGTGAGGCGTCAGCTTGCGTGGGTTCAGTTAGCCAGACGACAGCCAGACCGAGAGGCGGAGCTGGCTAAGGACACCTGTGGAGCGTCTCGGCGGGCGAACACAATTCGGTTCTGTCGTCGCTCAACGATCTGCTCACTAGAGGCGCCTCTCCACGATAGTTGAGCACCCTCTCGCTACCCGCACACCACCCAACGCGCCCGTCTAGGAACCCTCGTGCACGTCGGCGCTGGTCAGGGTTTTCTTTGACCTCGATTGCGAATCGCGCGGTCCGCTGCAGCGCTTCTGGCGCTATCCTAACCAAGTGTAGGACTAGACGAGCCATTGGTGTGTGGGGCTGGGACTTGCATACAAAAAGCGGTGTACGCGTCTTGGCATCATCCTCCTACACTCTGGTCGGCCCATCGCCCGCCCGCTTACCTTCACCGCTTACTATCAGCTCGAAGAGGCTGAGAACACTCGAACCCCATTTTCACTCTCCGTGCAAACATGGAGAACCAACACATCGACTTCGACGGGGCCATTTACGGCGTGGACGGTGCCTTTGATCCTTCCTTCGACCCGAACCGACAAAGCTACAACTTCTCCCAAACGTGGCCGCTGCCAATCTCACCCGGCAGTATGACACAACAACAGCAGCAGCACGATGGTAGCCAGCAGCAGCACCACCAGCACTCGCACCACCAGCACCAGCACCCACATCAGCAGCGCCGTATCAACAACGCAGCCGCGTCTACCGCGCACAACTCGCACCCGAGCACGACGAGCATGGCACCTCTCCACATGGGTCTCGGCTTTCCCGCGGCCATGCAACCGATGAACCCCATGTTGGCCACTTGGATGAACATCAACACGGATGGCTTTGGGCAGGATAGCTATGGACAGGGCTCAATGGGAATGGGCACGGAATTCAGCACATACGGAGGGCCTCTGCAGACGTCGCCAGTCGAGTTCGGCATCAACCCGCACATGATGAACTCCATGTCCATGGCACCCATGAACTTCATGACCACGACCAGCATGGACGGGCTACCCACCCTGACTACTGCGCCCTTTACAATGCAAACAATGAACGACTTCCAGCAAGAGTTCACTCACCTCGGCAGCGCGCCCGCCGAATACACCGCTCACTCAAATCCTAGCGTTGGCACTGGCTCACCTGGTGAGAACTGGATGGAGATCCGTTCGCTCTCTAGCAGCGACAACGGCTGGGTCGACGTCGGCCTCGGCCACGGTCACCGCAACTCGTACGACTACTCGGATAGCTCTGCCATCATCTTCAACCCAGCCCAGTCACTCCACATCCGCACCGGCTCGAATTCGTCAAACTCGAACCACTCCGACGTGCCACCGTCAGCCCATTCCTTCAGCAGTTTCGAGGAGATACAGTTCCCCATGCACTCTCCTCAATCAGAGAACAACTTGGAGCTTGTGCACTCGCATCATAGCCACTCCCACTCCCACTCTGACAGCTGTAACCACACCCACGGGCTCCCCATGAGCGATCACGACTTCGCCAGCTACATCTCGCCTACCCAGTCCGTCAGCCCGCCCATGGCACGTGTCGAGCCCATTGTCATAAAACAGTCCTCGTCAAATACCGCGTCGCCAACCTCGTCAGCCGTCAGCTCACCGCCGGCTCGTCGCAGGAAATCACCCGCGACCGCGACCGCCACAGGATCGAAGCCTGCCAAGACCATCGTCAAGAAGACACCCGCTCACACCACCAAGAAGGACGCCACGGGCGAGAAGCGCGTCGGCAGGAGAAGAGGACCTCTCAGGCCTGATCAGCGACAGCAGGCTCACGAGATCCGCAAGCTTCGTGCATGCCTGAGGTGTAAGTTCCTCAAGAAGACTTGTGACAAGGGCGACCCGTGCGCTGGTTGCCAGCCATCCCACGCGCGTCTCTGGCAGGTCCCGTGCACGCGTATCGACATCAAGGATATTGCCTACTTCATGAAGGACTGGAAGGCCGACTACGAGCGTCACGTCAGCCTTGGTTTCTCTATCGGCAACATCAAGGGCTTCTCGACATCGGAGCGTCTGATCTACGTTACCCACGGCTACGGCCACTACCTCCCCATCATGGCCCGCGACGTCTACGTCCGTGATGAGAAGTGCTTCGGCGTTGACTGGCACGAGACCCTCAATGGTCTCCATTTCGAGATCAACACCGCCAAGCTGTCCGCCGGTATGGAGGGCATCTCCCGCGCTATGCTCTCCGACTACCTTGACCGCCACATCGACGGTGGTTTCGAGCAGTTTGTTGATGAGTACTTTGAGGGTACCTACTTCGTCACCGAGTTGTTGAAGACTGCCTACCGCTTCTACACTCGCGAGAAGCTTCCCGTCATCCGCAAGGCGCTCAAGCTTGTCCTTGCCTACAACCTGACTCTCCACGTCACCATGATCGAGGGTCTCGGCGACGAGGACAACACGCCTGGTAAGGTCGAGGACCAACAGTCCAAGTTCTCTGGCAAGACCATCGCACCTGTCATGATCAACTTCCAGGTCAAGTGTGCTCTTGCCGACATGTGGCGTGAGCTGCAGAAGGACGTTCTTGAGGAGCTCTCTTCGCTCTACCAGTCGGTCTACAGTGGCGACAAGTTGAAGAATTGGCCCACCATCTTCATGCTCGCTGCTATCCTCCTCGCTGTCTGGGAGTTGATCCAGTTCGACTGCAACTACCGCGTCCCCGACGTCGGTGCCGTCAACAAGTTCTGCGGTGAGATGGAGGGCACTCCCGTTGGTGTCATTGTTGGTCTCTTCTCGGCCATCTCCCAGAAGCTTCCTTCTTTCACCGAGTGGGATTCGAGGAAACATCACCACCTCCTTGCCTCCAACCCTGCGGTCTGCGATGCCATGACCGAGGTCCGCGCGCACGTCACTAAATATGGTAAGTCTGACGTCCCTGCTACTGTCTACACACACTAACGAACATTACAGAAACGTACCTCCGTTCAAGAAGTGACTGCAAGTTCGACCGTACCGACTTCGACTCATTGTCGAACAAGTTCCTCTCGAAGCTTGTCATCAGGGCCAACTAAGCCCTACCATAATCTAATCATCAGGCTGCACATACTCTTCACGACCAACTGTTTACGCGCGACTCATCCACCGACAACCCTCTCAGCAGCCTGCTTTCACGGCACAACCCATATACATAGAACGACCCACGACTCATGTGTCCGATGTTTGCACGCATAACGGCTGACGACCCGACCTAAAATGATGAACGACCTGTCCTGCATTTCCTGCGATTCCCCGGTGTCCTATGGATGCCAAGTTAGCCCGCGATCGTGGAAACGATCAACGATTACGGCTTATCCTAAACTTCCCAACTACATCACGCTCACTACCCGGCGACACCGGAAACCAATATTCTTTCACCACAACAAATGAATTCATACGACTTTTATTGACCTTCTGAACGGAGACGGCTGCACGTATGATCTACGACAACGATCACGACTACTTGATTTTACAACACGAGCAAGCGAGGCAGAGCCGCGGACCGCTGGTCCTGTGTGTTCTTTGAACTGTTTATTTTTTCCTGTTTCCTTTTTAGTTGTTCCTTGCAACATTGTTGGAGGGGTCCCTGGCATGGTGTCGCACTCCAACACTCCTGTGTTGTTGACGTTCAACACCGTGTTGCCAACCTCCTTTTCCAAGCAAGCAAGCAGAACAAAGTCACCTTTTCATCTTCTTGACGATTGTGTTACTGGCATAGCGAGCGAGCAGGCTTTCTTTCTTTCCTTGAGGCTTCGAACATACTCCTCCGGCCCTTTTGGCACCTGTGTGCCGAAAGCTGTGAGTGAGGCGGATTTCTTTTTTAACTACTGAAAACAGAGTATGTATCTATCCATCATTGTCTTTATCGGGTGTATTTTGCTAGGCTATAGCAAAATCAAAACATGGGAATTATCAATATCGGTATTATCACTATTGCCTTTACCTTTACTCTGCTCTACATCGTGACTGTGGCTCGTACGTGAAGTTTTCTGAGCAGGGTTCGTGTGACTCAATCGCACCGACTCCCCAGCCACTTCTACACCGCAACGGCAAAAGACTTTACAAACCCAACCCCCAATCTCCGTGCCTGCATTACATCGCCAACCCCTCGCACCCCACTTACCCAAAACAGCCAGAACGACAGGAACACTCCTGCCTACTGCAACTTGTGTTTCACGTTCAATGCAGCCCATGAAATCGCCGGACTACATCTCCGGCAAAACTCCGGCTAGGCCTTGCTCGCGGGAAAAAAGAGACTGCTGCACCACACCGCCTTTCCCGCCCCTCGCTTCCGACACTACCCGTTCTGCGCGCCATCGCC
Organism: Alternaria sp. Ai002NY15; assembly: GCA_023758125.1. NCBI lineage: Eukaryota > Fungi > Ascomycota > Dothideomycetes > Pleosporales > Pleosporaceae > Alternaria > Alternaria sp. Ai002NY15. The sequence continues at coordinate 1,136,904 of JAFVLO010000007.1, read as the reverse complement.
CTCTCTTTTCAAACCGTTTGCAACAGGCTCGAACAGGTTTGTTAATTTCTAGCTAAGCAATGGGCAGGAGACTGGAATGATCTACCCGGCCCCTTCCTTGTCGATCACGATCACGCCCGCTGACTAGCCGGTCCGTCGCGACAACGGGTCATGAGCGTGCTTAGGCGAGAGTTTGTAGGACGGGATGGGCCTGTCTTCTTGCCTGTACAGCGTGTAAGCGTGTGGTAGTATAGAAACAGGCGTATGCTTGCGATCATTGTGTGTGTAAAGTAGAGTTTTGACCTTGTAGGGCTAGATTCCTAGTAGTTACCCTCTTACTGCGGGGTTAGGGTGTGTGTGGCGTTGTGTAAGTGTGTTAAGGCGTGTTCCCACATTCACCGGAAAAGGGAACGCATGGTGATCTCATTTTTTGGCTGGGTTCCAAGTACACGCGGTTTCGTGTCTGAGGGACCGGGTTTCGTAGCCGGTTATTCTTGGATGCGTGAGAACGTACGGGAATAAGTTCGACGTTGGGATTACGAGTACCCGTACTGATATGATGTGGTTTAGCTACATCTCAACGTTTCATGCACGGATCTTGGTACACTATCTTGAGCTTGATTACCTCGCTACCTCTTTCTTGACATAGTTGAGCCGTCGAGGTTTCTAGAAGGGAGTTTTCCCTGCGCCTTTTCTACCCGCCCATACCAAATTCCTCTTACCCAGCTACCACAAACCCCCCGAACCCCAATTTCCCAATTTCCCAAACTTCCATCTACCAGACACCATCCTCCCGCTAGAAGCAGCTAGAAACCTCGCCACCTGTGGGGCTAGCCCTACAGCCCAGCTCGAGAAAAAAGCAACATACTGATGCGTTGTACAAACGACGCCCGCCAGACCGGCGTGGTGGCGCATGCAAGGTAATGTATCATGTACGCACTCCGGATGTACATACATTGGTCTCAACGGTTTTCCGAAGGGCTCGTCTCGAGATGAGTTAGCGGTGGGGGATGATTGGTAAGTGTGTGGTGGGAGACCAGTGGTGAACTAGTGGCGCGAACGCGGTGTGGTAGGTAGGGCGAGTAGGTCAGGTGAGGGCAGTGAGGTATGGGATTTGTAATGCCGATGGGGATGAAGATGGAATGGTGTTGGGGAAGTTTTGGGGGAATTGGGGTTGCTTTTGGTGTCGTTGAACGGGGCAATTGCGACTGCTTTTTGCGTCGTTGAACGAGGCTTGGAGGGGCGGTGTGTCGAGAATCAACATGGAGACGGAGATGAACAGTGATGTTCGTTCTTGTTGATGCTGGGAACTTGGGACTGAGGTTTTTGAGTAGATCGTGAGTGAGTAGGTGATACTAAGTCGTCGTGAGGGAAAGTTGCCGATCAGATTGTGGGTAGAAGTAACGTCGGCCGAGACATTGGGCGATATTGAGAAATCGCTGCTCATACTCTGATGCAACTCCCCCACGCCCTGAAAAGCTACCACGTGCAAAGGAGAAACTGGACAGGTGCTTCACAGGCTACCTCGATGCAACAATGAACGTCAACGAAACTGTAAGGCTTTGTAGACTTTTGGGTGTTTATTTCTGAGCTTGGATAAAGTGAACCAGATAGACTCTTTGATGGTGACTACATGTCGTTTCCCTCAAACCACGATATCTAACACTATCATCTAAAAGCCTTGCCTGGCCTTCGGCACATAAACCTCCTCCAGATACTTTGCATCCTCATCACTGAGCTTGAAGTTGCTGTTCTTAACAGTTTCATCAATCCTCTCCTTAGAACTCAACCCAATGATAGGGCAAACTCCCTTCTTAATCGTCCACGCGGTCGCTATACACGCCATGCTAACATTGTGTTTCTTCGCCACCTCTTCCACACGCTCTATGATCTTCTTGTCAATGGCGTCTTCGCGACCGTGTACAAGCATCTCAAGGAACTTGTCCGTCTCAGCGCGCTTGGAGGAGCGGTCGCTCCAAGGCCGAGTGAGAGCCCCACGAGCGATCGGGGACCAAGGGATGAGGCCGACTCCGGTGTCCTGACAGTATGGAATCATCTCGCGCTCCTCCTCGCGGTAGATAAGGTTGTAGTAGTTCTGCATGGAGATGAATTTGTGCCATCCGTTGCGGTCGGCGATGTTCTGTAGCGTCTGGAACTCCCACGCTGCCATTGAAGACGCGCCTATGTAACGAACCCATCCGCGTTCGATCACGTCGTTGAGCGCTTTCATGATCTCTTCTCGGGGCGTACCGCGGTCCAACCGATGAATCTGAAGCACGTCGATGTAGGTGCCGAGGCGTTCGACGCTCTTTTCGACCGCGTCGAAGATGTGCTTGCGGCTGAGGCCGACTTGGTTCACCATGTCCCCATCGTTGGTGGATACGCTGGCGATGCCCAGGCTGGGGTCTTCCTCGACGACGCCGAAGTAGCATTTGGAAAGGAGGACGACTTTGTTACGCGGGATGTTGTATTGCTTCAACGCCTTTGCGATGATCTTCTCCGAATGGCCGTGGGAGTAGATATCAGCCTGTCGCGTGTTAGTCCTGCATGTTTCACAGATTTATCGGCATCTCAGTAGTATGAAGCCGAGAATTAGGTAGGCTTACCGTATCCCAGGTGTTGATGCCGCTCTTGTATGCATGCTCGAGAAGCGGCAAGCTCTCAGCCTCGTCCAGGACCCACGGCTGCCACTTTGAACTACCGAAGCTCATGGCACCCAGGATGACTTTTGATACCTTGAGGCCGGACTTGCCCAAGCTGTACTCCAGTCAGCGTTGTTATTCCCGTGGCTGATCCTTGGCCCAGCAATGGAGGTATTCGTACTTGACGTATTGCATCTTCTGGTCTGCCATTGTTGCAATCGCTTGTGTTTTCGAGGAGCGTATCGTTCGTAGTGTGTAGCTCTGAAGCTGTTGTTCTGCACGGCGGGGCGATAGCTATATGTTGGTGGTTGTCGCGGAGATGGTCGCGGAAGTAGCTGGAAAGACCGCAGGTTTAGTCAGATTAGACTTTAAGAGCTGTAAAATGGGTCCGAAGGTACTCTCTCCTCTTTGAAGATGTGGATTTGGTGCGACGTACCACTGTAGTTCATGGAGTTAACGGAAATAATGTTGGTCAATGGCGTCAGAAGTGGGGTCAACGGAAAGAAGCCGCGGTACATGAGCGTCGTGGCAGCAGCGCATGCTCTCGGCGTCGCAATGAAGCCGTTGGTCTTGCTGAGTACCAAGATGGCGACAACAACAGCGACAGCTACAGCGATAGCAAGTGGATGTGTGTCGCAAAAACAAAAGGCTACAGGGGCATCACATGAGATAAGTATTGAGAAACTCTCAGCGCCCGTAGGCATGCTTAATGCATTGTTCAGGCTTTAACAGCCGTCGTGTAAACTATGAATAAGACCAGATCTCCCGCAGGCAGATCATCCCATGAACGCCCTGTCCCAGATATCATCGTGAACCGTCAATCATCAACCACCTACTGTCCGCCACGCAGACGAAGCACCAAGTGGAGAGTGGACTCCTTCTGGATGTTGTAGTCCGAGAGCGTCCGGCCGTCTTCCAACTGCTTACCAGCGAAGATAAGACGCTGTTGGTCAGGGGGAATACCCTCCTTGTCCTGGATCTTGGACTTTACGTTGTCAATCGTATCGCTGGACTCGACTTCCAATGTGATGGTCTTTCCAGTAAGAGTCTTGACGAAGATCTGCATACCACCACGGAGACGAAGCACCAAGTGAAGCGTGGACTCCTTTTGGATGTTGTAATCGGAGAGAGTACGGCCGTCTTCCAGCTGCTTACCAGCGAAGATAAGACGCTGCTGATCCGGAGGGATACCCTCCTTGTCCTGAATCTTCGACTTGACGTTGTCAATGGTGTCGCTGGATTCCACCTCAAGGGTGATGGTCTTTCCGGTCAGGGTCTTGACGAAGATTTGCATACCACCGCGCAGGCGCAGGACGAGATGCAGGGTGGACTCCTTCTGGATGTTGTAGTCGGACAGGGTGCGGCCATCCTCGAGTTGCTTTCCGGCGAAGATGAGGCGTTGTTGATCCGGAGGGATACCCTCCTTGTCTTGGATCTTCGACTTGACGTTGTCGATGGTGTCGGAGGATTCAACCTCAAGGGTGATGGTCTTGCCGGTGACTGCAGAGAGTTAGTAAGGGTGTTGGGTCATGGACAGCGACGTGGCAACTTACGGGTCTTGACGAAGATCTGCATACCTCCACGAAGGCGGAGGACGAGATGCAGGGTCGATTCCTTCTGGATGTTGTAGTCGGACAAGGTGCGACCATCCTCAAGCTGCTTGCCGGCGAAGATCAAGCGCTGTTGGTCCGGGGGAATGCCCTCCTTGTCCTGGATCTTGCTCTTGACATTGTCGATGGTGTCGGAGCTCTCGACTTCGAGCGTGATGGTCTTGCCGGTGACTGTGAGCGTGTTAGCAGCTGAGGCGCAGAGACATGGCGGTGGCGGTGACTACTTACGGGTCTTTACGAAGATCTGCATGTTTGCGGTGTGCTGTGTGTCGGTGTGGATGTGGTGTTGGTTGGGTAGAACAGCTTATGAGTGGGCTGCAGGAGTGTGAGAGTGGTGTGAGAAGAAGGAAGAGAGGGGAGAGGCTGGTTTATATGCAGGCAGGCTGAGGCAGTGAGTGAGTAATGATGCGGCGAGAGCCCGTGCGCCAATCAGCAGCTGCGCACGGGAACATTCCGGCTGCTTCCACACACCGCAGGCAACGGGCCATTACTTGACCTCGCTGTTTGCCATCACTCGGCTTGTCTCTTCACGACGATGCCTAATCCATTGTCTAATACCTCCTCACTGTGTTCCATCACCGTCGCGACTGCCCTTCACTGCTACACCGCGCAGGTTCCCCGCTGGCCCACCGCCCGTTATCGCCTGGAGCCTGGACCAGCATGCGCCCGACATGTGACGTAGACGCCACCAAGGCAGCTGCGCCCTTGCCTCTGCGGTCCTCAACCGGCGCCTCCACGGCCGAAGACATTCCATGACACTCGCCAGCCAGAATTCGATCAAACTCTGCATCCCGAGTCTTCACCTATCGCGTGGGCAGAGGCCGGCATGGGACACCGAAGTATGGATGCGCGATACGACGTTGCGATTACGGACCCGCTTACTCGCAGCACCCCGCATACCCGGCATGGGTCCGCCGAGCGATTCACCCTCCTGGCTTTCAAGTGGCGAGCATCGTCTAGCAAGCTTGAAATCGCGCAGAGAAGATTTCGACCAGGTAGGACTGTTGCGCGGCCATCGCGTAGGTCCCGTGGCGCGCAACCTTCCTCTTTGTGAAGGCGTGTTTTGGCTGGTAGACCAAATCAATTTTGAGATGCGACAACGCATAGCTGCGACACTGTTTCGAATAACGTCGCATCATCTCGACGACAATACCGACGGTAAGTATCGAAAACGCCGCCCAGGCAAGCATCGAGAATTCGAAATGTAATGTCACAATGGCGTCGCGGGGTAGGCCTCTGCCTTGAACGTGGCGCCATCATCTTGGCCGGCTCACCATCGCAACACCGCAGTAATCTAGGAACCGCGAACACATCACCCGATACCAATTCCAGTCATCGCGACGTTCGAAATCACTATGACGATGCCAAAGCTCACGAACCCGTCCTTGACCGCTGCGATATGCTCGCTCGAACACAAAGCCTGGGCAGCGCTATGCAGTTCCGGCGCCGAACTCGTCCCGCTTCTCTCCAGCAATCCCGTCATGATCTTCCCGAGCGACCTCATCCTGACCTCCGTATCTTCCCCGACAGTCCACGACATGCTTCAAGGTCCCGACTTCAAGCCCTGGAAATCATATAAACTCAGCCACGATGAAGTCGTTATACTGGGCAAGGACAGCGCGCTGATCTACTACCGCGTAGAGGCGACAAGGGACAGCGAGACGTTCAGGGCCATCTGCTCGAGCGCATGGGTGCTGCAAGGTGCTTCAGAGGGCGTGTCAGGCGATTGGAAGATGGCGCACCACCAGCAGACGCTGATCTAGGGACCTATGTTGCTCAGATACCGTGTCTTAGGCTGTGGAGTTTGGGATTCTTTGATACCCGTGAACAGTTCCACATAGACTGCAGGCAGCTGGTCGCTGTAGAAGCGAGAACTGTGGGTCTCGGAATACGAGCAAGCATACATTGCGGTGGTTGAACGCTCTGGCCTGCTACATATGCTTAATTTTACTGCGGTACAATACTTCGAAGCCTACGACTCAATGCATCTCCACCTCAAATCACGAGGTTTGGGGCACTCCCGTCCTATAAACCTAAACGCGATAGCTTGAGCCATCTCCACATAGCGCGGGCGCATCGCTAGTGGCCGTCGAGTGACGTATGTGATCTTCCGAAGTTCCGTACAACATTTCAAGGGGCAGCTCTTGAAAGTACACACATCACCAGCCACGTTCCCATTTTCGATGAGGATTGCTGTCCTCAGGCAGCTGGGTCAATCTTTGTCATCATCATCGTCTAACGGGATCACATCAGCAGCATCACCACGATTCAGCACAATGGCAGTCACGTACGCAGCCGCTGTCAGCACACCCAACGGCGGGGTTCGGCAGCCTCAAATCCAAGCCCGAGCCTGTTCAGACCCAGATCTACGCGCATCCTTTGAAGCAACGCAAGCGCAGCAAAAAGAGCAGACCAAGAAACCCCAACGGCCCGGCGCAGGAATCCGTGCCAAAACGAGTTTCCGCGGCTGGTCAACCAAGAAGGAAGGCAAGACCAGTTCTAAGCAAGCTCAAAATGAGCCATACGTCGTGGAAGAAAGTCGACCCTCAGGGCATCATACCCGCGAAGAACACAGACCGAACACCGCGAGTCAGGATGAACAAGTCTACGTCCTCACGCTCAAACTCACAGATTCCCTAGCCAAACCCATGGACGACATGCGAAACCAGTACTTCCCCAAACACCTCAACCGCACAGGCGCGCATCTAACCCTCTTCCATGCACTCCCACATTCGCATATGGAAGCGCTAGAACAAGGGCTCGCACAGGTATCTGGGAGCATCCAACCCTTCGATGTCTCAACGGGCAAGCCCTTCCGTATGCGCAAAGGCGTAGGCATCAACGTCGACTCAGGCTACACAAAGATGAAGAACGTCCACGCCGACTTACAAACCCAATGGTCTGAATTCCTAAGCGAGCAAGACGCTGGTGGCTTCCGCCCTCACTGGACCGTCATGAACAAAGTCGACGAAGAGACGAAAGTAGACAGCGCGTTTGCGACGATACGCCAGGAGTTGAGTGAGAGGAACCAGGAGGGTCGTGCCGTGGGGTTGGATCTGTGGAGGTATGAACGTGGGAATTGGATTTTCGCAAAGGAGTTTGTGTTTGGCGAGGGGCTGGTTAAGACGCCGACGAAGACGGGGAGCCCGCGGAATCAAGGGCAGCGTTTGTCGCCCGAGCGGAGTCCTACGGATGGGCCCGGGAGGAGACCGGGCATGTTCAAGCGGGGGAGTAGTGTGGGGGATGCGTTGAGGTCGATGAGCTTTCGGAAGAGGAGTTGAGATAATACATGAGTCTGTAGGATGTGAGATGGGTTACGCAGTTGTGTATAGTACGTGTTTTGGGCGTTTGTACGGGGAGTTTGTATATTACATGATTCAGAACTAGCGTTCAGCCAATGCATGCGGAGAAGAAATGGTCTGGTTCCGGCATGCCATGTCCATGGTTTGCGATGACCGAGGGGAGTCCCGCGGGCAACCGAAGAACGTCGTGGAGACTAGATCAAAATAACGGCAGAAGCGCATTTCTATTTTATCTACCCGTATTCAAGACTGCGTAAGCGCATTGGACGCATGATCGTGGCAATCTCGCCACCAACATACGACGCGCGTCGCATAAACGCTGATTGAAGCGGGAGCGAACATCGTGAGTGTGGCTGTGAGGGGCCGAGTGGAGGTACCATGGATCTGCAAATCCAAAACGTCGTGCATTGATGATTGATCAGGTGCACCATCAGCGACGTGACAGATACATTGGCGTTTGTCAAAGGCTTGGTAGTGTTCTCGGTCAGCCACAGCTAGCCACATGTCGGCGGTACCAGGGGCGCGGATAGCTTTCAGGGTCCCGACGTGGGGACCGAGGCGTGATCAGAAGATTCTGAGAGCACCACGCCGCCCAATTCACAGCTTCACGGGCACGTGGTGCAATTCGCTCTGGAAAAGGGAGAGCAGAGCGGTGACCAGCGTCACGTACCCAACGAGCAGAAATGAGACGAGCTGATTGTTCCCTCGTGATGGAATACGAACTCAGCCTATTAGCAGTCACAACACGAAGCTACAGCCCGAATTAGAAGCGGATAGGGCGAGCGATCAGGAACAGGGCCCATCTGGCCAGGCCGCGATCACGATAGCGGTTAGGGAGTGGTTTAACGAGGCGTAGCGGGAGTCGGGGGTTGCGCATGTGGTGGGTGAAAGAAAGGGGAACCGGCGCCGGTGTGAGCTAGAACATTTCCAGGGAAAGCATTAGCTCCGCTAATTGTGGACGTGGGTGCTTCGACGCATATAACCTACAGCTGGCCTCATCACCAACAAGCTCCCTTGCTCTTTGCCCTGCGCTTTCACTCGACCGTGCGACTCTTTTCTTCTTCTATACCCGGCAATTACTGTCTGCTTGTGCTGTGTTGAAGACTTGACTGTTTTCTTCCGTTCTTCCCTGCGACAAGTTCCTAGTACCTGCGCCTTTACACAACTACAACACCGCCAATATGAAAGGTACGCCTGGCCAATTGCGACTCTGTTGTATGTAGCTAACAGCCACTACAGCCATCATTCTCGTCGGAGGGTTCGGTACCCGTCTGAGGCCTCTCGTAAGCCCTCCTCCCCGCGCAGCCCTCGCTCGAGAGCCCCGCGATGCCAAAGGCAACGGCCATGCTAACGCCAATTGCAGACCCTCACCTACCCCAAGCCGCTCGTCGAGTTCGCGAACAAGCCCATGATCCAGCATCAGATCGAGGCCCTCGCCGCTGCCGGTGTCACAGATGTTGTCCTCGCCGTCAACTACCGCCCGGAGATCATGGCCGAGGCGCTCAAGACAGTGAGTATACCCGCCCCACGGCAAATCAGAGCACACGAATAACCGGCTGCGCAGTACGAGAAGCAATACAACGTGACCATCACATTCTCCGTCGAGACCGAGCCCCTCGGCACCGCCGGCCCCCTCAAGCTCGCCGAGAACGTCCTGGGCAAGGACGACTCGCCCTTCTTCGTCCTCAACGCCGACGTCACCTGCGACTACCCCTTCAAGCAGCTCGCCGAGTTCCACAAGCAACACGGCGACGAAGGCACCATTGTCGTCACCAAGGTCGAAGAGCCCTCTAAATACGGTGTCGTAGTCCACAAGCCCGGCCACGCCTCCAAGATCGACCGTTTCGTCGAGAAGCCCGTCGAGTTCGTCGGCAACCGCATCAACGCGGGTATCTACATCATGAACACCAGCGTGCTCAAGCGCATCGAGCTGCGCCCTACATCCATCGAGCAAGAGACTTTCCCTGCGATTGTCAAGGACGGCCTGCTCCACTCCTTCGACCTCGAGGGCTTCTGGATGGACGTCGGTCAGCCCAAGGACTTCCTGTCGGGAACATGCCTCTACCTCTCATCGCTCGCGCGCAAGAACTCCAAGCTGCTGACCCCCGCTTCGGAACCCTACGTCTACGGCGGCAACGTGCTCATCGACGAGTCTGCCAAGATAGGAAAGAACTGCCGCATCGGTCCCAACGTGACCATCGGCCCCAATGTTGTCATCGGCGACGGTGTACGTCTCCAGCGCTGTGTGCTGCTCAAGAACAGCCGCGTCAAGGACCACGCTTGGGTCAAGAGCTCGATTGTCGGCTGGAACAGCACTGTGGGCAAGTGGGCGCGTCTCGAGAACGTGACTGTGCTTGGTGATGATGTTACGATTGGTGATGAGGTTTACGTTAATGGTGGTTCGGTTCTGCCGCACAAGTCTATCAAGCAGAACGTTGACAGTAAGTTTACCCTCACACATCACAATGTGGATTTCAGTGACTAACACATTCTAGCTCCTTCGATTATCATGTAAACGCACCCACGAGATACCCGGTCGAACGACACGTCGACGCAAATCTTCTACACACACATTTTTTTTAATAACGTGTATCTTTCTTGTATATTTCTGCATACACTCCGGCTGGCATATAGAACTGCGTGGTAGTGATTGTGCATTTTCTACGGAGGCGTCTCTACAAGCACTCTACATCTCTCCTCTTCAGCATGGGGGAGTGCGTATACGATACGAAAAAGCGTCTGGTTTGGTACGGATGGATGGATGCTTTGGGTTGGGTTGGGTTTAGCGATGGGATATAAGCAAGGTTGTGCTTCGGCATGCTGCCTTTTTTCAAGAGGAAACGGGGAAGAATGGGGATGAAGATGGAGATGGAGATGGAGATGGAAATGGAGATCATGTGTGCATGTACTGTACTGCAGGTATGAATATCAAAATCTGAAAACAAGGCTTTCCATTTGAAGATTGCGTACAATTACACACTCATTATCGTTACGGTCACCTACCTTACCTCACTCCTTAGGCTTGTGCTTCCCACAATTATAGTCATCTCCCTCCTTCATGTTCTTCTCTTTCTTACACGGCTCGCCCTTTATCGTTCTTCCACTACACTTCACTTTCTCTATACCCTCACCCTTCTTTGCCTTCCCGCCTTTCGGGGTGTTCTTTGTCGGTTTTTTGGGAGGGGCTTTGCCTGGTTTCGGCTTTGTGCCTTCCTTTTTCCCGTCGTCGTTCTTCTTCTTCCTCGGCTTCTTCACTGTCTTGACAACTGCTGGTTCAGATGGAGCATTAGACGACTCGTCGTCGTCGTCATCGTCATCCCCTTTCTCCGGTGACACCACGCGTACTTTCTTCCTTGGCGGAGCCTTGCGCTTATTCTTAGCTTCCTCCTCGCGTTTCCTTTTCTTCGCTGCGGCTACCGCGCGGGCTACCCCAGCATCCGGCGCGTCATCCTCCATACCCGTCTCCGCATGTTGGTGTCCTGCTCTCGGAGCAATACCTGCTGGCATACCTTTCTCCTTCGGCTTGTTCGCAGGTGGACCTGGAGACGGAGGGGGTGGAGTAGGACTTTTTGGACCTAGTGGCGAGGAAGCCGCGGAGTCTACTACTACTACTGCGTCTGTTCCAGCCCGTTCTGATCTAAACGAATATACGGTGCCCGTCGAGGATGGCGTTCTGAATATGCGGTCTACGGGCTCTTCGACGATAATGATGGTGTCGGGGGCAACGACACCGCTGGTCTGCGGTCCTGCTTCGTTTTCACCATCGTTTCCGTGTGGTTCTTCGTCGCTATCCCAATCTATATCACCTGAGAGTGGATCGAGTTTGGGTTCGGGTTCGTCGGTGTCGGACTCTGTGGGTGAGCCCGGTGGGTAGTTGTATCCAATGACTCCTGGCGCTGCGACTGCTTCTTGGGTTGGCTCTGTCTTTTGGACTGGCTCTACATTTTGGGTTGCGGCTACTTGTTGGGTTGCGACTGCTTCTTGCTTGACCTTTGGTTTGTAGTCTTCTGGTTCTGGCTCTGAGCTACTGGAGGAGGAGGCGGAGGAGTCATACGTTGGTAGGCCCGGTAAGGATGGTGCTTGACGCTTTTTTTGTGACATGGTTCCTGTGCTGAAACTTCAGCGGGCACCTGTGTAGGAGGTAAGGGGAAATTGGAAAGGTTTCTGGTTTTGTTGATGTCGTCGTGCTGGTGAGTTTAGTGTTTGAGTTTATGTCGAAGACTATTGCATGCCCATGAGGTCGTTCAGATTTGCTACCCAGGTAAATAAGGATGGGGTTGAGTCCAATTCCACTCTTATGAGTAGCCGGAGATGACCACGATACACAGGTATCTTTTGTTGGACAGTAAAGATGTTGTCTCTTTCTTGTGGTCAAAGAAGCGGAATCAATTTGATTGTGACATTGTATACTGGCTTTGGTCATTGTAAGTCGACATGAAATATTCTTTGTGGTCATGGCTTTGTTTCACTCATGGTTTACATGTTTTGTGCGTGGCAGAAGATGATCTTCATCAAAGACTATCTGAGATCAACATTTCAGACTAATCACTTTGCCCGAAAGCCAGGCAGTTATCTTAACCCAAAGTTTCGGGCGAGACGATGGAAGAGCTCAAGCTCGTACTGTTCGGTTTGCACGTAAAACATCAGAGTTGTCTTAGACAAAGATGTTGGACCAGACAAAGAAGGGCCGAGTAATGAGACTGCAGCTACGTCTGATGCCATCAATACCAGTTATCACGTTCTTTGCTTTGTCAATACGATTTCCTGGCCGAGCATGACTCTTCTTTTCTCTACTCGGCTGATGTTGTCGTGGAGACTTATGTAGGCATATGCGCTATCTTTCGTCATTTCTGGCATCATCACAACAGAAAACAAAGTTTGCCATGTGTTACTCTTTCGATTCCATGTATTCCACTATAGCGCTCAACACCCCACATGTCAGACCCTCTATGCCATATCCGAGTAGATGACGAGCGGCGGCGAGTTGACCTTCGGCTTAAAGTGCGCCTTGATCTTAGCATGTGCCTCATCCTGGTTGTCGTAGTAGTCCATATCCTCCTTAGACTCGAATATGCAACGCGCCAGCATCGTGTAGCCCTGGCTGCGCGGGTCGTCATAGGTGGCATTGGCTTGTGCAAGCTGGATGTACGTCTTGCCGTCCTGCACAAAAACACAATGACGTTAGCATGCATCCTCTCGATAAGCAGCAACAAACAACAAACGGCGGACGACGATAGCCTCGGAAGTCAGTCGGTGCGGAGGCTGTCGGTATATCTCTAGCGTCAGTCTGTCCATCGTGAGGCTTCAATGGATCCAAGGCGGCCGATATGTGCGTCGTGACTCGGAGTTGATTCCGCGCGCTGGTGTCGCCCGCTTGCTGCAGCCTCGTCACCCCCACCCCATTTCTCCTAGCCGCGGCAATATTTCCAGCGATTACCCGCCAGGGACATTGCTCCGCGCGCGCGAAGAGGAGGGTTGACGCCATTATCCGCTCTTTTCTTATCGAGACAGCAAGATGGAAATAGCCCGAGGGCGACTAGAATAAATCTGGGGTCCCGACGTGATGAGATGGTCCGTTGTGCAGGGGACGGGCGGTATGCACTGCACGTTCGATGGATATGTGCTGACCGTAACTCGGCTGAGAAAGCGGGTATGTATGGAGATCTGGAAGGGGAATGGGAGGGCGTGGAGGGGATGTTGGCGAGTCAAGAAAGGGCTTCGACGTACCTTTTTCGCGTCTTGGGCGAGAGTGTTGTACATTTGGATGGCTTCTTTGACCATGTCCTGGTCGGGGATCTTGAACATGGTGAGGCGGACGATCTTAGGCATCTTGACGGTTGTCGGTTCTGGTGATTTGGAAGTAGCTGTAGTAGTGGTTTGTATGATTCAGCTCGTTGTATGAATGTGTGTATATTATGTGTGAGGCTGTCAAGTTGGTATATCTAGGTATTCTGTCGGACTCCGGAGTAGGCGGAGAGCCATTCGAAACGTCAACGTCAACGTCGGTTCCCCTACGCTTTGCACAGCGTATTGTTCAAGACGTCGTACATACTCCATCTACGGTCTAATTACATTTGCTTTTTGCGGATGCCGTAGTCTGGCCGTTGACCCCGCGTACGGCGGCTGTACGACGGGTGGTCTGTTTGTGAGCTGACAGCAATTACGTAGCCTGTCTACTACGAGACGGCGAGGCGTACATTCTCGATGCGCAGTCCATGCCTGTCTCGATAGTCTGAAACGTGTCACTAGAGAGGGAATGTCGGTTTGAATCGTGGGGTAACTGATGCTACTGACAGTAGACGACAGACACCGCTATCCGATGCCGGTGAAGGATGGCAGTCATATGCTGTTAGACGTCACACATGGAGCGTGGAAAGAGCTGGCCAGAGCCTTTACCGCATCCTCGAGTTGTGTAAGGGTTAATGGACCCTGAGGGGCTGCAATCTGCAATGTCGAGATTCGGAGGGTCGGGACGGTGCGTTGTGTCCCTCATCGAGCATCGGTAATGGACGCGAAACCCGGCCCCTCTAGATTGATTACCCTGCACCACACCCGGCTGCAGCACCACCTCTCACCGCGCGAGGCTGAACAGGAGGGTGAGGATACTCTTGGTTGGAAAAGCGCTCGAACATGTGGGTCTTCAGTAGCCTATTGATGGAATCAGGCCGATTCGAAGACGACATGTCCACGACAGGACGCCTCCAGGGCCGACAACTCTGCGGTCCAGATGGCCGCCCTCTCTCGCGGTCGAGTAGGTCAAAGAACAGTCTTCTTTGCTAATGCGTAGTGTCAAGAATTGATGCGCAGAAAGAGGGGCGCATGGTTGACAGCGCTGGCTTCTTCACCGCCTGTTTTGCAGCTTGGGGCGGGTGGCCGTGCTGGCGCGCTCGCGTCATCCACAGATCTCCCGCGCGTGCGACATAGTTCTGAAGCTCGTTCACTCATCTTCGCGCTGATTCTGCTGGCCTTGGACGCGCTCGTCTGGACTTCAAACGCTATTCTTTGTCCAATATATCAGTGGCTGTTCCTTGCGCTTCATTGCCGCTATTCACAAGCGCCATCGTCCCGCTCCATGTATCAACCACCATCTTGGATCGGCGCCAGACAGAAGCGGTCCTTACTGGGACCTGGGACCTAGCCATGCACCGCTGCCTGTCGTGAACCGCGCCGGCCTATCGAATCGTCCGAATTTTGCTTCCGCTCCACGACGACTTGCTCTGTGCACCCTCAACCTTTGTACTGCTGCTATCCACTTCGCGGCAGGTCAATTGTCGAGTACGCTCTGCAGCCGCCCGACGCATGATCCCTTTGTGTCGATTCGAAAATTTCCTCCCAAAGCTCCAGACCCGTTCGTGCTGAGCTTGGCATCCTGCTATCTTCAATGTCTTGACTTCGGCAAAGTGGGGACTGCTTGATGCCCTACCAACAGCCTTGAACATGGGGATCCCAGGGTCTGTGAACTCTTCATCTCTGTCTCTCTCGATTGACCGGGATCGCGTGCGCGAGAACGCCTGGCCCCTCCAGCTGTCTTCTCCTCGTCAATCATCGCCTGTCAAACCGTACTCCACTACGTCTCGCGAACGTGCTTGAGCGCCATCAGACAGTCTCCGCAATGCCAATTTATGCCTGCATGCACACGGCTTACAGCTAACAGCCGTTGACCCTTTCCCTATTCGAGCTGCAGGCGCGTTTCCCAGTAGCGATATTCAGAGGACCGTGCTTTCTGCATGTATGCGTTGGCAGTGACGCTTGATGCTTTCTGGTAACACCAACCCCAGGTATCTCCTCGAACCCTCGAACGCATCAATCAACTCGTCTCGCTCGCCCCTGGGGCTGTCGGGTAGCTCCATGCTATGCCTGTTGTGACGCGTTCTCGCTTCGAGCCACTATGCTTTGCATTGTCTTGCAGTCACACAATCGTGTCCAACTCCTCTCCAGTCGCGACTCTGGCGGTTGGTACCCTAGCCGATTAGCAGTCCCATTTTTTTGCTGCACGTCTGGTCTGGTCTTTGATTCCTTTCAGACCCTGCCTCCCAAACCATACGCCGATATCACGCATTCTGTTGCCAAGATTTCAGGGTATCGGTACACTTGACAAAGGGCAGAGTCTGACGTATTTGCGTTCTCCCCTCACTTTGCATATTGCATTAGTGGGCCCAGTGCATCCGGGAGATACGAGCAAAGAGTGCTGTTAGGATGCACGTCTGCCACCTCGTTGTTTATGCGCCCATCCTAGGCGTCTAAACCTGCACAATGCCGATCGAGACATGTCCAGCCTTGGGAAAACGGGTTACAGCAATTGTGTCCGATCGCCAGCCGTTTTTTCACTGCGCTACTGCGTGCAGCACGGTGGCAAGAGCGAACCGGTCAGGCTGTACCTTTTGAGGTTTGAGTCTCTTACTAGCTAAAATTCTGGAACCTCTACCGTTGGCTACCTTCTCGCCAGCACATACTATGGGTCTCCCTCATTCAGAGCCGCAACAAGACCCGCAGATTATCCATTTCCACAAGCCCAATTGCCCCTCCGTTTTTACTGGTGGGCGAGACGCGCTTGGATACATGCTACACTCGCCTGCTGCAATATATTCCTCCATCCCACAGTAGGCACATATGCTTCCCCCATCCCCGTCCGACTGACTGCAAGCCGCTCCCTCTACCTTGCTCTTCATACATCAACGCTTTTCATCTCTTTTGTACAGCTGTCAATGCTTTATTGGCAACTGTCACCCACACCCTAAAAGCATTTACTGTCGTACAACCACTGCCACGGATACCTTCTCGGCCTACTATCGTCGCCACCAACGAACGCTTGCCAGTTCAGCAATACTCCGCAGCAGTAGTCTTGCCCTCAGACTGACAGCTCACCATCGAAGCGCCATCAGTCGTTCCAATCGCTCCATTACACGTCAATAATCCTTTTCGATCACCTCCAACATGTTCTACGTTATGTACCTGACAGGTTAGTGCTAGAACCGTTCCTTTTCTTTTTAGACAGTTGGTACCACGTAGCCGGATCTAGTTGAGCCAAATGAGGTCTTGACGACATGGCAATTGGTGCAAGACTCATGGGTGATAGCCCTGTCTAGTGTAGGGGATCCACACAACGGGGTGGAAGACCATGTCCAAGACTTTGCAGCACGATAGCAGATTCAATGTGTGTGTGTACTGGTTGCTGACCCTCGGATATAGGTCTTTGCCAAAGGCGCCACTGGCCTGACCCACTTTTCCAAACCTACCGAACACGCTACGGTTACGGATCAACAGTCAGAGTAAACAACCGAG
Organism: Alternaria sp. Ai002NY15; assembly: GCA_023758125.1. NCBI lineage: Eukaryota > Fungi > Ascomycota > Dothideomycetes > Pleosporales > Pleosporaceae > Alternaria > Alternaria sp. Ai002NY15. The sequence continues at coordinate 1,120,089 of JAFVLO010000007.1, read as the reverse complement.
AGTACTCCACGGATGTTGAATACGAAAGCGAAGAGCTAGCCAAGAATGCCGCCGCCACCCGAGCCTACATGATCTGCCGCAACTTCTCGGTAAACGATGGAATGTACCCAGGACAACGGCCCGGCCAGGGCGCACAAGGACTGCCAACACCCATAGGAGCGGGCCGACGCAATACTTCCTCATCCAACGACTACGACAGCTCCAGTACCACCAGTGGCGGCACCAGCCCAAGGAGCTCCGACTGTGGTCTCGATGCTGCACAGGCAGCCGCGGCAGGAGGACGACGACCCCGCAAGGCTTCTGTCGCGCCATCAACTACCTCGGCATGCTACTGCGGTCGCGGATATGTCCGTGCTTACGAGAGATGCTCAGGATGTCTCCAAGAGGCGGGATACAGGGTGTAAGACATCAATAGACTTCGCTTCCCTCGACGGGATCCACACCAAGCAACAACGAAACCAAAACCTTACGACGACCGCATCGAACCAAAAGACTTGAAGAGCTCGAGCTCAGCGATACCACGATTCCTAAGACTCTGCATCCCTTACGGCCCTGCTACGAGCTTATCCTTATCCAGTACTGCGGTGATATCTTATCGGGCCCGGACGCCTTGTTCCTACCCCATCGAAACGAGCTGGGCTATGTAACGACCACCATACCCACGCCCATTTTCCTTACCCTGATCTTGCTCTTCCTCCCCAGCGGGGCTGCATAGCGACGGCATTGAAGCGTTTTTAGCGAAAACCTATTCCTCTTATTGCTTTCTGGATCGGCAACCACCTTTCCCTTGATCCTGGGTTGGCTTCTTCATTTTCGCGCTCACGAAATTGCTCTCATATATTACGATGATGACCTTTTCCTTGGTGTTTCCTTTGGCACTCGCCTGTTTTGTCTGATGATTGAGCCAAAGAAGAAAGATGTATGAAAGAAGATCACATGATGATGTTGGCCACGCGGCTATATAACGATGATGCCTATGATGGTTATGAAATTATATACCTTGTTCCACTACTGCGTCGGTTCTGTTGGCTCGAATGATTAAAATGAATTTCCGCCCCCAAATCCACGACCTATACACGTCTAGCACAGCCCCACGAGGTCACTCGGGTGATTGGCTCGCTTCTCTGCCCCCAGCTTATCGGATATCCAGATGCCATTACAGCCAACAACATCAGGAAGGAGCAAACAGTCCGTGCCACCGTTGACGTCAATTATAGGGGGAAATAAATGAGAGGAATGCAACGCGTAACCTGCGAAGTTCAGCAGCCTCTCCAGGTAACGATGTTGAGCCATGCACCCAACGCGAGCCGTCGCAAACTGCTAGCAAGCTCAGCGCTCCAGCATGTATTCCCAGCTTGACGCATCCCGGAAAGAAATACGTTTACTCCATGTTCACCCGGGGGTCTGGGATGATGACATCGAATGCCACCTCGAGACTGCCTCGCTGAACGACAACCCACAATTCTACGCGATCTCGTATGTTTGGGGCGACCCAACGATAACGTTACCAATCAGGATCGATGGCGAGACGCTGGAGATAACACAGAATCTGCGCAATGGGCTGCAACGATTGCGGAGAACGGATGAGACATTGATCATCTACGCGGATGCAGCCTGCATCAACCAGTCGGACCTCAACGAGCGTTCTGAACAAGTACAGCTTATGGGCGAAATATACAGTTTGGCGGAAGAGACGTTCATCTGGCTTGGCTACGGGCGCAGCCCGCGAGCGCCCTTTAAACGACCGGCCACCGTCAACTGGACTGGAGATGAAAGTGACGTCACGACCGTGGATGCTTACTTCAAGCAGAGCAAGATCCGAGATGGGGGAAGAGAAGAGCAAAGGGAGGCAGAGGACGTACTTGGCTTCTTCGTTTACATACGAATCTGTGGCATGGACAAGCACGTAGGCGAAATCCCCTTCTTCACTGTAGAGAACGGGCGGCTGCTTCGCAAGGAGAGTTGGTCAGCAGTCATTCGAGCTACGAAGACGTGGATTTCCAATCCATGGTGGTATCGAATCTGGGTTGTACAAGAGACGGTGCTTGCTCGACGGGCCACGGTGGTTTACTGCAACAATACCATGCCATGGAATACGCTCATAGAGGCAGTTCAGTCAATAACCAGACACTCCAAAGGCTGTTGCAGAAGCCTTAGCTTGTCGCTACCGACAAACGGCAGGTTGGCTTGGAGTCAATTATCATTCGCCGTGCACACCGGCGCGGTAGCCCTCCAGAAGCTCAGACAGCGAGGCAAAAGACTGTGTCTGAGTCAAGTCATGCGTCTCGTACATCTGCACGAAGCGACGAATATCAGAGACAATGTGTTCGGTGTACTAGGCCTTGTCACAGACTGGCAAGGTACATCGCCCATTGTTCCTGACTACAGTCTCTCCCCGAAAGAAGTCTTCATTCAAGCGACGATCAGGGATATACATGGTACCCGTTCGTTGGGTGCATTGATGGGTAGAACCATGGCCGGCGTATCAGGCATACCATCTTGGGTCGTGGAAATCAGCCCAAAGACAGCGACGCAGTACGCAGTCGCACAACTCAAACTACACCGCTCAGCACTGTATGCAGCGGCGGGCGGAACGGCAGCCCACACCGAGAGAAGAAAAGATGTACTCACGGTAGACGCTTTCGAGCCACGCCAGACGATCTCACAAGTCTCACATATTTTACATACGGAGCGACTTACTTGGAAAACCATCATCGACACACTTGAAACGTGCTATCGCATGATCGAAGCAGAGAAGGAAAATGTCTTTCGCGCTTTAGGAAATCAGTCGTTGGAAGAAGCGCTCTGGCGTATCTTGACGACTGACTGCTGGGAACCGCTTCCATCGAACCAAGCTGCTTCGTCGAATGACTCTTCTCGAGGAAACAAATCACAGCGATTCGGCAACACAAATGTCTCGCGCTTGGGAAGGAACTTGCAGGCATGGTGCCAGGCTCGAGCGACCAATCCTGATGCCGTGGGAAGTCTGCATGGAGAGGATCTCAGCGACGATCGCTTCTTCTATGAGGCTTGTTTTACATCGGGGTTTCATCGGAGGTTCTTCATCACGACAGACGGCCATATGGGCGTCGGCCCGCCGGAAATGCTTCCGGGTGACTCTCTTGCCATCTTGTTAGGAGGAAATGTGCCATTCTGCCTCCGAGCCGTCCCAGAAGCGCCTAAGGGTCACTATACGCTCGTTGGAGACACATATGTACATGGTTTGATGGATGGAGAAGGCGTTCCGACGAATTGGAAAGATCATGTTGTGAAGATACAACTTCAATGAACATCGTATCTACATTGCGAAAGCCCATCCTGAAGGTATAAGAGGTGGGGTGCACATAGCAAGCAGCGCGAACAGGCATGAAGACGAGACAAAAACAATGAATTTCACGCTTCCAATCTACCCTACACCCCCAACAGAAATCCAAACGCAGAACAAATACAATAATCATCGCCTGGAAGAAAGCCAGAACGCCACCTTCCCAAGCCCACGTTTCTCACTCATACCCGTAATAGCGTCGATATGTGCCAGAGTTGACGTAGGCATTTCACAGCACCCAGCGCTCGCCGAACTAGCACTCTGGCGACTACGTCGCTGCTCGCGCTTCGGCGCCTTAACCTTCTGATACGTCCTCTCCATCGCTCCGTACGGTTTCCCATAGTTCCGGAAGCGCATCTGAAACGCGATAAGGACCACCGGTAGGACACTGATGAGCTCACCCAGGCCCGCCCACTGCGGTGTAATCCTCACGTTGGCCTGGAGCTTGACGAATGCGCCGGCAGCAAGGATGATGGCGAAGAAATTGTAGAATGCCGACCAACTGAAGTTCCAGCAGATACGTCGGTATGCCGCATGCGAGATGTCAAGTAGGATGAGAACGTCGTGTAGTCGGGTCGTTATGAGGACGACATCGGCTGCGGACTTTGCAACATCGGAACCATCATTGAGGTGCACGCCCACATCGGCTTGTTTAAGCGCTGCAGAGTCGTTCGTTCCGTCACCTAGGAACATGACGATGGATTTCCTGCGCGAGTCCTGAAGATCACGGATGTACTGCATCTTTCCTTCGGGTGTGCATCGAGCTTTTGTATTCGCCTCGTCGATGTATAGGGTTGTCGCCACGTCGCTGACAGCCCCGTCGTTGTCGCCACTGAGCATGTGTACGTTTATTCCTCGAGCGTGGAGTTCTTTGATTACCATGATCGCTTCAGGCCGGGGTTGATCCAGGAGTTCGAAGCTCATGCGAAGGTCGCCACCGTAGGTGAAGTAGCATGCTGTGTTCTTTCCTTGTCCGATGACGTTGATGTGAAGCCATTCTGCGTTACCTGCGCGAATCTCTACCCCAGTTTTCGCGCAATTGCCTTGGACGCCTTTACCAGGGATACTGGTGATGTTGTTGACCTGAAGAGGTTCGAAGTTCTTGTGGGCGAGTATATCTCGTTCCAGATACTGGGTGATCGCGATGGATACAGGGTGCTTGATGTCTTTCACAAGGCCTAGTAACAGCCCCTTCATGAGTATGTGGTCCGTGTTGCGATGCATAGGGAGACCAATGATCTCAAGTCTTCCTGTGGTAATGGTACCGGTCTTGTCGAAGATGACGTCGGTAACATTGCGTGCGATCTCGAGCTTCTGGGGGTCCCGAAAGATGATGCCATGGCGTGCGGCCACACCACCTGCGATCAAAACGACCATGGGTACGGCAAGACCGATGGCGCATGGACATGAAACGATGAGGGTGGCGATGGCATAGGTGATGGCTGTGAGTACCGCGCTTCTGCTAATACGTCAGTACGCTGACCTGGACCTGTCTCCGCGGAGTAGAGCCTGGCGGATACATACTGGAAATTAATTAGCTAGAGAATATTAAATGTACGCGGGGCGGATACCGTACCCTCCAGGATTTTGTGTTGTGGTATCGCTCAACAAATAGCCAGATAAGAAAGACCGTGAGCCCGATGGAAGCCATCGCAGGGACGAACCAACCAGCGACCCGATCAGCGAGGGCTTGTGCTCGCGGCTTCGTCAATTCAGCGTCTTCGACCAGGGCGGCAATTTGCTGGACCGAGTTCTCGTGAGGCAGCTTCGTTAAGCTTACAATGAGCTGACCGTCTCCATTGTTGGTGCCTGCGAAGACTTCCGAGTCGAGTCCTTTCGCGTTCGGCTTGAACTCACCCGTCATCATTGACTCATCGACGTCGGAGCCTCCGTATACGACCACGCCGTCTGTCACGATCCTGGTGTGCGGTGGTGTGCAGAAGTAATCACCGTACTGTAGTAGTCTGCTGTCGATTCTGCTCGTGATTGCGTTGGCCCACGACGTCGTGGTCTGCTGCACAAGGATTGCCTGGTCGACTTGGAGCGATCTGAAGGATACCGACTTCGCAGCTGCAAGAAAAGATTAGAATGTGTCCTAGAGACTAGATCGGTAGTAACACTCATGATCACAATATCTAAAGGCGATGTACGCTCCTGGGTGATAAGGTATACTTTCACTTACCTCGATAACGGGCGTATTCATTGATGAAGCGGCCCAGCAAGAGAAGCGTCACCAACAGCGTAGACGTCTCGAAGAAAGATCCAGTTTCCAGTGGTCTACCATCAAGTTGGTACTTGTAGGATACGACGCTGAAAACGTACGCCATCGTGGTGCCTATGGAAGCATGTTGTCAGCAAACGTGTTTTGAGGATGGAGTTTGGAGCTGGCGTACTGAAGGTCACCAAGAAGTCCATCTCTAATACGTGAGAATGATAGAGAGATCTCAAGGCGCTCGGGACGAATTGGTAGAAGGCGATCAGCTGTACGAAGGTTGCCAGAGCCAATGAGATGTGGGCGAAAGTGGGGTTCTCGTGGTTAAGCGGGGCCCATGCGAAGATGAGGACGGGGAGAGTGAAAGCCAGTGTAGGAAGGAACCATTTCAGGGCTCTTCTGGTCTGCTTGGCTCCAAGATCAAGCCCTGGATCTGCCACTAGAGGTGCTAGAGTGAGATCGGGATCGTATTTGAGGTAGTGTTCGTAGACGTCTCGGGCGCCGATGACGTTCGCGTCGTAATATATCTTGGTCGGTGGTATACGTAGCTTCGAGGTTCCGCGAGGGCTGACCTCGGCACCGGGATCTCCGTTGATGACGGCCGTCTTTTTCTGCATTAAGCCCTTGCGCCCACTCAACAAGCCGAAAGGACGCCATGGTGCTCGTTCGGGGGCCTCGACACGTGTGACGCCGCGTGGTTGGATGGAATGCTGCAAACGCCTGGGATCGGTGATGATGAACTCTAAAACCTGACCAGAAACCGCCACCTGCTCTTCGAATTTGTATCCAGTCCTCGTTTCTAGTAGCTCGATAATCCTGTCAACGGATAGCCGATTGGTATCCAACTCTAGCTCGACCCGAGCTAAGACAGTGTTCACTTGAAAGTTCCTAACGGCAGGGATGCGGACAACCGCCCGCGAAAGCCCTGATTCGCAGCATCCGCACTTGAGACCATCGATTCGGAGAACGACTCGCTCAAAATTTGAGGGGCCAAGCTCAACGTCCTCTTGTTCGCTCGAGATCGCAATATCACCTAGATGCTTTAGCGAAGAGTCCTCACTTGGGCGGGGAGACCCCGAGCAGCAAATACCCATGGCGTGAGATTGGGTATGTGGGCTCTCCAAGGCTGGGACTTCTTCCTCGCCATGCGCATCGCCGTGTGCATGTACCGTTGCCGCCGCAGGGGGTATGTGAGATCGACTGGTCGAGCAGCAGCTGGAAATTGCGCCAAATGGACGGTGATGTGGCTTCTTTGGGAGATGGACTGAATCTGGCGCGGGAACCTTTATCTCCTCCACTGCCTCAGAGTACTGAGAGCCAGTATATTCCGGTGCTCGCGGCGGGTATGCAACAGGCTGTGGCTCGACCGTAGGCAGTTTCGGAGAGCTTCGGTCAACTGTGAATGGAAGACCCAGAATATGAGCGCGTGGAACGCCATTCTCGGTGGGCTTCATAGACATGGCCATGATGAGTTGTTGTAATAGTGATAGATGCTTCTGGTGTTGCTACTGATGTCGGTGAAGCTGATAATGCTGATGATTCTGATGATGTTGATGCGTCCGGTAACTCCACCAGGATGGGAGATAACAAGACACACAGTCACGTAGATGTAGTAGGCGCAAGTCCTGTTGAGGGTAGCAACGAGGTACGGTCAAGCAGACAGAACCTTGCAATGCGAAGGAGCGTGTCGCCAGGCCCGCCTCATATAAAAGCGACTCTGAAGGTAGGCACTGTCTTGTATCCTGTAGGAGTGTAAAGGCGCACTGAATACCTCCAGGGTATGGCTTTGTGGGTACAGTTCGGAAGTGCGAGCCTACTCGATCAATGGCCATAGATACCTATGGGCTGGTTATCAAGCTGTCCCAGATCCATACTGACAGCTGTAACACGCCTTCCACAAAGCACACAGGTGCGACTGAGGAAGTATGCTGGCCAGGCAAGAGCGACAGTCTCCTGTGTTACGCGCGGTAGTAACGTCCATAGTATCTGGGTACCAACCTCGAAAGCCATGGAGGCTACCGATCTGTACTACATGTCCCAGATACTAGGTTCAGCATGGGAAGTGCCATCTCATGGAGCCACCTCATGCGAGGAAAGACCTGAACACTAGAGCCTACGTTGACGTTGGATACTTGGCGTGCTTCTACCTTGATGTAGGCTGCAGACCTGTTCCGTTTCTTCCTTGTATGAGGTCGAGTGTGGGAGTGACCTTGCGATGCATGTTGGGGTGACTTTGTCGAGCGTGATGTGGATACCTAGGTACGACGTTCCAGGGTTAGGCTCGAGGCTAGGCCGCCAAACACGTGATAGCGCGCTTTTGGACGATTGCGTCATCACGGTCAGCCTTCACTGAAACATTCCAAGCAGGCCTCCGCAACGCAGTACACTCGCGAATCGCGGTATCTGCACGCAATCTACTCTCTGCTTATTGCAGCCATGATGGTTGCTGTTGCGCTGTGTAGCTCTCAACCGCAAGCGTCACAATCGAATCCCCACACTTTGCGCCAACTCTACCGGTGACAGCAGACATGGCAGGCGCGCGAGGAAAGTCGCATAAGGCGGCGGAGTCGGCTACTCCAAGACGCTCAACGCGGAGGGCTAAGAAGGAACAGGAGGATGCAGGCGTACCCGCTGTCTTCCAGGAAATGCTGCGCGAAGAGCAGGCCATGAGCACAGACGAACCGCCGCTCAAGAAGAGAAAAACGGCGCCTCCACGACGACAACCAAGCCCGGAACACCATGTTGAGCCCGTACGACAACGGCGACCGCTGACCGATGCTCCGAAGTCGCCACTACCCGTACCGTCCCAAGCCGAAGATGCTGCATCACAATCCCAGATGCCGTCGCACACGCGATCGCGGCCCATCGCTCAGGCCCAATCCGTCACTGACGAGGAACCGCGTACGAACGAGCGAGTGCGCCAGACTATCATCGACTCGGACGAGTCAGATGACAGCGATATGGAGTGGGAAGACGCGCTTGCCGACGGCGACGAGAGCGATGACCCCGACGAAGGCGTTGAGGCTGCACCCAAGATTGGCGACATCAACATCACCATGGGAGCCAAAAAGACAGAGGAGACTGGGACAAGGAGGAAGGTGCGTCGGCGGGCCATAACCTCGGTGGACAAGAAGCGACGTTTGGATATCCACAAGATGCACATTCTCTGTCTGCTCTACCACGTCCATCGCAGAAATGCCTGGTGCAACGATAGGAGGGTACAAAGCACGCTACGTAAAATTGTGCCCTCCAAGACCCTTTCCAATCTGGTACCCAATCCCGACTTGTCGCAGTACTCGGCCTCGAAGCAATTTATAGATGGGTTGAACGAGCTAAAGGTACTATGGTCAAAGCGGTTCAGAATCACGGCTCAAGGCATGTACAAGCCTAGATGGGCTGAAGCCGAAGCCGCCATCCGACCCTTCTCGGACTTTGACGACCTTGATGACCCTATGGACAAGGATGAATTTCGCACCGCAGCGCATACTCTACAAGGGTCTCAGGACGTCGGAACGCAACTGTTTTGCGCTCTTCTTCGTGGCATCGGTATTGAGGTTAGGCTTGTCTGCTCGCTACAGCCATTACCTTTTGCTTCTGCAGCCGAGCGTGCCACCCCGCAGAAGACCAGCGCTCAGAAAAACACGATAGTTGTCGATCCGTACAACAAGCCGGCAGAGCCGAGTCCAACGAAACCCAAGTCACAGGGCCCGCGTAACAAGAAATTATCGAGACTCGAGCGTGTGATGGGGGAGCGACATGCTGTTCTGAACAAGACAGGTGTAACACCCAAGAAACAGAAAGCCTACCACACGCCGTATCCGGTATATTGGGTGGAGGTACTCAACCCTTCTTACCAGAAGTGGATACCAATCGATACACACTCTACATTTACCGTCAATTCACCTGAGAAGCTAGAGCCACCGCTTAACTTTGCTCAGAACATTCTCTCCTATGCGATAGCGTTCGACGAAGACTATACTGCCAAAGACGTCACCCGAAGATACGCGAAAGCGTACAATGCCAAGACGCGGAAATACCGTGTCGAAATTACCCCTGATGGCGATAGATGGTGGAAACGGGCGATGCAATTCTTCCAGCGTGGAAGCACCCTCGACAGAGACCAGATGGAAGACGCTACTTTGGCTCGCAAAGAAGCTGCCGAAGGTATTCCAAAGAACGTGCAAGACTTCAGAGGCCACCCAGTTTACGTTCTTGAGCGTCATCTCAGGCATAACGAAGTGATACATCCCTTGAACCAGGTCGGCAAGGTCAACTGCGGCAGTGCCATGAACCCAAAGATGGAACCCATCTACCGTCGTACAAATGTTCATCTAGTCCGGACAGCCGACAAGTGGTATCGTATGGGACGAGACGTCAAAGTCGGCGAGCAGCCACTCAAACGCGCCAAGCCCAAGAAAGGAAGAAGGTCTTCGATTGGAGCAGACATGGATGTTGATGAACAAGTTGACGAGGTTGGTGCGGGGCTCTTTGCAGAGTTCCAGACCGAGCTCTACGTCCCTCCTCCCGTTGTCCGGGGGCGCGTGCCCCGTAATGCCTATGGTAATCTTGATCTCTACGTCCCGTCCATGTGTCCGCCCGGCGGTACGCATATCCGACACAAGCTCGCATCGAAAGCAGCGCGTATCGTTGGCGTGGACTGTGCCGATGCCGTTACCGGCTTCTCCTTCAAAGGCCGCCACGGTACTGCAATCGTACAGGGTGTTGTGGTCGCACAAGAGTACGCAGACGCTGTCCAGGCAGTCATTGATGGAATGGAGCATCAACAAGAAGAGGCTGAAGCCGAGGCGCGAAGGGTTGAGTCTCTGCGCCTATGGAGACGTTTCTTCCTTGGTCTTCGTATTGCACAACGTGTCAACGCTATCGAGATTGATGGTGAAAAGGGCCCAGCCATTGATGTGCAAGACGAGATTAGTAAAGAGGACAGAGAGTTAGCGGCACAGGAGATGGCCGGAGGCTTCTTCCCTGATGAGGGAGATGTTGCCAAACCCTCAACGGGTGGCTATCAACCACCTGAGCAAAATTACGGAGATGGCGGGTTCCTGTCCGAGGATGACAACGAAGACGACGGCGATGGAGGTGGCGGCTTTGTCCCAGAACAACCCGACCGTCCGGCGCCTATCAGTCTAAACCGACATCAAAGCTTTGAAAGCTCCATCCTTGATTCGCAACAGCTGCTCCCTCGGCGTAGGAGTAGCTATGGTCAAATCTACTCTTCCGAGGATGATGAAGAAGGCGGAGGCTTCGTTCGTGACGGCTCTTTAGACGAGGCAGGCCCCTCCACTGCTACCAAAGACTCCAATGCCGGGCCTTCGCAGCTTGACGAAGCTTCAGATACTGCCGGAGGTTTCATACCAGAAGCAGAACCCACCAACGACGCGCAATCGGAAAAGGCCGAAGAGCCTACACCTCCGGAGCAATCCGATGACCTTGACCCGAAACCTAATACCGACACCGAAATGCACTCTCCACCTTCATCATCCCCTTCAGAAACAGGTTCTCTCTTGATGGAAGACCCTGAAGACGAAGACGCTGATCCCGACTGGCTGGTCGATGCTACGTAGTCACCATTATGTCAATCGCTTCGGCGAAGAATTATATTAAATCAGTCTAATGCCAATTAATTTCGAGTACAACACTACACTGAATGAATGTGACGTGCCTGTGCATCACCTTGCACAGCGTTTGACACGTCGCACAGGGCAGCTATCCGATGTATACCGCTTCGCGTGTTCAGGTACCTTGATGGTCTGGTGGAACGGTGTTGCGGTGTGATGGAATGGAATGGGGAAGCGAATGTCGGAGTTGGTGCTACGAAGGGGGATTGACGCCGTGGCCAATTACTTCTCTTACCCCGTAACGAAGATGTCATGGTCACAATGAACAATGTCAAAAAGATGGATGGGTTTGGATAATGGCACATCAGCGAAACTGACATGATCAGAGCCTCAAGATAATGATCATCTTGTCAACTCGTGTATTCATACAAACATAACACTACACTACCCCATCTCACATCTCCACCCTCCTAAACCTTCGGCTTAACCCCCTTATGAATAGCCGCAATCCCCATAGTCAAATCCTCCCACCCCTTGCCCGGCACCAAAAACCCCGCCTCCCTAATCATATTGCTGAACTCCTCCTGACTCGGGAACCTCGCTATACTCTCCACAAGATACTGATAACTCTCCCTGTCCCCGGCAACCACCTGCCCTATCAGAGGTATAGCACCGAAACTCCAGCGCTGGTACACAGCATCAAAGACGGGATTGTTGACTTTGCTGAATTCAAGGCATGCGAATACGCCACCGGGCTTCAAAACACGGAAAGCTTCTTTCAGCGCGATTTCTTTGTGTGTGAAGTTGCGGATGCCAAAGGCGACGGTGTAGAGGTCTACGCTTGCATCCGGGATCATATCCAATTTCTCCGCATTCGCTTCCACGAAATCCAATCGTGGAGACCGCGCATACGGTGTCTGTAAGGATCGCTTCCGACCTTCAGCTAGCATATCGGGGTTTATGTCTGCGACGACGACGCGGGTGTGGGGATCGTGGTTTATGGTAGAGGCGTGGTCGAGCATGCGGAAGGCGATGTCGCCGGTGCCGCCGGCGATGTCGAGGATGGACATGCCTTGTTGGGTGGTGGGGGAGGTGAGGGGATTGAGGCCCGGGTTTAGGTTTCGCACAAAGTGGTCTTTCCAGAGGCGGTGGATGCCGAGGGACATGAAGTCGTTCATGGAGTCGTAGGAGGAGGCTACGGAGGAGAATACTGCGCCGACTATAGGAGTTTCCCGTCAGTAACGGGCATGTAGGGGGAGTTGGAACGCAATTGACATACCCCTCTGCTCCTTCAACGCTTCAGATATCGTCTCGAACCCAAAATGCGTCGTTTGCTGGCCGCTGCCGCCATTCTGCGGCGACTTCGGTGGCGGCGTGCTCTGCTGCGCTTGTCGAATGGAGCACGAGAAACATCTGTACGGCTCCCTCGCCACCCTGCTCTTCCTTCCACCCAGCAATTGCCGTCCTATTCTCTGTCGGCTCGCCTGCATGTTTGCGCTGGTTGTGGTTGTTGTTCGACAAGGGCTTGGCGGGCGACTTTCTCGAATTCATGCGCCATGACACGCGCATCTAGCCCAGCCAGCCGTACCAACCGGAAGTTTGCTAGCGCCCGCCCGCCATTGTTTGACCGCGGTTGACGTCGACTACGCCGACGCTTGCCGCCTACCCCAGGCGCATGCTTCCCCAGAATTATTGATATACCGCTATCCCCCGCCCGCGCTTTAGTTTCGAGGATGTAGAGTTGCCAACTATGTCGTTCCGGTATACTTCGCGGATATTACGGTTACAGAGGCTTTCGGGCCTGCAGGGAGGGCTTCATGGGTCGAGGAAGGTTGTCGGTACGCCGTTGCAGTCATGTAGGGGTGTTGCTTCGACGCCTACGGCTGAGAGGTGAGTTTTTGTGTATGGATTGCGTTAGGATGGGAAACTGACGTTGTGCTCAGGGTGTTGTTTCCTGGTGCGCTGAACAGCGAGTTCACGAATACTATGGAGTTTATGCAACCAGCCCAGGCCCCGGCGATATCCACGTACCGTGTCATGAACCAGTATGGAGAGATCATAGACAAGGAGATTGGAGTGGAGACTTCAGATGAGGAAGCTCTGTCGTTATACAAGAACATGGTCAAGCGTCAGTGAGACTGTTACTGCGTGTGGACACTCCATTGACAGGCTACAGTGAGCATCATGGATCTATTGATGTTTGAAGCGCAACGGCAAGGGAGACTATCCTTCTACATGGTACGTCAAACACCAAACACCTCTTAACTTCACACTGACAGAAACAGGTCTCCGCTGGCGAAGAAGGCATAGCCATCGGCTCCGCCAGCGCCCTCTCCCCCGCCGACGTGATCTTCTGCCAATACCGCGAATCAGGCGTCTACCTCCAACGCGGCTTCACCCTCTCCTCCTTCATGAACCAGCTCTTCGCCAACGCAAAAGACAACGGCCTGGGCCGCAACATGCCCGTTCATTACGGCAGCAAGGAGCTCAACATCCACACCATCAGTTCAACCCTCGCAACGCAAATCCCCCACGCAGCAGGCGCCGCCTACGCCCTCAAGATGCAGAATGTGCAGAACCCTGAGACAGAGCCACGCGTAGCGGTGTGTTACTTTGGCGAGGGTGCCGCCAGCGAAGGTGACTTCCACGCTGCCCTCAACATCGCTGCGACCAGACAAGTGCCTTGCATCTTCATCTGCCGCAACAACGGATACGCCATCTCCACCCCAACATCAGACCAATACCGAGGCGACGGCATCGCCTCCCGCGGCGCAGGCTACGGCATCGCCACCCTCCGCGTAGACGGCAACGACATTTTCGCCGTCCGGCGCGCCACAGCCGAAGCCCGACGCCTCGCTCTCCACGACGGCGGACGCCCCGTCTTGATAGAAATGATGGCATACCGCGTAGGCCACCACAGCACATCCGACGACTCCTTCGCGTACCGCCAACGCGTCGAAGTCGAAGACTGGAAGCGCCGCGATAACCCCATCACACGGCTTAGGAAGTGGCTTGAAGGACGCGCACTCTGGGACGATGCCCAAGAAAAGGAGTTGAGGAGTGCGACGAGGAAAGAGGTGTTGAGTGCGTTTGAACAGGCGGAGAAGGAGAAGAAACCTAGTATCCGGAATGCTTTTGAGGGGGTTTGGGAGGATTTGACGGCTGAGCAGAGGGAGCATGTAAGGGAGTTGAAGGATGTGCTTGTGAGGTATCCCAAGGAGTATGATCTTGATGGGTTTGAGGGGGGACTGAAGGGGTTGGATGATTTGTTGGAGGGGAAGAAGGTGAAGTAGAGAGTACCTCTGCTTGCATGCATCACTGCTGCGTCACCCAGGAATCCAGAGTCGAGTACAAAATGAGCGGAGTGATAACATATCCATTCATACTGCAGACGATCCAATCAAGACGTCTGCACTACCCTGATAAACCGTACCCATACCCATACCATCCATGCCTATCCGTTCCATCCCAAGAACTCCGCGCCCGCCGAGCATCAAACACTGATGACAATCATAGATAAAGATCCACTCCTTACATGAGAGTTAGATGTCCTTCCCGGCCGTTTGCAAAAAAGAAACAAACACCCATTTGTTTAACGCCGGGTCCATCCATTCCGCCATGGGTACTCAATCTGATAAGTGGGAGAAAAACGAAAAGCTGGAAATGCGCAACAACGTATGTAAAACGCTAAAGGGATGATAGAAAGATATCCCAGACTCCATGCCCCGGAAACGCCATTGAAAAGGATGGTAATAGAGATCAAGAAGTGCAAAAAGCTTGACGTGTTTGTTTTGAAAGTTAACTGCTCAGCGGAAGTACGATCCACGCTTCCCGCCGCTGCCTGTGCTGGTGCCGCCTCGCGCTTCCTCGAGACTGCGTCGGGAGCCCCCGGCACCAATCTCGCTCATCTGGAAGAGTAGAGGTTCGTCGTCGTCGACATTTGTTGCAGCGCGGCTGTTAAAGTTGTAGCGACTTTGACGCTCAGTCGAGCTCGTACCGCCAGTGCTGAGGCTGGTAGAAGAGCTATGCGAGAAGAATCCGCCTCGACCACGTGCACCAGCCTGGGTGCCGCGTTTGGCCATGTTGGAAGTGGACGACGGCCGGGGTAAGTCGTCGCGAGAATCGTTATCAGCAGTCTGGCTATCGCGATTGCCACTAGCTAGTAGCTCCGTTTGCGCGAATAGTCCACTAGACGTAAGACCTGCGCTGGTCAGACGATGCAGATCGTTAGCGCGATCAACCTCCTCCGATGGTAGACTGGCCGATCGGACGCCGAACACGTCGGGCTCGTCATCAGGTAGTGTTCTATTTTGCTGGGAGACAGAACTCGATCGGCGAGTGTAGTGCCACGGCCGCGGTGAAGTTGGAATGGCAATGGCATTCATGTTTTGGTCTTCACTCTCGCTCTGCTCTTCGACGTTGACTACATCGTGCTCGCGCGTCCTTCGACCAGGGCGGCTTCGACTGCGTGTAGGTTGGTCGTATTCAGCAATGCTATTTGCGCTGAGACGGGACGGGATGGCTGGTGTATGCGGAGTATGGGGTGAGATTGGCTTGCCAGGTGAAGACGCTGTCGATACCGATGTGCCGCCTATCATCGCAGGAACGCTAGATAGATGTCGGCTGGAGGATGATGGTGTGCGATGAAGCATGGTGGAAGAAGAAACCGATTCAGCAAGGCCTGTATGTGACTCGCGCATCCGCTGATACTTGGACAGTTGAGCAGTAGTCTTGTGCATGGTTGCTGCCTTTGCGGATTTGTCGCTCCGTGTGAAGCTCTTCAGATCCTTCTTCGATTCAAGAAGCTTCAGGAAGTCGGAAATGTTCTCATCATCCGTCTTGACTTCACCTGAACTGCCACCTGTGCCCTCATTCATGGTATCAGACCCGCGTTGCGCTGACGAGGAGAGGCTTCCCTTCCCACTACTGAGGTTGTCATCCTCTGTTTTGCTGCCGCCCCCTGTCGAAAACTTGCTCCTCCTATGACCGAAGCTACTGCTGTAGCGACTGATGGGCGCAGGCTTTGGCGAGCTTGATGCAGAAGAAGTGATGACATTGTCGTTGGGTAATGAGGGTGTCCGAAGCGCCGTTTGAGGGAGGGCAGTCAGTGACGTTCGGTTACGCGGTTGAGTGAGTGGGTTGGGGGTGGCGGTCCGACCAAGGGAGCTGCCGGGTCTTCCTACTGAGCTGGTGGGAGATGGAGGCACACCGAGGGCTGGCGAGGATGAGAGTGAACCAGCCTTGAAGGGCTGGAAAGAGACCGAGGTTCGTCGCTGGTATGACGGCGTATCCACGGAGCGTAGAGATGACTTGGAGCCTTGGGCGGTGCGATGGTTGGGTGGCAGCTTCTGTGGTGGTGACTCCATGGGTGATGATGACGGCATATCCCGTGCTGCGCGAAGAGCTGAGATGGGGCTTGTTCCTGTTGGCGGACCAACTTGGTGGAACGTTGAAAGGCTGCCGTATGCTTGTCCAACATCGGGGCTCTCTTGCGCATTCATCTTGTTTACAGGAAGTGATCCAGGTAGTTGGCGTGTCTTTTGCTCGAAATAAGTGTCGTCCAGGCCCTGGAACTGCGAACTCAGAAGAGACTCTGAGTCTTCTACGCTGAACTCGCAGTTGGTTCGGTACTCAACTGTCACACTCAGAGGGCCTACAGGGGAGTTGGTGGGTTCGATGTCGTTTATGTCTGTGATCCTTTCGTTTGGGTCGGTTGGGTAGAGCGGCAGATTCAGGGTGTCGACGTTGGGGCTCTTGAAATCCCCATTCGAAACGCGGTAGTTGAGCTTCAGTGAAGGTGAATTTGCGGGTTGCTTGGCGAGCACCTTGTTGTATCTGAACGCAGGCATGAAGCGCAGGTAAGCGAACAGCGATCGGAAAGTGACGACGGCCTTCTTGTACACGTTGGGAAGCGGTTCGCTCAGCTCCGAAGGCTGCACCAAGCTCTTGTCTCCGACGTGTACCCTCCAACGCTCGAGCACAACCTGTGTAGATTTGCCAGTGCGGCCTGACGTCCGGGAGGTCGCATCTGCAGAGCTGAGAGCCGCAGCGACGTCCCACTTCTTTCCATCATCATCGTGTATGACGAGCGACTGGTTGTGGCCGAGGCCTTGTATGTCCAGGTAGATATCGATGCATAGTGAGGGATGCTGGCCGTTTACGGCATCCATGAGTTTCCATTCCGTGAGTTGGCGTTGGAGCACATCGCTATCGGGGAGGACGACATTGAACTATGGCTTGTCAGTGGGAATGTGGAGATGCGGGATAGACAGCACATACCCATTTGTTGTGCTTCATCTTGCCATCCTTGTTGTATGCCGGAGGCAGTGTTACGCGAGAAGATACGATGGCGAGGGCTGATTTGGTGAAGAAGTTCTGGTGGGAGTGAGTATGCGTCCAGCCACAGATGGGAGGAGAAGATAAGTACCTGGATGACTTGGTTGACCTTGTGGTATTGCCCCCTCGACTCGGAGGCGGGCTCTCCCCTCGACATCATCTCGCCTTCCGACTCTTCAGCACCGCGGTCGCTGTAGGGCGGCGTAGTCGAGTATGCCGTCATGTCCTGGCTGTTATGCCGCTGGTTGTTGGTTCGTGTGGGGTTGGTCTGGAGGTTGCTGGCAGGCGAGGCTGTCCGCGGCGAGGGGCGCGAGTATGGGTGCATGGCGGCGGCCTCCTGCAGGTACGGACGGGAAGAGAGCGTGTCGTGACTGGCAGCGAGGGACTCGGGCGAGTGAAGTAGACGGTTATGGTTGCGGCGGAAACAGGCGAGGGTGAATGCGCGTAGCCATCACGAGTGCAGCCAGGGTCAGGTTCGCGTAGGAGCCGTCAGATATGTCTCTCAGAAGACTTGGGCACGCGGGGGATGGTTCAATAGGCGGGTAGGGCTCAGGCAGCAGCCATGATATGCAGGGTGCTGGCGCTGTGTTGAATGCGTGCCTGGGGCAATGAGCGGAGTTAAGCTGAGCACCCGGCTGGGAGGTAGAAGGGCGCAGTGAGGGTGGCTGCAGCTGTTGGGACGACAACTGCTACGGCGGAGTCCTGGACAGAGGCAGGCAGTCAGGCAGGGCAGGCGGATGGCGGATGGCGTATGAAGAGTCAGAGAGGGTTGGGACGCATGCGCCGGGAGTCAGTCACGCGGCCGTGGTGGAATGACGAGGGCGGAAGATAGCTAAGCTCGCGCACGAGATAAACGACGCAGCAGCCGCGCAGTAGTCGGACGGGCAAGATAAAGCTATCGGGAGCTGCAGGGAGCTAGCAGCAGGTGCTCAATGAGGGAATCTATCTGACTTGGGCCAAATCCGGGGAAGATGGAGGTGTGCAGTGTCCAAGTCGTGACTGGCGTGACTCGTTGTGGAAGCTTCGGTGGGCTCAGGGAGCTGGGACCACTCCTCCGACATCGAGACCGCGGCCACGCCATCATCCACCACCACCATCGTGGCCTGCGCATGCGCATTCACCCTCGCCCTCCAGTCGACGTGGACGGCTATCCTGGCACTGATTGCCTCATTGGTTAGCGAGCCCGGCTACGCAACACCGTTCGACGCCTCCCTTGCCTTTTCACAGCCTCTGGCCTCTGACCGGTCATACAAGATCTGCTTTATCGTCTGTGCTACCGCGTTGCCGGTGAGACGCGCTGTGCCGATTTCATCATGTCATGGCCGGCGAGCCAGGAACAGGCACTTCATCTATCGCACACAAGGTTTAGCTTGCATGTCAATGTCTGCGCAGAACGTCCATCTGCGCAGACTCGTATCTTCGCTGCCTACAACCCATGTCGAACAGACGTGTCGATGCATGCAAGAGCACCTCCTGTGGCTGTTCAGCTGCATATGCACTGCAAAGCATCATCACTTGCTTTTGATATCCACGGCCTGGCCTTGGCGTGTCCTTCGAAGGCACCCATGAACGCGTGGCTATCAAGACGTGCTATCACCTCATGCTCGATGATGTGATTGACGCCGTGTCTTCGGACCTTCTTCGTAGCTCCCTGGTCGTGAACTCATCGCTAGGTCCGAGTAGCTTCCAGAGGCTAGCTCCCGCCCTGCAGCGGTTCACGTTTCTTTTACAATCAAGTCTTGCCCTCCAAGTGTACCCAAAGCCTAAGAGGCCCTTCCAGTGACTACAAGCGCCAATTTGAAGTCTGTCATATAGGGCAGGTTGACCGCCAGTCAGTGTGGAGTGACCGTGCATGGTATATAGTATAGTCGTGCTCGCGCCTTCATCGCGCGCAACACTGAACCCCTCCACAGCTTTGCGTCCTCATTGACATGTCATAGCCGAGGTCGGACATCTCATGACTTGGATGCCATAGTCACAAACCACTGTAGTAACTCTAGGAGCTCACGTCGCAAGCAATGTCGACCTCCGAGAACAGCTTGTGGAGAGGAGGGCGCATCCCATTGGCTGGAGCCCCATGGCTTCGAGATGGCCATCCCACAACGCGCCCGCAGTGCACCTCCGAAAGGTATTCGCGACTGCTGCATATAATTAACCCCTCGATCGCGCCTTTCGAAAGCTTGAGGAAGTACAGCAGTCTTATTCTGACTCATCTCACTCTCGCGACTCAGCGACTCCCTTACAATCAATCGCCTCGGTAGTTTCGTCATAGATACCTAGCACCTCAACCCACTCCCATTTCGCGCCCCGCCACTTGCGCCTTCCACAACCAACACAAACGCACACGTTGCCCAGCAAGCTTGTCGCATTCCATCGTCGAATTTTGCCACAACGCACCTCTTGCAGGCTCAATCTAACCACCAGCAATCGCTTTCGGACGACTTGCCACCTTGCCCCTTCCTCGTCCCCCGCGCATTCCCACCCGCATACCGATACACGTACACGTCTCACCTCCACCAACGACTACATCTGCCACACACCCCGCCGACCCGTCGCGTTCGGTCCCCCTACCCGGAGTCGTCCTCAGCTTTACAGCCAGCGCCTTTAAACACGCTTTGACCCCCCGAGGTTGAGGCCAGGTGCTACTCGTAAAAGCTTCGGATCACTCCTTCCTCCTACCGGCACATGAGCGGCTATCTCTGGAAATACTACCTCGAAGATGATGTCGACAACTTTCGACATGTCCTCGCAACCCCCACGCATACGCACCGATCCGCAACACAGAAAAGCTTCACTGGCTGGCAGGGCGGAGGGTTTGCCACTGCAGTGAACGGGAGTCCGGGTAGCTACAATGCATCACCAATAACGAGTGCCAAGGGCCGCAAGATGGGCATGGGCGCGGCTGCGAACCTGAGTCGATTCGACATCAACAGTCGCGATGCTGCAGGAATGACTATCCTGCACCATTCAGCCTCGTCCACCGCGGACAGCGCAGTAGAGTTCGCGCAAGCGCTGCTAGAACATCCCTGGACCGACGTGTATATACAAGATGCGGAGAATGGCTGGACTGCGCTTCACAGAGCCTTTTACTTCGGCAACATTGCCATTGCGCGTCTCATTTTGAACCGCGATGCGCAGGACATCCTCGGCCAAGGGTCTAGCGGGTTCAATCAGCACGCGCGGGGTTTGGTCAAGATCAAAGACAAGGAAGGATACGGTCCTTTGGATTTATTCTCCATGACCATCAAGGACCGGACTTTGCGACCCGACGAAGCGCCTGCTTTCGATTCTGACTCAGACGATGAGATGGCTCACGGCGACAGTGGCGATGTGGATGACGAGATGCGCAAGAAGTTGATCGCACCGCCCGTACTTCTAGAGGGAGATGAAGTGTACACCTTTGGCAGCAACAAGAACGTCACTCTTGGTTTTGGTGATGAGGATGATCGTCAGCATCCGGAACGCATCACTCTGCGCCGCCCAGATCACCTCCTTCAGCGTTTTTATAGGGAGCATCGCGAGCGCCAAAATCAGTATTGGGCTGCAACAGGCGCGCCAATGCAGGATTCTGGGCTCCTCCAAGCGCGCAGTACTGTAGATCTTCCTACTCATATCCGGAATACTCCAATAGTCATCCAAGACGTACGAATGTCGAAACTGCACACCGCCGTCTTGACCACTGACCCAGTTTCCAATCTGTACATGTGTGGCCACGGTCCAGGTGGTCGCTTAGGCACGGGTAATGAAACGACGAGATATCAATTTACCTGCATTGAAAGCGGCGGACTAGGTCAGAAGAAGGTGGCTGCTGTCGCGTTGGGGCAGAACCACACTTTGGCCATTACCGAAGAAGGCGAGATCTACTCCTGGGGTAACAATGCGTACGGACAATTAGGGTACGCGCTGCCGAAGCCCGCCGTAAAAGACGACGACCCGATATCGACTATTCCCCGACAGATCTTTGGACCTTTGAAGCGAGATGTTGTTACCGGCATCTCGGCATCCCGAATACACTCAGTTGTTCATACTGCGACCTCGCTGTACACCTTTGGCAAGAATGAGGGCCAACTCGGTATTGTCGATTCGGACGCAAGGTCGCTTGAGATGCAGGTCGTTCCCAGGAAAATTGCGGCAGCACTGTTCTCCAGCCCAATCCACTCAGTTTCGGCTATCGACGGGGCTACAGTGTGTTTGCTGGAGAGTCGCGAAGTCTGGGTATTTGCTAATTATGGTTATGCGAAACTCAGCTTCCCCTTGGACGGGTTCACCAGTAACTTCCTCAAGGAGAGCTGGTTGACTACGAAGTATGATACTGCACCAAACAGGATCAGCAAGATCACATCAGGTGGTGACACCATTTGTGCGCTATCTACTTCTGGTGAGGTCTTCACAGTTGCAGTCAGTCGACGTTCAGAGGGTGCCCAGGACGCTGGCACATCGACCACCAATCCAAAACAAATCAGAGGAGCACTTTCTGCACCGTTCCGCATCTGGTCGTCGAAGAAGAGCCATATGGCAGCAAGAGATGTCGATGTCGATCAGGACGGTTCCATCATTCTGACTACTGAAGTCGGTAGCGTCTGGAGACGTACAAAACGCGCGACGATTAAGAACGCAAGCATCACCGCCGCTGTAGAATCCAAGCCAAAGGACTACAAGTTCCAGCGTGTCTCGGGCTTGACCCGGGTTATTGCTGTTCGTGCCTCCGCATTTGGTGCGTATGCCGCAATTCGCAAGGATTGCGACGTCACCAGAAACCAGATAGGTGTGGATGAGGCCGGGCTTTGGGACGACCTTGCACCTTTGCTCTCTTTCCATGAGTTGACAAACTATGAGGAGACATCAGACGATGAAGAGCCGACACCAAGATTCTGGACTCGAGCTTCAGAAGCGCAAGGTCTCCGCAAGCGTGTCTTGAAGTCAAAGGACCTGGAAGCGGAGATGACTGACATTTTGCGAGGCTCGTCGATGACACAAGATCGGACATACAATATGGAAGTCGGATCGACCCTGTCCGATGTCCGGATACCTGTTCACGAGTTCATCTTGACCGGGCGCAGCCGTATACTGCGGGATGCTCTGCTCGACTTTCGTGTCAGGGGCGCCGAATACGTGGTGCCTGATCTACTTACTGTTCGCGCAGAGGGCGGCAGAGTCCTGGTACTCTTCCAGGGTCTCGATTTCCTCACCATCTTCAATCTGGTCCTCTACGCTTACACCGACTCCGTGGTAGACTTCTGGAACGTTACTCGGCACTATCCTTCCTTGGCGCACAGGTATCGCTCGGTACGAACAGAACTGATGAAGGTCGCTTCTCGTCTCGAAATGCGACAGCTCGAGCCTGCTGTCCGTCAAATGGTCAAACCACGGAGATCGTTGCATATGGATATGGAGCTCGCCATCAAAGAGCAGTCCTTCTTCGAGAGCGGTGACGTCATCGTCGACCTTGCTGATGGCGAGATGCTACTACATTCGGATGTAATTTGCCAACGTTGTCCTTTCTTCGAAGGCTTATTCAGAGGACGTGCTGGTGGTCAGTGGCTTGCGGGAAGGCGGACGGAAGAGTCTTCACTCATCCACATCGACTTGACGCATGTTGAGACGCGTCTCTTTGAGCTCATCGTTCGCCACCTCTACACCGATGCTGGAGAAGAGATTTTTGAGGATGTCACGAGTGAAGATCTGAACGACTTGCTAGCGCTCGACGAGCTGCTCGATCACGTCATGGACGTCATGTCTGTGGCCAATGAATTGATGTTGGACCGCCTGTCACAGATTTGTCAAAGACTGATAGGTCGCTATGGTATGTATTCACGTTTGGCTTACTTGTACACTCGCTAATGGGACGCCAGTGAATGCTCGAAACGTCTGCTCTCTCTTGTCAGCAGTTGCACCTAGCTCAGTTGCCGAGTTCAAGGACGCAGCCCTTGAATACGTGTGCTTGAGCTTGGAAGCAGTCATGCAGAATGGCTCACTCGACGAATTGGACGAGGACTTGCTGTTGGAGCTCAACCAGGTTGCACATGAAAACCAGCTCGCTTACCTACCCTTTGCAAGAAGTGGACGAGCTGAGGCTCTTCTCTTCGACCGTTATCCGGAGCTTTCCGAAAGGATAGAGCGAGGAAAGCGCGCCAAGGTCGATGCGATAGTATTGTCGAACAAGTATGCGGACGGTGACAATCTCTCGTCCTCTTTCAGAGCCCAGAGTCTGGAAGAAGTGGCAGCTTCCCCACTACGTCAGCGCAATCGAAGGAGGGTGTCGAAAGAAGCTAAGAGTCCAGTGCTTTCGCCAGCACTGAAGGGGCAAGCTTCCACTCAGGACCTCATGTTTGAGATGTCAGATGGAGAA
This sequence comes from Alternaria sp. Ai002NY15, assembly GCA_023758125.1. NCBI lineage: Eukaryota > Fungi > Ascomycota > Dothideomycetes > Pleosporales > Pleosporaceae > Alternaria > Alternaria sp. Ai002NY15. The sequence goes on along the minus strand of JAFVLO010000007.1, from coordinate 1,096,291 downwards.
GACGATGACGATGTGCCAAAGAAGATCAAGCCTCCGCGGTTCACAGAGCAGATTGGGGAGGAGAAGGCGGTGGAAACACCAGTCGGATCTCCTGAAACACCCTGGGGCACGATTCCACGACCATCACCACATACGTTTGACAAAGGAGGAGACATACCACTGAAGTCTGTCAGTCCTCTTCCGCCGCCAGCTGTCAAGGAGACCAGACTACCTGGTCAGCCATGGGGTACCACACCGCTTGCAGGTCCTAAACTAGATCTCAAAGATATTATGGCTCAAGACTCCTCGGCTACACCATCGAACTTGTCGCTCGGTCTTTCACGAGGCGAAAGCGACCGAGTTGCGAAGGCTGCCAGTGCAAAGCTGTCACAAAAAGAACGTAAGCGTTTACTTCAAGCCCAGCAACTCGGCACACCTATCGCGAAGCCAGAGCCAGTTCCACCAGCTGTGTCCCCTTGGACAGCAGCTGCACATCGGAAACCAAGTAACAGTCCTGTCGTGGCCCCAGTGGTGGCGCCGTCGCCGCCTTCGAAGCCATCGCCTCAGCCTTCTCGCGCATCAAGCACTCCACAGCTTACCATGCGACAGACCGTTGCAAAGAAGGGTGCCGCATCGAAGCAAAAGGACAAGCGAGCCGCTTCGCAGAGCCAAGATGGAAACGGTGTCGGGTCACCCTCCCAACCCCGTCCCGCTGCTTCTGAAAGAGGCATGTCCGTCTCCACCGACCCCATCCCAACACCTCGATCAGTCCGCCACATCCCCCTCCCACAACACTCCTCCAACTCACCCAGCCAACACCTCAGCATGATGGAAATCCTCTCCCTACAAGAAGCAGAAAAGACATCAATCCGCGACGCAGCAGCCAAGCGCAGTCTTCAAGAAATACAACAAGAACAAGAATTTCAACAATGGTGGGATCAAGAAAGCAGACGCGTTATTGAAGAAGAGGAACAAACAAAGAAGCTCGTCGATAAACTCTCAAAGGGTGCTGGCCGCGGTCGAGGTAAAGGTCGCGGTGGTCGAGGTGGCAAGGCGAAGGGTCAGGATAAGGATAAGAAGGACGGGGGCGATGATGCTGATCGTGGGAAGGGAAAGAGCGATGGTAGTGCTGGGCCTGCAGCGAAGGATAATGCGCCACCAAAGGCAGGTCCGAAACAGGATGCTGGTGGTCGCGCACCTGGTCGCGACAATGCGGCTAGAGGCGGCCGTGGTAAAATCGGTCGCGGCGGTCGAGGTGGTGCACGCGGTGGGCGTGCTCAAGGGCCACCGAGAGATGGCACTGCTCCATCTGCAACGCAGGCACAGGCTTCTGTTCCGCGGACGTGAGGCGAAGTGGTGCCATTGTATAAAGCATCTAGCATTTTGATAAATCTGTATATTTACATCACATTTTTCACAATCACTTTAGACTATCAGAAGAGCATGACCCATGGCTATTCGCGATCAAAGTTATAAACTCTGCTGCGATGCTCGTAGCCTCAGGTGGCCCATCCACGCCAACTTAGGAAGAAAACTGAACACTTTGGAGTTTACGTTGACGTTAGGTTACCTACTTTGCAGGTTCTTGTCTTGATGTAGTCTGCAGACCTGTTCGGGGGTTTTTTCTTTCTTGTATAAGGTGTGCCTCTTTTCTCATGACAGTGTGTTCAAACTCTTTCTGGTTATGTGCCATGGTGTAGGGGGTGAGGAGATGGACGAGAAGTTAGCTCTTTTCAGACGGCAATTAAGCAGGTAAGCAGAGCATCGGTCTTGGATTTGCTGGTTTTGGAAAATGTTGAGATGAGGCAGAAGTCTTTCTCATTCTTCGTCTTGCTTGGTGTTTTTGGAAGCACAAGAGAGCAGACACCATGCAACACTCCTGGTTCAATTTTGGAAAGAAGAACCCCGTAGATGTAGTGAAGAAGTGAAGGAGGTAGCGGAATAGAAGATGCTTATATAGGCGGCCGGGCTAAGATCGAAGTTTCCAGAGTAGCTCAACATGTCACTCCGTTGTGCATATTTCTTGTCTGGGGAAAGAGAGCAGATAGGATTTTTCATATACGCATTACGATCATTGTTTTGAAGAGATCAGAGAAGCCGATAGCAGACCAGAACTGGAGTCTGATGCGTTTTGTCGAGCCAGAAGCCATTATCCGCTACCATGCACTATTTTCGAAGCAGAATTTGAGAGGAGAGAGACAGAAGGCCCTCATGCAATCGGTCGTATTGTGCTTTTGTTGTTGCTTTTGTAGATAGAGGGAAGAAGAAGGTAGATGGGTGGGATATTCCGACAAGAGTTTCTCAGACCATCGATGAAGTGTATGTGCCTTTTGGAGGTCGGGGAAGGTATTTCCGGAGGAGGACTCCACAGAGCCATGGCGGTTTTGTCTTCAAATTTTTGGTATGCAGAGACAGCAGAGGTCTCTCCATTCAGAGAAGACATCTTGTTTTTGGAAAAGAAGATAGTGTATTGGGGAAGTAGGATGCTGGAAGTAGAATTGTGTGAGAGGGCACTTTTATACCCTCAACATCGCTTTCGTCTGATCAGCATATTGGTGTCGCGGTACAGAACCAGGTTTACACGGAGTCTTGGTCGTTGGTTTTTGGAACGCACTTTGACAGGCACCGCGCAAAGTCATCCTCACCACGAAAACGAACACATCATGAAATAACATAACCAATGCATTAAACTCATTTTCCACACTCAAAACCTATTATACACATGATTGAAGTGAAGTCGCTTTTCCTCCCCAGTCTAATCAATACCCCACGATGCATGCTTCGTTCGCGAAAAGTCGATTCAGCTATCACTCCGACCTCAATACGCCATGAGGTCTGGATTCAGTATCCCAGTCACCCATTCCTGCTCGAGCAGATCACGCAAGTCTGATCGCTCGCTGTCGTACGAACCGTATCCACCTGATAGGAGTTCATGTTCATACCGGATCTACCGACTAGTGACCATGACGTTGCGGTAGTAGTTCGTGCTGAGGTCGATCGAGTGCTTGAGCCATAGGTCCTCGGTGAGAGGAAGCTTTAGGATGGCGTTGCGGTTGGATTGCTGCATGATTGTTAGTTCAAACGCCTCATAAGAATGAAGAAGGGTATGGTATACCTGAGTCTTTGAGATAAGGTTGGCAACGGTACCAGCAATCTCCATGAGAGCGACACGCTCCTCTAGACCGCATGTACCTAGCCTGTCGCGTCCGGCAATCTCCAGTGCGCGTTGTAGCTTGGTAAGCAGCTCTTTGACACGGTTGTCGAGCTCCTCGTCGACGCGGTAGTTTGAGCGTTGGCCGGTCAGGTCTATCAACTCAATGTAGTCGAAGTAAATCTGACCGCCTTGGGCCCAGCCTTGTAGGGCTTCCTTCGGGCGATCAGGTGGCGATGTGGACACAAAGCCGCCCATGAGCTCACGAAGGGCATCGTAGTCGCGAGAGACGATAGCTTCAGGGCCGACCTTTCGACAGAGCACTTCATGTGCCTCTTCAAGCTCGTCGGCCTTGATGAGATGGGTTGCCTCGCGTAAGGCATCGCCGCCTGACTTCGCCTGTAGTGCTGCGGCAGCGTGAAGCCATGTTGCAGGTACCTGGAGATCGATTGTGAGGTACTTGTAAGTGGCATCGCCTTCCTCCAAGGTATAGGAGCTTGAGAACTGGTTGACGAGCGAGCGAATGTAGTGCTCCCGCGTCGCTGGAGAAGAAAGATGTGTGTATACCCAGATCGCAGTGGTCCAGTGCTCTGGTGTATGTAGCGAAGCCGCGTATGTGAGAGTGATCTTATCACCCAACTCGACAAGTGGATTCGCTGCCTGCACATCTTCTGCAGCGCCAGGTGCGGACCAGGACTGCAGTGACCGGCGGAAATCGTCATCTTCCTCGTCTTGACCGCGAGCGGTAGGCATAGCGACCTTGCGCTCATCAGCCTCAGCATCATCTTCTTGCCTAGACTTGAAGAGCTGGAATAGTTGGAATGACAGACGAGCGTTGAAGGGATTGCCGGACACATTCTCAGGAGCGAGAACGTCCTCGACATTCGCAGGAAGACTCATCTTCTCTGCCGCATAGAGCTTGAGGATGCCCCAGAGCAGGTCCTCTCGGTGCTCAGCATCCGGATCTTTCCAGCCCATGTCGGCATTGTCTTGAATGAACCAGGGAACTGGTTTGACGTCTTCGTTACCGTCTCTAACGGCGTCCGCAAACTGCGCGACAGCCATCTCGATAGGTTCGTCAATCATCGTACCGTACCACAGACGAAGACCAAAGGCCCGTCGCCAGTCAAGGGCAAACCGGCTCGAGACGTTAAAGGTAGAAGCACGGTTTTCTTTGCCAGATCCCGCTTTGCCCTCGGACTTGCTGCAGTTGCCGGCTAGGAGTTCGTAGAGGGCACGGTGGGCGTCCTCCATCTCGGAAAGCATATCCAGACGCCGCCACTCTTCGATCTGAGCTACCATGCTCTGGCGCATCGTTTCATCACCACCAATCTGCGCGACCATCGTGGCTAACCGGAGGTCGAGCCCGTCCAGCAATGTATGGCAAGCTTCGGCAACGTTGTTGCAACTGAGGTGGGCGATCGCGCGCTCTTCAGGCGAGGCAGCTTGCTGGGCATGCTTCTGCGCATCTTCCCAGACGAGGAGCTTCCAGAAATCAGACAACTTCTCCTTCCGGTAGGTATTGACGTTCTCCTCTGGCACATCGGCTGGAATCGTGTCGGCATCGTCGAACAGAAGCGAAAGTAGCTGCCAGGCCTGTTGTTCATGAACACCAGCCGGCGTGTCGAGCGCGACGGCCTTTGCCATGCTGGAGAACTCGACTGGGGCGGGATCAGTCACGAGTCTTGCTGAAGGTACGCCTTGGGTTCTGGAGATCTTCGTGTACTGTTTCTGAAGCGACAGAGTTTCCGATGCACACTACAATGATCAGTAACAACATCATAGCTATAGTCATAGACCAAAACTTACATCAGTAAAGGTAGGCATCTTGACGAAGCGCATATCCTTTGTAGCATCGACGAGTGGGTCTTGAGCGGTTGCGAAGACACCACCTTCGAGGTGGGAGGGACCCTTGTTGCCGTAGATCAGGATGTTGGTTTCGCTGAAGTGGGGTTTGCTGCAACCGTGGAATTCTTTGTCGGCATCGGCAAGTTCGTCGAGATCGGAGGCGGTTTTGGGTCGCTTGGAATAGGGTAACTAGAGACAAGAGTTTCAGCAATCTTGTCCCATATCAATTTGTGACTACATACACGGGCGGACGTAAGGTCCTAGCGTCAATCTATGAAGGAGAACCACGTAGGAAACCCGCCACAGATTACGCCCCATGAATACAAACGCCAATAGGAAGGGGAGTGCAAACCTCAATACCATGTCCACCACGCTTGGGAAGCTGTTGCTTCTCGGTCTCACCGAAGAGAGAATCCATTAAATCCATGGCAGTAGTCATCTGTCGCGCACCAAAAGACTGCGATAGTTTCGTAGGCTGCGCTTCGTGTTCTCGTAGTACGTTGCCCTGGCTTTCGCGGAGAGCAAATCGATCCTGCTTCTTTGGGCTGATGGTGCGCTGAAGTTGGTTTGCCCAATCGTCATCGAATACCGGTTGCGCCTTTGTAGGTGTGCCTGCTCCGGGCTTCATAAGCTGGCTGGGCTTCAAGATCGACTTTGGCTTCAAAGTGCTCTTGAACGGGTCTTCCTTAGCGGTGTCTTGCTCCGTGGTTCGAACTGGTCCTGACACAGAGTCCGCCATGCTCTGGTCGCGTGCCAATTCCGATTCGCTCTCTTCAGAGTAGTCAGCATCGTGCTGCCCATCAAGCGAACCCACGGAGCGCTGCCCTAAAAAAGACTCGCCATGGGTGTCCTCCATATCTTCGTCATCCACATACGCCGTCTCATCACCGAAGCCACCAGGCACGCTGGTACGGCTACTGCGCATTCCCTTCTTGAAGTCAAAGGTGTCATCAGGGCTAGACTGCGACTGAGGGCTCATGAAGGAGTCGTCTTGGGGAGTGCTGGTCATCTGGCTCGAGCGGTGCTGCTGCTCAGCGGGGGTGTCAGGGACGTCGCTGAGATCGCTTGACGCATCTTCGTCTTCGCCTTCGTCTTCGCCTTCGTCTTCGCTGTAGTCGTCGTAGTCCAGACCGTAAGACGAGAAGTGGGGAACAGAGAAGGTCCATTCGCCAGTAGACTGGTTGTACTTGATGAAAGTAGTGCCAGCTACCCGCTTGAGACGCTCGAGATGCTTGACGTCCTTCTTGCCAGCCCTGTTACGGGGCCAAGAGTTACCAAGGACAATCTCGGAAGGCTGGTTCAGGGCGCTGCCTAGCGGTGGCTTTGGCAGGCATGTGCAGCTCTCTCCGTACACGGTAGCGTTGCGAGCATTGAGCTGTACAATGTCACCGAACAGTCTGTCAAGATCGACTTCGGACAGATCGACAGGCTTGCCGTGGTTGAACTTGATCTGACCAATGTTGTGACGACCGACAATGAAGTCGGGTACGCTCTTGAGGTCCTGCTTGCTCATCCTCCTCAGCTGATCCAGCGAGGGGCTTGACCAGTACTCGCCTGGCTTGGGGTCCTGGCCCGGTTGAACGTTGATGGATGCAGAGGACTTGGGGGTAAGTACGTGCTCCTCTGAAACGCGGGCGAGTTCCGTTCCATTAACTTGCTGCATTGCTGGGCGAGAAGGTTCGCCGTTGGTGTCCTTGTTGGACCGGGGAGAAGCCTCTTCCTCATCTTGCCTGACGACTAGCGCAGTCTCTCCGTTAGCACCACCGTTCGGGCTTTCACCACCAGCAAAGCTGACGCGCTTCTGTGAAGGCTCGTCAAACAGTGGGGCCCGGTTGGCGATTGAACGGTTGATGTTGAGTCGCTTGAGACTGCCGTTACCGAAGTTGCGTCCCGTGTTGGAGAAAGCACCTGGTGCCAGTATGCTGTTCGTTTCGGGTGTGAAGCTGTTCCGGAGGTTGCTCGTGGAAAGGCTCTTACCCAGGGATCGAGACAAACTGCCGCTCGCAAACAGGCTGCCTCCGAGTTGGCCACCGTTCTGACTTGCACCACCAACTGGAGTGCCGTACGTGGAGTATGAGAATCCATAACCGCCCCTCTTGTTTTGTGGTGTAAGAAGACGTGTCGAAGCAGCCGGGTTGAGCTTGTGCTGAGGGAGTATGGCGTTCTTCTTGTTCTTCTGACTGCTCGACAAGGGGGTGGCGATTGGGCCAGGGCTCTGTGTTGGGGTAGCAAGGCCAGCGAAGAGGGCGTCGTTGCCGTAAGGGTTGGTGTTCATCGACGTGTTCAACAGAGAGCTTCCCGAAGCCCCGAACAAGCTGTTGCTGAGGCTCGGCTGCTCCTGTTGCTGATTCTGGTTCGAGAAGAGTGAGCCACCAAGACCCTGTTGTTGGTTGTTCTGCTGTCCCATTCCGCCGCCAAAGAGACCGCCTCCAGTGTTCTGGTTCGATGTAGAGCCGCCAAACAACCCACCAGGCTTTTGTTGGTTATTGTTCTGACCACCACCGAAGAGACCACCTCCTGTGTTCTGCTGGGTGTTGTTATTGTTCCCAAGACCGCCGAACAAGCCTCCACCAGATGATCCAGTGTTAGCATTGTTGCCGCCGAATAGAGAACTGCCGCCAGCAGCAGGCTTCTGCCCGAACAAACCACCTCCAGTGTTGTTGGTGTTGTTGTTAGCAGTAGAACCGCCGAACAAGCCGCCAGAAGCTGGCTGGCTCTGGTTGGCTTGACCAAAGAGGCCACCGCCGCCCGTGTTGCCAGTGCTTGCACCGCCGAAGAGGCCACCGGGTTTTTGCTGGTTGTTGTTGTTCTGACCGAAGCCACCACTGCCACCGCCGAAGAGACCTCCGGAGGTGTTGTTCTGAGCAGGAGCCTGGTTGTTCTGTCCAAAGCCTCCACCAGTGCTGTTGCCGAAGAGACCGCCGCCGGTGTTTGTGGCGGTGTTGTTGGCTCCGAACGCGGGGGTAGAAGAGGCCTGGTTGTTGGATTGGCCAAAGAGACCACCGCCGGTGGTGTTAGATTGACCAAACGCGCCACCAGTGTTCGTGGCACCACCTCCGAAAGGTGTTGAGGTGGTGTTGGTCGCGGCACCGCCCCCGAAGAGACCACCGCCAGTCGCAGGCTTGTTCTGACCAAACAGACCACCACCAGTGTTTGTGGATGCACCGAAACCGCCACCTCCAGAACCAAACCCACCGGTAGTGTTGTTTGTTGCAGGAGCGCCACCTCCGAAGAGGCCACCAGTGGTTCCAGTTGTGGTGTTGTTGTTTGAGCCGAATAGTCCACCAGTGGCAGGCTTGTTCTGACCGAAAAGACCGCCGCTCGCAGTGTTGTTGTTTGCTCCAAATGCAGAACCGGTGCTCTGACCGAATGCTGATGTGGTACCGGTGTTTGTGTTGCCGCCGCCGAACAAGCTGCCGCCAGTGTTGGCCGCTGCACCGAAGCCGCCGGTAGAAGCGGTGGTGTTGTTGTTGCTACCAAATCCGCCGAAACCAGTGCTCTGTCCGAACGCTCCAGCTTGGCCATTTTGGTTGCCATACCGCCTGCCCTGGTTATAGTCGGCTACTCGTAGCTCTTCGAGGGAGTAGTTGGTGTACGGTTGCTGGAAGGTAATGGTCTGGTACTGCGACTGCGCGTTGCCTGTGCCATCCTTCTCCTGGAATGCCTGGAACGGAGTACTGGCGGTACCGTTGTTTGGAGGTGGGGCGTTGCCTGCACCAAAACCGCCAGTAGTGCTGGAACCAAAACCGCCCGTTGTGGTGTTCGCGTTGGTAGATCCGAAGCCGCTGCTGGTGTTGCCGCCTCCGAATAGACCTCCGCTAGTTGTTGTTGAAGCGCCGAAGCCCGTCGCCGGCTTGGCCTGGCCAAAAAGACCACCTCCAGTGTTTGTGTTGCTGGCGCCGAAAGCTGAGGTGGTGTTGTTCGACGCCCCGAAGCCGCCGCCGCCGCCGCCGAACGCGCTGCCACCTGAAGCACCTCCACCGCCAAAGAGACCGCCACCTGTTGTCGAGCTGCCGAAGGGTTGCGAACCGAAAGTGGTTTTGGGTGCCGTGTTAGCGCCGAAGCCTCCTGTAGGGAAAGTTAGTCTTTGGTCCGGGTCGTGAAAAATGGGTCCGCGTGAAGGTCGAGGCGATCGCGATGGAGCACCGGAACACGTAGCGTTGTTGGCGATCCTATAGCACTTCAAATAGCGACCTCGCAAAACGTGGAGTAATCCAAATAGCGACGCGATAGTGAAGCGCAACCGGTCCACGTACCTGAGCCGCCGAAAGGCGAGCTCGAGCTGGCGTTGTTGCCGCCACCGAACATTGTACCGCCCGTATTTGCGCCGCCGCCGAATATGCTCGTCCCGGTGTTCGCGTTTGAGCCGAAGCCTGAGGCGGAGGGCAAGTTAGACACGGTTCGTCGAGGAGGCCGTGGCGATGTCGCAGGGCGCATCGAAGCGGTCGCGCGTAAAGGGATCCAAGAATTCAAGCAAGAGTTTGAACATACCAGTCGATGTGTTGTTGTTGGTTGAGCCAAATCCACCGAAGCCAGTGGACTGGTTGTTGTTGTTGGAGCCAAAGCCCCCGAAACCACCGCCGAAGGACATTTTGAGCGTGTCCGACGGGTTGCGCGTGTGCTGGTGTCTAGTTGGCTAGCAATGCGCTGGAGAGTCGTGAGGTTGTGGGGTTGTTGATAGAATCGAGGCGCTGCAGCTCTTAGAGAGGCAGGTGTTGATGAGAGCTTCGCGGAAAACGCGCCAAGGAATGGGCGGACGAGAACAAGGCGCGGTGGGGGTTTGCTGCGAGGAGCAAAAGAGTAAAGAGTGGAATTAGTAAGAAGATCAGGCGCGGCACTGATTAAGTAGTGAAATGGCCGTCATGGAAGGGAAAGAGCGACGGGCGCGAGAGTTTGGAGGGACAAGCAAAGGTGAGGTTGCACTTAGGAGGAAGGCACGTCAAAATTGCGCTAACCCGTCACCGGGCGTCACGTGTGCCTCTCCTAAACACGATTGCTAGCAAAAGACTCTGCGATACGGTCGCAGCCGCTGCACGCATGACAAAGCGAGGCAGCGATTGACGAATAATACGACACGCTTTCGGGGCGCGACTTGTGCGAAAATATGCCTGATGGATACCTGTTGCTACCTACGGCTGCCTGGTGACTGAAGACAGCCTTGGCAACAAGTCCTCGCGCAACCGGACTCACATTGCAAGGAAGAGACCGGTCTAGCCAGAGAGGGATGACTGTGATTCTGGCTGAGGCGAAGGTGTGCCAGACAAAGGACTTGTTTTTGCGCCTGGTGAGACGTTACGCTCCCTTACTTCACGCCCTCTTCTCAGCCGCTTTACTGCGTCATTCCAAGTGCAGGGTTGGTCGATAAGGCAGGCGTCTTTCAGATCATGTGAAGATTGAAGGTCCGATAGGCAGTCGAATGTGGGTAGCTTACATGCAATGCATATTGCTTGCGCTCTAACTGCCTCGGTGGTTCGATCAGCTGCATGGAGATTCGTGGCAGTAATCGGGGGGTCCTCCATGATGGAAACAGATCAAACGGAGGAAGATACTGGGATTGCTTTGGGATGGAGAATCAATGAAGAGGCACTGAATCTAATATTGTCCCAAAATATACATCGTGTTTAAATGCCAGGGCATCTGTCAGCCCTACACAACTCAATTCCCCACTGCCAGGCCAAATCGCGCTAGAGCTGCACCTAAGCTCGCACGCCCGACGCGCCTCGCGTCCCAAACAACTGCGCATCTTCGTCCACATCGAGAATCTCCAAACAGCGAGAAGCATTGTCGCAACTCAACGGGATACCTTTGCAACCTTTGTGAACCCTCGCAATTTTCCTTGGGCCTATATCTCGCCTACCAAACCGCGCGCGCAAGTCGACCACCACCTCGCGCACCCCACCAATCCCACAACACACATCCCCAACCACCACCACCGCCTCAAGATACTCCATGGCGACATCCTCCAACCCCCTCGGCCCCGGCCCGCGCTACGGCCTGAACCGCACCGCACCACCCCAACAACCCACCCAACCGCAACCCACCTTCAGCAGCACACCGGCCTTCCCGCCCAACCCCAAAAACGCCCAACGCCTCGAATCCGAGCGCCTAGAACGCGAGCGCGCCGCGCGCGAAACCGCCCAACGCATGGAAGCCTCCGGCGCCGCCTCTCTCGCCGAACTCACAGAAGAACAACGAGAAGAAATCGGCGAAGCCTTCAACCTCTTCGACCTCGACAAGGACGGCTACATCGACTACCACGAGCTCAAAGTGGCGATGAAAGCACTCGGGTTTGATTTGCCCAAGCAGGAGATTCTGGGCATTCTGCAACAGTATGGGACGCAGGGGGGTCAGCAGGGTGGGAAGCAGAGTTCGAGACAACAGCAGCAGCAGCAGTATGCGGCGCCGGGCAGACAGTTGCTGAGCTTTCAAGCTTTCCAGACACTCATGGCGCAGAGGATTTTGAGTCGTGATCCGAGAGATGAGATTCTTAGGGCTTTTGAACTATTCGATGAGGGTGGGAAGGGGACGATTACCCTGCAGGATCTTACACGTGTTGCGAGGGAGTTGGGTGAGGCGCTATCGCATGATGAGTTGGTGGCTATGATTGAAGAGTTCGACATGGACAACGATAACGCGATTTCGAGGGAGGAGTTCATCCAGATCTGCATGGGGACCTGAGAGCGAGGGCGAGGGAAATACTGTTACTTTAGTTTGCAAGGCGTTTCCGGCGTTGCTGTGATGACTGCGAGAAAGGATGTCATGCGAGTCAATTTCAATCTTGCTTTATTTGCGCCGAGAAACTATTTACAGCTCAGCTCTTCAAAGTAATTGCACGCCGAAATCAAAATTCAAACACACGGAAAATGCATAGTACAAATCTCCCAGCTCTTCCTCTACTGGCCGGGCGAGACAAGAAGACCCTTCTTGGCGGAATCATGTGCCCATCCACCTGCCAGCGCCTGACCACCGTTCTTCAATCCGTAGTCCTGCATCCTAGCCTCAAGCTCTGGCCTGAAATGTCTGATGAGACCCTGGAGCGGCCATGCGAAGGCCTCGCCCAACGCGCAGATGGTGTGTCCCTCGACCTGCTTGGTCAACTCCTGGAGCATGTCGATCTCACGCTCACGACCCTGGCCCTTGGAGAAGCGGTCCATGATCTGGTGAGTCCACTTTGATCCCTCACGGCATGGTGTGCACTGCCCGCAGGACTCGTGGTGGTAGAACTTGGCAAGACGGGTGATGGCGCGGACGATATCTGTGGACTGGTCCATGACGATGACAGCGGCGGTACCGAAACCAGACTGCGAGTCCTTGAGCGCGTCAAAGTCCATGAGTTGGTCGTCGCAGATGTGCTTGGGTAGGACGGGGGTCGAGGAACCACCAGGAATGATGGCCTTCAGGTTGTCCCAGCCACCACGGACACCACCGCAGTGCTTGTCGATGAGCTCGCGGAGAGGGATTGACATCTCCTCCTCTACTGTGCAAGGGTGGTTGACGTGACCGGAGATGGCAAACAGCTTGGTACCCTGGTTGCGCTCACGGCCGAAGCCGGCGAACCAGCTGCCTCCTCGTCGGCAAATTGTGGGCGCGACAGCGATAGTCTCGACGTTGGCGACAGTGGAAGGGCATCCGAAAAGACCGACAGCAGCGGGGAACGGAGGCTTCAAGCGAGGCTTTCCGGGCTTGCCCTCTAGCGACTCGATGAGGGAGGTCTCCTCACCACAGACGTAGGCGCCCATTCCTCGGTGGATGTAGACATCAAAGTCGTATCCGGAACCGCAGGCGTTCTTGCCGATAAGACCGGCTTGGTATGCCTCCTGAATGGCGCGCTGGAGTACGGTGGCTTCGTGGTAGAATTCTCCTCGGATGTAGATGTAGGCGGCGGTAGCGTTCATGGCACGGCCAGCGACGAGGCAGCCCTCGATGAGCTTGTGGGGGTCCTTGCGCATAATCTCGCGGTCCTTGCAGGTTCCGGGCTCACCCTCATCGGCATTGACAACCAGGTAGCGGGGCTTGCTGTCCTTGTCCCAATCTTTGAAGTTCATGAATGACTGTAACCATTAGCAGAGGTCGCGGTAACAGATCTCGACGTTGCCTACCCATTTCAGACCAGAGGGGAAACCAGCACCACCTCGGCCACGGAGACCAGAAGCCTTGATCTCAGAGATGATCTATATCCGTCAGCCTTGATTCGTATGCCGTGTATGTTTGTCTCTACACACCCATTCGTGACCCTTGAGCAGGATCTCCTTCGTCTTGTGCCAATCACCGTACTTCTGCGCGCTCTTCAAGTCCGCACCGTGGTGTCCGTACAAGTTCTGGAAGATCCTGTCCTGGTCCTTCAAGCCGCCGTATGTCCTCTTTGGTGGCGCATCCTGGACCGTCGCGAGCGTCCTCTTCTGTGTGCGGTTCTGGGGGGCAGCGGCAGAAAGGCGAGTAGCTGCCGAAGCCGCGGGTAGCGTTCGGTGGGCGGCCGCGCTGAGCGCCGATGAGGCAGGTGCGTGTCGTGCGAGCATCGTGATTGCTGTGTGTGTGTTGTCTCGCGCAATTGATGCTCGGGGGTCCAGCGAGCGTTGGGTCTGGCGATGCGAGTGGTGGCGGTCGTGAAGTTCGATCTGGATGACCTACCGTTTTCTTGGCGTCTTTGATTGGCCCGAGCCGACATCGTTGACATCAATCCGCCAGGAAGGTCCGACTCGACCGCACCATCATCATCATCGTCACGGACCATCGACGAGATGCCGCAAGAATGCAATTACACTCTTTTGGCCTAAACTTGATCGCAACACGACTCTGAGCTCCTAGAATGTCCGCGCATCTGAGCCATGTCGCCATAGAACAACGCTCCTCAGATGTACCTGTTGTCATCATACATTATCGTCCTCTTATCTTGTTCATGTCGAGCAGTGATGGATTCGTATCTTCGCAACTTTCATCAAGTATTCGACGTTAATTACATTTACCTGTCTACAACTTCGTGGGACATCTCCACGAAGGACGGCACACGCCTTTGGGACGAGCTAACGCTAGGTTCGTTGGTCGCAGGTCATTGAACATCTAGATTGTTGTGTAGGATGTCTAATAGCTACGAGCTGTTTTGCTAGAGATCCTGATCTTATCGCGCGGCATATTTTCAACACCCATTATCTCTCTTGTCTAAACCTCGTGGTAGTGGATCCATGGTGGATTTCAAGGTACTTCTCGCCTCCCACATGGCTACTGGCTTCCGTCTTCGCTGGCAGCAGAGCTCTTGAAGCTCTATATAATACTCCTCTCTCATTGCACGCCTCTTCTTCCCTCCTCCATATCGTTCTAACCGAGCTTTCCTTTATCATCATCATCGTTCAATTCAGTGGTAAGTCCCCCTTTCTTTTCCATCCATGATTCCAGGCCTCAAATAAGCCCTGCAATCCCAGCTCCCCCAAGCCCCTGTATCCGCCTGCATACGTCAAATTCTCTGGAAGGTAAGGTAAAATCGTTAGGGCTTTCGTGCATGTTCTGTGTCCGTTATTGTGAGTCACACGCGGGTCAGGAGTCTATTGATCTGCTTTTTCGTTGGAAAAACACCAGTAAACGGCGTTGTGGGAGTAAATGTATGTTCTCAGCCTATTCTTTCTACTCGATCAAGTCAACGCTGCAATTTGCCAGACGTCCGAACTGTCCTCCGGGCCGATCTTCACTAGGGATCGGAACAGATGACTCCTGTCTCGGACCTACAGCTGTCGGAACGTCGGTCAAAGCGACACTATAGACTGGGTGGTCCGGCTCCTGGATTCCTAATTTCTTCCTGGCCCCTGCGGTGTGCGCCACCGACCCAGGTGATTGAATGGGAACGTACGCGGTGCGTTCCGCCGCAAGAAAGGGGCGTAAGGGGTCGCTAGTTATTGCCAGGTCCTTCACCGGCAGGATTAAGATGCTGGCAGCAATGCGGCGCGGTTGCCTCTAGAGCTAAATCGAGTTAGCGTCAGTGTTTGTGTATCAGCCCCTAGACAACATGCAGTGTATGCACGCTCCCAGGGAGTAGAAGCGACGCGAAATCCCCAAGGCTTCACCGATAACTGTACTCAGCACTTTCTCTCGTTGTTGATCACTCGCTAACGTGTGAATCGGACTCATACCTGCATGCCCACGTGCCATGCAGTCTCGGCTCGACAAGCCACAAACCATCAGTCTGTGCATGAGCACTATCGCAGCCACCCGTTGAATCATGCCGTCTACCTTGCTTTGCTTTTCCTTCCCAGGGGTTTGGCCTTGTCAAAACCGTTGCCTACGCTGCGTAGGGTCATCGGCAACGTCAGCCTGGGCATTTCTTTATTCCCGAGACCAGACGGACTTATTGAGAGTGAGGTATCTTGCTGTGACGCAATCTCTGAAACATTAGTGTGGCCAAGCTATCATTCCTCGTATCTTCCACGAAAGACGTATGATTTCCTTCAAGGTATGGCTGACTTACAGCCTATGGGATCCCGAACGCACGGCCTGCGGAAACGGCTTTGCTACACCCGTCTGATAAGGCAGTGGGTGATCAGCAACGATTCGCTGGGGAACGAGCACCGCTCCTCCCGTCAGAGAACAGCAGGGAATCTGGAGTGGGCGAGACGTAATCTCCGCTCCGCTCGAAATCCGCAAGGGACGCTCTCAGACCAGATCTTGGCCTGTTGCCTAACGTACTTAGACGTCTTGCAGCTCAACATCATCTCAACATCATTTCAGCCAATAGGTTAACTTTGTGTAGTGCTATGAAGGTCCTTCGTTGCCGATCATATACACAATCTGGCACGAGACGACGTTCCCCGAAATTACATCCTCAGATGAGGAGCTGCGAGTGTGATCCGAACTTTTTTACTGGTAGAATTACGGCAGCTGTTCTGGCAGAGCGTACGTTTATTCCTAGAAACGACCAGGGAAATGAGTCATAGCATGCGAGGAGTAGATTCTTCGCCAGGTATGAATCCTTCCGGCAATTCGGCGAAATAGTCCTGCGCTTGGCTGCCGAAATCATCATATTTCTGGGTACAAAACATACTCTGGTGTGTAGAAGTTGCTGTCTTGTTATAAGTAAAGCATTAGGATGCCCTCTCTGCATGCCACCTGGGGATTCTCGCAGCACGGCACTGGAGAATAACCTCGTCCTTGTTCGGTAGCCTCTGTATTGCGATTACTGTGTTCATCACATCGAAGCAATCACTTTCAGACGCTATCAACGCCCTGTAGTCTCCACGACTTCGATTCTACTTCGAAGGTGCGCACAATATTCCCTAACTGCATTCTGAGAAGGAAGACATCGACTAACTAACAGTAACAGAACTCACTGATCCTGGGGTTATGCCACCAGATGATGATTCCCTGAGCTTGATAGAGGAATGCACCAAGGGGGGAATACACGCTGTTGTATATCTGTCACGCCTTGGGCTACTCAATCTAGCAAAGGATCCTAGGAAGTGCGGCAAGCCAGACTTCAAATCAGTACCCGAAGTTCAACGGTTCTGGGATTCAACGAAGCCTATTGTCGAGTCTATTGCGACGCAATACAAGACAAGAAACGCTATACGCGATGCTCTCCAAAATCGACGCATCTGTCTGGAAGAAATTTCAAGAGATTGCGTAGAACAATTCGGCCATCAGGTCTGGAATGATGGCGTTGAAAATCCTTTCGTCACACGTGTCGATACTCCTAGCAGAGTTAGCAAGAACTACAAAGCCAAGGATACCTTCAGAGTCCAGAAGTCTTCGAAAGTCAAGACTCGTGCCAAAATTGCAGATATCACGTATCCAAGACATCTGATCTACGAAGATCGGAGTGACCAACATAAGTAAGCAGTCCGCCAACAATGTCGTCCTCAAGCGCGAAGTACTAAGCTCACTTCACATAGAATACGTCTGCAAGTCTCTGCGTGGATCATCCAGCGCGCCTGTAGAAAAGTCGAAGCCGGTGGAAAGAAGAACCCTTACAAAGCACGGGTGAAAGCGTCTGCGAGACCTTCGAGCTTCGTAGCAGCAGTCCGTGCGAATCGCGATGAGCCTCATCGCAGTCTCACCTTGTCATCAGATGATGACATCGATGAATTGGACTTTGACTATTGGGCTGGCACTTCAGGGAACACCAAACACGCAGAAATGATCAATGCTGTTCCTCGAAGTCAGCTGCAATCATCAGAAGCATCTCAAAATCCAGTTCAAACTCCTGCACAACGATCCAATACCAAACGCGTAGCTGCTGTGGTATCCCCAAGGAAGCCATGGAGTTCCAAAACCACAAGAACGGTCAAGAGAAAGCCGCAGCGAAACGAACTGGCAGGAAATAAGCACACGACCGCACAGTCTGTACGAAGCAACGCGAAGAAGGCACCAACGAGAACACAACCAGTAACGAGCCTACCCCGTACGAAACAACCTCGTTCATTCCTCCGTCCTGTAATGCCAGCAACAGTCGACGATCAAGTCGGGAGTGAGAATGCTGTTCAAATTCTGGGCTCGATGTCGAACCAGCCACTTCTTGATCGCGGAGAGCTGGGAATCCAGCTACTTGTTCTTCTCGAATCACAAAACGCTGGATGTCATGAGATTGCACACATGCAGAACACTATGGAGCGCATCAAAAGCATAGCTGTGCAATATTCCGAGGAGTTAAAAATTGCGCTGGACAATGAGTACGAAAAGTGTAAAGTGGCTCTGGACAGATGGTTAGCATGCATGAGAACACTCGTCGAGTTCCGCAAGAGAACTGGACTTTCGGGCGATGGACCCAGCATATGGGCCGGCTTCGAAACCCTTCCACTGGAGAAAACGAAAGGGCAAAGACCGTACTTGGAGATGTGCCGAGATGTTCGGACATGGGTGAGGGATGGTATGACGATCTTCGTATTCTGCAAAGAGGTGGGTTCCATACTCTTGAAGATGGCTAGCTTTGCTCCTTTGGGTCGGAGGTTAGATGTTCTTCTTAAAGATCTGATACCTTTCACGGCGAGTCTGATGAGATGCTTCCTTTCTAGGCCGCCCGACTCTTGATATCTACGAGGTTAGTCAACACACCGTTTCGGTCTGTATTGGTGGTATGTTGCGGCAGCTCGGTTCAGAGGGCTATAGAGGATTGGTAATATGTGCGTCGATACTGTTCTGTAAGATTATTACTACACCACACTTCGTACCTTGAAGCAATGTTTGTAACCGCCCGTGACAACACCTGCAGTATTGACAACCTTTGGATATCTCCAACCGTCCAACGACTGCCTCACTTCGCTTGAACCGATGTTCAGCTGTTCCAGAATCTCCATGACGGCAGCATACAAAACATCAAGGTTGCCATCTTCAACCTTGACGGCGATTCCGATAGCCCCGTGCTTCATCCCAGTAAAGTCAGCATCAGATGCGGCGCGGACGGCGACTGCATAACAGGCATCTGCTCCAATCTTGCCAACGACTTGTCCGTTATAAGGCGTCATGAGCGCTGTGTCGAAGCGACCTTCGCCAGCAACCAGTCCGGGGTAGCTCGCCATGCACTTGTGGATCCTGGCTAGATGTCGTGTTCTTTGATCGAGTGTCTCTTTCGAGGGACCATCGGAAAGGTCGGCGGCACCCGCAAGCCTTGCAAACATGAGCGCGAGGTTCGGAAGAGGCATCGCCGGCGTAGGGAGGTTGCATCCGTCGACAGTCCATAGCACCTCTTTCTTCGTGAGTCCGCTTACATCCTCAACAGCTCGGTACACGCGCTGTTGCATGGGATGCTCATGTAAGTAGTAGTCGTGAGTTGTCACACCGAGACACACCGCACCTGCTACCATACCGACATGTTTTCCGGAGCAATTGTTGTACATAGCAGTCGGTGCAAAATCCTTTTCGATCCATGCACGGTTGACAGCAGCGTTCTGAGCAGGGTGTCCGCCGCATGTGAGTACCTCCTCTTTCTCTCCCGTCTTCTCCAGCATCGCTTGTGCTCGTTCGATATGTCGAGGTTCACTACTATGCGAAGCGCACATGAGCGCTACATCTGCGTCATCGTAATCGAATCTCTCCGCAGCTCCAGTTTCCAAGATCGCAAGGGTCTGAATTGGCTTCGTTGACGATCGCGCAAGGGTCATCCTTTGGTAGTCGCCAATTGTGTAGAGTAGTTTTCCAGAGGCATCAACAATGGCTGCGTGTACGTTGTGTCTGTTCTCGACAATGCCACCTCGGTAGCTGATGACTACGTCATTCTTAGGGAAGCTATCCGATCCATCCTTGATAACAGCGCTCTGCGTCAAGAGTGTCGTTGCATGTTGTGGGTTCGCATTCGTATCCTCCGTGGCATGTACCATGACTTGGCTGAGTCTGCTATATTCTGTGGAAATCGACTGGGACGAGAGCGGCGAAGATCCGAGATACTATGCTGATGGCTTCGTTTGTTCTAGAGTTTGGGAGGAGAACTGAGTTAAGGTTGAGGCCTAATTGTTGAAGACATAAATGGAGCGCGACGAAATATTGTTAGTGTAGAACGCTGTCGCGTCCGGCGTACACCTGCCTTTCAATGTCTAGCGCGAGTGTCTTCATTACCTAACCGATGTCCGATTGAGTATGTCATTGCGTATGTAGGGCTAAGGAGGCAGCGCATTTTCATGGGAATAGACTGCTGAGATGCGCCCTACACGTGGCCGATAAGGCGCGCGATAAGGGTCCGAATGAGCCTGCGAATGGTGAACGGGCTATGGTGGTGTCGCGAAGATTTTGCGCTTGTTGTCGCTGAGCAAACCACGAAGATTTATCGGACAGTACCTGACGCTCTCTACTCAATAGTTGCAGGCGACTGACGATGAGGGTTGGGATGGAACCAAAAGTGGTGAGACTGGGCCTCGGGAAGGCGCGCAACACGCTAAGACACTAGCGTGTTTGACCCTAGGAGGCTACGGGCTTGCTTTTCGAACGCGTGAACGCGTAGAAAGTAGCCTCCTTGACGCTTCACACGTGTGACCAGGTGGAGTTGTTACGACAATACTGACGATGCCGCCGAACAAACTATGCTTACTTTGATACACCTTCCAGCTGCCGCGACAACGGCAAGCCTGATCGTCCATAGGTTTTTTAGCCTGTGTAGTCGCGATCATGGATTGTGCAGAACTCGAAGGCATGTTCGAAGTAGAAGAAAGTCTTGATAAATTGTTCGCTGAAAGTATATACATCTAGTTGAAGAGAAGGGAATTTTTGAGCTCCTGCGCAGCAAGAACTGGTGACGTCACCGTCTATACGCTGAAGCTTACAGCGGGAGTCTTCCAGTTCACGAACTCTGGGCCGATCTTCTTGAGGTCGGTTACACCAATGTTCGCCGCGTCATTAATGAGCTCGTACTTGAGCATCTCTGTCGCCCTTGCGACACCCTCAGCGCCGTAGATGTTGGCGTACATGAAGGGTCTTCCGAGACCGACAGCCTTTACACCGAGGGAGAGGAGCTTGAGAACATCGGTTCCGTAGCGGATACCTCCGTCAGCGTAGACCTCGATCTGTTGGAAGATCTCAGGGTCCTCGTTGTAGATCTCTAGGGCGACTTCAAGGGAGGAGGGCGAAGTGTCGGTTTGACGGCCGCCGTGGTTGGAGAGGAAGATGGCCTTTACGCCCTGCTTGACGGCTTCGCGAGCGTCTTCAACAGTCTGGATACCCTTGGGAATGATAGGCAGGGAGGTCATGTTGGACAGCTGCTGGTACAGATCCCAAGTCAAGAGACTCAGGTTGACGTCGGCAGAACCGACACCGTAGCGGGCAGCACGGTGCCTGACACCATCACCGGGAGAGTCGACAGTCAGGACAATAGCCTTCGCACCAAGATCCTCGATCCTCTTGAAGAGGACATGGGTGTCGTTCATGTCACCGTCAAGGTACACTTGTTGGAACAAGACCTGCTCCGAGCCGTTGGGGCGAGCAGCGTAGATGTCTTCCAAGCTCTTGGACGAGTAGAGCGAGGTCATGTAGAGGATGTCGCCTTCGCCGGCACCCTTGACGAGCCCAAGCTCACCATCCTCGTTGGCATATCCACCGCGTGCACATGGGGAGATGAAGAAGGGCGCTGAAAAGTTGTGGCCGAGAATAGTCGTGGGCATGGAGGCTTGGATGTTGGTGATGTCGCGGAGGACGCGAGGCCTCAATCGGTAGCGGGAGAAGACTTCGAGGTTGTTGCGGTATGACCATTCGCCAGCCGCTCCGTTGCGGTAGTATGTGTAGGCGGAGGTGTTCATGTGCTGGCGGCCGACCCATTGGAAGTCTGGCAGACCGACCAAAGACTTGAGAGGAGGTAGGGTGTCATTAGCGACGAATCCAGCCAACTGGTCGTCGATACCAGTATCGGGTTCGTTGAGGAAAGGGCGTGCTGCCAGAGCGCAAGTAGCGAAAGCAAGGAGTGAGTAACGCATCTTGAGCGAGTACTGTTGGGGTATCTAAGAGCAGGAAAGATCGACTTTGGGTGAAAGATGGGATGAGTGGAAGATCCCAAGACTCTTATACCTCCTCAGTCAAGCCTGGGAGACATGGGACGGGCAGAACTGTGCCTATTCGGCATGCAAGTCACTCTGGGCACAAGATCTTGCATGCCATCTAACCCTTGCCTGCACACCATCTGTGCCAAACTGGACTTCCATGGCGCTACTTGCCAACTTGGGTTTCGAAACCATTTGCGTCATCGGAGAAGGGCCGTGAAGTCCCTTCATCTGATAAACAATCCTGTCAAAACGTCTAAAGTGGAGCACCACTACGTCCCGCTGTGTCGCCAAGCGCTCCAGAGGCGGTCGCGACTGGGTTGTTGTTTAGCATGAATTGGACGCACAGGGCACCGAAGCTGCATCGGTCCGATGTGGTTCATGTCAGGATTGTCAGTCCAGGCACGCGGGTGACCCACTGCGGAATTTCGCATCAATCGGTGCCGTCGCGGTAGCTTGATTGGTCAGTAGATTGATAATGGCTGCACAGTTCCTGAAATTGAGGTACCGGAACCAGCTCGAAACGTGGAAGGTGGCTTCGGTCACTGCCGTGGGATTCCCAGGTTGCTCGGCACATTGCCGGACCTGGAACGTCACTTATCCCACGAGCTAGGCTGAAACGCCTTCCAACTTCTCGAGTTGGTGACAAAGCAAGCTGCGCCTTGATTCCGCTGCTTCACTAAGCCTTACATCGGTCACCGATGGCGATATAGCGACGGGCTATGCTCTGGTCGATTAATGCTGAATAAATGATGCAGCCAACATCGTTATCCCCCCGTCAGGATTACGACTATACTGAGTTATTACAACTTTTTGCTTCCTGACGAACCTCAAATGGAAAATATTGAGATCAAAATGAGATAATTCATCAATACGGCAACGTAACGATGATCAAGATCATGTGTCATGTGTGCTCTGGTCGGGCGTTGTGGCCAGGCGGCTAATTGCTGTCCTTGTCCCGAGGTCACAACATCGATCGTACACACATGCTGCATCGAGCCATGTGCATACCGGACTTCCTGAAAAATGCTCGTTATCTCAGGAAATTAGCTCCTCTCTGCGATTGATGTTGTACTTACGGTGCTACCGCATCGGATCGCCGCTCCGAAGCTACGCCTGTACTTCAGTGGGCTGTAATGCAGGTCTTTCAATGTCGGCACAGTCACACGTCCCCTTAACCGCCTACTGCAAGAACTTTTTTCTCGCGCGAACAAAATGTGGATTATACATGATACTGAGGAACGATGAAGGAGTGAACAGTGGCCCAGATAATTTACAGTCTGAATACGCTAGTGGGTTAGCGCGTAACGGCCAAGGCTCTCGTCCACCGGGCCACGGGTTCCTGCTCACATCTGGTCTCTATCCACCGACGGCGAACATTCCAGGTCAACGCTGTGTGTCGATTCTACTCCACAGCTCTAGCTGGAAGAACGGGTGTCAGCACCATCCGCCAGGGAGCCGGGCAAGTCCGAGTACGCCCAGGTCGCATCTCCGTCTTCCCTTGCTCGCTCCCTGCAAAGCATCGCATTCGATGCCCCTCAATAGGAAGTCAGCCATGGCTTGGCTGATGAAGCTGTCTCTTCTGAGTGTGCGAAATTAGGGGGCTTCGTGAAGGCAACGCTTTGTGTAAAACCCGTCCGTGAAACGATGCCTCCTCTTGGCGTAGTGACAGCCGCTTCGGGAACCGAGAGAGGACCAGAGATCATGGAACACTCCAGTGATGCAGCAGGCTCAATTATTGAATGCTGTTGAACTTGCAGAAGCTCGTGAGGACAACATGAACTGGTTGCGTGGTTCCAAGAGGTGCGGGGAAATCACGCCGCAGACGCGGGGTTGAATGCCTAGGTACCATCAACACTGTCCTCTTTCTTCACTCACAGACACAAGCACAAACAAAAGAAGCCGTCTGTCATGACAAGCAGCTTACGCGTTGCGGCCTGTCATGCATCACCTGTCTTTCTCAATGCACGCAAAACAACAGATAAAGCTCTATCCTTCATCAGACAAGCGGCATCTAACAAGGCCAACCTCGTGGTCTTTCCAGAAACCTACATCTCTGCGTTTCCGATTTGGAGTTCTCTACGACCCCCTACTGAAAACCACTCCCTGTTCCAGCGCATGGTACAAGAATCTATCTATGCCGATGGCGATGAAATGGAGGCGTTGCGCGAAGCGGCTCGGTCGAACAGCACACTAGTGAGCATCGGCTTCAGCGAAAGGTCGCGACACAGCAACGGCTGCCTGTACAATTCGAACATCTTCATTGGAACCGAAGGCGAAGTCCTAGTTCACCATCGAAAGCTGGTCCCGACTTTCTTCGAAAAGCTCACATGGAGTAGCGGTGACGGCTATGGGCTGCGTGTTGCTAACACGCAATACGGGCGTATCGGCGCGTTAATCTGTGGCGAAAACACTAATGCACTTGCAAGGTACTCTTTGATCGCGCAAGCAGAGCAAATTCATATATCAACTTGGCCGACGATATGGCCGACAAGAACTTCGCGTCACACAGCGCAAACTGCCGAGCAAACCACCGACGATAGCAATGAGCAGTCGAGTCCAAGCGCTGCGCGTGGAACAAACTACGACAACTTAGCCGCAAACAAGACCCGTGCTGCAGCGCATTGCTTTGAAGCAAAATGTTTCGGTGTAGCATGCTCAGGCCATCTTGGTGAAGATGCCATCAAGACGATCATCGAGGGTGCAAGTCAAGCGGATGTGGTAGCCGAGACTCTACACGCTATGCCTCGCGCCGCGACCTTCTTCCTGGATCCTACCGGCGCGCCGTTGCCTAGCTTCATCTACAAAGGTGCGGAGAAAGAACATGTATCCGCATTGCAAGATCAAGAAGACATACTGTATGCCGACATGAATCTTGACGACTGCATCGAGGGCAAACAATACCATGATGTAGTTGGTGGATATCAGCGACCCGACGTGTTTGACCTCAAGGTCGACCGATCCAGAAAAGAACCGGTGCGCTTTATTTGAATACTACGGATGTCACCTACCAGTCGCATGTTACTTTAGCCTGCTGTCTCGGAATGCGCCGAACCGACTCACAGTGCGCTGCTCGATCGCGTGCACATCTTATGCACAGGCCGGCACTACTTCGATACGCCACAACACTTTTGCTCACCAACACCCTGGAAGCCAGCAAGCTCATCATGGCGCAATTGTATTACAGAACCCTTCCTTCTACAGCCGATGTAGCGGCCCGTCAACTCTGTGTTTCTTGACCCAAACGTACGGACCCGAGCTGACTGTCAGCAAGCTTCTGCGGGGTGAGAGTTCTCACCAAATCCTTGGGCGTGGGTTCCGATTCAGATGGCTGCAGATCGAGCAGGGGTCGCGAGCTGTCGCAATCAAAAGCTTAATATTCGGTCGGTCGTAGCTCGGGGACTCTAGAACCACATCTCGTCGCACTGCAGCAAGGCCTAGGATAAATGTTCAAACACGCAACTTACTCGCATCTCATACGAACAACATACGATTTGCACAGGTCACTTGCCGTCCATTTACCGAGCATTCTACGTAGTTGTTGCCAAATTCTTTCAAGTTGAATGCTTACTACTCGTTCCTGTGTCCTGGCATTGGGGAACATGAATCAGCTCAATCTATGATCAGCAGCAGGTCTGAGCGCATTGCCGACTTCGGGAGGGAAGCGCCATCTTCACCACAAACTCAGAGCTGAGCAAGTCTCTTCACCACACCCAGCCATATTAGCCAAGCAAAGCGCCACGTCCGCAGATCCTTGGATACGACCTGAATACTTTACACCATCACAGTCGTAGTGCTTCAAGACCAAGACCGAAGCTTGTATGCAGGTTGCGGCGTTAAGCCATCGGAGTGTCAGCAGGTTGCATTCAGCTCATTTTGGAGATCACAGATCACGCCCGGACATCGTCGTATGTTGCGTGCGACAGGATCACTTACGCACACCACTCAGGCAGCAAGTTTTGCGAGAGAAAGATCCCCTTGTTGGTTGCGCAACAAACGTAGCACCTCAAAACTCTCGCACTTTCCTCAGTCCATCCTGAAAGACAGCGTTGGCCGTCGCTCTTCCTCCACACCCTCCTCCCCATCTCCGATGTCTCTCTAGCCAAATAGATCCCCAAATGCAGACCCATCATCCGAGTCCGCGTCAATATCGATACCGTCCTCTGCGTCCTTCTCGTCATTTCCATCCTCTCCAGTTGTCTTTCCATCGTCCTGAGAATCGGAAGCAGTACCACGACCGGCTGGTGTGGCCGTGGTCGCGGTGAGGATGATGTCCTTGACGTCCTTGTCCTTGAAAGCGTTGCTGAAGAGCGTGGTCCAGATAGGCTCGACGTCCTCGATACCGGCAGCTTTGAGTAGTGCTTGCAGCTTGTCGGGGGTGATGGCGATGCCTTCGTCGGCGAGGATCAAGGCGGCGTAAGAGACGGCTTGTTCGGCCTTGTTGGTGGCGGTAGACATTGAGATGACGTGGTAGCGTGTGGGTTGATGATTGGTGTCCAGATGAAAGAGTTGAGCCGCAGTAGTTGAGATCGGCCTTTCGATTGGGTTGTTGCTCTAGCTTGGAGAAGCGAAGTCTTTGCGAAGGTGTTGATTCCAGGTGATCGATTCTTTATGCGACTTTAGCCGACACGGATCTCTTTATACGTGCCTCGAGAGACATCCGCTCTTCTGAGTCACAACATGCCCTCACCCTTCCAAGCCTGTGCCGGATTGCGACCCATGGATGCGATCCTATTACGGAGTTTGCAATGGCCATGTTCCGAAAAGCCAGTCACTCATGCTCCCGCAGTTCCAGACAAGCTAAGACGCGGTTTCTAAACGACTACGATTGGTGCGCGACATTTACGCCTGGAAACTGAACGGTACTATTGCAATGGTCGAGTCAGCAAAAGGGCGCAACGCCACCCGAAAGAGCGGTTCGCCTCATCAGTCCTCTGAGTCACGGCCAACACCACCACCACAAAGGGCCTAAGTTTCATCGATTGACGAGTTTCCAACTCTTGTGTCGAATTATTAGTCTTGTAGGCACCTCTGGTGAGTTCGAAAGTCGCAATAGACACGCCCAACTTCCCAAGAGCGATACACTGAGGGGAACGATTATCTTTTTGCTTGACCCAATGTCCCAATGAAGTGGCAGAACAGGAGCCCTATAAGTGTTGCACCATTGCACACCGTCGAGAGTAGATGCAGTCAGTATGGGACCGCCTTTGATATCACAATTACCGTCAATCTAGCGAAAACCAGACACTTGGCCCGTGTGTTTGAACAGCCAGAATCAAAACTCAGCTTCTGTTCAAGGTAATTCTCATGTCCCATGTCAGCTAGGCGCGGAGAATCTTTGCGTCGTGGTTCAAAGTTTGGGAATAATGGAACATATTCGTTTGCGCTGTGCAGGCGTAGGCGCATTGTTAGTAAGGTGGATATTTATTGTGTCGATGTTGACTCCAGAAGAGGATCCTCTTCTTCGTGCTCCAGTCTGTGGGCCGTTCTATGTGGCGATGTCGCATTGAAAGAAGTAAATCGGTGGACCTCTGGGATCTGAGCATGCACGTGACTCGTGGGGGTGAGCGCCCGGACCCACTGACCGTCGGCAGCCGAGGAGCAGCGTAGGCGCGTTCCCACCTTCAACACGCGCCAGAACGCGACTATTTCAGAACCATCTACTACATCGCGCATCGCTGTTGCCGCGAAATTTCTGATCCCGATCGGACTCATCCATGCAGAACCCGTCATTATCCGTTACACACGATACACCCGCCGCCGCGGTCGAATACTCCTCTACACACCCGCCACTGCGACCCGCCCAGCACCCTGTACGTTCAGTAAACATGTATCAATCTCGGCATACATACGCACTATACAACCTGCAGCTAGGCGCATAGTGGAACGATGGGGCACCCATATTACATGAGTGGTTACCTACTGTGGTAATTCCGCCAAGTCGTAATGCTAAGCGTGAGTGTTGGCTTGCGTGTGAGAATGGGCAACCTGATGGTCGTGTCTCATGAGCGATCGTCTCGTTTGGTAGTGAGCGCGTCTACATAATTCGATAACGTATCTCTTGCGACCCGAACGAAACGATGGACCTTTGCACGGTACAAGCAGGCACATGGGATTGCAGTGGAAGGTGTCATTAGTTTGTAGCTCAAACTAGCAAGAATTACCATCGAAGCTGGCAAGAAGTAACCATGAAGCTGGCAAGAGATAGTCACGAAGCTCGCCAATACCCGATGTCGTTTGGGCCAAGGCCCCCCCTAAACTTAAACTCAGAGGCAGGAAGCCTACAAAAGGCAGCTCGCCTTCGACACCAGCACAGATACTGACGCACATGTGGCGCTTTTTGACGCACCATTCACAAGCTTCGTGATTCTTGGGGAACAGCTTTCCCGTCTTCGCTATCAGGGCATGGAAAAGGCCTGCATCCACGTCAGTATATTGTCGTACGTGCATAGTGCATTGACTTACATCGGCGTAGGTGCCCCTGTATGTTTGCCGGAAGCAAAAAGCTTGCATACAGCGTAGCTGTTTTGGATTTAATTATCGCCTCGAAGCCCGTCTTCAGCTTTTCGCGTATTTCTGGAGACAAGACGTCCAGCTTCTGCCACCTGCTTTTGCCATCTGATAAGCTTGGAAGCCAAACCCGGTAAGGAAGATCAGCTGGCTTTCGATTCTTCTTTAACTGACCGTTCGTGGGTACCTGCTTCATACGCCCAGCTCGCGAAACCGCAATGAACGCGCCGTCGTTGTCCACTTCGCTGTTCTCTCTCCGTCTTGCTCGTCGAGCTCAGCACTTGTATGTGCGGCCTTGTTGTGGTGAGCTTGCTGAGCTGCAGAGGGAGAGAACGAGCTCGGCGGAGTGGAAGCTATCGGGGCTTTTCGAACTGGCTTCGCACATCGACGGGCTTTGCGAGGTCGGTCAGCTTGAGGGGCGGCAACTACTAACAAGTCAGTCTAGGTCTTTCGCGGACGTCGGGGTGATACATACTAGCTTCGAGCCTCTCGCAAGCACCCGCACCTTGGCTTGTAGCATTCCCCTCTAGGGATGACAGGTTAGCTTGTTGCTCCACTGCAGCATCTTCGTCATCTGCTGCGAAAGCAGCCACTTCATTATCGGACGGAGTCCGAAGCTCCTGCGAGAGTGAAGGCTTCTCGGCGGGTGGCTGCACCGGAGTCTTTGAAGGGGTTGCTGGAGAAGCTGTTCCAAGAGTTATCCCCGAAGCTGACGATAGAGCTGCTGCCGGAGTAGCAGGGGCTGCAAAAGGCGCCGACTTCACGCCAAAAGCTGCGCCCGATGTAGCTGCAGAGGGCGAAGCTGTAAAAGGTGGAGCGAAAGGACGAGGAGCTACGAAAGCAGTTTGTAACGGAGGAGCTGTTGCGAGGGATGAAGCTGTTGCGTATGGCGCGGTCGTCGAATATGGCAAACGCGTCGCGTATACAGAAGCTGAGCTGTACTAGGCTTTTGTCAGCAGCACGAACAGTCACAAGCAAAACTAATAACTTACATGCGGGCATAGCCAAGGCCTCGCATTTCACCAAAGCGCAATGGCCACACCTCATACAAGAAAAAGACTGGGCATCTGCCCTCTAGAAGCCTACATTACCTCATAATGTTGTGAACGGCAGCTTTTATACCAACGTAGACGACAGTGCAACTGTTTCGCTTTCTCCCCATACAAGATGCCCAACCGAGCGAAGCGACTCGCTATATCCGAGAGACCGATGCATCAGAAGGCAGTGGAAGCACTGCCTGGGCTCAATAAGCTCATCGAGCAGCTTCAAAGCTCCCCCGATACCATGGAAACGCTGGCACCATTCTCCAGCTTGGCTGCACCCGACACGCGCATCAAGTTCGAGCTTCCGGACAAGGGTGCCAATCCAAACTCCACCGTCGTAAGTAGAACGTGGTCGCCACTGAACATCTCATCTACTAACATGCCCAGGTCACGATCCAGCCTAATAGCGGGCAGATCGAGCTTCAGCCACCATCAAACATCATGACCAACTCACCATTTGAGCTTGAAGCTTCAGAGCGTCTCCGCGATCTGGACGCAGCTGCCGCGCGTAAGGAAGCTGTCGAGGTCACAGACACCATTGAGCTGATAGGTATGACACGCGAGATGGATGACGGACAGCTCCTGGAATTCCTGACGACGGATGAGCGAGCGGTGACTCTGGTGGCAAAGCTCCTCGACATCAATGACAAAGACCGGGTCGCATACAAGACCTTGCAGCGGACGCATGCAGCAGTTCTCAAGCGGTATCAGGAAGCTCAAGCTGAGTTTTCGTTCGAGCTCCTCGAGACGGTTCTTCACTTTGAGAAGAACCGAGCTCTGCATGCCCAGGTCGAGCAGCTAACTCTTGAGCTGGAGTTGGAGAGGGAGGCAAAGCTTCGATTCAAGGAAGCTGCCGAGGGGCACGTGGAGCTTTCGGCAAGTCGACGTGCTGCGCAAGAGAAGTAAGTTTCTGTCGTATCGTACTTGACACTCGTACTAACTTCGTCTTACAGAATGCGCGGCGAGCTCCAGGCCAAGCTTGACCTTTCGATCGAGGCTGCCGCCATCTCCCAGGCTGCGCAAGAAGTCGCTGCAGGTCACCGACGAGCTTAATTCTGGCAAGGCTACCTCCGCGGAGCCAAGTGGGATAACAAGCTGCAACCGCTTCGGCGGCTTATTGGAGAACCAAGCTCAGCTGCTTCTGCCACGACCTCTCGGCCTCCTGCGCCACCCTCCGACAGGCTTACACGTGCCGAAGCTTTCCACGAAGCTGTGGTCTTGCTCTCCTCCCCACCTTCGGAGGAAATCAAGCTTAAACTACGGGAGCGAGCTGCTCAGCTTTGGGAGCTTATGCGCAAGACCGACGGCAAAGCTGCGAACTTGCCAGGTCGCTTCAAGGACAACAACAAGGCGGGAATGCCATATCGGCTAGCTGCACCTGCCGAGCTCAAGGCAGAGCATCCTTCCAAGATCTACTTCGACCACTTCTGGTCTCACGCTGTAAGTTTCTCCCCTACATAACATGATGAATTCCGCTCACACTCTCAGTCCAAATAAGCTACTTCTCTTCAGGTCTGCAGCTGTAGCTCTTGTCTCTTTCTCGGCTCGGTCATTGCAGCTAATGACTGTGTTTTCTCTTGCGTCCATAGCTAAATCAGTATCATGATGATTATCCTACTTTTGTGCTTGTAACGTGATACGTCTTGCAACATAACAGCTCATGCCTCCTGCGCAGACACTGTTTCATATCCCGACGAATTGCTTGCCGCGATAGTATTGAGGCCCATCGCGGCTTTCTTATGACTGGGCGCCCGGATCGATAGACCATCTCCTGCAGCATTCGAGGCGGGTGCCGCCCAGTCCAAATGATCACTGCAATTGCTGCGCCCAGGTGGGCTCTGGTGACCCCGAGCTAGCGTGGACTGCCCCGACAGGGCGCGTGCACGTCCTTTACCCCGATTGGGGTTGCGGGCATATCCACCAACGCTGCACCTTCACTCTTTCTTCCATCCTCCCGCACCCAGACTCCCAACGATGCTGGAAATTTACGAGCGCCCTGGGCCCCCAGCCCCTCCAGCTGAGGACGAAGACTGGCCCCATGGAGACGGCATTCCCGATGACGATGTCAAATCCGCCATAGCCGCCATCACGCACGCCAGACAGTTCTGGGATAAGTATGAAGATCCCACTAGCAGGAAAGCCAATCAGAGAGAGAAATTCTATACCTCACTTGACGGTCACATCGCGCGACTGGAGGATGTCTGGGAAGCGGTAGCTTCATACAACGCGGGAAATTTCTCTTACACGTCGCGAGGCACAACAATGGACACCATACTGCGCGAACCCGAAACCCCTAGCTTGTGGGAAGGGCTAATTGCCGAGCAAGAGGAAAAGGACGAGAACGATGACACCATGGAACCGCTCCATAAGCTGGAGCAGAAGCTTCGTCGGATTGCACTGACTGGCATCCACGTGGGCAACCTCACCAAGAAGCACACCAAGACTGAGAAGGCAGCTGGAGGACCTGACATTCGAAAGCCCGTGCACGCTTCATGGTCCAAGGACAAAAAGCCCTTATATCGCACGAATACGGGGAAGGTAGTACGCGAGCAGGACATAGTGTGGCTACCGAATGCGACAGAATACGCAGCTATGCGGAAGGCGGAATACTGATGGGGGGACATCAGGGTGAGTTCATTATAATGTCTATAGACATCAGTGTTCCCGGGTGTGCTAACCAATCATTGTCGCAGGGCGTACTGACGCTGTACGAGACCAAACAGCTAACCATGACGGAGCTCCAATGGTTCACAATGAACTATGCTGTTAGAGACGCAGCTATCGCATGGAGGCGCAAGCTTTTACCGGATCATGCTGACGCAGCTCGAAACATGTCGCAGATCATCTGGAAGCGGCGGACCGACGCAGAGGAGCATTTCGCAGCTCGGCTCTCAGATCTACAAGATTTCACAAGAAAAGCAAATAGCTCCACGGTAGCCTACGCAGCAGCTTACCTAGACCACTTCCGGACACGCGCGCCAAACCTGACGACTATGGGCAACTTGGAAGTCGACAAGTTCCTAGTCCAGTTCTTGAAGGCAAGAGTACTACGACCGGAAGCTGGTACAGACGATGACTGAAAGCTCAGGCCATACAAGTCTCCCAGGGATGTCAGTAGCTTTGCATCCAACTGCGATCACGAGGGGAAAGAATGTCGTGCTTCGGGATCCAGAAGCGAACCTCTTACAGCTCTTCGATCCTCGCCATGGCCAGATTTACAAACGTTGCCGCGTTCGCGAACATCCAGTCCGATTACTGTGGGAGCTCAGTCGCCTCGGCCTCGTTCTGCGCAGCTCTCCATTGCTAGCCCAGGGAGCTACATCGTCTTGAAACCAGTTAGGACTCTTTGTTCTGGGTAAAAGTAGACTCCCGGGCACCTTTTCAGATTCGTTGCTGCATGGCGTGGTGTTGCGATCGAAGGCCACCTGGGCACGCGCGGCCTACAAGACCTCGGGAAGGTGGCGGGGGGTCAAAGCTCACAGTACGCGTATCGCGTATCCGGCGTATTGAGGTGCGCTACCGCAAGCTTCACTCTGCATCATCTATAAAACAACTGCTGCATGACCCACCATGATGCATTCTATCTACCCAAGCCGTTACCATGGCCAAGGCTACTGCTTACAGAATGGTATTGCTGCACTTATACACAGCTGCAGCTGCTCTTGGCGCAAGCGCCCTCCTGCCGTATCAAAGCAGTCACCAGCTGCTAGCCAGTAACGACGATCAACAAGCTGTTCTCACCACACCGCTAAAAATTCCGAAGCCTCCGAAGC
Organism: Alternaria sp. Ai002NY15; assembly: GCA_023758125.1. NCBI lineage: Eukaryota > Fungi > Ascomycota > Dothideomycetes > Pleosporales > Pleosporaceae > Alternaria > Alternaria sp. Ai002NY15. The sequence continues at coordinate 1,063,551 of JAFVLO010000007.1, read as the reverse complement.
CCGAAAAGTTTGACATCGTCGAACTACCTTTACCTCCAGTTTCTCCAAGCCAAGACCCTGGCGCATGTCCAAATCAGACCGGGTGCATCGCGAGAGAGCTTACCGAGAAGTTTCAAGCTGGAGACTTCACTCCGGACGGCCGGAACGTCATCGTCACAGTGACCTTTGTTGGAGCTCCCGCGGCTCCAGACCCGGCGAGCATCTACGATGGAGTCCAGCTAATCCTGATCAAGACTGATAGCTCAAACTTCAGCAATGGCGATGCGTGGAAGTGCCTAACGTGTGGGGTACTGGCTGAGAACGCAAGAGAACTGGATCCACAACGAGACTATCCTCATGTCTTCAGAAGCGGCGACAAAGCAATCTGGGGCCACAACATCCTTGACTGCAACGGGAAGCAGTTGGCTAGCGATGAATGTACGCCTGACAATGTTCACATCTATCCGATTCACTGGTCGGACGGCAGTCCGCGTGAGCTGCGTATGCACCCCGATGACGTCCATATTGGTTGGAGTTCGTTCACCAACGATGCTGGGCAGTATTCCTACTTCGGGCGTCTGGAGTTCAATGCGAGACCCTCAGGGTCGGGCCCTGGTGCGCCTCGCTATGACCTGGTCGATGTCGACCTCCTCGTGGATCCAGAACGCCGAGCTTTCATAACGGCTGATGGCGAAGAGTTGAAGCTTCACGCCGACTCAATCACAATTGGCGAACTGCGGGGTTTCAGTGGTTCCGGCGACGAGATACTCTACATCGGTGCGCCGACCGAGTCGACAAATATCGATCTGTATGCGGTTCACATCGAGACTGGGATTGTTCGCCGCCTGACCAGTCACCCTGATTACGCTGATCCTATTGCTTTCTCTGCCGATAACCAGTGGTTCGTCACTCAGGATACGCGTGCTAGCAAGCGCCAGATGTGGATGTCGGGTATGCGAGGTATTCCGCCTCTTATCGACATCGTTGCCGTTGCTGTAGCCGCATCTACACGCAACAATGGCCCACGTCGCTTCTTCCAACCAATCTTAATAGATCGTTATGGGGATCGTGAGTCGTACTACGGGCAGCAGGTCAACGGAGAAGGCGATGGTAGCGAAGGAGGCTTTGACGATCCGAACTGGAACGGCCGAGCGGACCCGGCGTTCTCTTTGGACAGCACGCGCATTGTGTATTGGCAGGCCATCGTTACATCACCTGCTTGTGGTGGCATCAATCCGCTGCAGTGTCCAGTCTCTACTGCGCCAGGTGGGCGTGAGTATCGTGTCATGCTCGCTCACATGGTCAATCGCAAGCTTGCGTGTCCAGTTCCAGTTTATAATGTGCCTAGTCGCATACCGTGGGCGACACCATTCCCACCAGGAGCCAAAACCCCCTCGCTACCCAAACTTAAGCCAGGAAACTATACGCTTCATGGAAAGATCTCTGGGGTTGCGGAAGTAAAGCTTTTCGGAGACACGGCACATCCACAAGCAGACTCCACCAAGCGTGTCGCTGCCAACTACACCAACTTCTGCAATGACGGCGAGCACGTTATCAACGGCTGGGAGGACGTTGAGCTGACGGTTTCGACTCCGAATGTGTGGGACCAGAAGCTTGACTGGTACTCTGACATCTCGCAGACGGGATCTGCGACTGGAAGCAAGAAGACTGGCCCAGACGGGTTTCATCTAAGGATCGATGTGATGAAGAACATACTCGAAGCAAACGGAACGTTGACCACGACGATCGACGGCGTGGAGTATCACCAACCAGCCAACGGCACCTAGAAAGAATCTGATTAGCTACCTAGGTATAGCTGAATTGATGAGCGGGTTCGGGTCAGCTAATTATTCTGAGTCGCGCGTTGGTCGCATGTGTATTGAAGTTGCATCGTTGCTTGATGCCCCGTGATTGATGTGGTCTGATCTGTGACAAATGCACGTGTGGGTTGCGTGGGGATAACGCAGAAGCTGTGCTGGTCGTCAGCAAAGAGCGATTCACACACGAGATCGTGTTCGACATGGAGAGGCGGGGGGTTCCGGCTTATGGCGCAATCTTCGACTCTTGAAGCATGATAGGGTGGCGAAAGTGTGATTGTTCCCAGCAGAGCTGCTTTTTGCCAACACGCGTAAAAAGCATAGCAGGGCCACAGGCCTGTCGTACATTGTTCCTCATCACTCGATCGGTATCTGCAGAGGGGTAGTCTGTCACTCATGTCGCGTGTCGCATGTAGCATGTTGAGTTATTTGGCGTGACGGTGACGTAGAGGCCGGGCAATTTGCCCCTGCTTAGACTCAGGCACGTGGCCCTCTTGGCGGCGGATACCCGCATCGCCCGAGGCTTGAGTATCCGCACCACCTAACGCAAGTCGCACGTTTGTGACTTGCAGCCTGTCTCAGCGATCAGTCTTCGGACTCCGACGATGGCGCGATACATCGTGGATGCTTTGTGCGAGCGCACACCCGTCGATTACCGACGCGACCCAGTATGGCGCAACCCAGGATAACCACACAGCGTCACCTCTATGGCCAGCAGGTATGCTCGGTGAAGCCGTCTTGTTCTGCCACCTGCTTCCCCTGGAATGCCCAGATGGAAATCACCGCTTCGCGATAGCGTCCGGCCAGCCAGCTTTAAACTTTGCCCCAAAGAGCTTTCTTTTCAGGGCCAGTTAATCTATCTTATCTAGTGCTGCACATCACCCAGGGCAGGTCCTCTCATTGCCCATGCATCTCTGGATCTACTTGATCCTCCCGGGCAGGTGCATCTGGAGTTTCAGCGGAGACAGGACGAAAGCAGAAGGAGATCAAGTTAGCGCCCGGCGTAATTCGCGAAGTCGGCCAATCAACGGCAGGCGACACCATGGCACCTCCGACACGTTTATGCTAGAGTATCACCTGCCGGCCATTAGGAGAAGGTCGATCGTTACACCAAAATGGAAGGGATGTATAAAAACAACGTTGTTTCACGACATGCTGTAGAGCACCGGCAACATCATTCTAACGTTACCCATATTCTTCCCCTCAGGCAGACTCAAGATGAAGTACGCTCTTGCCGCAGCTCTGATACTCCAGAGCACTACCGTACTCGGTAGCCTTCTGCCTGTTCATTTCAATGCGCCTTCTCCAGCACACTTTCTCGACATCGTCAACAATGGCACATACGATCTCGGCTGCAGACCCAAGGCGGTGCCATCGAAAGAAGGCCATTTCGAGCTCCACGCCCTGCTGACCGAGGACCAAATCGCGTACCTTTCCAAAGAGTACGAGAACCATGCAGAGATCAGCCTACACCGTCGTGACCTCAGCAAGAGGGCTGCCACCGCACCGATCGGCACTGGCGACCGTTGGTCGGGCGGTTCAGTCACACCGTCTGGTCTTGGCACCAAGGCTACTGGATCGACCATGAGCAGCATCATGAATCCCACCGAGATCAACTCTGCCATCAAGGGACTCGTCAGCGGATACGGTATCAGCACCGTCACTCTGCCATACAAGACCTTCAATGGCGCTACGCAAACCGCCGGATACGTTGGCGCTGGCACAGACAAGTCCAAGTACCGCCTTTATCTCTCCGCTGGAATGCACGCACGCGAACGCGGAGGCCCTGATCAGCTCATCTACTGGATCTCAGATCTCCTCGCCGCGAACAAGGCTGGAAGCGGTCTGAAGTACGGTAGCAAATCATACACCAATGCTCAAGTCAAGAGCGTCCTTGCCGCCGGCATCGTCTTCTTCCCACTCGTCAACCCAGACGGTGTTGCATACGACCAGTCTTCAGGATCACTATGGCGCAAGAACCGCAACACCCGGTCTGGCACTAGCGGTGCCTCCGTCGGTGTAGACATCAACCGCAACTTTGACTTCCTCTGGAACTTCAAGAAGTACTTCGACCCCTCCACATCCCCTGCTTCCACCTCGCCGAGCTCCGAGGCCTTTTACGGTTCAGCTGCTGCATCAGAGCCTGAGACCAAGAACCACGTCAGCATCTACGACTCATTCCCAAAGATCAGGTGGTTCATGGATATCCACTCCGCCACTGGCGACATCCTGTACAACTGGGGTGACGATGAGCTCCAGAGCACCAGCACCACCATGAACTTCCTCAACAGCGCGTATGACGGAAAGAGAGGTCGTCTTGGCGACTCCACGTACAAGGAGTACATCCCCTCGGCTGATGCGACAAACATCAAGAACGTTGCTGCCAAGACGGCGGCTGCGATGCGTGCAGTCGGCGGCCGTGACTACACATCCATGCAGTCTGTCGGCCTCTACGCTACCTCTGGTGCCTCGGACGACTACGCTGCTAGCCGTACATACGCCAAGTCTGGCGCGAACAAGATCCACGGCTTTACCATGGAGTTTGGATACAGCACCAACTTCTACCCCACTCTACCTGAGTTCAACACCAACATCCTTGACACCAACGCCGGTTTCATGGACTGGGCGCTTGCCGCGATCGCCGCCGGTCTTGACTAGTTGAGTTGCTTGAGTACGTAGCGAGAGTTCGATTGCAATAGGGGTGTACGGCGTTTCAGACATGTATGATGTGGGGATAGGGTAGCATGAGCGGCTCAGAGGAAGTGTTCCTAGAGCGAACGGCGTTGACGAGAATACGAGGGCTGATGACAGATAATGACTCTTTCCGACGGCCGTTGTAGCACGTGTAGTAATTTTATGTTGTTCCAAACCACCCGCCCACTTCCCATGATACATGACGATGAGGCGTGATGATCTCACTACCCTAACTTGAAACCACCTCCACAACCACGCTGGAATAACCCCTCGGGGTCAACGTCTCCACTAACACCCTTCAAGAATCTCAAATTCTCCTCTCCATAGCTCTCGAATGGCTTTTGCCATGCTGCGCAGTAGTTCAAGTAGCGATACCGATGACTTGTCCCGTGCTCAGTGGCAAAAGCATCAATCTGCTCGATCGCCTCTCTAGTGATAGCCCTCACCACCCCATCGTGCTGCGCCAACGCCCAGTTCACTGTGAATTGTACATTTACAAGCGGCTCATCAGATCCTTCGTCAAGGCCCAGCGGGTTCGCATCGCCCTTCCGCGCCCAAGAAGGCAGACATGGCTGCAGGACAAGCGTCCAGTTCATGCCCTTGATACCATGCTCTTTGATCTTCGGTATCGCATCACGATACGCTTTATGCGCCGCCTCCAGCGTCAACTCATCATTCTTGATCGTCGTAGTCGCAAACTCTTGTCGTCGTCCCGGCGGGTTCAAAACGCTGAGTTCGTCTGTCGCACCAACTAGACTGCGGATCTTGAACGTACTCCACACACGCCCAATCTTATGGAACCCAGAGCTACGCCAACATTCTGGCCAGCCCCTTTCTTTCGTGTCTGGCGCGGTGTGAACGAGGTGCACAGAGATTGCTTGGATGCCAACGGATTGGAGGTACGTGAAGCATGCCAACGGGCCCGCGGCGTAGGGGTCGAAGCGTTGGTCTAGCTCACCCGCCAGTGTTTTCGAGACGGTATCATGGAACGCTGTAAGCACACCAGGGGTTTTCCATGGAAGGAGATAAATGAATCCGCTCCACACGTTCTTCGCGGCGAAACTACGGACTGTGAAACTTGTCACGACGCCGAAGTTGTTCCCTCCGCCCTTGAGTGCACGCCAAAGATCAGGTTTATCGTACTCCGAGGCAGTTACGATCCTTCCATCTGCTAAAACGACCTCGTATTCAAGGACGTTGCTGCACACGAACCCGTATTGCGGCGAGAAGAACGAGAGACCACCGCCGAGCGTGAGGCCAGACACACCAACAGCAGAGTTTCTACCGCCAGCGACCGCGAGACCCTCTTTTTCGAGTTCTGAGTATACATCAATCCACTTGCAGCCAGCGCCAATGACCACGCTCCGCCCGTCCTGTGCAGGAACGACTTGTTTAAAAAGCGACAAGTCTATAAGCACCCCACCTCTGATGCTCGACGCACCAGCAACAGCAGAATGACCTCCACCCCGAACAGCAAAGATTGATTCCACCTCTTCTCCCGGTTCCTTCGCTCGCTCAACCCTCAAATCGAACTCGCGTTTGAGAATCTTGACCGCTTGCGCTAGCTCCCACACATTGCGGGGTCGCACGACACATGCGGGTGGCACCTCACACGCTTTCTGATCCCAATACGCATTCATCGACTCTTTGAATTCGGTTGGTTTCTCGGGAGTGATGACGATGTGTGGAATGGCTGCGACGAGCTTGGCTTTCAGTTGCCGTCCGGATGCTGTTAGGCCATCGTCGAGCCGGAGACGGCCAGGTTTTTCGGCTTCTGCATCGCGTTCTATTTGGGATGTGCGGACGCTGAGTCGTTTTCTGATGTATACGGTTGCGAGAAGGATGGCTATACATGAGTAGGATAGCCATGATAGCGCCATCGTTGAATTGGGAACTAAGGGAGGCTGGAGCCTAAACTGCGGGCAGACGGACCAATGCAGCTGAGTATTGTCAAACTGTCGACGGCGATCTTGGAGACAGCATGAATGATGAGTTTAGGATGGACCAAGATATAGAATGGTCGAGGTAGGGTATATGGGCGTCACTGGCGTGGAGATATGCTGCGGCATCTGGTTTCACATGCGGATGACATAATCACTTGGCGTCAGCAGGCCTGATCGGTGATGACGAAATGCGTCGCGCAATCTACTACATACGTACAGTCCTCCTCTGACAATTGCATCATACTTGGGATGCTGCATGCTTCAACCTCCAGAGTACAATCAAGTCATAACAAGCGTACATGTCGGCGTCTAATGCGACCCGAACGCTGTCTTCGCCTGGTGGCACTGCAATCAACAGCCATACGTCGTCTCGCTAGCTTGTGATGACAAAAGGCTGCGCGTCAGGAAGCTGACCCAAAGTGTGTCCCGATCGATCTTGCTGACCACACAAGTGACTTTGGTCAAGCGTTTCGGTGCGTGATGTCAAGGCGCTCGACAATGCGCAGACAATACGACATCCAGACCGTAGCGGCCCCGGAAATTACTGCATCATCCTGAATGGGTTCACTATGCGAGTGACTCCCGGTGCGGATGTAGCTGTCGGCACAACCTTGACGTATGGCAGCTCGTAAATGTGCTATGCACGGATCCTCGGATCCTGAGTATGGGAACTCGAAGGCTCTTCACCGCGCGAACAGATAGTCGATCCTTCATATTTCGATATCGGGATACCACTTCTTTACCCACTGGTCAAGAACCTTGGGTCCTACCGGCTTCGTCAGGAATTCGTCAGCGCCAGCATCGTCTGCGGCCTTGCGATCGTTCGAGGAGTCCTGACCAGTGACGATGAACAAGACACTCCGTTCATACCCATGCTGCTTCTCCAATCGCCGTATCTGTCGTGTTGCATCGATACCGTCGCATACCGGCATCTGAAGATCCATGAGGATAAGTCCGACTGGTTGGACGGGCAGATTTTGTCGTAGCAGTGGGTCGTACTTCGGTAGAAGAGCTTCGGAAAAGATATTGACTGCCTGCTGCCCATCCTTTGCACTTCGAAACGGGATACCACGACGACTGCAGTACATCTCCAATAGACGAAGATTGACAGCGTTGTCATCAACAAGGAGTGTCAAGGGTTTGCTCAATGTTGAGATCTCCTTCGCGGACGGTGGAGGTTTGGTTTGGATGCGCAAGGTCCGCACTGACTGGACTAGTTCATTCTGGAGCTTGTCGGGGAAGATTGAACCTCGCTCGGATGGGAGTTTGGGGCGCTCGTTCAAGTCGGGCGCAGGATCTTGATTGACTGGTTCGATGACGACCCCGCCAGTCGCACACAGCCCCGTCTCTGGAGAAGCGGCGCGGAATTCGGCAGAGATTGCATCCGCATGCTTCAACGCTTGTTCAAATGTTTCCGACAAGAATGGTCCTTGAACGTATATAAGATTTCCCTGTCGCCGAACGCGCTCCGTATGGAAGTCGAGAAAGCATGCGCATTCTGGAACGAGACATATAGCGACTTGGTCGGCATCGATGTTCGATGTGTGTCGGTAGAGCTCCGCCAGATTCGGTGTATAGTCGACGACTACGAAAGCGCCCTTCGATGTGCTTGACGATGTCCAGCCAGCACTTAAAAGATACTGGGTGAAGTAGTTGCCGAGAGACGACGTTGCTGATTTGGACGTCAGGTGATGGAAGCTTTGCGGAAGCTCATTGAACCTATCCTTCACTGCACGAGACGCAGGTAATGAGCTTGCGCAGACGGGCTCATTGAACATCGCTCTGATATGCGAGCCTACACCATGGGGCGAAGTGACCATTGTGATCTCGCCACCTAAGAGCGTCGCCGCTTTGCTCGCCAACGTCAAACCCAAAGTAGACTCGGTACCACTGAGATCTATCTGTTCGTGTGCGTCAAACACGCGATCGTAATTCCCTTTGGGTGTCTTACGCCCACTGTGTTCGACATCGACGACGAGAGACTGGCAACCCTCCGTGACTGACAGAGTCACTGCTACCATACCGCCAGCGGCATTTTGAGCAGCGTTGACCATGAGCGGCTGGATGCAATCCAGGAATACTCGCTTGTCGATAGCAATCAAGTCGCAGCTTGGTGGTAGATGATGTTGTATTATAATCGAGGGTCGCGTGGATAGATCGTCCGATAGTCCTAGTAGGGTTTCCTTCAGCAAAGCATCTTCAATCTCAGAGACTGTATGCATGGTGAGAACGCGTTCTGCCTGTGCAATGTCTGCCCACTGATTCAACTTGATGAGGCTGTTCACCGTTGAGATCAGCTCTCTTGCCGAAGTCTTGATGGTCTTGATGTAGGTGTATGGGTCCAATTGCTCGATGTCTGGGCTGGCAGTGGGTGACGAGGCAGCCGTCGAAGGAACCACGTTTCGAGATTTCAGCTCCTCAGTCAGAAGCTCAACAGAGCCAAGAATGCCATGTATAGGAGTTCGAAGCTGATGCGTAATGCCGCGAAGGAACGTTTCCTTAGCGCTGAGCGCCTCCTGAAGTGCGCGGCCTTGCCAATACCGACATAGTATTGTCTAAATGTCACAGAGTATCAGCAAGAGCCCCCAGAACGAGTCTACCATTGCTTACCGCACACATATGTACGAACCAAGAATCCATATCATCAAAGACCATCTTGAAGTCGTTACTGGCTACTACGAGAAACATTGCCGCACGTTGACTGGTACATTGTGCCGCGATGGCCCGTACAGGCCGGGGCGCAGTCATGTCCAAATGATTGAGATTCTCGATGGCGTAATCAAAGTCTGCGAGAGTTAGCGTACGCATCACGCTCGTACCATTCACAATCACCTACAAGCGGTATCTTCCCAGAGGCCCTGCTCCAATTCCGATGTGCGAAAGCTCGTACCACCAGGAAGGGTTATGTGGCTGTCCGTGGTCTGATAAATGCTCACTCGCGTATTGAGATAAACATCCTCGAGCATTCTGGGGATCACTTCCTCCATGTTGTGGTGGTTGTCGCACTGCTGCTGAGCTTCGGAGAGCAGTTCCAGCATCCGCCTACGTTCCTTCTGACGGCGAGCTCTTGCACTGTGCACTATGTCCGTAACAATCCAATCAGCAAGCCTTGCAAGAGACTGCTGTACTAATGGCGAGAGAGGCTCTTGTGGGGAATTAGAAGCGACACAAAGGGAGCCAAAAGCCACGTGCTCTCCGAATTCAGTATCAAATCTCAAAGGTACACCGGCATACGCACGCAAACCGCCCTGCTCGACGTGCGGTGACTTCTCGAAGCGCCAATCCTTGGCCATGTTCTGCAGCGCAAACACAGTCTATAGCTGTTAGTAGTGACCCTGGCAGAAATGATTAACACTTACACCTGGTGGTTGGTTGATGGTGTGGGCGCAAGTGCTCTCGCGACGGGGTAATATCGCAAGAGGGAGGTTCACAGTGACCATGCGAGTATAAGTGCTGTGGTTGAGAAGACCAGCAATAACAAACTCCCATCCTACTGTCTCATGCGCGAGATGGACCTTCTCCTGCAGGCGAGACATCAACTCTACATCTTCAAGGGCCCCGCGAGTATAGTAGTAGAGCAACGTCAACCTTAGCCTCTCGTTCCGCGTCAAGACTGGGAAGAGATAGCGATCCGCAGAGCACTGAGGTGGACATAGTGTTTTGGCAGGTATTGATGCTGGCGTCCAGATGTCGCCATCGTTGGGATACACAGACGTGACTTGTTCCGCAATCCATGGCTGAAGGGGTTTGTCGGCATTCTCAAGATCAAGTATTGGCGCGGTGGTGGTCGGGCGCTCGGACGATGCCGGCGCAGCATGCCTCGATGCGAGGACGGCCGCATCTGCCTTCGGGAAGAAGGCAACGCGCTGGCCGCCCATGGGATGCATCGAGACTTCTGTATGTCGAATTACTGCCCTGCATTGAAAGCAGAGGTCGCGCAGAGTGTTTTGCAGAGGTGTGATACACTGCGGGAGCTAAGGGCTGTCAGAGGGGCGCGCCGGGTGTAACGTTCCAGACTGGTCCAGATGCTCGATCGTGAGGATTGTGGCGACCGCGAAGGATTAGAACTGCGGCGACGATCGCGACAACCGATAGTACCTCAAGAAGAACTGATATGGCGAGGATGAGTTGTTTGCATCTGTTTGTCGTGTTCAGCTCGGAAAACTGCTAGTCGCAATGTATCCCGGCCTGGCGCCTTCCTCCGGGCCGAAGCAATCGGTCGATGAGATGCCTTAGCTGCATTTTCAGAATCCATTGTCATACTGTTTGCTCAGCACACAAGCAAACGCCCTTGGACTGTCGTTGCTTGGAAACGCGCTGCGATCGGTTGAGCATAGTCGAAGTGGCAAAGCTCGTGAAGAAACAATGGGAGGCGGGGCGACAGCGCTTCCGACGCGTCCCATTGGCTGCGATCTGACCCACTAATTTCCCAAACCTCACGTCCTCCGGCAGATGTCTACTTCATTTCTTCACAACGCCGCGCCTCCTCTTTTGACCTTCGAATTGCCGTCTTGAGGAGCTAAGGTGTCACCTCTCAATCGCCAGGGCCTCTTCATCATGGAGGACTAGCTCATTGTAGCCTAGCTGACACAGCGGCCGAAATGTCAAGCGCGTATGTCGGACGCCATCCGAGACAATGCCCTAGAGCCGGATGTCAGCTTCTGGTCATGTCAACACCAGCAACGGCCTCCATGGACCTTTGGAAGGCTCTATAAGCCTTGAACGGAAGCCATAAGTCAGCCTTCGTCTGCTCTCACATGGCCAGCTGTTTATCCTGTACGCGGCACCTCAAGATCAGCATCATGGCACGAAACAGGACGCGGGGCGTGGTAGCGTTGCGAGTCGAATACTATGGACACTGGGAATAGATCTTGTCTTCACGTTTGCTCAAGGTAGTATGTGCGGCCATCGCCGCCTGTTCTCTGTATTTTCTATCAAATCCTTCATGATGTTCTCATAGCAGTTGTCCAGGGGTCCATGTCCCCAGTATCCTCGACTACATGGCCTTACACGTGGTCGCTATGTTGGGAGGCAGAAGCAGGAATTTACTTTCACTTTCACTTCACTGCGCACATACCACCACCATGCACTCGTCGGTCGCTATGCCCGCTCTTATTGTTGAGCGTGGAACAATAGGCTCCCACTCAACCACTGCTACCTCTTACAGCTCATCGCAACTTGCAACTCCGCCTGAATTCACGCAAGACCCCGCACCTCGTTTCTCCATTTCTCGTCGCCCAATACTACACGCGAGAGGCTCATTACAGAAACAACCTGCAGCTCATCCCAGCGACCTTTCCACAACCCTCCGCCTCCGAAGCGCTACCATGTCGTCTCAACTGAATGACTCGTCTCGCAGTACGGATCCCGCCTCTGCCCAGCCAGATGCAACAAACTGTTCCAACCCTGGCTTCATTCCGAAACCGCTTCGCGCAAGGAAGAGGTTCTACGACCCCAGTCTTACTGCGGGGATGCGCCCACCCGACACAAACATGACAACAGATGCTCCAAGCGTGGAAGCCACAAAAGAGTGTATATGGACCGAGGAAACCCAAAACCTCCGCGTGGAAGCTACCAAGCTGCTGGCTGCCAAAATCTCCAGGTTCAGGAAGCTCAGTTCACCCAACGCCGCGATCATGCAACGTGAGCCCGAGGTCTTCGCTAAGCAATGGGAGTTCGACATCTGGACCCGATCGATACAAAGCTCCGACAGGAAGAAGTACGACGATGAAGTCAGATCAACCTTGCGACTCCTCACCAAGTGCGACAAGAAGTGGTCTGAGGCTTGGCCAGTCGATGATGGAAGTTATTGGACGGGTGAAGAATGGTTTGTTTGGGAGATGGACAGACTCAACTACGACATGCTGGAGAACGAGAGCATCGCATCTGGACCAAACTCTGCGGACACTTCAGCTAGCCTCAGCTATATATATACTCAATCCGACTCCGCTACCGAAGCCACCGAGGCTATACTCAATGCGGACAACCACCAAGAAGGTCTCTCACCAGAGGCGCAGCTGCGCAAAGACAACCGTCGAGGCTTCCGAAGCCATATCCGAGGCATCTGCGAGTTGCTGAGATCCGCGAATCATACAGCGGACCTTGACGTCGTCGCGCTTGCATCATCTTGGGAGTCCGAAATTTGGACTTCGTCGCTCGAGCACGAAGACTGCAACACTTCATATAACGAGGATATAGATGAGGCACTGGAAGACTTAGATGACTGGAAAACGTACTGGGACTCGTCTGAATGCGACCCTGAAGGCAGTCGAACCGGCCGGCAGCTCTTCCTCGACTACGTTCAACACCTTCAGGTAGACGACGCTTTGTCTGATGGACAGACTGAACTGACGAACGGCATCAAAGCACCGACGGAGCCCTTTGATGCTCACAAAGATGTTGGAGATGCCTGCTCCTCCATTGAGACCGACGATAGTGATGGTGGCGTCGACGTTGGCTCAGACGACGAGTCTGAGGATGACCAAACTGAAACGCAGTACAACCCTGACGACACCTCTGAAGACCATGGTCTTGACTCAAATACTGCCGACGAGCTCTGGGATCTTGCTGGGGGTAACGAAGAGCTCTCAGACGATTCTGCAGACGACGCTGGAGATAACAACATATCTGACAAGTCTTCCGACAGCGACGGTTCCGAGATCATATCGCCTCGCTCGCCACAGTCTCATGAAAGCAATGATGAAGATGAAAGTGAAAACACCATGGATGGTGCCAGTTCTCACCGTAGCTCCTCCGTCCCAGCATCTCCGATGGCATCAGCTTTTGCTTTCACCTTCAAGTCTTCTCGAAGCAGCGTCGCTGTACCTACCATCCCGTCCGGCTTCGACCCTGAAAACTGGACTGGAGCATTCGATTTCACGGCACCCCTAGGCGACAACATGGTCGTAAATGGGTCTCTTTCGGCTGGTGATGATGTCGCCAGTCAGACTTCAGAGGTTCAAGACCTCAAAAACCCTGAGCAGATTGATGGGGTTGCCGCCGACGATAGCTTGGAGCCTACCACTTCTTCCTCCGTTGACGGCGACGTAGTCGCCAGGGTCTGTCAAGAGCGCGCAGTGAAGGAGGCCCCACTGGCCGCTCCAAAGGAGCATGAGACGAGAAGGCCACAAATGGCCGTCTCAGAAGACTGCTCTGGTAGGATCAGAGAGCTGACTGTCGCCATCAATGCATGCGAGGCCGAATGGCTGAACGCAAATGCAGGCAATTGCGCTCCTTCCGCTTTTGTCGAACTCGCCAAAAACCTCGATAGCATTGGTGCGGAAATCACCAATGAGGGTGATTTCTCCCCCGAAACAGCATTGAGCAAGATCGAGGCGCTGTTCGCGAACTGGCAAGCTTTTGTCAACACCATGAAGGCCTTCATCGGCATCAAAGAGTACTTCAATCCCGAGAACGATTTCCGCTTGAATCGACTTCTCAACCTATACCGCTCAGATGTCGAAATGATCCCAGCGTACGAAACCTTGAGTCGCTTGCCAGGCGCTCGAGAATACTGGCTGGATGAGGCAAACAAGCGACGAGAGAGCAGAGATGATAATCTGAAGACCATCAACAATGAGATTGCAAAGATGTTTGGTCTTCGCCGGGCCTACCGCACTGAGCTGGAGACGCTGAACGGGCAAATTGAGAACGAGGCGTTCAAGGAGTTTGGCAAGATGACTCTTAACATGGTTCACGAACGCATCTTGGAGGTGAATGCGGCTTTGGGCCTGCAGGACTTGTAGATACCTTCCGAAGTTCCCCATTTGTTATCTAGATATACTCAGTACAGCGATCAAGTCTCAAACCACTCCAACTCATCCTCTTTCCCAAACACCGCTCTATAAACCCTGTCTCCATCCTCCTTGACTACCTCCTCTGTATGTATACTATGCAAACTGTACTCCCTTTCATCAAGACTACTTCCATCTGTCCCATCTTTCGCAGACCCAAAGATGCGAATGTGAATGTACCCGTTGTCTAAAGCGGGGAGTCTGACTTTGCCGAACAGATGCAGACCATATGCTGTCACGGCTACGCGGACGGTTTGGAGGTCGTCGGCGGTGAAGGATGTGAGGTCGCTGTCGGAGAGGTGGGAGACGGCGCGGAAGTATTCGGGTTCGTGCTCTAGAGGCGTTGTTAGAGGGATGAGGGGAGTCGATGGGACAGGGTGGGTTTACTGTCATGGTCGCGACGCAGTTTGATGAGTTCGCTTTTCACGGTATCGAGGATGGAGGTGAATGCCTCGAGGGACGCTTGCTGGGGCGCGTGCGATGCGCTCAGGTCGACGGTGTCTTCTGTTGCCATTGTGGATGCTGTGAAATTTGGTTATACACAATAAGAGCTATGCGTTAATAGGTGCGAAGTGTCAGCAAGTGATCTGGTGTACGGCAACTCTATATGCTGGCTATAGATTGTGCCATGTGCCATGTGCCATGACGTGGACTGATCAAGGATGCGATGTTGGATGAAAAACCGGGCAGTTGAGGGTGGAAACTTGGTCTCACGGCTTGCAAAGCTTGGGAAGCACCGAGAGCTCGGGCATGGCTGGAGAGCATACTGAGAGACTAGGTTTCGACTGAGGGTGAGACGTGTAGACTTCACAGCGTGTGTTGAGTGCTAAACAGACGATAGCTTGAGGACCCTTAGACCCTGGAGAGCTTCGATGACTAAGCACACACTAGCGCACCTCCGCAACTTCCCCGCTCTGTTCTTCGACAATCTGGGACGTACCACCATCCGACAAAATTATGCATCAATAAAGAGCCGTCCGC
The DNA here is from genome assembly GCA_023758125.1 of Alternaria sp. Ai002NY15. Classification (NCBI taxonomy): domain Eukaryota; kingdom Fungi; phylum Ascomycota; class Dothideomycetes; order Pleosporales; family Pleosporaceae; genus Alternaria; species Alternaria sp. Ai002NY15. The sequence continues at coordinate 1,048,344 of JAFVLO010000007.1, read as the reverse complement.
CAGTCCGTCTCTCCATAGCTCAACGATCTTACCACCCATCCAAGATCGAAAGACGGCAACGTGGAAAGAACACGTGGGGTGCAGCAATGGCTCGAGAAATCAGAGTCATATCTACTCTGCACGTGCTTCCCTGCGTGCAGGCAAACGTTTATCATGGCTTTTAACAGAGAACAAATAATTATGTACAGCTTGTTACCCTTTCCTTCGGGAAAATGCTAGCTTTCCGCGAACTGAAGTCGAATCGGGTGGTGATGTTGTATGCTTACCTATCTAGGCATACAGCTGCATGGGAACCAATGACTTTGGCGTCTAGGGCGTGTAATTGCGCCCTTCTCAAGACACCCATAAGCCTCTCAGTAGCTCCCTCCGCTCTCAAGTCCAAAGGAACTGGATCAACATGTCTACGACTACCATCACAGAAGATCGCATTGAACTAACGAGTTACAATGCCACTTTGCAACCACCGTCTAGCAAATCGTTACCTGGTCCCTCCAACTCAGTATCTTTGAGTCACATCCATGACGACACACCAGAGAACGCAGCCTACTCCGTCACAGCAGTCCCAGACGGCGGCTACGGGTGGATAGTAGTCGCAGGCGCCTCAACGACAAGTTTCTGCAACAACGCCATCATAAACTGCTGGGGCGTGTTACAAGCCGCGCTACTCGATTCAACGCTGAAAGACGTCCCTCCATCCACACTCTCCTACGTCGGCTCTCTGGGACTCGCAGGCGGCGCTTTGTACGGACTAGGAGCTGTGCGTCTAATGAGATTGATAGGCGGCCGGACAACAATCATCCTTGGTGTCTTCCTCATGGGCTTAGGTTTGATAGGAGCAAGCTTCTGCACGTCCAATCTGCCTGGTCTGTTTGGTACGTACAGCGTCATTGGCGGCATTGGGATGTCGCTCAATTGGACTGTCTGCAACACAGTTCCTGTGCAGTACTTCAGCGCTCGTCTCGGTCTCGCAAACGGTCTTATCAAGCTGGGCGGTGGAGTAGGTGGCTGCGTCATGGCTGTTGCGTTGAACGCCCTGTACGAAAAAGTCGGGATCGAGTGGACCTTCCGCATACAGGGCCTACTTACCTGGGCTATTGGTCTTCCAGCTGCGTGGATGGTAAAGGATCGTGTGCCGCTGAGGAACATACCCTTTATTGACCTCTCTATGTTCCGGTCTCTTACCTTCATCGCTACGTTCGTTGCAAGCGCCATCGGTGTTTTCGCACTCTTCGTCCCGCCGTACTATCTACCACTGTTCGCGCAGTCGATTGGTCTCAGCTCTAGTACTGGTGCTGCGCTCGTCGCTGCTTTCAACGCCTGTAATGCCATCGGGCGTTTCATCGCAGGTCCACTGTGCGATAAGTTCGGGCCACTCAATACCTTCGTCATCGTCATGGTTCTCAACGCCGCGAGCATGCTTGCGATCTGGCCCGTGTCCAATACCCTGGGTCCACTCGTACTCTTCGCAATCCTGAACGGTGTTGCAAACGGCGCTTACTTCACTACCCAGCCAACAGTCGTCGCTGGTATCTTTGGCCCCGGACGAGCTGCGGTAGCTATGAGTATGTCAGTCACTGGTTGGAGCGTGGGGTACCTGATGGGCGCACCAATCGCTGGTTACTTGTTGGAGGCCGCTGGCGGTAGACGAGACGTCGCTTCGGGTCAGAACATTGACGTATATCGCCCTGCCATCTTCTACGCAGGCGGAACAGCGACTGTATCGGCACTGTGCGTTTTCATTGCGAGGCTCACGGTGACGGGGAAATTGCGCAAAAGGGTCTGAGTGCCATGTGCTGGGTGAACGGAAGAGTAGCGGTAACTCGTTGCACATGTGATTGATCAATCTTGCAGATAGACCTTACCTATAGAATTTAATGGAATCTATGTCGTCCTGCAAGGTACCCTCACATACCCAACGACCGTATGCACATCCCCCACGTCCATCCTCTTGCTCTCCTCTCTACTCACAAAATTCTTCAATCCGATCTCCTCTCGTCCCTTCTCTTCGAACCCCAGTCTCCCATACAACTCCCTCGCCTTATTTTCCTCCCCGGTCTCCAGATAAACAACCACACTCCTCTGATCAGCCATATCAAGTGCATTGCGTATAAGCCGCGCAGCTAAACCCTGTCCCCGATGCCCTGGATGCGTCGCCAAATTTTCAAGGAGGAAATGCGGAGCGCCTTGTACTATACGTTCGCGTAGAACGCGAACTCGCATTGTGAATTCCGCGATGAGAGCGGTGTTGCAAGATGCGGGGAGGGAGTTGAGGTATATCTCTTCATCAAACGCTTCTCTTTCTTTTCTCTCTGCCTTTTCCTGACCCGTCTCCTCTAATTTTCCTTTGTTCTTGCTTTCCAACTTTTCTCCTTTGGAAGGGGGAGGAGGAACAGTCCACTGCGCGACACTGACAACATCCCCACTTTCCTCTTCACGCGCAACCACGAACAGCATACGTTCCTCTGCTATCTGCTGCGCAATGCGAGGCGTCATTGCCTTGGCCAGGTCACGTGGTTCCACGTTGCCGAATTGGAGGCGCGAAAAGGGGGATTGCCATGATAGTGCGAAGAGGGAGGATATCGCCGAAGCGTCTGAGGGGAGGGCGTTCGAGATTGTGTAGGAAAGAGGCATTGGAAGAGAATGTTGTTGGATGCGGATATTGATGTTGAGATGGGGTTTCGTGGGTGAGGTAATGGATGGATAGATGTTCGGCGTGCCAAGATATCGGTCGGTGCTCGGAGTGGGAGCGGAGTTCGAGATTTGACGAGATGAGCCACCTCATACCAGGGAAAAACTGAACACCGAGGAGCCTACGTCGCTGTTAGGCCACCTGCTTTGCACGTTTTTATCTTGATGTAGGCCCTAGGGTGTTCAGTTTTTTCCTTGAATGGGGTGGAGCTAGGCAGGAACGACCTCGAGAAGACACGAAGTGACGATGAACGGAAGTCAAGAACCACGCACAGCGTCAAGTCTTTTGAGAACTTCAAACAATCGTATTTAAACACCTACACCCCCTCAACTCAACAATCTAAAGGTACCAACGACACATTCTTACACCGAAGAGTGTGTCAAACCAAGACGTAGAAAGGACAAAAAAGTTCAAATTCTCAAGAAACTGAAAGCATTCATTACATCATTCAATCATACCACAACCCAAGCCCACCCTATAGTCTTCAAGTCGAAGAAGGAAGTAGAGAAAAAAGATGAGCCGGCACCGCCTACGAAGCAGCTAAAGAAAACCGGAAGCTCGTGGTATAGATAAAACATGTCTTTCAGAGTATAACAAGGCGCAGCAGCACGAGATCACGCTCGTCTGTTGTGGGGAAGAACAAACGCACGTAGAACAGAACCAGCTGATTTCCTCCAGCCAGCTCTGAATCCCGCAAATGTGTGTTAGGGTAGGATGATGCGATAGTGCCGTTCGTTCGTTCGGTAGAAGAGAGAAGAGCAAAAAAGAGGTATTTGTGAAGCCAGCCTCCCTCCACATACAGACACAAACCCAAATTTCGCCGGGGCAAGAAGGGTATGTTTGCCCCTAGGATATATCATGGAACGGGAAGAGAGAGTAAAAGAGCAAGCGGTGTATGCCGAGCACGCCGTGGAAGAACGCCTGAATCAATGCCCCAAATGGTGTAGTAGCGCCCCCGTGATGCCGAAAAGCAGTGTAATAACAGAATTTACCGTTGGCAGAAAAGCTCAATCTCGCCGAGGCCGCCGCCGGGGTTGAGATTGCTTTGCTGCTCTTTCCAGTTCTCAAACGCCTCTTGTACGTCGTCGTCGCATTGAATGCTGACGTATGTGTTGTCGCTGTCCAGGTACTTTAGCTTGACTTGGCCGGAGCCAAGTGAGACAGATGTCGATCGCTGGAGCTTGGCGTCGATGCGATCTTTGAGCGACTGGTAGCTGATGTTGGTGCTGACGACCAGAACCATCGAGCTTCCGGCTGATGGGCAGTGCACCTTGACTTTAAGTTGTGTCGGTATGCTTGAGTCTTGGCCAAGCGGTGGCGACATGTTTCGTGAATCCATAGACGCTGGCGTTAAAGTGCCCTGGCTTCGCTCAAACGATGATGCGGGCGTCATTGTACGTATTGGGTAGTTCGGATCGCGGCGCATGGCATTGTTATGGTACTCGTTGTTCGCGTTGGCCAACTCCGCGGCGGTTCGTTGCTGTATCAAGCGGTCTCTTTGGATCGCTGGTGACTGGGTTGCAGCGCGTGGCGGTGGGTTGTTCGGCGAGTTACTGTTACTTCGGTTGACAATCGCGGCATTGTAGGCGTAGTGGGTAGGGAAAGGTGGCACATCTGGTACTGGCTGTGACGGCGGCGCTCTTCGTGTTTGTCCTTGGAGATGTGAGTTGATGTCAGGGCTACTAGCTGCCCGCAATCTACCTTGCTGTGAAAGAGTGGAATTGGCCGGAAGTGACGGGCGTTGCATCGCACGGCCTTGGGGATGTTGAACATTTTCGCCCCTGGATCCGTGGCGCGACTGAGCAGGAGCAGTGTGGCGGTTGTTCTCATCGTGAGAATATCCGTTTGGCGGGGCTTGACGGGGGAAGGGGAATGTGCCATTCGACGACGAGCTTGTGCGGGCATTGGAGTGTGTTGACATGGGAGTTTGCATTGGTGTTTCTGCCGTAGGTGAGAAGTAGGATTCATTGTTGGAGGCATTCTGTATCTGCTGGGTGCGCAGGGTTAGTGCTGGCTGACCGTTGTAGCCCATAGGAAAACGTGGAGGCGGTACCCTTGAGTCTCCATCTGGAGGGCCGCTTTCACCAGTCGTTGACCGCGAACGCAACGAGGGCGTGGAACTGTTTTGTCTGTAGGGATAGCCTGTGACGGGGTCAATGTCCTCGTCGCCATCTTCATCGTCGTCTTCCTGGTAGGGGTTTTCGAGTACTTGATCGCGCATGTACGCGAATTGGGTATCTGATGGCTTGGAGGCTGTGGTGCTGGCACTGGTGCGCGCCTGGTCCTTCCACACGCGGCGCTGGGTATCGACCTGCATGGCCCACTTTTTCATGGTTTCCTCGGAGGTGAATTTGATGATGAAGTTTTCGATTCCAGGGTCGCCCTTCCAGAAGATCTGACATGTGTAGGAGCCTGAATGGTTAGCGGATGCAAAGTGAGTGGAGGATATCAAGCGCACCTGGCTTCTGTAGGGAGATGGTCTCTGTGACGTTTTGCATGAAGATGCGGCCTTTGAGCTGTAGCTTGGGCTTTCCGTCTTTGGTCACCAGGGTTCGGGTGGACATTTTGTTCTTTGGCTTGTTGACGTTGATCTCTTTGCAGCAGAGCAGTATCATTTCGAAGAGGTAAATCTTGTACTGTAGGGAATTAGCAATATACGCAGAGTTTGGTGGTGGTTGTGCCTACCTCGCGCTCTTCGTTCTTCGAAGTCATGCTCTCGCCTTTGAGCACTGTGTACTGGCCGTGTAGAAGCAGGTCTCCGAAGCCTTCAATTCGGTGGCCCTTCCAGTCTTCCACAAGCGTCTTGAGCTCCTCAACCGCCTCGACGCGTTCTTCCCGAGCAATCGCGTCGTTGGTGCCTGCGAGTACGGAGGAGGCTGCTTCGATGCCCTTGGAGATGTCTTCGCGTCGTCCTTCGTCGAGATCGCCCTTGTCGCGGAGTTGCTGCAAAGTGTTAGAAATGACATTCTGAGCTGGGGTTTTGAGATCATACCTGAAGTAGGAGGGGGTATTTAGTGAGTCGTTGGAAGGGCTTCAGTAGGAAAGATGCGAGGAGAGTCGGCGATTCCACCATCTGTCGCATCTCTGGCGGTCCACCCGTCTCCTTTAGCTTGTCGAATTCGCGCATGGCGATCTGCTCGCACTTCTTCTGGTTCGCGATATACGGCTCGTAGACCTTGAAGGCATCCTTGTACAGCACGAAAAGGTTGCCCCAGTTTTGCTCGTCCGGGTGCTGCGCATTGGTCTGCTCGACGCGGATGAGGAAGCGGCGCTGGAAGTCGAGGAGGGCGTTGAGGTTGAGGAAGATGTCGTGGACCTGGTCGCCGCTGATGACGCCCTTTTCTTCGACCAGCTTCTTGAACTCCTGCAGCAGCTCCAAGTGCTGCACGTAGGTGCGCTCCGTCTTGACGAGCTCGTCGATAATGTGCTCGCGCTGGGTGCGCTTGGTGACGACGCCGCCGACATTCTCGAGGGTCTCGGCTACGCCAGCGATCTTGCCCTGGGCGACGAGCTCGTCGAGCACTTTGTTGACCACGTTGGTGACCTGGGGATGTGTTAGCGCGGGCCTACCCCACAGTCTCGTCGTGCGGGCTCACCTTCACAAAACCAGTTGTGTCGTCACCGTACAGGTCGCCGAGGATGAAGCAGCTCTCCTGGGGGATGCCCAGCTCGGCGACGCAGCTCTGGATGAACTTGTAGCAGGCCATCTTCTCGTTCTTCTTGAGGCTCTTCTCGTCCTGCTTGGAGCTGGGGATGCTCAGCAGCGTGCGGGGCCCCAGGGCGTTGTAGAGCTCCATCAGCGGGTAGCCGCGGCGGAAGGTGCGCCAGAGCAGCGTGACGGGGTCGGCATCGTCGTCGGCCTTGCCCTCCTCCTCGGCGATCCAGCGGTCGAAGCCCGGGATGAAGCGCAGGCGCATCTGCAGCGTCAGGCAGCGCTGGAACAGCGAGGTGTCCTTGTCGGCCCGCTTGTTGAGGACATTGTCGGAGGCTTCGACGGGCCCGCCATTGACGGGCGTACTGGCGGTGGGAAAGGCGGGCGGGGGGTGGAAGAGGGTGCTGCTGCTGGTGGCCTGGGTGCTCTGCGTGTCGCGCGCGCTGCTGTGCGAGTAGCTCGAGTAGGTGCTCTGGAAGCTCTGGTGCGACATGAGGGCAGGCGGCCCGGTCGAGGTCATCCGGGCGTGTGCAGTGTGCTGTGAGGGCGACTTGGGGGGTGGATGGGAGACGGCAAAGGTGGTATGGGCTCTCACCAGACCCGAGTGAAACGATAGTCCGCCCTCCATGCTGCTTTCATCGATCTCCTTGCGCTCGCGCTAGCACCTAGGCGGTCAGGGTCGCTGCTGCTAACTGAACAGGGCGGCGATGTGGAGCGTGCGGCGACAGGAGCAAAATCACCGCCGGCCTGCATTCGGGTCGCGATAATCTCTTATTGCTGGAGATGGGCGATAATCGTGTAATCTCGCAGGACGTCTCGCATGAGGTGTCGGGCGGCGCACGCCTAAAGGGGTTCACGGCTCGTCGTTTCACCCGCCCATGTAGGCGTTGCAGCCGGCACGTGACTGCGACTACAAAACTCAATACACGCCCGTCACTGGCATCTGCTGGCCGTCGCAGGCTGGCAGCTGGCCGTTGGGCGCTGCTTGTGCCAACGACGCTGTTTGCAGCACGGCTCGGTGACACCCCACAGCCATGCGGCGCGTCGCCGTTCCACTCATTTCCTGTGCCAGTCCTTTGATCACGACCGAGTCTGCGATATATGACAGCTGACTCACAACGGCGCCTCGCTCATGACTTGCGATGACTTGCCAGGTTAGCAATGTGAATGCACGCGCGTGCCTATCACATCATTTCCAGCATCTGCCGCCTGCGGTTCGTCATGTCGGCACAGGCGCTGCCTTGGGCCGCGATCGCCCCTCTGCCTGCCCGTCGCGGACCCATTTCTCCAGCCTTGCTAGCCCCAAGTACACTACGCGGCTCATGCGAGTATTGCTATAGAGCGGCAGTCGAGCGGTGTGAGAAAGCAATTCCCATTCTTTGGCCATGAGGTTGCCGGGAAGGCCATGGGAGGCTGGATACGCGCCCGTTCTCACATGCCGCCCGACGGGCACACAGTATTGGTCCACCTCAGGCGAACGCGAGAGCAGGTGATGTTCCCGATCGGCGCTTGAACGCCCGCAGCTACCTGGGCGATATAATAAAAGCTTCAACACAGCCGTCGGATATCCACGTGAAGCTGTCACATCTGCCAGGCATCGTCAGGCATCCTCAAACACCTGGGCAGTCTTGACAGCACAAACTCCCCCACGATGTCCCAACAGTAAAATTCAAACAGGCGATTGCGCAACCGTTGACTAATCGCTGCTTCACGTAGACGGCAGGCCTTCACATGAAAGCAACGACATCGGGGAATTGTTGCATTTCTTCTAGCCCGCATCCTTCAACTTCTAGTGCATCAGACCGTTAAGCGGGCATCTAGCGTCCCTCTCCTGGTGTGTCTCAGATGCAGAGACTTGGCCGCACGAGTAGTAGTCCGCATGCCCTAGGCAGCTCGGCTAGCGGCAGATCTGGAGTGAATGGGCGCGGGTGCACGGGCGTGTGTCGCGGGAAGCCATGACATGCTGCACCTGGGCATCTCGAGGCTCTGCGAAAGTGGGAGAGCCATCGCGAAGTTGACATTTCCATCCTTGACTTGACCTCACCCCGCCGTGATATCCCGAACGCGCATCGCACCCCGTACTCGCCACCCGTCGCTTTCCGCATCGCCAGTACCCTGATTACCAAGAGCGCCAGGCAGCACCAGCCCGACACCCTGCCAGCGCATGTTGAGACAGCATAACACAATCCTCTCGCCGCAGTCCAGCGCGCTGCAAACGGCCGCAGCATCACTTTTCAGCTAGCGACCTTTGTCTCCACTCACCCACATCCTCGCGTGCACCACCATGGCAGGCCCTCTAGGCAACCCCAACGCCCAATTTTCTGGCCCGCCCTACATGCATCCTTTCCGCCCCGCCTCTGCCATGAGCGCAAACCGCTTCGACGAAGGCTACTCCGAGGACACGAGGAGCCAGAATGAGGGCGACATGGCTATGCGCAGCGACGTGCGCTTGACCGACGCCGAGATGGACGCCGACTCGCCGTTTGCCCTGCCTGACTGGGTCATGAACCTGAGCGAGAACGAACGAAGTGGTAAGTACATACCACGATAGCATGCGCGTCTGCGCTAACATCACATAAGAATTCGCATATGCCATACTACGCTCGCTGCGGACCTCCTCGATAGCCGGCATCGTCGAGAAGCTCAACCCACTCCTGCATCTCGACCCTGTCATGTACCTTCCGCCCGAGATCACCTTCCAGATTCTCTCATATCTCAACCCCGAGACGCTATTACGCGCGTCAACACTATCCCGCTCGTGGAGAGAACGCGTGCTCGACAGCCCCTTATGGAAATTGCTTTTCAGGCTAGAAGGCTGGAACTCCAACTTCCCACAGGTGCGCGCATACGAGGAGGCGCAAAGACAGAAGCGCGCAGAGTTCAAGGAGAAGGAGCGGAAGACGCGACACAGAGCCGCCGAAGACACCGATTACGGCAAACCATCCCACAAGAAGCGCGTGCGAGAACGGCAGTTGTTTGGTGACGGGGCCGCGTTGGAAAATGGCACACAAAACATATCAGAGCCAATGGCTGTTAGTGGCGCTGCGGGCAATGCCTGGGGCGAACAACACGGTGCTGTAGAAGCTGATGACAGTCCATCCGTCAGGTCTGAGGATAAGATGGAGGGCATCTCCTTCCACGGTGCATCGCCTACAGCCTCGCCCACCGACGTGGCACGCCGAGAAAGAAGACAAGGCGCGGTCACCGAAGAGGCGTCACAGGCGAGCACCTCCGCGGAGACCAACGGGCCTCCGATACACCCCTCGCTCTTACTCCCCGGCCCAGAAGCAAGGATCAACTGGCAATATCTCTACAAGCAAAAGAGGAGGCTAGAAGAGAACTGGAGCACTGGGCGTTATTCCAACTTCCAGCTACCACACCCAAACCATCCCGAGGAAGCTCATACCGAGTGCGTGTATACCATACAGTATTCTGGGAAGTTCCTGGTGAGCGGCAGCAGGGATAAGAGCATCAGGGTCTGGAACCTGGATACTCAGCGCCTTGTACACCCGCCACTCGTCGGCCACGCAGCGTCCGTGCTATGCTTACAGTTCGACGAGCGCCCCGAGCAAGACATTGTAGTCTCCGGTGGCAGCGACTGCAGAGTGATTCTGTGGAAATTCTCCACCGGACGCATCATCAAAGAAATCGAAAAGGCGCATTCCGAGTCGGTCCTGAATCTCAGGTTCGACGATCGCTACCTAGTCACTTGCTCGAAAGACAAGACGATCAAAGTATGGAATCGGAAAGAGATGCTGCCAACAGACGATACCTACCCTTCATCGACCATGAAGTCGGGCGCTCGCTTCCCTTCTTACATCATTAACATGCAGGAACACGTCGAAAGCCAACACCTCCACTTTAAACCCCTCCTTCCGTACAGCCTGATCATGACTTTGGAAGGACATGGCGCTGCAGTGAATGCTATTCAGATCCTCGATGGTCAGATAGTCTCGGCATCTGGAGATAGGAGTGTCAAGTGCTGGGATGTCCGCACTGGTGCATGCACTAGAACATTCTCAGGTCATACCAAGGGCATTGCATGTGTCCAATTCGACGGACGACGCATCGTTAGTGGCAGCTCGGACGAAAGTGTACGCATCTTCGATCGCGCAACCGGGGCTGAAGTAGCCTGCTTGAACGGCCACAGTAATCTTGTGCGCACCGTGCAAGCTCAATTTGGCGACCTTCCCGGCAACGAAGAGGAGCTTGAAGCCGAAGCGCGGTCGATTGATCAGAACTACTTTGCAGCACAAGCTAGCGGCCAGCTCACCGGTCAGAACCTCAGCAGAGAACAGCGACGCGCTCGTAACGCCGGTTCTCGTGACCCATCAAAGGTGTTCGCCTACGGAGCCAAACTACCACCAGGTGGCGGCGGTAGCAAGTGGGCGCGCATCGTCTCCGGCTCATACGACGAGACAGTCATCATCTGGAAGCGAGGCCCAGACGGGGCATGGGAGAAGTCGCAAACCCTCCTCCAAAACGATGCCGTCCGAGCAGCCGGCGGCCGCCCTCGAAGACCCGTCAACCACGCAGCCAACGCAAACCACCCTGCGCAACCTCCCAATCAACAAGCCAACGCCCAAACCGCCGCACAACAAAACAACTTCCAGGCCCTCGCACAACAAGCCCAAGCTCAAGCCCAAGCAGCTCAAACTCTCGCCCAACAAGCCCACGCCCTCCACGCAGCATCCCAAGCAATGCATGGCCCTACCGCCAATGCAAATACTGCGACCGCAAACACAGCAGCCACCGCCAACCCAGCTCCCGCAGCGAACAACGCTCCCACCGCAAACGCCGCACCCGCACAGCAAGGTGCCGCCGGCCCTGCGAACGCTGCGCCACACCACCACCATCACCATCACCATCACCAGCCTCACCCTCTCGCCGCGCCTCTCACCAACAACGGTACCAACTCGCGCGTGTTCAAGCTGCAGTTTGATGCCAGGAGGATTATCTGTTGTAGTCAGGATCCGACGATTGTGGGCTGGGACTTTGCGAATGGGGATCGGGATATTATGCTTGCTAGTCAGTTTTTTGGGGACTCTTATTAGGTGTGAGAGGGTTGGTTGTGATGAGTGATGGGTCCGAGTACTATTGGGGTCGCTTGAGTGACGTTGGCGATGATTGGGGGGGTTATTTGTATGATGATTTATGTATATAGGGATGTTTGCATCGCATTGGGTGGATTGGGTTTTGCAAGATCCAGTTTGGTAGATCATTTCTGCCGCGTTAATGATATCTTAGGTTACATTCACGTCCCTAAGTCCTGAAGCCGCGACTATAGCAAATCTATCTCGACAACGATCATTGAGGCGTATGCATATACCCTGAAGGTTTGATTGGCGCGGACTTCGCCAAAACGCCATGGAGCGCCTAAGCTCGCTGCAGACCTCGTCGAAAATCGTTTAGGTGTTAGACTGCGCCCACATTTGACATGTCGATAACCGCCCGCATTTCTCCCTGGAAGATGTCTTCCACCGTCTTTACACATGCCTTACCTCTTCGCCGATGGAAAATGACACACTCAACCCGATCTCGGGATCCTCGCGATCTGAGGCCAGTCACAACTTGGATCAACCCGGAGCCCCGCCCGCTACTGACTGGGTGTGTTCGTTTGGATCGTAGCCTAAGCAGCGACTGACTTTCCCAGAACCCGTACCCACCATTGGAAGGACGGACCCATATTCGTTTACTAGAGCTGCACCCTGGAAACCCTGGAGATACTATAAAGACCACATTAGTCACGAAAGACCTTCGGGATAAGCCTTGTTACGAAGCAGTTTCTTATGTCTGGGGTGAATACCGCGGATTCCCCAGTATTCTACTCCATGACCATGTTTACGATATTCCGAAGAATCTTTTCGATGCTCTCGAGAGTCTGAGGACATTAGAAAAAACCAGAGTACTCTGGGTCGATGCACTATGCATCAATCAGCCCGACATAGAAGAGAAGGTGCATCAAATTCCGCTAATGGGCGAGATCTATCAGACCGCAACTAGTGTCGTTGTGTATCTGGGCCAACCCACCGAGCAGACCGAAACAGATATGCAACACTTGCGGTCCTTTCTACAACCACACATCAGAGGAGAAGCCGCGCCATGGGCCCACATCGCAATACCCGATCTCGAACGCAGCATTTCCAACATCCTTGACAGACCTTGGTTTGAGCGAATGTGGACGGTTCAAGAGGCAGTTCTAGCGCAGCACATCGTCTTGCAATGTGGCCATCATCAGATCCAATGGACCGCTGACTTACGTACCTTGAGAGCGTTCGTCTTTCGCGTAAAGTCCGCCATTATATCTCCGCTCTACAACCAGCATGAGTTGGATGACGAAGAGCCCGATTGGACGTCTTTCCTGTACATTCTTGAGTCTCAGATGAGACAGGCTGCACGTAAGGAAGGTGTGGTACTGCAGCGGAATCTTCTCGATGTAGCTTTCGACTTTCGACATCGACGCTGCACCGAGCCGCGCGATAGGTACTTCGCTATCCTGGCTATCATCGAGAACGAACAAGGGGGTTCGTTCGATTTCGCTGTCGACTATAGTGTGAGCGTGGACGAGGTGCATGAGCGTTTTAGGGCTGCCGTTCAGCAGGTCAGTGAGATAGAAGATGTTCCGCTTGCTTGAAACTGTGAGGTGTGGGATAACGCTCCCGAATAGTACGACAGGAGCAGATCTGTGGTAAAAGTCCCAGGAAGCACTCAGGACAAGTCATCGTAGTCGAGATAAACAGGATACGAAGTAGTCTGAAACGACTCTGATGATAGTGATCTCTCTCATTCATGAGTACTTTTGTGTATGTGATGAGTCTGTATTGCGGAAATTGTGAGAGGCTCGCCGCTCGCCCTGCGTCACCGCAGTTCTAGTGGCATGTCCTACGTACAAGCGAAGAAAACTGTCATCGACTAGACAAGATCGAAATACTGAGCCGCGATACCGGCGTTTCTGAGCGCCTCCACACTTGTCTCGATTGTTGGGGCGTAGTTCTTTCCATGGTCATGAGCTTGAAATCCGGGTTTCAGGAGCAGTTTATCAACTCTAGGGTCTTTGAACTCTACTTCTTTTGTATGCTCATTCCAAATGACGGCTTCAAAGTCCCCTGTGTTCTCGTTATAGCAACGCACTGGCCGTAGATGCCCTGGTAGAGGTCCCAACAGTGCATCGCTAGTATTGATCCCAGACATGTATGACTGGCCAACAACTTGATAGGTATCATCCTTAGTCTGGCGAAGTAGGATGGTACTATAGCAACCGAGAAGTACACAGACTGTTTCGCCTGGTCTGGCGGATAGTGGAGCGATGCCAACCGAACCTTCTGTCGTTACGAAGAAAGACCGGTTGTGACAAACAGGTCTGACCCTGTCTCTGTATTTGCTCCAATCGTTGGTGGAGTCCACATCGCCGGACAAGAGCGTCCCTGTTACCATTCTAGCCTTGAAAGTTTGCATGACTGACTTAAAGTCTGGGAGGTCTTCGTGGATCGGGATCATGGTATGACGGAAAGAACCGGCACAAAGCGTATCACACACTGCAGACAGCTGAGATGTTTCGGTTTCGTTCGAAGTAGTCAATTTGGCCATTGCGGCCTTCCAGAGGGCCGCCAACACGGTTTGGAAGTCATCCTCGCTGTCGCCGAAATGCATGGATTGTACATCTTCTATTGTCGCGATAGCCACACCAGCGACACTCAACATCCCCTCTCCTTTGCTAGTCGCGATCGACATGAAATTAGCGCTTGCATTGCTTGATACTCCGTGAACTGGTTTCGCTTTTAGCTCAGTCGACAAATCTGGAACCCATGTTGGCATATGGGGATGAACGTCTTGCAGCTCACACTGAAGGAGTATGGATAGATTATTCGTGTGATTTACGAGCCGTATAGTGGCGTCTTGGTAGACCTGAGCTACATCCTGAGTATAATCTGGGATGATACCCATGTTTTGTTGACGAGGACGAAGTACGCTTAAGATGCCATATATCTTGTCTCGGGGGTCTGCGCATACGGTTTGAGCAAGGTCTGATCGCAAATACTGGAGATCGTATACTTGGAATCTGCAAATTTTGTATACGAGCTCTATACGGGTAACAAAACTTGCAAACTGGTCTCCAAGCGCTGCTGTCAGGTTGCCACATCCTAAAGAGATGAAAGAGATAGCATTCCTGAACAGATGCCAAGGTATGGTGAGTTCACCACAGCAAACGATTGCTTGAGTGGCCAATTCGATCTCTTGCCGAATCCAGAGACGTTCAAACCACTGTCGATGCAACACACTACTGACAGCATGCGCTTCCTGATCTCGAAACCCGTAAGTTTGAAGTTCTTCCAGCATACTGGAGGCCGGATTGCTGATTTCCGCCTTAGGCTTGAATGTCAAGTGGATCCAATCCACGTCGATGCTCGAACCGATGTCATGCATCACATCGATGGCGTACAGAGAGTCATCTTCTTCAGGTCCAATCCAGGCAATCACTTGACATGCTTCCCGGTAGATATGGCTCATCAAAGTGACTTGGTAGCTTCGTTCCGCCAGATCACTCTGGTTGATGCAAACTGCATCTACCCATAAAACTCGGGAGCTGTGAACGTCTCTGAGATACCGTAGCGCGGTCGCCAAGTTTTGCGTGACCGAAATGGTGTGTTCTCGGGAAGGACCGACGAGGATGGGAACCGGATCGGCTGGCGAGCCCCAGACGTAGGATAGCGCTTCGTAGTTGGGAGTGCCGTTCAAAAGCACTTGCTCCAGTTCCACGTGAAGATCATCTAAAAATTCGCCAGGACTGAGTCTCAGGAGCCTTGTGTGTTTGCCCGCTGCAGGGAGCGGGAGATCTGAATATCGGTATGGAAGCATGGTAAATTGAAAGCGAAAGAGGTAAGACTTCGGATGAACGTATTCAAGATGGGGGATGTGAGATTGTTGGGCCGGGGTGGCTAATGGACTCGAGTGTATTCTTGTAGCGGAGGCGGCGGAAGTGGTGAAGGACGGACCGGACCAGATGCTGTAGGCCTTAGGGTTTGTCCTTATCTTGGAGGGGTTGATCGTGAACGAGATCGGACGGAATCACGGTGATGCTTCGCGCCCCAACTTAAGTCCAACGGGGGTGTGCCAATCGCTGCAGCGGTAGGCATCAGCAAACGCTGCGTTCCATGTCAGCTGCACTATATGCTGTGAGCGAATGGTAAAGAGAGCTCATGCACGGAACGTTGGGGTTGTGTTCGATTGGCTCTATGCCTGCGAGAACGCCTCACCGGAAAACCAAGAGTCCAATGACGGGTGCAGCCGTATATCTACGCCTGCCCAAGATAACGATATTTGTAGTCATCCACCAGACTGTATGCAAGAGGACGAGATGGCGATCTTGAACAAGGCATAGACGAAAGCCTTGCCAGGCCCGGTTCGATAGAGCACCGGTCATCCCAGACGCAGCGTTTGCCCGAGATACCACGCCGCAGTACGGCAGTTCTAGCCTCGAAAGGCGAGGTACAACCTTTCACATCAGATTGCGAAGTATCCGACGTTCTTTTGAAGCAAAACCGAAGCCGATGCCTGAGCAGATCCTACACCTCGGTCAATACTCAGAATACCGGGAGACGCTTACGCCACTACTGAAACAGCAGTTTTTCTTGGCCCAGTTTGCATGGTACTGAGCGCCATGCCTTTCATACATTGCAGGTAATTAGGAGTCGTGGTCGTGAAGCTGAGGATGTCCGTGACGCGTCCAGATGCGCGTCATCGGAAATTGGCCAGAATGCCAAGCTTGATCGGCGGCCCTAAGTATCCCTGCTCGTCGCGCCGGATGCTCGAGCAGCGGAAGCCGCGCCCCATCTTCAGCTGACAGCACTCAAGATGGACCCAGTCTACATGTCTTGTTTGCCCTGCATCGGTTTGATCTTACCTTCACTGTAATTCTACGTACTGCCTATCGCTATCGGATATAATCTTCGCCATGCGCATCTAGCGAACCTCCCATCATTCCAGCACATCTACGAGAGCGGAGCCCACCATGGTTGTCAGGTCGGCTTCAGGAACTCTGGGCGGGGTGCCTATGAAGCATGTTTCTCTCGTGACAGTAAGCCAATCTTCGTCGCACTCGTTGTATACGCACAAGCTAATCCCCGTACAGCTTATATTTCAAAACTCTGCCCTCATCTTGGTACGAATTCCATCCACCGCGAAGCACTACCCCAACACGATCGAAGAGCATACATATCATGCGGATACTGTGGAGAAGCAAGCGGGGAGTGACAGTGGCTGACGCGACCCCAGGTTATGCATTACTCCAGGATAATGCCTCTGACTGGAGAGCAACGATACCACGCAAGCACAAGCGTCTTCTTGAACGAGGTCATCAAGCTCGCTATAAGCTTGACTATGGTACGGCACTCGGGTTGAGAGGGATGAAGTGCTTTTCGGCTCACGACCGTCCTAGGCATTACACGAGATGTCGGGCAACCTTCCTTCGAACACGACGATCCCCACACTGTTCCGTACATTGACGACCGCGATCTTCACGAACGAGAGCTGGAAGCTTGCGATACCGGCCGTGTTATACACGATACAAAACTCCCTTCAATACATCGCTGTCAGTAACCTGGACGCCGCGACGTTCCAGGTGACGTACCAGCTCAAGATCCTGACGACGGCTATCTTCAGTGTGTTGATGCTAGGCAGGACCCTCTCGGCGCGCAAGTGGCTCTCACTGTTGCTTCTCATCATCGGGGTATCAATCATACAAGTACCGCAAGCGACTGCGCCGTCACCTCCACAAGCATCGGGCGTGAAACCATGGACCAAGACGTTGGAGCAGCTGCACGACCTTGGTGAGAATGTAGCAGGGCGGTTAGGGAAACGGTCTGGGTCATATGAGGGCATACACGCGGATCGCGCAGCCCGGATACCCCACATGAATTACCGGGTTGGGCTCATGGCTGTTCTGATCTCCTGCGCGCTTTCAGGCCTAGCCGGGGTCACCTTTGAGAAGATCTTGAAAGACTCAACGAGCGCCAAGCAGACGCCGCTCTGGGTCCGCAACTGCCAGCTCTGTTTCTGGTCGCTCTTTCCGTCGTTGTTCCTGGGCGTGATATGGAAGGATGGGGAGATCATCGCGAAAACTGGTTTCTTTGTCGGCTACAACTGGGTGGTGTGGACGGCCATCGGTCTTCAAGCAGCTGGTGGCATTGTGGTTGCGCTCGTCATCAACTATGCCGATAATATCGCCAAGAACTTCGCGACATCGATTTCTATCTTGGTTAGTTGCATTGCAAGCGTTTACTTCTTTGACTTCAGGGTGACGCGATCAGTAAGTCTCTAGTGCCACAGTGAGGCTCATAATGCTGACCAGCGGTAGTTCTTCCTGGGCACATGTGTTGTGCTCTTCGCGACCTATCTTTACACAAAGCCAGAGCGGGGCTCGCAATCGCTGCCAGTTAAGATTGCCGACTTCGAGAAGACAACGGTGGATCGCACCATCGATACTAACAAGCCGCGGAGGTCATCAGTGTATGAAAGCGCTCCCAAAGCAACACCTGAGTCGCCTTCTATAGAACGACATTCTCACAAGCGAGATGCTTGAGCGTTAGTAATATAAGAACCATGTGATCACAATGCGGACGAGGTGCACGCATAACTGACAGAGATCTACGCGCTCACTACCTTCCTTGATCGAAGTTTGTCGTCGAGTGACTCCGCCAAATTCGGATGTGGCACGTCAGGCTGCGACTTCCTCCATCGTCACTTCCCTCTCATCTCGACTCTCACTTAACGCCCCACTCTAGATTCTGAACTTGTTCCGCCACGCCTCCACCGTCAAAGAGCCTCTGATCAAGCTGCGTATAGCAGTCATGGACGACGACCACTATCCGCATGATGGCTACGAGCAGTTCGGCGCTCCCCGCCGCACGTCGCAGTACGACATGCTTCGGCCTCAGTTCAAGCAGCCGGGAAGACTAGTCGCACCTCGGGATCGCTATCGCGCCACTCAATATGACGACCCCCAGTATGACGTGGTTGAGGACGATAGCATGTACGACCGAGGTCAGCAGCTCGATTCATTCGGTATGTGCTCCCCTCGCTTCCAGTACTGCATAGCTCACACTGTGCAGATGGTAGAGTGCTTCGGCAGCCGTATCCTAACTTCCAGCGGCAAGCTGCACAAGGCACAAAGAGGTTGTCAATTGCACAAGGTCCTTCCACGTTCTTTAGTAATGCGGCGCCTACTCAATCGCAGCCGTCTTACCAGATTCGTGACCAGGATATGTATTATGAAGAAGGTACTTTAGCCTGGACTGCAGAGAGGCCCCTGCTGACTGAAAAGCAGAGTACCATGCGCGTCCTGAGCAGGCCATGCGAGGTCAAATGAGTGAGTCGAAAGCACCTCTGTCTGCCATGGGTGGCTGTGGCCATGCTGATCACCATCCAGGTCGCTTTGCCTACAATGCCGCTCCGCTTCAAGAGTCCAGTTCCGACATGCCTCTCGGCCCGTCTTCTAGTCCAACACTCAGGGCAAGTCAGCGACGTGCCGAGCAAGTCACTGATTTCGCACCTCAACACGGCTCACAGGCCCCAACGTTCGAAGGCGACGGCCATATTGTTGCTGAAGAGTACCGACAACAACATGAGCGCTCCCGTGGAAAGGCTGCACTGCCCAGTCTTCGACCACATACTAGCCAGCAACGCGTATCCGCCGCACAGCACAGAGCCGACCTCAATCCTCCGCATGATCGACAAGCTCCCCCAGAGCCGCAGACGTGCCCAGAAGATGTGCCTAGCGCTGCTCCCATGTGCCAAGGTATCCGCCTGGTCCCTGTCACTACCCTACCAGATCGTCTTCGAACGGTGTTTCCTTACCCGACCTTCAACGCCGTACAGTCCAAGTGTTTCGACCGAGTTTTCAGGACCGATGATAACTTCGTGCTTGCATCCCCTACTGGCAGTGGGAAGACCGTCATTCTCGAGCTCGCTGTCTGTCGAGCTGTTGCCACCAACGCGACCGGTCAGTACAAAGTGGTCTATCAAGCGCCAACAAAGGCTTTGTGTGCAGAACGTCAACGTGACTGGGAAGCCAAGTTCAACAGATTAGGCCTTAAATGCGCCGAGCTGACCGGCGACAGCGACCTTGGGGATCTACGCAACGTACAGAGCGCTAACATCATCATAACAACACCCGAGAAGTGGGACAGCATGACCAGGAAGTGGAAAGACCACGAGAAACTGATGAGACTCATCCGCGTCTTTCTTATCGATGAGGTGCATATACTCAAGGAAGACCGTGGTGCCACGCTTGAAACGGTCGTTTCGCGGATGAAATCTATCGGCACGGATGTGCGCTTTGTGGCTTTATCAGCGACAGTGCCCAACTTCCATGACATTGCAGCATGGTTAGGAAAGAACTCGTCGGAATCGGATATCCCAGCCGCCAATGAAAAGTTTGGTGAAGAGTTCCGCCCAGTCAAACTACGCAAGCACGTTCGTGGCTTTGCGTACAACTCCAGCAACGAGTTCGGCTTTGAGAAAGTGCTCGATGCCAAGATTCCTGAGGTCATTGCTTCTCACTCCCAGCGTAAGCCTCTCATGGTCTTTTGCGCAACCCGAAACTCCACAGTCAGTACGGCGAAGCTGATAGCAAACTGGTGGGTCTCGGCATCAGACCGAGATCGCATGTGGAAGCCTCCGGCTAAGCCACCCCTGCTGCTGAACAAGGAGCTTCGAGATACCGTGTCTTCCGGTGTAGCCTTTCATCACGCCGGACTTGATCTCGATGATCGAACCAAGATCGAAAAAGGTTTCATCGCTGGCGAGATCAGTGTCATCTGCTGCACATCTACGCTCGCGGTCGGAGTCAACCTACCCTGCCATCTCGTCATCATCAAGAATACCATGGCCTGGGGTGCGGAAGGAATGCAGGAGTATTCGGACCTGGAGATGATGCAGATGCTGGGTCGCGCGGGACGACCTCAGTACGATGACTCAGCTGTAGCAGTGATTATGACCAGGCAGGCGAAAGTCCGACGGTACGAAATGTTGGTCACAGGCCAGGACCTCATCGAGAGTAAACTCCATCTCAACCTGGTAGATCACATGAACGCCGAGATTGGACTTGGAACTATTAGCGACCTAGAGTCAGCTAGGAAATGGCTAAGAGGTACATTCCTTTACGTCCGACTCCAGCAGAATCCCAGTTACTACAAATTGGACGGCGCTCGAAGTGGTCAAAGCATCGAGGAGCAAGTTGACGACATATGCTTCCGCGACATCACACTCTTGCGCGAGACCAATCTTGTGTCAGGGCAAGAGTACTTCCGATGCACCGAGTTTGGCCATGCTATGGCAAGGTACTACGTACATTTCGAGACTATGAAAGTCTTCATGGAACTCGGGCTGCGGTCCACTCCCTCGGAAATTGTAAGTTACACAACCTTGGCGCTACTTGAAGGACCTTGCTGACATTCGTACACAGCTCTCCGCCATCGCTCAAGCTGTTGAGTACTCTACAATACGCTTTCGTCAAGGCGAAAAGGCATTCTACAAGCTGCTCAACAAGTCCGCTTCGATCCGCTGGGCTATCCCTGTCAACCTTGATCTACCATCGCAGAAGGTATCTCTCATCGTACAATCCGTTCTTGGGTCTGCCGATATCTCGTGGGAAGGCGAGGCCGGCAAGCATCGTTCTCAATACACGACAGAGACACAGATCATCTTCAAGAATATTGGCAGCCTGATTCGATGCATCATCGATTGTCAGATTGCCTTGGGTGACTCCATCAGTATCCACAGTGCTCTCATGCTTGAGAGAAGCTTAGGCGCCAGAGTCTGGGACGATAGCCCGCTCCAAATGAAGCAAATTGGCAGTATTGGAAATGTCGCTGTCAGAAAGCTCGTCAATGCTGGACTGAAGTCCATGGAAGATCTTGAAGGTTGCGAGCCTTATAGGATCGAAGCACTCGTCGGTCGAAATCCACCTTTTGGCCTCGACGTGCTCGAGAAAGTCCGGTCGTTTCCGAAGCTCCGCGTCTCACTAAATGCTCAGCCTTCAACCGTAAGTCTGCGATCTTTCTTTGAAATGCATGTTCTAATGGCTATTCAGGCAATCAAAACCCACGATGGGGTCAAAATCCAGATCAAGGCAGACATTGGCTTCATCAACGAGCAGCCGCCCCAGCGCTTCAACAACAAACTCATATACGTATGCCTTTTGGTGGACACTTCCGATGGCCGCAAGGTGCATTTTGCTCGCATCAGGTGGGTCATTACGATATCGGTATTGCGCTGTACTAACTTTTGTCGCAGTGGCTCAAAGCTTGGGTCTGGCCAAAGCCTCACATTCCCAGCGCTCTTGACAAACCCCGACCAGTCAATTAACTGCTACGTCATGTGTGATGGCATAGGCATGTATTTCGGCTCGATTATGAGAGCTAAGACTGACTGTTACAAGCTGGCAGTATGCGTGCCGCCACCGTGAAGCCCCAGGTCGCCACCTCTATGTTTCCAACCCCAAAACGCTTGGAGTCAGAGCGGCCAGCATCGCATCAGTCTAACATGTCAAAGCGCCGCACGGATACTGCAAGGCCGAGCAGAAAGGTGTCAGCCACCAGCGATGACTATGGAGATGGTGACGTGGATGATGATGCTCTTGTCAACGCTTCCTTCCGTGATCTTGACTTTGATCACATCGAGAACTACGCCGACCCTATCGATTCCATCACACGGAAGAATACTGCGAAGAACAAAGTGACCAAGAACAAGGATGACGGAAAGAGCAAACGTCTCGCACGACCGTTTGATACTACTGCTGAACAAGACGATCCAGAGCCAGTACAGTTAGCTAATGGAAAGTGGGCCTGCAATCACCCGTGCAAAGATCGAAGTGCATGCAAGCACCAGTGTTGCAAGACTGGTATGGATAAACCATCGAAGAAGAAAGCTGTCGCCAAGCGCGTACCATCGGGCGAAGATCGACCTGAGCCGATGCAGCAACCACCGCCGCCGAAAGGCAAAGAGAAGCAGACCAAGCTTCAGCTCACAGCATCTAAGAGAAAGATCTCTGCCCCAATTGACGAGCTCGATCTCACGCAACAAGAAAAGAAGCAGAAAGCCGACTATGGCACCAACGGACCTAGGGACTACCGCGGCCTGCACCAGCTGCACAAAACTATCCAGGGTAAAGAGCTTCCCTCTTCACTTCATTCGGTCAAGTACACGAAGCCAGCATATTGTTACTCCCAAGGTGGCGAGCATAGCCTTGACTTCATGGGCCGTTCTGCCGCTGAGCTGCATTCAGCTTCAAGCGATTATGGTGAGTTCCAGTTTGACGAGCCACCAGCCGACTCCAATCATCCTCCGCATCAGTCTGCGCAACAAAGCTCGCTCGGTGACACACAAGAGTCGGACGTTTACATGGACTACGAGCCTGCAGCCCCTGTAGCCTCTCACGAATCTGACGCCTTTGACGATGACGACTCTGTCCTTCGAGAGGCTTTCATTGGGCTTGCAGATTCTCAAAATCTTCAAGAGGTTCGTGAAAGCGACACTAATACCATGCAGCCCTTCGAAAACGTCATCGACGATGACTACATGGGTTACGGAGAAGGTGACAAGCAGATGGACTCTAGTTTGATCAATTCCGAAGATCACGTTCCGCAAAAGCCGGAGTTCAGTCATCCCGATTATCCTCGCAAAGCACAAATCAATTCCTCTCGATCACCTTTCTTTGACAGCGAAGACAGTGCCGAACTCGAGATTGCAAACGCCATACCCGCAAAAGTATTCACGTCGCCGGATATGCAACAACGGACGGCTACGCCACGCGTGCTGCATACAGCCGGCGACCAACAAGACGCGTGTGTCGACGACGAGATGGCAGGCATATTGAACATGTTCGGCGATGAGCCGGCCGTTATTTCAACAGTCGCGGAGAAGCCGGTACCCGAGGCTTTCAAGGACCTGGAGCCGTGGCTGTTCCAAGAGTTCGGCGACATCGTGGAACTTGTTGATGACTAGAGGTGCTATATCTGGAGTCATTGCGGTGCAGTAGATAGGCAACGTGAACATGTGTGGGGTGGCGAACGTAGTAAGTGCCAAATCTGACGACCTCTAGACATCAACGATTGTTTCGTCCTTCCAATTCGCTTTGTGCCTATTCTGTTCAGTCATATCGTGAGGTTGTTTTACGTTCTACGAAAAGATGTTGAGCCATAAGTATTTGCAACCCTAGCAACGATTAAGGTGTGCAGTTCCAACAGTGGGTGTGCAACGCGCACTCTGGTCACACCTAGAGTCAACCGGCGAGTTGGCGAGGCTGACCAAAGCAGCAACAGCATCATACTCTTTCGCTTCCATTTCTCTGGCCTCCGCCTCCTCCTTGACCACAGCCTCCATCTCGACATCTGGCAGATGCGACAGAAACCACCGCCACTCCTCCAGCCCATCCGCATACTCCGACTCGGTCTCAATCCCCCTCTTCACCAAATTTTCCTTCATCACCCTATACCTCTCCACCATCCCAAACGTAATAACCGGCACAAACACATCCCCCGACCTCCCAACCACACACCCATTCAACCTCGCCCTCAACGCCGGAAACATACGATTAAGCTTCGACGCAAACGCATTCCCCTCCCTCTCTACCCTCGGCGGCAAATCCTCTCCACCCCTCCCTTTAATCACCCTCCCCGCAAACGTCCTATTAAACGCGTCCCTCACCTGCCTGCTACCCGGAAGCAAGATCCCGCGCTTTCTTGCTTCCACGATGGACAGCTGGAAGTAGAGCTCGAACCACAGTTCTTCGGCTTCGTACCAGAGACTCACGGAGCGGGCTTTTAGACCCGCGCGCCCGTAGATTTGGTTGCGCCAGGCGTTTATCTGGGAGATGTGGTGGGGGTTGTGCCAGTCGATGAGGGAGTGGGGGATCTTGCGGAAGTGTAGTTCGGTTGTTTTGCGCGGGGTGGTGCTGCCGTCGCAGAGCATGAGGAGGAGGGATTCGTCTTTGACGCCGAGGGTGGCTTTTTTGCGGGGGGCGCGGGGGATGAGCGTGGACTTTGAGCCGGGCGTGTTGCGACTGGTACTTTTAGGCTTTTCGGTGGTGACTGGGGCGCATTTTGGTGAGGTCTTGAGCTTCTTGGCTGGTGCGATGAAGACTGGGTCGGTCTGCTCGTCCGCGCAGCGTTTGCGTTTCTGTGCGGTGATGCATATGGGGGCAGGCTGTGACTGGTGCTCGAGCTTCATTTTCTGGGTTGGGGTATGCATCGAGACGTGGATTTCGGAAGCGCCTCTGATCCCTTTGCGCAAGGTAGGCATCTTGTTTGCTGTGGGACCTGGAAGGCGAAAGCACGAAATTCAATGTGAGAATCGACTACCCTGCAGTCTACCTTCACGCCGAAACGTGAGTTAGGGAACTTTTGACGCGATGTGGACTTCTGGGTTGTTTACCTCCTGGGGTTTTGTTGATATGGTCGGAGCGGTGTTGTGTTGTGTCGTTTGATGGTTGTGGAGAAGAGCCAGGGAGGTCTGAATGAGAGACAAGATGCAACGTAGAGCCAAGCTTGCAAGATTGCGCGATGGTGAGTGGTGACTGAAAGAGTTTTCAAGAAAAACGCGTGGGTGAAAGAGTGTGAGGGCGCGCAGTGTACGCGTTGTTGTTTACACTTGTTGATGACGCCGCGCAACCACCAACACTGGCTATTGTCGTCCTAATTGGGAAAAAAGTGAACGTAGGATAAGACAAGACCAGGAGACTTAAGCAGCCTGGAACAATAGTCTCTGACTGAGAGATCACAAATCGCGAAGGATGGCTATGGTGACTGCGCGCTTTCGACTGACGTCACCGCAGCTGTAGAAGTACTTTCACTTTCACTTCCAGAAAACAAACCACCGAAATGCGATTTTTCTGCATTCAGGCCTGGAGCAGTATGCGTGATTTTTGGCTCATAGCCCGATGGACACGACGGAGGCCACTTGTAAAACACACGTTCTTGACAGTAGCCCATCAGATGACATGCTGATAGTGATGATTGGGGAAAAGCCCTCAACCTAAAAAGCCAGTCCAGGCGTGCTGCGTGGATGCAGTGCTTCTTCACTCCCTTGCTCGTTCGTTCGCAGAACTCGCTTGTAGGGTTCCGCTCTCATCGTATGGCCGCCACCTGCGGTCTCCATATCAAGACGGACTGACGTTATCTCAACGTTGTGGTGTTCAGAACGAAGACGAAGAGCATTGAAGGCTGGAGCGCAGCCAATGATGACTGCCATCGAAGTCTCGATGACGGTCCACATTTGCAACCACTTCGGGTCTGGTATCTTTGGCAGACCATCTTTGACGCTGACTTGGACAACACGAAGCGTGGCGAAGACCTAGCAACAGTAGTGTCAGTATATTTATTGGAATGCGAGTAATTTCTCGTTGAGTACATACGATGCAAATCCAGCCACTTCCGAACAGGATAAAGATGCCGAGTTTTTGGACCCTAGGTAGCCGGAGATTCCACGTCATGCGAAACGGAAGGAACATTACTGCTCTTGTCAGTACAATTCCTTAATCAATAGAATTGGCATACGGACCTGCGAGATCACCAGCTACATCTACTGCGTACGCGAACCACAGGCTGAACTGTGCGCGCTTCTGCTCATTCGGTTTCGCGCACATACCGTAGTTGTACTTCGCCTTTTGGTCGTCGCAGACGAAGATGGTTGTCATAGCACTTCCCACATAAGACTGTTCGAGTGTTAGTAATGAGCGCTAAATGATCTTTACCTGTCGCAGTTACCAAAACACAGAAGGTCAAAATCGTCCACCACATGACGTTATACTTTGGTGAGGCTTTGTTCAAGAGAAGTCGGTATAGGGCTAACAGTGATAGTTTTACTGCCGTCAGAGACGAATAGTACAATAATTGACCAGCTGTCAGCCATCGATAGACCATTCCTGCATCATGAACTTAAGACAGTCAGCATGCCACTTTGTCTGCGTATGGAAAGATGATTGTACGCACGAAGTCCTGGATACAACGGCGCCTCGCCTCTCTGGACACGCTCGGCCCGATAAAGAGGATCATTCTCCTTGAAGAACATGACGAGCATTGCCACGTAGAACATATAAGAGAGATAGCAAAAGAAGTCTTGCAGCTCAAATGTTCTCCGCTTGGACAATCGAATGACAATGCGCGCGACGAAGACCAACGACGTTAGAGCCAGCATAGCGGTGTTGATGCCTTCCAGTTCGCGTCTGCTCATCGTTGCTGGAGGTGCATTCTTGTCCCAAGTGACATCTGCAAGTTGTTGGGTTGTCATGGTGTCGGGTCTGGGTATATCGGAAGTGTGTTGCCAAACATTCGACGCGGTGAAGCTTTCTCGAACTGTATGTCGTCAGGTAGCTGGATGTGGAGGGATCGATGAAGTAGCGAGAAGTCTACATCAATAGCACCAGCAGGAACGTATGGACACCTCAGATCAAGGATTTGATATCAGACCGCTTGCGAAGCGGAGCCACACGATGAGTATTCCCGTAAGCGCCCGTCTACCTTGACAAGACTGATCTGCCGTACAAGGTACTTTTGTGACGTGGGTCTGTATTACTGCATATCTCACGAAGACCGGTATTGCACAACCCAGTTGCGCAGACCTAACGCGCACTGCCATCGTGCGACCAGTCTAACAAAAGCTGTAGAGCTCATGGTCGCCTCGTCGGTAACATTCGATAGCGCACCGCTTTGGAAGTCTCGTATCGAGCCACTTGAGGATGTCGTCCAACGGGGCCTGGAGGTACCTGCAGTATCGTTCACAGTCTGGTGGGGGCGATGTTACCGGGAGTAAGGTTCTCATTTCCAGGGTCGTCCCGCCTCTGCCGCTCGGCCGGCACAGCCATCCCCGTTCCGAGCATCCTTCTGCTATCAGAGCGCATCGCTGTTCGGCTTTGATTCATCTCCTTTTCGGAATCAATGTTGTTGTGGCCTTGAGAGTGCTATAGGCTGCTTGTTGATGTAAGCTTCATAGCGGCGACGGGTTGCGAGACGCGACTTCCCCCGCACCGCACTAGGCTGGAATAGAAATAGCTGACAGCCCATCCCAGGTGCCCATTCCGTGCAGGACACGGCAAGGCTTCGCTCACGACATCGCCACAATCCCGCAGGATCCAACCGTCTTCTTGCAGGAGGCTTAGCATTGCGCCAATCATCGGACACGTACCTCAAATTAGATGCTTACAGCCAAGCGAGGTGCAGAAGGATGCGGCGCACTGGCATGCTGTTAAAGAGGCCCCCAAGTGAGAGAGCCCCGGGCCCCCCAGACCTCGACGCGCCCTTGGGACCCAAACGCGCAGGTTATTGTCACGAACGCGCTGCCAAGTGACCTAACTCGCACGATTGAATGCAGTCATCAGCAGCGATGAAGGTCACATGTCTTGTTTCCATTGCAGCTCTTGCAGCCGGTGTGGGAGCCCAAGCTAGCGACGCTGCTTTCGAGCCGCAAGACTTCAACATCATTGTGGCTCTCGAAAACCTCGGCGTCGACGTCTCGGTTCTGCCAGAACCTGCAAATGCACTCAATGCCCGTGTTTCAAGTGCGCAATGCTCACATGCTGTAAGTTTCGTCACAATATCACGAAGTTAGGGTTGCGCAAGCTGACAGACTCTAGTGTACTGCGTTGACAATACTCTTCGGCACCGACAAGGTCTTGGCTGAAGGAGCAACCACATACAGCAACTTCACCGGAGGATACTGGTCTGCACAACAAGGTCTAGTGCGACCATCTTGTGTCTTCACGCCCACGAAGACAGTCGAGGTCTCAACATTGGTGCTTGCGGCCAGATTGTACCAATGCCCCTTCGCCGTAAAGGGTGGTGGCCATGCTGCGTGGGCCGGTGCATCCAGTATCGAAGATGGAATCACTGTATCGCTTGAAAACTTCAAGCAGGCTGTTGTTGCTTCCGATAAGCAGACGGTCGACATTGGTCCTGGACTCCGCTGGATAGACGTCTACAATGCTGTCGAGAAAGACGGTCTGAGTGTCGCAGGAGGACGTGTAAGTCTACGCATCTGCGCCAAATTTATGGTTCTGCCACTGATCATAGGACCAGATGGCCCCCGTTGGCGTGCCTGGACTCATTCTCGGAGGCGGCATATCTCACTTTGCGGGCAAGCGCGGTTGGGCTTGTGATAACGTGGCGAGTTTCGAACTAGTCACGGCTTCTGGTATCGCGATCAACGTCAGCGCGACCTCTTATCCCGACCTATACTGGGCACTGAGAG
Source organism: Alternaria sp. Ai002NY15 (assembly GCA_023758125.1). Lineage (NCBI taxonomy): Eukaryota > Fungi > Ascomycota > Dothideomycetes > Pleosporales > Pleosporaceae > Alternaria > Alternaria sp. Ai002NY15. Next base: position 1,019,764 of record JAFVLO010000007.1, on the reverse strand, counting down.
GAGGCGGCAACAATTTCGGAATTGTCACAAACTTCAAGCTTGATGCCTTTCCTCTTGGCCAGATGTGGGGAGGCCAGCGGGTGTACCTCGAAGATGCGTATCCTGCGGTGCTTGATGCGATTCACCAGTTCACAGTCTCTGGGTCTGTCAGGGATGAAGATGCCGCCCAGATTGTGGTAAGTGCGCTGAGTTCACTCCTCATGTGCGGAAAGCTGATGTATCCAGACTTTCGCCAGCGCCCCCGGGATCGGCAAGGTCGCTTTCGCCAACCTCCACTACGCCAAGCCTATTGCGAACGCGCCTGTCTTTTCGAGTTGGGGTAATATCACTGCCATCGATGACACGACTGGCCTTCGCCCAATGTCCGGCATGGCCGATCTCCTCAATCAGGGTGCTCCTGCTCCTGGTGCTTTCCAGACCTGGTGGGGCATTAGTCTGAAGATGGACAGATCACTGCTCGAGTTCATAGTCGATACGTTCTATACGCAAGAAGCCACCGTCGCCGACGTCGAGAAGATCCTGCTCATCATGGCTATCCAGCCCATCACCGAAAGCGCGACCAAGGCCATGCAAAAGAACGGCGGCAATGCTTTAGGCATCGATCCAGCAAACGGCCCATACTTCGTGCTCAACTTCAACGCTGCCTGGAACAACAAAGAAGACGAGCCCAAGTTTCACAGTGTGATTGCCAACATCATCAAACTCGTGAAAGCGGAAGCGAAGCGGAGGAACCTGGACAACGACTTTGTGTATTTGAACTACGCATCCGAATACCAAGACCCCATCGGCCACTACGGAACGAAGAACAAGCAACGACTGATGAAGATATCCAAGAAGTACGATCCGAAACAGGTCTTCCAATACCTGCAGCCGGGTGGCTTCAAGCTTGTCAAAGGCGCGCCGAACCCGAATACTCCGTACGTACCAGTCTCCATTCCTCATGAGCTCTAAAACGAGTCGTTATTGACGCGTGGTAGTGGCTCTTAGTTGCCTTGCACTGCGCAGATGATGGACAGGGAAACCAAGCGGTAGCTGCCTTCACGGTTAAAGTATGGAAGAACTGTAACAAAAGAATATCTGAGCACTCATAACCCTGCCTTATTGTTTCTTCGCATTCAAAACGCATGCGTTTCAGTCCGTCTTCAAACTAACGATTGGTGTGCGATGCAGTGAAGGTACGATCTGTCACGTGACCGTCACATTCACGCTAGATCGCCGGAAACTTTGACCGGTACAGCTGGCGTTCAGATCCGTGCTGAGCATTCTATTTACTAGTGATTGCTATTAAACGGACTCTGTTAGCGATCTGCAGTTCGTGGAACCTCCAAGTGTTGACTCTTCCACCTTCCCGACAGCCTACCTGCCAAGGCGCGTAACCAGATCAGGACTAGCGTCTCCCTCGAGCGGCACTATCAACACCAGCAGTCTCGATAAGCCATCGTTTTGCCGATACCTGTGTCAACGCTGGAATCGCAAATATGGCCCTTACGTTTCGTAAAATCATTCTCTTCGTACTCCTCATCGCCATCCTACTCCACGAACCTACATTCAGGCTCTTCCTCAACCTGCTCGTCAACGCACACATTTTCTCGCGCATCACTCTCGACATCATATGCACCCTGCTCCATGCGCACTTTCCCCAGGTCGCGTCCTTCACCACGGCCACGTTTCACGAGCTACGCGCATTCGTATCGCAGCGGTATGAGTGGGCCCTATCAGGACTTGCGTCGCTGGGACATTATGGGCTGAAGTATCTGGCGAGCTGGACAATCACTTGGCTGAAGGAGAGCCCGCAATGGCTGTGTGAGATGAATGAGTTCATTGTTGCTATCGGGGAGGGGGCGTTGTGGAGACTGCAGGGCGATGATGATGGGAAGATGATGGAGGGCTGGATACACGCGGCGGAGACAGTTGCCGATTTCTGCGTGGGAGTGCGAGGGAGGCGTTAACTGGGCACTTTTCATTTGAGTTAATGACTTTTTCTATGGCTCCTGGCGCCTAGCGCTCTCACTGGTGTGATTGATGGAGAAAATGAAATTCGATCAGGAAGACTACACGATGAGCAGTATGCTTCCAACCAGACGGGGTCATTATGCTGTAGTATCGTGGAAAAGCGAGTAAGAGACGCAGAGAATGCGCAAAGGAGAATATGCACAGAGGTAACGTCGATCTGGGACTTTCGGCTACGACTAATGAAGCATGCAATTACATGGATGAGCGATGTCTGCAAAGACATGTGATAGGAACAAGAAGAGCTAGTGTTGTAACAAAGGCGAGGCCGTGTGGAGAGACCTTGATACCTTTGTCAAAACACCAAAGCTGTACATGAGGAAGCCGCGGATGTACGTGAAGAAACAAATGTCGATGGTAGCCCAGAAAGTCTACTGCGGACTATTAGAGGGAGATGAGGATGGGTCGGGAGCGCGCTCCTGAGAATCGTATACCGAGTCGTCCCTTTTGCGCTTATCACCTGCGCTCTGGGTAGGTTCTTGGTACGGTATGTTTGATGGACGAGGCGGGAGTTCATGTGTTCTGACCTGCGGAGCGGGCCGTAATGTGGGGTCCATCGCACCTTGCTGGTGACCTGCGTTGTGACCACCTGCATTATCTGCACCTCGACCTGCCAGTCGACCAGATCGCCTAACCGGAGCTCGCGGCGCAGTGGGTGGGTTGGACGCGGAGGTAATCGTTCGAGACTGTGTCTGTGTCTGCGATACCGTAGATGGCGTTGCGTGGTCGACTGTTGGGGTTGGCAGTGTGTTGCGGCGGGGGAACGGCCCGTAAGGATGTGTGCCTTGGAAAGCTTGGGCCAATGTTGTTACTCCCATAATATCTCGCTGGCTCTTCACAAGTACGGCCGTGACTACGTCACTGATCTCTGCATTGCCCAAATTCCGCATACCTATATATGGACGAAAACTGACGATGTTCTCAGTGTCCGCGGCGGAGACCTCAAGCCACTGTGCCCTAGACTCGATGCGCAATGTGGGGAGACCGAGTGGGTTAGGGGGTGTTTGTCGTCCGTACACTTCTATCAGGAAAAACCTTGTCAATGCTGAAGGGCCCATGTTCTTGACTTTCTCCATGAAGTTGTCGTTGCAGCTAGTGATGCGGAAGCCATTTCGTAACTCTCCAGTCCCGCCGGTAACAACGATTCTCATCTTCTTCGAGCTTTGAAGGCCTGCTGATGAAGCTATGGTCTTTCCATTTCCCAGGTGTGCGTTTCGATCGCTGGTAAGTGCCGTCTCTTGAATCTCAACAACATCACCAATCTCTATATCGTCCGGTTGGGCAAGGGTAATCTTTTGATCTTCTCCCTCGTAGATTGCTTGGTATCCGATTACCCGCTTCGAATGCTTTTTGTCAGGCGTTTCGTAAAGATCTAGCTTGCTGTCGCTAATCGCTTTACTTATGCTGGATAGATCCTGATGGGAAGCAATATTTGGAAGTGATTGACTATCTCTAGTATGATTGCGATGTCGGCGGAGGGCAGTGTGTTCGCTGAAGCTGTCCACGCCATTACTTGAAACATTGGGCTTGACTTGGGTATTCTCAGAAGCCGCATGTACAACTCGATTAGTTTTGTCAGTAGATGTAAGCGTCTCTGGATCCCCCGCATTTTGTTCCAAGTTGTATGGGCGAATGGTATCACGCTCGACCGATGACGCCGGGCGCTCGCGCTCTCGATCACCGTAGCGATAATCACTACGATCGTCTTGTCTTCGGCGGCGTTCGATGGAGGTAGCAGCCTGGAAGTCTCCGTATGCTGATCTCGGGCGATCTTGGTCGTGGTCTCGTCCAACATTACGCTCGAGTAGCATCGGAGGTCTTAGTCGTCCTCTAGGCTGATCGTTCTTCTCATTGTTGGGAACCCAGCTATCGTACTTCCTTCGTTTGTTTCGCCCATCATGGTTGTAATCTGACCGTGACTGGCGGTCTTCGTGAGCGCCGCCCCCTGATTTGCCGCCTCTGCCCTGTCCTGAGGCTCGTTAAACTATGGTTATGAGAATGGATAGACACCATCATACCTTTTCCGCCACGACCGCTCGTCATGGTTTATGGAGGGGCGTCAGCCGCCTGACTCCCTCGTGATCTGTGAATGTCGAATTTGTTGGTTGAGTCGATTGAGGTTGAGGTCTCGAACCTGGTGTGTCGAGTGAGAAGCCTCGGTAGAGAGACAAGGGCGGGAGTGCTTGAGTAAGTACGCTCGTGAATGGCGTGACCGGAACATAGCGCTCGTTATAGCTGCGGCCCTTCATTCCGTGGAAGCTCCGTTTAAAGACGCAGTTTTGAGCTTAGGGCGACCGCCTATTCACGATATAGTGAATGTTCATCTTGTTCTAAAACTTGCTCCACTACCAATGAATGGAGAAGAGAATCTCCCCGATTGCTGCCTTTTACCAATCTCAAAACATCACAGAGAAGCCCACGGGGTCATTGTCGTATACTTTCAAGACGAACAAATGTCTTAACTCGTCCATCATTAGGGGTGTGCGACAACTCGCGTCGCAGTTTGCGCAGATACATTCAAACGTGGAATCACATATTCCAATAGAGACTGTGCAATAGTGTGCGAGTAATGGAACGCTAGGCGCGTTTTCTACCACTCTTGTTATCGCCAGGAAGTGCCCATTGTGGCGAACAAGGGTGGTCATGGATTTTGGGATGAAGGGTTGGAGTTATCGGCTTTGTTCATCACACACACTTGTAGTTTGATAAGTCCTTTGTTCAGCTTGTGATTCTCTCACTTTCCTCGTTGCTCTTTGGCAAGCCCACAACACGTAGACACCATCAAGCAGATTGTAGCTCAGTAGGTCATATGCCCGGTATGTATCGGCCATCCAAACGAAAAGGTATCTCATACTTCTTGCGAGGTTCCAGATCTGAACAACAGCGTACCCCATATCCTGGAAATCATGGGCAACGATCTCAAATTGGATTGTTTCCAGTCGCGCATCGCCCGAATCGTCGATCGGAACCTAATACCACCTCTTCCAGGAGTGAACTGTGGAGGTTGTACAGCGAAGAGAACTCTATACTTCGCCAAACCTTGAAAGAAGCGAATCTACTTGACGCATCGGGTAGAAGCACCCAGGATGCAACGTCTCCCATGGCAACAGGCGAGAGGTCTAACACGACAAAACAAAAGTCACACACATCCGCTGAGAGGCCCAGTCAATCAAGAGCAGCAACCAAAATGAATGGCAAGTCGCATGCGCCAACGGCCCACCCTACAGCAAGAGACGGTTCTCAACATTGCGAATGCCAGTTGGCGGGCTGCCAGCGTTGTTATCCAGGCGATTACCACGCCGCTCATTGCGGCTTATCCTCCTGCGAGGACTGCGCGGATCTCGGTCCAGGATACGACCTATGGCACGCTTGTCAAACTGCGCCAGATGCTGATATTTTCACCGAGGGGGATTCCGTCTTGTCTCGGACTTTTAACGGTCAGAAGAACGTACTGTCTCTCGTGGTCGCCCGTGAACTGCTTAATGCGATGCGCAACGCTGTTGCTGAGGGCCGTCGGTACCGTAGAACGAAAAAGCAAGTTGATGTGGAACTAGATGCGATAAACGAAGAGGCGCGACCCGCTTGGCAAGTGTACATACGCGCCATTGCGGAGGTCAAGGAGGTCAAAAAGGATTTACGTCTTGCACGCCTCCCCCACTATGACGAACAAATTCGTCTCAAAGCCGTGAAGGACTATCGCAAGCGCGCACAGAATAATTATCGGGCCTTCAAGACGCGCGAACGGCGACTTAAGAGCAGGCTGCGGGATGCAGAACACATTTGGTGGACCAGCTTGTGGGATCTTGATCATTATCACCGCCTGATCTTGGAAGATGCTGGAGTTGTATCAGATGACGATGAGAGAGACTGGAACGCAGCCGACTACAGATTCCATCACAGAATTCGCTCCCGATACTATGGGGATAGTGATGTGTATAACGGTGAAGATACCAACACTGATAGCTCTTGTGGTGCGGTGTCACCCGAACCAGAGCCCAGCGAGATGCCGGCGCAGGCTCCGCGAACGTATGAGGAAGAACTAGCTGATATAAAAGACGAGTGGGTGCAACACCTTGCAGGCCTCGAAGCAAAGGTCCAATCGGCTAGGCAGATGCATGACGACGCTCGGGGCACCCACGGGCCCTTGCTAGACTTTTACTGTAGAGATAATCCCGATCGCGACCCGGAAGAGCTGAAGGATGAGTACGGCCCGCAATTCGTGCAGCTTACACGTAAATATGCAACGATGTTACAGGACGCGGAGGATAAGCTAGAAGCTAGAAGAGCGGCAGCCAGAGCAGCTGGAATCGATCCATATGCGGAAAATGCGTTCGACTTGGGTGGAGATGAGAAGTACCTGGACAGACTGGTCGCGGAAAACGCTGAGAAGTTGATAGCAAATGTCGACCGCAGAAAGATTTCTCGATGGCTGGACAGCTTCCGGAAATACGAGCCATGGCCAGTGTTGGAGCTGGACTCCGACGGTGGGTTCGGATCAGAGACTAGTTCCATAGCATCTGATTCATCGACTGGGAGCTCAAATCCCGCGGGAAGCAAATTATGTGATAGGGAAGGCTCGAGACTACCTCAACACAGCCGCAAGAGGCACAAGTTCAAGGTAGGCGACATAAATCTGGATAGCATCAGCGTGTTCAACGATGATGACTACATACGGCGACATATTGATAGTTGGGCGACCGAGAAGCGAGGTGGGTATCTATGATCTGTATCCAAGCAGCGATTAGGCCTTGTTTTTCGGGTCTGGACGGTTGGGTGGACGTCGCATGATGCGTCGAAACCCGAAATCACAAAAATTATAGTCATTCGAGTGGCCTATTAACCAACATTGTCGATACTGCCGTGAATGCTCACGAATGGCTGAACGGGAATTGGACAAATCTCGCTGGAAGCTGAAGGGAGAGCGGCTCCACTTGAAGGTTGGCGAACAAGAAGCAGCGGAAGTGGAAGTCGAGTCCTGCGAGGCGTAGGATTGGGTCTGGGCCATCCGACATGATACTGAGCGATGCTGTTCATGTCGTCTTTTTGTGATGTTGATAGAGTAAAGAGGTTGTGGTGGGAGGACGCGCCCCAAAGGAATGATGACGGCATCGAGCTAAAACCTTCGTCCGTGCTTTCGGCTAGCGCTGGGATCCCGAGTTCGGCACACGTTCCAAGCCTCACACCACATCTCAACACTTCAGCCTTGCACTCAGCCTGACGCTACTTCACATTCCAGATCGGTATCGGGTTCTTCGCTAAACCTTCGGGGGTCGACACGTTCTCAACACTCAGGGGATGTGTTTACCGCTCAATCCGCCAGCTGTGTTGCATACCCCGAGCTGACCTCGCATTATCACAGCGTCAAGTGTCGCGTCAAGGCCCGAGTTGGCCAGCAGTTTGTGTCTCCTTATGGTTTACTGGAAAAACTGTCAGCCTACGTAGTTGTGCATCCCCGGACGTCACGACAGATTTATTGAAAGAGGTTGGTTCTCTCAAGTAACGTACTCGCGATTGGACGGTCGCCCTTGTGTCCGGCGCAAGGGAATCTATCGTTGTCCATACACCAGGTGTGGCTTCGCGACGCGATTGGCTGTGCGCGTCGAAATTACGGTGAGATCGCATCCCTGCAAAATCGCAGGACGCTCGCAGCATCGCTCGTAGGGCTGTGTGCTAGGGCTGACATGGAAATCTGACAATTGTTGGTGATACTGTTTCATCCGGGAGCTACGTCTGCCGTTTTTCCCTATCGAGACATCGGCTCGACGAGCGCGCAGCCATTACCGCTACTCCTGTCGACTCATTGTGAGCCTTGCTGAACGTTACAGCACCTATGCAGGCACTGTGCGCGCGTTAGTCAGCGTCGTTTCCAGCACCATGGACGCAATGAGACATGCCCGGCGGCTCGGAACCGAGATACCTGATGCATGTCCCACGCTCGCGGGGGAAAGTTGCCTATCAATGGAGAGTCGGCACACACCTCGGGCGCGCAGAGATACACAAACACCCACTGAAATCATTCTAGCCAGAATCCATCCTCGCGTGGATCCTAGTACGGCATCAATCTGTTCTCGAACCTCGCTGGTGTTGCGCCAGTGTCCATTGCCCTTCCTGTAGACTGAACCGGGATGCAAAACGACCCATAGGTGTAGGTATACAGCTCCAGAATGATCATGCCATGAGCTGAACACGCAGATGGAACGTTTCACATGTCTGGGTGCTACTCCTGCCAGTCTGCAAAGAAACGCCGGATCAGACCATCGCGAACGCCGCACGGTGATGGTACCAAGATGTGAGAGGCGTCATAGCACCACCACCATATGCAGGCAGATTCGGCGAAGAAGTTGCTCACCTTCAAACCATCACCAGATGACCGTTTACTGGTGATATGACAAGACAAGAAGTCGGTCAGGCTTCCACCCGTAGTCAGCTAGAATAGGCTAGCCGGCCGCCCCCAGGCTAATCTAGTTGCGCGCATTGGCCGTCTGAGCCGTTTCCAGAGAACGAGAGCCTCCCTACTGCGTCGCGTCCCAACCCAACACTCTAACTCGTCGTCAGTCCCTGTCTGCAGCTGAAGACGCAAGCCAGTGCAGCTGCAGCCGATCGCCGTTGTATCTGCCTCTCCGCTTGATGACGGCCGCGAGCATGGGTTCGGAAGCTCCGCGGCAAGCTGATTCGCAGCGGCATGTCGAGCGGGGGCACTGCGGCAGCGCCGAGCAACGCCTCGTGTCTGACTGACCCACTTCTTTTCTTACAGGCTCTCGAAATACCACACCATACATGGCAGCTGTATGAAGCTTCGTTGGGGGCTGAGAATTTCATCGTCATCCCAAATCATTTATTAACGACTGAGCCCCCAATGGACGCCGTACGCCCCAAGAAGCATAGCCAGCCCCTGAGCATTTGGGCCGCGGCACAGAATTGACAATGGCATCGAATGGTACTCACAACGACTTCATCAACATCACCACTCCACACTCTAGGGCGCCCAGCATGGTTCAAGAGACGCCTGCTCCTGCCCCACGGCCACGCTTGCCGGTCAGAAAACAAGCTCCTCAGAGGAACATCGACGAGTTCTGGAACAAATTTACGACCAAACACCCCGGTAAGATCTTCACAATCTTACCCGACAATCTGTATGCGAAACGTGCCGCCGCACATGCGCCGAGAGGTTCCATACCTGGGGTCAATGCGCTTGCATCCTACGAGGAGGCCAAGGAAGCCTGCACCAGAAAGGTCGCAAAGATCGTCAAAGAATGCCGACGACTGAACCAAAAGTATCGAGATCCACATTTCGATATAGAGGCCGACTTCAAACGGTCGCAGCTTATTCCAGACACTCCCGCCGACTGCTTGACTGGGCTCAATGAAGAGAACGCCGACTTCCATCCTTTGTCGGTTAAGAGAGTCGAGGTATGTATTACCACCACACTATCGTCGCATGCCTAACTCGTCACAGGACATCTTCGATGAACCACGATTTTTCATCGAAGGCGCCACCGCGAACGATGTACGACAGGGCAACGACGGTGACTGCTGGTTCATGTCGGCACTGGCGACGATCTCGAACAAGGAAGAATTGATACAGCGGGTGTGCGTTGCGCGCGATGAGCAGGTCGGCGTGTACGGATTTGTCTTCCACAGAGGTAAAGACATGACTATATAGTCGGGTAGCTCACAAGCTGACTTATCTCAGATGGCGAATGGATATCCGAGGTCATCGACGACAAGCTATATCTCATCAAGGAGGACTTTGACGAAGCAAAACTTGAGCGCTCCCACTGGTTGGAACTTCAGAACCGGAAAAGCCCCGAAGATGAATACCGGACTGTCATGCAAACCGGTTCCAGGGCCCTGTACTTCGCGCAATGCAGCGATCCCAATGAAACATGGCTGCCACTGCTGGAAAAGGCTTTTGCCAAAGCACACGGCGACTACAGTGCCATTAATGGCGGCTTTGTAGGCGAAGGTATCGAGGACCTGACTGGAGGTGTCACGTCGGAAATCTTTGCAACCGACATCTTGGATAAGGACAAGTTCTGGCGCGAAGAGCTCATGAACGTCAATAAGACGTTTCTCTTCGGATGTGGCCAGATGGGCGGTATCTACGGCGCTCGCAAAGGTATCCAGGAGAAACATGCATACTCCGTCATGGAAGCTCGCGAGATCGATGGCCAGCGCCTGCTGAAGCTTCGGAACCCCTGGGGCCGCACCGAGTGGACTGGTCGCTGGAGCGACGGTTCAGAAGAATGGACTCCAGAATGGATGAAGAAGCTCGACCACAAATTCGGGGACGACGGTGTCTTCTGGATCTCGTACAAGGACCTTCTGCGTACCTACCAGCATTTTGACCGTACACGACTGTTCGGTCCGGAATGGACGGTTTCTCAGCAGTGGACAAGTGTCAACGTTCCGTGGAGCGTCGACTACCTCGACACCAAATTCAAGATACATCTCGCGAAGGGCGGCCCCGTAGTCATCGTGCTTAGCCAGCTTGATGATCGCTACTACCAAGGTCTGGAAGGTCAGTATGAGTTTAACCTACAGTTCCGGCTCCACAAAGACGACGAAGAAGAGTACATCGTTCGCAGCAACGGCACGTACTACATGACGCGCTCTGTCTCTACCGAGCTGGATCTTGAGCCTGGTAATTACACCGTCCTGCTCAAGATCAAAGCGACTAGAATTCCTGACAATCCGACACCTGATGAAGTCATTCGGATGACCTGTACCAAACGGCGCGAGAAGCTACTCTCGATCGGGCTGTCTTACGATCTCGCACATGCCAAAGGACACTTCAGGGAGCAAGAAGAAGACAAGGCCAAACGTCACAAAGAGGAGAGAGTCGAGCGCAAGAAGGCCGAGATGAAGCAAGCTCATCAACGCCGTAAGAGATTACGCCAAAAGGCTGAGCTGCGCGACCTGAAGAAAGCTGCGAAAGAGACGCGCAAACTCAATCGATCTGGCGACATGGCAGAAGTCGAGAGGAAGCTCGAAAGCCTGTCTGGTCTTGGAATAAATGTCGAGGAAGACAACCGCACTTCCGGCGACGAAGACGCTAAGCCTGTTCACCAAGCGGTCTCCAGGCACCATCGTGCATCGAGCCTTGACCCACTCCGTGAGCGCTCGGCTAGTCCAGGTGGCGGTTTTGGCGGCCGGAGCGGATACAACAAAGGTCGTGATGGCTACAATGCATCGCTTCCCGGAGCATTGCAGGGTCGTGGCGGCTACAACCGCGACAGCCATGGCTCTGCGACCTCTGAAGCTTCAATCCTTCAAGGACGTGGTGGATACCACCACAGTCCCCAACCCTCTCCTGCGACCCATAGTCAAGGCTTTCAAGGGCGCGGAGGCTACAATCAGAATATGCCTGGAGAGCTGCAGGGTAGAGGAGGGTACAACCAGAATATGCCTGGTGAGTTGCAAGGCAGAGGGGGGTACAACCAGAATATGCCAGGAGATCTCCAGGGCCGCGGAGGTTACAACCAAAACATGCCTGGGGAGCTTCAGGGTCGCGGTGGCTACAACACCGACTTTCCTGGCGCATACCAAGGTCGCGACGGATACAACGAAGGCCAGATCACGGATTCGCCTATTCCTACGCCATTGCCGACGCCTATCCCCACGCCGCTGACTGATGAGTTCCGTCCTGGAACGCCCGGTCAAAGGACATACAGTCCGCGTCCTGAGCACCGACCATCAACTGGCGTTCGCCGGGCTACACTCACCCCCATCCCGGGTATCCGACCTGGTATTCAGGTCACTCGCGGACGAAGTGCTAGCGAGTACTCCCACCGCGCTCAGCACGGAATGCACTCGCCCGACGACATGTCCGACGACTCCTGGGATTCTGATCTCGATGGCCCCTGCTCGCTCGACTCAGATCTCTCCGACGATGAAGACAACATTCCGCGCATGTTCTCTGAACGCCAGCGCTATATCTGCTACAACAACACCCGCTACCCCTACGTCGAAGAGGAAGATGAATTCGAGCGCGACCCCTGGAACGCTGTGTGCGTCGTCGGTCTCCGCGTCTTCAGTAGAGACAACACCGATGTCACCATCGAAGTGCAAAACAGTGAGGGCGAGACCAAGAAGAAGTCCGATGGCGACGATGCAAGTGTAGCAAGCATGGGTACGATCAGACGCAAGGAAAAGGAACTCGATGTCGATGATAGTGCGGCAGATGCGACGAGTCCGATGCGCAAGAGAAATACTGGTCTGGATGATGCGCTTGACTCTAAATTGAGTCGGGCCGATGAAGCGGAGCTCGTGAGCCAAATTGGCACGGCGCCGGCAGGCGTGGAGAGGAGTCGCCAGGGGACATTGAGCTGAGCGAAATGGGAGCGTATTGTCGGGGTTCGATGAAGATGAGAACGTACTATTTGGAGTTCGGTTGCTTTCAGATTGATAACGCTTTGGCTAGACTTTCGCTGTTAATTTGTCGATAATGGGCACAGTCTTTAGAAGTCACGTGGAGTTAAATACTGTGGCGCAGCAATCTGATCCGCAGTGTTTGACTGCAGATATACATGCTCTTCATGTCTCCCATTTACCTATGATGATATACCCAACTCGCGCGTGCATAACAAATTCCTTGCGCGTGCTTTCTCGATGGATTCGTGGCACGAGTGAAAGGGGTCGGTGATGTCATAGCGCGAGGCTTAGCAGCATCCGCCGCAGCCTCACTGTGGCCTTCGCGCTTTTCTCATCCGCGACCAATCTTCACACCATCCAACAATGCACCCTCCATCGACCCCTACCTCTAGTTATTTCGTGTTGGCTGGCAATATCTCACTACCGGTTATCTTCATGTCGTCGTAGACCCAGGATGCCTTCGTCAGCGTTCGCGATGTCTTCCCCTTCAGCAGCTGAACCGCTTTTAGACGTTATTGTCGTTTCGTGGGCTTAGCTTTCAGAGCCGCCTTGGGCGGCTACGCATGCTCTGTCCATCATGTATGGATAGTGTTAGAGCTGCTGTGGGTGTATTGCTGTGCCTCATGCCCGGTATTTGGTGGGGTCGAAATTGCCCCTCATTGCTGTTCAGAGGCATCACCATCGTTCCTTCTACATCCTTTTACTCTATATATCATCATGAGGTTTTGCGACGAGTGCGTTAAACTCAATATAAACCCCGCAAAGTTCCTTCCTCCAGCGGATCTCGAGGAGCCGCCGTGGTCGCACAAATGCAATGTATACATAAGGCCATCGGAATGCGACCTATGTCAGCTCATCGCAGAGTTGATCGAAGCGACTATTGCCTACAAGATACCCTCTGTTGTCAACGATCGGGGTGCACGAACCTGCCTGGTCAATTCTCGTACGCCTATAGTGGGGAATACGAAATCCAAATTTCAACCTTGCGTCGCACTGGAAATCCATGGTCTGGACAGAATCTATGAATGGGGAGCGGGGATTCGACCAGCCACTAAAGATCTTCTAAAGTACCCTTACTTCAGTCGTATCCTTCCGCAAGGCCCATCGTTTCTGGATTTTGAGCACATCCAACATTGGATTACCCGTTGCGAGAGCGAACACTCGCATTGCCGAGAGAGATCAAAATTGGAAAGCGACATATCCGTCGAGAACGTTCTTGTCATCGACGTCGTAGGCCAACGCATCGTCCCTGCCCCGAAGAATTGCCGATATATAGCCCTGAGTTATGTGTGGGGAAATGCCACGCAGGTGCAGCTGAAAAAGGACAACCTCCTGGACCTCTCCCGCGAGTCTAGTTTATCCTCTCCCACCGTTCCCAAAACTATACGCGATGCTATGATCTTAGTAGAGAAGATTAGCGAGAGGTATTTGTGGGTGGATGCTCTGTGCATCGTTTCCGACGACGCTGCTGCGAGGCAGGCTGCCATTTCCAACATGGACAACATCTACGCAGGGTCGCTTCTTACTATCGTTGCGGGGACTTGCAGTAGCGCAGACGATCCGCTTCGCGGTGTGAGTACAGAACGCTACTGTAAGCAAATCACTCGCGCGATATCGTCGGAGGTGACCCTCCTGGCACATTTTGACATCGAGCACTTATTCAGAGAGACTAAGTATTGCGAGAGGGCATGGACGTATGTAAAGCATCACGACAATGCCCGAGAAACACCCACTCACGCATATTAGTTTCCAGGAATTCCAGCTGGCATCTAGGTTGCTCGTCTTTGCCCCAAACGATCAGGTATACTTCCTATGCGATGAAGCTAGTTATACTGAAGACGGCCCTGATGATTGCGTTCGCAGCTCATCAGATAGACTTGCGGTCTCTAACAACAAGAGCGAGTTTACGTTCTCTCTCAAGCGACGTCTACATGGGCATCTTCCCCATACCAATTACCGGTGGGCACTGGCAAGATACTCAAAACTCAAGATCACCAAAGAAGAGGACATACTGAATGCCTTCGCTGGTGTGGTGAAACGAATTGGTGTTGGAAGCTGTTATGAGGGCCTACCGGTTGCTTACTTCAATCACGCCTTATTCTGGAAGGGCGGCACCTTGGAGCGACGCAAGTGCTTCCCAAGTTGGACCTGGGCAGGCTGGAGTGGTCTTCAGTTATATTGCAGCGAAGAGATTGACTATCTACATATGTATGGCGACGCAAAGCGATATCCGAATGACGGGCATCGAGAATGGGTGCATAAGGCATCGGAGATGGAACTTATTCAACTTTGCGTCAAGCATGCGACGTGGATAGTATATTATGTCTGCGACAACGCGAGTGCTGACGCCCAACCCCGATGGCTACATGGCGGCGATGAGTATGGCAAGGATGTCGATCTGGCCAGAGAAGCCCACGAGGCGAGATTTCCAGGACTCCCGCGCAACTCCCTACCAGCTAAGCTATGCTACGAGCGCTCAGACGGCACTGCGGGGACGGAACGCATGCGTCCATCGGTACTACATTTCTGGACAGTGTCGGTTTATTACGAGGTTCGGGATCATCCACCGCGTGAACAGCCTGTCATGGGGGGTGGGGACGGCAATATGATAGATTCGGAGGGCAACATTGTCGGAAAGTGCGAATACGATGCCGCGGTCTGCTCAGAGGAAGTGGAGGCGGCTATATCATGTCGCGAGTTCATCATTATCTCCGAAGAGGGGGATTTGAGCTATGAACGGCGGGAGAGTGCTTCTTACGTTCCTTCTCAGAGGTACAGAGTCCTCATGATTGAGTGGAACGGGGATGTCGCCGAGAGGATTGGATCTGGCTATCTCCAGCGAGAAGGCGTGTTCAAGTCGTGTCGCAGGCCGATGAAGTGGAAGGAGATTGTACTTGGATGAGCTACTTTCTGTCGCTGTTATGCGAAGTCATGAGGTCAATCGAACGTTACGTGCCATCACCCTCTCACGTTGTCGCCTAGACCCGAAGTACTGTGAGCACATCGCCGCTCACATTACTTACGTTGGACATGATCTTACTACTGAATAAGTTCATGACAATGTTATAAGATGACATCATGATGTACAGCACGAAACCTCTCACAAAGATTAAGACCGACTTTGGTGGGGCTATCAGGATGCAAATCACAGCAGACTATCAATATTCAAAGGAGTGACTGGTATTCTTTCTAAATGAGTGACTAACTAGAGGACCCGTGTGAGGCCAACAGTTGAAGCAGCGAGGAAATCAGAACGCAAGGGTCGAGACGGACGAAGGAAAACGGGCATGGTGTGGGCAGGGAAAGGGGGGTGGGGCGGTAAGAGATCGCAAAGGACAAGGCGAAAAAAGGGAAGGAAGGAAAGTGTGGGCAGGAGGGGTATGGGGAGTGAATGAGGTGGTGGATGCGCGAACATAGGAAAGAAAGAGATGTGTGAAAGAGCGACTGATCAAGTCCGACCAGCTCCCGAAGGAACGGTAGAAGAAAGGAGAGAATCGTGCCAACAGCGCTGTGATCTGGGCGCCACATGATAGATCAACGGGTTAGATGTAGAACATCTTCTCATCGAGCTGTTCCAGCCAGGGATTGTGGCGTCCGAACGGTTGACTCACTTCGTTGTTGCCACTCGGATTGTCGCTGAAGAGATACTCGCGCATCACCTTCACCATCTCTTTGCCGTTTGCCTCGACCTCTTCGTCGCCTCCGTGCAGTCGGCGCAACATGCTGGGCACGAGGTCAGATCGATTAGTAACGGCAAACCGGAAGTAGTTGAAGGTGTGGAGTGCGAGCTTTCGGGCGTAGTACAACGGAAGTGCGATTGCGACGCGCTTATCGAGCTGGAAACTAGTGTTCAAGTTGTACGTCTGTGATCTGTTAGCGGAGATAGTGAAGTAATATCTGAGGACTTACCAGTCGTGCCAGGTCTGCCATGCTCAGACCGAGGGAAGGCATAGTTTCTGTTGCGTGCTGAACAAAGTACCGGAACTGACGGCGTTTGTTGGAAGCTTCCAGCTGGCTGGTAGTAAAGTGGCTCATCTCCATGTCGTCCGTGCTGGGTTTCGATTGGGCATCGTAAGGAGAATCTCGACATCTGTTGGCAACCACGTAGGTGAACCTCACCCTCGCACCAAACATGGCAATCAGGGCTCTGGAGATGACATCCTTCTCTCTGTCGATGGTTGTCTTCTCCAGGTATCCGATACTGTCACGGTAGAAGACGACAGACGGAACGCCCTCAGCATGGTATTTCTTCCACGCCAGGAGCCTCTCGGTCACCATGACATCGAGCTCAAGGATTTGGGATTCAGTCCTGCGCTTCAGATGTTTGCTAAGCCGTTTAGCTGAGCTATAGGTCGGCTGCAAACGTACCGAGCCCGGAAATTTGGTCAACTGCTCGTCGATGGAAGCTACCACAGCTGCAACCGAAGGACAGTGCTCGGCACATCCAGGTTCGGGGTGCGATATATGTGCTCCGATGATTAATGGATTCGAAACACCGCTTATGCCACTCCGAACGTCGGCCGTGAAAAGCGGTTGACCGTGCATGACCGCAAGAGTCTGGATGACTTTCCGTGGAAAATAGTTGAGTTTGCCTTCATTGGCTCGTACTGACTCTTCGAGATTCTTTTCTGTCATGCAGAATGTTACAGCACCGATCTTTCGGTTGCCAAATTTCTGTAAGTCTGCGCGGATATTTTGAAGCTCTGATGCAGACCATCCGGTACTGTCGATGATCGCTAGGATGGTGTTTGGCTTTTCTCGGTATAAGGCTTGCAGCTCAGCTGAGCCCCCAAAGTCTGGTATGAGTAGCAGTGGCTTCGTGTCTGCAATTGAGGCGATGGGATGTCTGAAGTCCGGATCGATCTTCATGAGCTGTGTGTCATTGTTCTGCGCTTTGAGATCCTCGACTATGGTGTTGAAGCTTATCGAAGAATCCCGTTGCATCCCTTTCGCTTTGACGTAAATGATGCCAAATTTCAGATTGATAAGTTGGCTCAGGATCGGGGCTATATTCTGCTTCGGAGGAGTCGGCTCTGGCTCCGTGCTTCCTTTCGATCCTCTTGGGGTGAGCGATTCGAATTCCCCGATGGGAATTTGCTAGATGAGAAGTCAGCTGAACTTTTCCAACTCCTCAAAATTATTCTTCACACTTACTTGCAATTCGTCATAGTCGAGATAGTGGACGAGAGGTTCAACGATACTGTTAGATAATTCCTTTGCACGCATCTCGTGGTCGTCATCTGATTCGTAAGCCTTCCGCGCGCGCTTCATGAGAGCTTTCGTCAATGCTTGGTGAGTGATCATTTGATCCCCGCATGTGATTAGAGTCTCGAGGGGTACCCATGTGTTTCTAGCAATCTCAGCAAGTGGAAGCGAGGGGTACTCTAAGCTTCTCTTGAGTAGTTCTGGTGCGAAGTCAGTCCATCGCGCTTCGAGAAAGGTTGGGCGCATCTGGGTAACCTACTGGTCGCAAAGTACTTGTGAACGCTAAAGGTCTCTTTCCCAATCTGGAAGTCCGGAACATCGCCTGATAGCCTGATGTTTTGAATAACGAAAGAGTGTTTGTTAGCGGTATCATTGGTACCAATGGACGACTGCGACGCGCCTGCACCTTGAGATGGAGCAATAGTGCTATTTCGAGGTGATGCACGCGACAAGTTTCCGGTTGAAAGGTCTTGTCCAGTTGCAGTACCTGTTGTGGTGCTTTCAGTACCCGATGTTGTCACGTCGAGCGCGTCGTGGTTTCGAGCAACGTGGAGACCAACCAGCATGGATCGGAGAGTCGGAAGATCGATCTGTTCAGGTCCGGTAAGAACCCTAGGGCCCAGAACACAAAGCACCAGCTCGGAAAGGCGGATACCATCCCCTGAGCCCGGCACGAGATCGAATTCAAGATGCAGAGCCCCCTGTACGGGGTCAACCTTGACTTTAGACCGGAACAAGACCTTCAAGATTTTGGCCTCTTTGATAACTACCGCATCTTGCGACTTCAAGGTTGAGAATGCCGACCAATCTGAAGAGACGGATGTTTCGGACCTGAACTCTGGTTTGTTTGGCGAAGCCGGGTCCTCAGCGCGATTATCGAACAGTATCTCCTTGCAGTTACTCAAGGATCCGTTCGGAGGAACAGATCGGACGGTGACATCTCGGATGAGCAGCTTGAGCATCTTCCAGTACTTGTCGGTCGGAGCCTCGGTCTTGACGTCAAACACCTCGCGAGCCTGTACGTTGCAGTACACAGCCTCCGCGGTCTCTTTGTTTCTGACTCGCTTCATGATCGTCGGCAGGAGAATGTCTTTCTGGTCGCGTAATCTTCGAAGCGACATCTCGGTGGTCTCTTCGATGTCGATGTCCAGAACGAGGATGTGATCGGTCAGTCCATTCTTCGCCGCTTTTGAGAATCCGGTTTCGGCTAGTCTAAGCGAATAAATGTTCTCAAGCCCAGGAAGCTCTTGCTTGACGAAGCTTTCGATGGCATGCCTCCTCAACCTCTTGCTAACGATAGGGCGATGATCACTGGCCGGATCGACCTCTGGATTGACGAGACTGGTCACTTTGACTGGAACCACGTGGATGCTGGGCAGCTTCTTGAAGAAGTAGCTTACGCGACATAAGGCGGTGTTGCTGGGTGGCTCTACGGAAGGCAAAATCGTCGATAGCCAACTTTGGATGATAGTCTCCGGGTCGGGGTCGTCGGAAGCTCCATCGAGTTGACTTGAAGCGAGATTGACACTTCTCGGGCGCTTTCTCAGGGCACCGGGAGCTGGATCGGATGAACTAGTCATCTTTGTAAGGCGCAAAGATGAGAGTGTGCTCTGGTGTGGTTAGTCAAGAATGGCAGTGATCTTCGAGCTTTTTATGCTACGAAAGTGTCCAGTGTCATGTTTGCTGCCAACGGCCATTCAGTCATCCGTCCATACTATGTTAGCTTGTCAGGCTCAATTCAGATCACGGTGTCCTACCGCAAATATCTGTACATGACATGCTTACTATCAATCCTCTACATCTCGCTTGACAAGTGGTTTGCCGTACATCATCGTGACATACCCACCGCCCAGTGGCTTGATCGAAGCAAGATTGTGGCATAGGATTTGGAGGATAACGCGGAAAAGGATTGCGGGGTTCCAAACACAGGGAAAGTAATAATACGAAGAAAATGGTACTCAGATGCTCTTGGCTGAATCGAAGGCGACTCGTTTGAAGATTTGGCGATGCGGGGACATAACAAGCTTGATCTTCTTACTGTAGCCAGTACTCTGCTCGGACCGAAGATTATTAGATATCCAGCGGCGTCGGGTTGTTGACTTTCGTCTTCGACCACCTGGAGGGCAGTAATGTAATTGATGACGGCACGGTCTTCGAGGTACCATTAAAAGTACATGCGCAGTATATTCACGGCCAGAGTTTTGCAGCATACGTTGGCTGGTTGGTGTGCGACGGTGGAGTGTAGAGGCGTAGGATCAGGGATGATGAAGCACATGATGACGTCATCTAACGTAATCCACATTGCCGACTGCCTACCGAGCTAGCCCTCTCATTCAACAAGCTTATCCTTTCATGTCGCATTTATGAAGATTGTCGCATAGTTAATGCCGCAGAAAATTCACGATGCACGGAACCGTGAGACCGCAACGGTCCTACTGTCGCAAGGTACCTTTCGATTCGGTTTCTAGCTTGACACCTAGGCACTAAGACAATGCATCATACCAGTCCAACTGCAGCACACATAATACATGTGGAATACGATTGCAGGGGACTAATGCGAATTACAGTATAGGAAGAACCTCGCACTTTGCGACAGACGTTCTATCGTGCGCTCGTACCATGCGCCGCTACTTATGTATATCTTTTCGCGATCTACGACCCAACTCTTCCCATTTCTGCGACACAGCTCCCGAGCGCAGCGTCACGATCCTGACCCCACGCTTCGCTCTTTTGCTTCGTGCAATGTGGGCCTTGATCTCATCCTCAATGCTTTTTGGCGCCGTCTTAACCTCTTTGTTCGGCGGACATGGTGCATTCGCAACGGCGTCTTCCTCATCTTCTGCTGGCATCTCCTCACTCTTCCCTACTTTCTGCTTCTTACCCTTCTTCTTAGTACTGATACATATCCTCTCCGCAGCTACTGCCATTTCGGCATCCTCAACCCGACAAAGTCCTAGTTTTCCCAACACGCTAGCCTCAACCTCCGCTCCGTACGCCTTGCGGAACTGGTCATCTAGCATGCGCTTCACAGCTGCAGGCTCAACCTGCATCATCTTGCAAGTCGGAAATATGGCTAATTCAAGCTGCTGTGCCATCGAACGGAGAAGCACATCGTCGACCTCATCGCGATCAATGATGGGCAGCTCACCGCGGAGCTTGCCGATGACTGCGTGTTTCTCGTCATCGTTGAGATTGGCAGCTTGATATTGCTCAAATGTGTATTCAGTGATGCTAGGTTCGCGTTTCGCGACTGGAGTGGTATTGGGTGGCAAGAAGGAAGGTGGATGTGCGGGAGTGCCGATTCTTATGTCATTCACTCCTCTCAGACGCCCCACGACAACTCTGGGTTCGCTTTTCTTGTCGCGTTTAGGCATACCTTGATAGATGCAGTGCGATGTTCGGAGTTGAGTTGGATAGGCGTTTCTGTTGACGAACGTCATTGTGTAAGCAACCAAAAGCTTTTGTAGCCAGAAGGTGCTTTGCACATGACCTACTGGCTCTGTAATTCACTTCTATTTTGATCTCATCGGAGCGAGACTATGCTTTCTGATGCGCTCGCATCGGTGGTTGGCACTGTACGGGCGCATACGGCTCGCTGTCTTGCATTACTGGTAGATGAGAACGATTTGACAAGAGTGAAAACGCGACGCGTTTGATGAGAGTAAATGTTTCATTAATGGTTTTATCATATCATTCACATCGCATCGTGCGCCCCGTGCCTCCGGATCGCTTCAAGCTCATAGCATAAACAGACCGGCAAGAACACCGAAGACGCTGACACCAACGGCGCCTTGACCAAGACGTGCAGCTGCGTTCTCAGTCTGCTGAGGCGGTGCACCAGTCGTGGGTGAAGTGCCGTTGCTGGTACCGTTACCAGCTCCGGGAGTGTCCTCCCTCTGGCCGTCGACCTCCTCGATACGTCCATCGAGCTCGATGTTTACTGGTGTCTGGCTCAAGATGTACGAAGTGAGTACCTCATCCTGAGTGTCCAAGGTGATGAAGTCGGTTGATGGCTCGAAGAAGTTGTCACCGCCACCAGCGATGAAGTCAAGAGTGACCATCTGGTAGGTAGTGTCGTTGTTGAGAGGCTCGTCGTCGATGGTGACAGAGATCAGCTTGGAGTTGTTGGCATTCTCGGGGTTGTATTCGACCTTGATGCCGGTGCTGACCTGGAAGAAGGAGGTAACCTCCCTGCCATTGCCGACGTTGACACCAGTGACGATACCTTCCAACGACTCCCAGAGAGTCTTTCCGTCAATCTCGACTTGAACGATGGCGTTGCCGAAGGGGAACGAGGTCAATACTTCGCCGCGGGTAATGTCACCCTGGTCAATGGTGGCACGGATACCACCGGCGTTGATGAGCGCAAAGTCGACGTCGTCGGTGTTGTTCTTACGGTAGGCGAGCATAGCATCAGCCATGAAGTCACCAAGCAGACACTCTTTCTGTTGGCAGGTCGTCTGGTCGAGCTCTACTTCGCTGGTACCAAGGACCTCAGCAGCGAACTCCTCGAAGGGAATGCGCCACTCCTCAATCTGCTCTTGAAGGTCCTCATCCTGTTCAGTAGTGTTGGTGAGGTGAATCGGGGCGCCATGATAAGCGAGAATCTTGCCCTGAGGATCGTATGTGACATCTATGTAGCCGAGGTACTCGCCCCAGCGATAGGCAGTAACAATGAAGACCTCATCGCCATCTTGGTTCTCAACAATGGTTGGGTATTTGCCCTCGGCGTCTTCCATGTCACCGAGGAGGGTGTGGCTGTGGCCGCCCATGATGAGCTGGAGACCAGTGGTAGCCTTGGCCAGCTCCTGGTCTTTGTCGTAGCCAATGTGAGTGAGAGCAGCAATCCTGGTGATGTTGGTGGTGGCCTTGATCTCATCGATGGCACCTTGGACGGCCTCAACGGTGTTAGAGAAGACGGTGGTAACATCGGCGTTGCTGAGACTACCAGTCTCCTCTGCAGTGACACCGATCAGCGCCAAGCCGTGCTCCTCGAAGATGGTGTATGGCTTGACAGTCTTGTTGACGTTCTCGTCTTCGGAATGCACGTTCGCGCTGACGATGGGGAATGTGAGGTTGACCAGGAATTCTCCGAGCGCCGCATCACCGCCATCAAACTCGTGGTTGCCGAGAGTCATGGCATCAAATCCGAGCTGGTTTAGAGTCTCCGCAATCTTCTCGCCGCCGTAGTAGCCGTAGAACAGAGTGCCCTGGAACTCATCACCGGCGTTCAAGAAAAGACTGTCCTCGTAGTTGGGGCGTTGCTCCTCGATAATGGTCTTCACACGTGCGTAACCACCATAGCAGCCGCGCTCGGGCCTGGTGCAGTCGGTTCCTGAGGAGCTGAACTCATCAAGGTGGGCATGCACGTCGTTGATATGGAAAAATGCTGGATCACATGAGCAGAAGCAATGTTGGAGTCACCGCACGCTGACTTACAGATGTTGTAGTTTCCATCCGCATCGATACCTCGCTTCACCATACGCTTGCTGTACAGCGCGTCTTCTGCTTGAGCGGTCGCCGCCAGCGCCGAGACGGCGATGAGTGACGCGCTAGATCGAGTGGCGAACTTCATCCTCACTTCGACTGGGCTTGGTGGAGTTGGTGAGAAGAGGCGCGAGCACGACAGTAAGCCACCTCTCTGGCAGCCTGTCACTATTTGTACCACGCAAACAAAGCGGACGCCGCCGCCTCAGTAGCTGCAGTCACGGCATTTCAGCCTTGGCGACCTTGGCGGTGGCCGTGCTTAATTCTCGGCAACTGCCTCTTGAGGTTTGGCGCCTTGCTGTGCCTGATAACAATTCACCAATGAGCAACACACGTGCGACGTGGGCTTACAGGACGCAGGAACGTTGCGCGAAGGCCTGGAACTCGGCGTTGCCTTCTGCATGAATTCGATGACATTGCCGTCAACATGTGGGCTTGGGAAGTAGAATAACCAACTCAATGGGCGCTTAGAGAGGCGACTGCAGTTCTCTGGGAGCCGAGCTATCCATAGTCGAGTTCATACTAACGGGAAAACGGGCGGACCGATGACCGTGATGATGATACCGGTAACGGGCCAGATGTGGCATGCCAACTCCGAAGTCCCCAAGACCTGGATCCTGGAAGCCCCAGACTTCAAGAACAGGTTCGTTCGTACGTGGAGGAAGACGAACATGCATAGTACATTGCGCTACGACAAAAAGACGAATGAGTAGTAAGCAAACAAGAACGGTATACAAAATGTAAAAATCGCCCAAACGCAATCCTCCAACATCAAAGCCAACAAAACCGTTATCACACCTGTGCGAGCCTGCCGCACCTCCTCCAAGACGCTCGCGTCCCACTGCATCGGTTTCCAAGTCGTAAAAGCGTTCGCGATAAATGCGGGGTCCCACCACTCGCCCCGCCCTGTCGAAAAGGACGCCCCGGCTTTGTTACGTGCTAGTGATCGTCAGCGTAAACCCACTTATCTTACCGGACCTCCATCAATCCTCCCATCATCTCATTCCATCTCTTGAACAGCGCTCCTTTCTCGTCCGTAACCAAAGCCTTGATAGTCGTCGTTAGCGAAGAACGTGGAATTGCTTTAGAAGTCTCTTACCTCCAACAGTCCCATCTCTCAGATCACCAAATCGGCACCCTGAAGACATTTCAGGTGTTCGTCCGCAAACTTCTCTAACCGTGACTCAACCCCAGTGGTCGGCCATCGCAAAGGCTTCTTGTACGCCTTGACACCCTTCGCCGGGATAGCTGCATCTTCGAAAGGCTCCTTGAACGACCCGAAAACCAGCACCGGTGTTCCCATCGCCCGATTACCGCACCACAACTTGCCAGCCTTGCCGATGTTGCTCAGATCCTGCATCATGCCAACGTCATCCGCGGTGATGACATTAGAGGCCTGCAAGGCGATCCTGAAGTCTGCGTTGCCGTAGTCAAGCTGACCCAGCGCTGGTCGCTCGCTGCGAGCCAACGCTTCTTGGCGGCGGCGCGTCTCGTACCGCTGGACGCTGGCGTAGCGGTTGAGGAAGCGTCGCTTGATGGTCAGAGCGCCACTGTCGGAGCCTTCAAAGAGTTGAGTTGCACCTCTGCCTGGCGAGGATGGCTGAGAGTGGAGAAGGCCCGTCAGTGGCTCCCAGGAAAAGGACGCTGTGGACCCATCAACTGCAGTAGCGGACTGCTTGACGGTCCCTTCTACGTCGTAGAAGCGTGGCGCGATGGGTCCCTCAACGTAGCAAACGTGCTTCTTGACGGCCTGGGAGTTGGGCTTGCGCATGGCCGACTTCAGTACAGTCTTGGCCTTGCGTGATGCCTGTGCATCTGGCTTCCTTGCGGGCCTCTTCGTGTTCGCACGGCTGACTCTGCGCTTCGACAACGAAACTGGAGCCAAGTTGCGCTTCGGGAGCGACTTGGCAACAGTGGTTGGCTTGTTCGGAGTCTTGCGCAGAACTACCACCGGAGCGACCGGCTCGCGTGGCTTCGACGCCGCGGCGTCGCGATTCGATGATGATGTTGACGTTGTCTTCGAAGTAGTCATCTGTCGTTTCGTAGTCTTCTGGGAGACAACAACAGATTTTGGCTTGACAACAGGCAACCGTGAAGCTGGAGCCTTTGCCGAATGTGGCCTTTCGACAAAAGCTAAAACTGAAAGTTGTTAGTTGTGAAAACAATTCGGGAATACTAAACCTACCTCCTTCACTGGCAGCCTGTGTCAGATGAGACTCAGTCGTCACCGTAGTCCTTGATCGCACGCGCTCCAGACCAACCGAATCACCGGTGTAGTCAGGGCATCGAGACAGCCCAACGAACCAATCCCGATTTGTGCGCAGCCCCATACCGAGCCGCTTCATACTGACCATCTTCCGTCCGAAGAGGTTCATGGCAGAAGTCTGCTGCTCAGGGCTGACGGAGTCGTCGAAGCTGTTGTCGTTGAACATGAGCGAAGTGTTGTCCATGTCGTCGTCCGCGGGCTCATCGATCTCCGACGCCGGCTCTTCAAACTCCATCGTAGGCTTCTCGGTCTCCTCATATAACTCTTCCTCGTCAACCTCCGCCTCCGTAGTGGTCTCGGCAGCGAGTACCGTAATCTTACGCCGAATAACCACACTCGTCATCCTCGCCCAAAGCCTCGACTGTCTCCGTACACTAGCCTCTTTCACCGCCGTAATCGTAGGCCTCGGGATACGCGTCTTACCAATCTTGCTATCCACATTCTGCTTATAGTCAGCTCGAGCTCTAGCAAGTATCTTGGGTACTCTTGGCGCCGAAGCGGTAGTAATTGTCCTTGACGCCAACACACGAGGTGCTGGCTTGATTTGCTTCGCCGCCACCGAAGTAGCGGCTAGCCTTGTCCTTGAAGAAGTTGGTCGATGGAGCCGCTGGTACAGCGGCCTGACCGGGTTGGCAGTGACATTAGTGTTGACTGCAGCGCGGCGCATGTCGGGGACGCGGCGGGCAGGAGAGAGCGCATTCACGACTTTCTTGGTAGTGGCAATTTGCATTGTGACTAGTCTGTAACGATGTGAGTGTCTGGATATGAGAGAAGGTGCAAAAGGAAGGGGGCTTACTCGAATGTGTGGATGTGGTGAGGAGGCAGAAGTCGGGTGGGATCAAAATATTGTATGTGTGGGTTGCGGGCGCCGACCCGCGAGTTTGCTATGGCAACGAGAAAAATTCTCTCTATCTCGACAGAGATGGGATGAAATTAGTGTTGGAATTATACGCTGTTGTCTGCATTCCGTTTCGCGACGACGCGGTCGACATGCACTGCGTTCTCAAAGTCGCGTCGACGATGCAGACGCGCTAGAGCATCAGATCGCAACGCCCGATGCGCTGGGGCTTATCAATACTCACCTATTGGCTCAAAGACGTCAACATGGCCCGCACTCAAGCTTAAGATACACCGATGATGCTAACGAATATCGTGTGGATTCATTTAGATTAATTACTTCCGTTCATCACACGTTTGTATCTAACTAGCAGTAAGAACAACCTTCCCACCACTCAAGCCCTCCGCCTTCGCCTCAACTACAATCTCCCCACTAGCACCCGCCTCGCTCCTCACGATAGCCAGCGCCATTCCACCAAACGCCTTCCTCTTCGTCACCGGGAATGGGCTCATGTCTGTCGGATCACCATTATCCGTAGCAACGACAACACCCGGGCCAGACGAGACCTCAAAGCTAATCTCATCATCCGCCATTGGAACCAAGATACCGTTCTCGTCATGCACGGAGACAGTGAGGAACGAAAGGTCATAGCCGTCACCAGTGATTGTCGTGCGATCAGCAGTCACGTTCAGCGACGCAGCAGAACCTGCTGTGAACTGAGATGCCGTGGCCCATTCTTCGCCGTTTTTGTATGCAACGACGCTGATGTTGCCGGGACGATACTTCACACCATCCCAGCGGAGTCTGTAGTCGTACTTCCCTCTTGACTGACGGCCTGCGGAGATACCATTGACGAAAAGTTCTGCCTCGTCACCAGAAGTGTGGACATGTACTGGTGTGATCTCGCCGATGCGATCTTCGGGCCACGTCCAATGGGGGAGGATGTGGGCCATGGGTAGATCTGGTCTCCAGCGTGCTTGGTAGAGGTAGAAGCGGTCTTTCTTGAAACCAGCCAGGTCGATGATACCGAAGTAGGAACTGCGGCTTGAGTTGTCGTATGGGGTGGGTTCACCGATGTAGTCAAATCCAGTCCAGACAAATTCACCAGCGACATATGGGTGCCTGTCTTGCTGCTCGAAGACTTTATCGGGCGATGCGGCCCATTCAGGTGCGTAGAGATCGTATGAAGACACAATACTGTTCTCAGGGTCACCGCCTTCCCCTGGTCCGCCGCCTACGATGGCACTCTTGTTCGCGGTGATGGGGAAGAGGTATTTGCCGCGAGTGCTGAGTGCTGATGCAGATTCGGTGCTCCAGATCATCTTCTCGGGGAATTCTTGTTTGAAACTGGGGAAGGTGCTCACCCAGGAGTCTCCTTTGCCTTCACCTTGGTAGTTCAGACCGATGATGTCGATAACGGCTGCTATTCCAGTAGTGGCATTAGCGTTGTTCATACCGATGGTCACCTGGCGAGTAGGATCTTCTTCGTGAGCTATATCTTGGAGTGTTCTGCAAGTCTCGGTACCAGTAGAGTTCCTTTGTTCAGGAAGCTCGTTGCCAACACTCCATGAGATAATAGAGGGGTGGTTGCGATCACGGCGAATGAATGATCGGAGGTCGGGCTCGTGCCATTCTTGGAAGATACGATGGAAGTCATTCTCCACTTTGGGAAAGTTCCAGGTATCGAAGATCTCGTCCATGACCATGAGACCGTATCGATCGGCGAGATCAAGGAACTCGGGGGCAGGCGGGTTGTGAGACGTGCGAAGAGCGTTATTGCCCATCTCTTGTAGGATTTCGATCTGACGTTCCGCAGCCCTGGTGTTGAAAGCTGCTCCAAGAGCGCCCAGGTCATGGTGGTTGCAAGATCCCTGAACGTAGATACGCTCACCGTTGATAAGGATACCTCGATTTGGGTTGTACGTGACCGAGCGAATACCAAATACAGTTTCATAGGTGTCCATAGCCTCTCCGCCGACTGATACGGTGGAGATAGCGACGTACTCGTTAGGCTTTTGGCTAGGTGGTGGCCCCCAAAGCTTTGGGTTTGGAACTGTGACCGAGCCATGTACTGCTTGTTTGGAATGGCCTGCAACGTCCGCGTTCGCTGCAGCAAATTTTGCGACAGCTTCACCAGTAGCTTGTTTCGTTGTTGCGTCGCGCTCGAAGACTTCGGTGACAACTTCAACATGTTGACTGCTGTTACCCTTGTTCTCCAGATCAAGGACCATCTCGACAGTAGCTTCCGCCTCCGAGACGCTAGGAGTAGTGACGTAGGTTCCCCAATGTCCGATATGCACTGGGTTGACAGTGACAAGCCAAACATTACGGTAAATACCAGCGCCCGGGTACCAACGCGATGAGTCGAGCTTGTTGTCCAGGCGAATAGCGAGTGTGTTCTCGCCAGCTTTGGCGTAAGGAGTAAGATCCAGACGGAAAGAGTTGTAGCCGTATGGCCATCCACCAACGAGGTGACCGTTCAGCCATACCGCAGCATACGACATAGCTCCATCGACATCCAGAAAGACGGATTTGCCAGATTGGAGGACTTCCGCATCCATGGAGAGCGTGCGGCGGTACCAACCGATTCCATTGATCGGCAAACGACCAAGACCTCCCTCAACGCCCGGAGCGTCGAATGTACCGGAGATAGCCCAGTCATGGGGCAGCGAGACAGCTTCCCACGCGGCATCGTCGAAGCTAGACTGAACATAGCTGATGTTGGCGCCGGGAGCAGCACCATATGGTCTCTCGTACTTTTCTCCAGTGATGAAGTCGTTCGCGCAAGGTAGCATCCACGGCTTCAAGCCCTCGTAGCTCAAGCCATCTGGATCAGAGGTGAATCGCTCAAATCGCCAGTCTGCATTTAGCGAAGTGCGTTGACGGCCTGATGTTGTAGATCGTGGCTTAGACACCACATGAGCGGCTGCGGAGTCGAAGCAGATTGAGAATAAGAAGCCGAGGAGTAGGATGCTGTACGAGTTGTACAGCGCTCGCAAGGAACCCGTCATCCTGGTGGGTGGTGATATGTTGGGAATATACCAACTTCAGAACTAGCTCATCTGATGGTTGATGGCACCGATGCTGTCACTAAGGATGAGCGATAAGTGTGAACGACGCAGACGGTAGATACACAGCTACTTTGTACCCGAGCAGAACCATACGATACGATAGAGCACACTACGGGTCATTTCCCTCCGTCCCATGCACACACTCCGTCATAAACGGAAGAAACATAATGGTCGGCCCGTCTGGGCAATACATAAACCGCTGCCCGTAGAACGTTTTTCGTAGGACATTAGCCTACAGAGGTACTTCCCCGCCATGCAGCGTGCGGGGTGGCTGTCTCGGCGATACTTGGCTGTCGGCTTAAACTGTCTTTGCATAGAACGGATCCACTTGCCATGGTGAAGCTTCCGGATAAGTTGTGGAGGATGAAGATCACGGAGGTTCAGTGGTGAGCTTCGGTGGTAGTGACGTCGCGAGCTAAGCCGAATGAGGTCATCGGTCCGCTTGCTATCTCCGCACGGTCCCGCAAGCGGGGTCAGCGAGCTGCTTCACGCTGGGGAGTCGTGGGAGCGATGAAATGAGTTGAAGTCTAAGGTATATAGCCGTGATTTTTGATTCGGTTGATGACCATGCAAAAGATAAAGAAACAAGTGAGACGCCGACAGAGTACCCGAACTTAACGAGAAAAGGAAAGACTCATCGCATCATTGGACAGCACCGAAAGGAAATTGTAAACAGCACTGCGAGAGAGGAAATCAACGGCGCATCTCCGAAACACCACCGTTGGGAGACTTCGACTCCTCAATCCGGTCCTTATAATCGTTGTGGCCGGTATAGGGCTCAGCGACCATAGGTGCCGCAGGTCCGCCCACGGCAGCATACCTCTTGCGCCTACGGAAGAAGCTGTGTCACGATCAGTCAGTATCTGTCTCAGTATCGCGACACTTGTGAGAGATCAGACTTACATAACAGCTCCGATAATGGCGATCAGAATAGGCAAAACTAGGCCAACGCAAACACCAATGATGATCTTGTTACTGACACCTCCGGTCGAGCCATTGACGATATCGTGTACATGGTCGCTTCCATCTTTGCCGTCTTCGTCGGGCGGAGCGACGTACGGAGTTGGCTTGCCGGATACGGCCCGCATAGTCTTTGCCTGCGTGCCGAATGCAACGGTCTCTTTGACGGTATCAGATGCTTCGACTGGCCATGTCGCTTCAACTCCTGGTGCCACTGACGTTGTGATGAAGGACATGAACGTTTTGCTCGTAGTAATTTGCGCTGAGTTGGGGCAGTTGGCAGGCCCTGTGATGTTGCAGCTAACACCGCTTCTGGTGATCTCCGTACTTATTACAGTCTCAGTGAGATCTTCGCGTCTCTCTGGAGCGGGTGTAATGGTGGGTAGTGCCGACGTTGGTTTGCCTGCAATGCCGCATACCTCCGCCAACGTAGTCGTGAAGATGGCGGTAGATGCTTCAGCCACCGGTCCCCATGTCTTGGTCTCGTTGAACCATTCGACAGCGACTGATGCGCCAGCGATCGCGCCTACGGCGAAGTTATATTCTTGAATGACTTTCAACTTGCAGTCCTCGTCGTCCGCAGCGTACGTAACATTGGTGTTGAACTCGGCTATGTTTGCGTAGATGGCGACTTCGATACCAGCTTCGACTTGTGGACTCAACTTATCAACCAGGCTCAAACCTGGTGGTGGCTCTGGCATCACAACCTCGAGCCCACAGTGAGCACCGATACGGAGGGCTGCTTGCATAGTAATGCTTGCACTTTCGAGGGTGACAGGCAGAAATTCGAACTGTCCCCCGTTGCTGCACATGGTCAGTCATTTGGACACTTGTTGAATGTGTGGTCGTAGAGGAGACTTACACTGTCATGTCGGCAACCTCATTTCCAAATAAGGGTAGATCTATCGCAACGCCATCGTCCAGCTTGACATGGAAGCCACTGCTAATGTCGATGGCACCTTCCACAGCCAAGATAAGATCAATACTAAGCACCGCACCGAGCATCAGGTTCGGCCCTATCTTCATACCGACAGGAGTTTGTGTAGCAAAAAGAGTGATTTCATATGTCGCTCCGGCATTGAGAACGGTTCCAATCTCTAGGTAAAGCTCCATACCATCGAATTGTAAGTGTAGGTTGGCTGCGTCGATGGTCGGAACGTTCAGGTCGAATGCAAGATCGAAAGTTGGCCATTCAAAGTCTGACCTGTCAATGCCGTCGCTGAGGGTGAGGTTGTCCAAGACGTGTTCTACCGCATCGCCTAGTTTCTCTTCGAATCTGTCAGTGAAGTTTTGCACAGCTGTGCTGACTGAGTTGATGGTGTTGTTGAGGAGCTCGCCAGCGTCGAACTCGGCGTCGATAGTGAGCTCAGCAGAGGCAACTCCCTTGACGTAGCATTTTCGGCAGGTGACTTCTATACCAGCTTCGACTGTCGTGGTCCCATTCTCGTGCTCCTGTAGCGGATTTGGTTCGAGTGCCCTGTACGAATAATTAACGCCCGCCGACGTAACGAGTACTATAGATGTGTACTCACACGGATAGCAAAGTAGCACCACTCCAGCTTCTCGCTATATTCATGGGTTCAGCCTTGAAGGAATCTCGCTTCTCTAGACTAGCTAGAGCTAGGCCGCGCTTTACGGCATGGTATGTATCCTCGACAGAGTGGCCTGGAGCATTGCGGACCTGTACGGAGGAGTCGAGTGGAGTGACCGCGGCCTGAGCCCAGGTGAAGGCAAAGGACAAGAGAAGATTGCGAAGTGGCGCCATTGTGTCCGTAGGGATATATGCAAAATCCAAGCGAACTTTGCGTCTGAAATGACCCAAGAAGAATAGCAAAAGCCAGAGACTTGCTACATCTCGAAAGAGACCAAGCCTACTCACTTATACACCACCACTCCTCACCCCACCACAGTACTTCCGGGTATGTACCATCAAACGGCACGAGGCTTTGCGGCGTAGCACAACCGGGGGCCGAATATGCGGGATGCAACCGAAAATGCTTCAGTACACTGCTTCGCCACCAGCACCATACCAGAACCGGCGATGCTGTAAGGAAGAGCATCCTTCGGACTTCCATGGACTAGGCTCTGGTACATCTGCGACGGTAATCGTGACCTACTTTGTACTTTGTGTGTGTCGCCCGGTAATAAGACATGCAGGCTACGATACATTCCCCGGCAGATTGTGGGAGGACTGTGAGTGGTAGGGATGGTGGACGGGGTGTTATTGAAGTACTGAGTGGAGGGGGAAGAAGGCAGATCCAGAGCCAAGGAGTGAGTACGAGAAGTGTATGCATCTCGCCGTTGTGGTGAGACTGTGGATGTACTCAGACTGCACACTCAACCTCAGCCTTGCGGCCTTGACCTCGCAGATACGATGAGGGAGTGTCGGTATGCGGAAATGTCTCGGCCCCATCATGATGGCCCCCATGAAGAGACCGAACTCGTGGGGAGATAAGCAAGGCTGGCGCAGATAGTATCCGTATACTATTTATGGGCATACACATTCACAGAGTCCAAGTATCTAAGCCCTTCAAAAGATATAGGCTGAGCGACTTACCACACCTACCCCGCAGCAAGTAGCTGGAAGGCGTCGCTGTAATGGTTGTTGTTCCCCTGGCAAGCGATGCTGCGTTTTGCGGCGCAGTAGATGCATGGCACGTATTTTCAGAACACTGCAGCGAGTGAGTGACCCCGCAGTGTTTCGGGTTGAAAGCCATGCAGAATCGTAGCCTTTACTGGGTTGTCGTGTGTGCATCTCTTATGCTTGAAGACCGCGGCGTGCAGGAACGCGCGAATCAGAGGCGGAAGCTGGCTTTAGCCGTATCTTCCAGAATGTTGATCTTCAGATGCTTTGTCGTTGGATGTAGTGCTACATGACAGTACCTGGGTACGCTGTTCTCCGATGGCGATGGGTAGGTGCTGCGCAAGGGGTGTGGAAGTACTTTGCTGTTGCTGCCTTTAGGCGCCTGCATGATGCTTTACCAGGTGGGAGGGCATCTGTACAGCCTGATACATCTGCAAAGCTGTGCGATCGAGCGAGACGAAATGAAAATGACAACAAGATGGTGATTACATAGTAGTTGCAGAATGGGCGGAGCGCAGCTTCCCCAGACCCGCGCACGCGTGAACCCGCCCTTTGACGCTAGCCCCATTCCCTCAGGGTCCCTTGGCGCCCGAACGTCACCCATGGCCAGTCGCGTATGAAGGCTGCCAGACGATCCCGAAACCGCCTCGAAGACACTCTCAGCACGACAGCAAGCCAAAACACTAAGCTGTAGTCACTCTACGCCTACGCGACCGTACATACCCAGGCACACAGCCTTCTCGACAGGAACGAAGACCGGGCGCCCCCAATAACCCGCAACAATGTCGCAAGCCTACGAGCGCGAACAACAAAACAACTCCCGCCTCGATGAACTCGCCTCCAAAGTATCTGCGCTGCGGGGCGTGACGATAGATATCTACGACAATGCGCGCGATCAACATGTTATTGACAGCACGGTACGTTCCCCCGACACGTATACAAGAACACGGCTAACATCTCATTCTATAGAGCGACACCTTCTCCTCCTTCGGCACATCACTCAAAGGCTCCGCCACACGCCTCACACGCATGGCTTCATCGGGGAACAAAGTCGCGATTTTGAAGTTGGCAGGGATAATAATAGGGACGGTGGTGGTGCTGTATTGGATTTGGCATCTGATCTTTTGAGGAAAGATGGAGTGCGTGGATATCCCATATGCAGGGGCATTTGTTAAGGAGAGCCGCGGCGCGACATCAAGGGAAACGGCAGAAGAGGACATGAGGTTGGGAGCGCAGGCGATCACGATGGGGATACTGTTATAAGTCCTAGGATAGGGTCACAGGAATGATGTGTTACGGGCGGAAACGGCAGGGGCCATATGCATATCTGGCGTTTTGGGTGCATGTCTATTGCGGTTTCGATTCAGCGGTCTATAAACATCATACTATGTACATTACGCTCCATCCAGAGCCGCATCTTGTTTCACGCTCTGAAGGATACGTATTAAAGTACGTGTAGCATGAAAAGACGGATCCAACACACACCACTTCTATTCCCAAACATTCGAGAAGAGATCATCGCTACCACCGCCGAATCCTCCTGCAGGCTTACTTTGAGTGGTCGTGGTGTGAGTTGTAGTAGTCGTCTGCGTGGTTGTGGTAGGTGCGGCACTGCTCCAACCACCGAAATCGTCGTCTTGGGTTACTTGTGGTGCGCCCCAGCCGGGCGTCGTAGGCTGAGCGTGCGATGCCGTGGATGGAGCTGCGGGTTGGCTCGGGGCAGAAGAACCCCAGACGTCGTTGCTACCCCAGGCGTCCATGTTCGAGAATCCTGAGTAGTTAACGGTCGCAGGGGCAGGGGCAGCCTTGGGAGCGGGTGCTGATGCTGGTGAAGACAGGTTGAATGCTGAGCTCGTTTGTGGCGATGAGAGTGGTGGGGAAGTGACCCTTGGTGCAGGCGCCGGTGCAGAGGGCATAGACAGGTCCAGAAGATCGTTCATGCCGCTTGCTGCAGCAGCTGCAGGCTTGGATGGGGCGGGGGAGGAGAAAGCGCTGAAGTCAGCCATACCACCTGACGGACTCATTGTGCGGATTTGCGATTGGGTCTGGGGAGCAGGTTTGGAATCAAAGAAGTTGCCGCCACCACCAAACATGTTGGAGGAAGATGTTGAAGGCGGTGACTTTGCGCTGGAGAAGCTGTCGAGGCCGGAGAAAGGTGAGGGTTTAGCTACCGGAGCAGGGTTGAAAGACAGACTGCTAAAGGCATCGTTCATGCCACCGAAGGCCGACTGTTGGGGCGACTGCTGTCCTTGGGGTGACGCCAGTCCGCCGAATGAGTCTTGACGTGCATGCTGCTGGGGCTGGGGTGGTGCGGCAGGCTTGGAAGCGTATAGCGATAAGATGGACTGCTTCAGATCTGGTCTCGAGGGCGCCGCTGCAGCGGGACCTGTGCTAGATGGACGAGATGGTGCCGCAGAAGATGATCCGCCAAGGAAGTCCAATCCCAACAATGAATCGCCTGCCTTGTTCTGTTTCGGTGGGGCCGCCTCTGCCTTGGGAGGCCCTCTGGCTGCAATCGGGGGTCCGGTGCTCGGTCGCTGAGGAACAGGGTCGTCGCCGAAGAGATCGATGGTTGGCGGCGGCTGTGCTTGTCGCGGGGGAGGAGGGGGCTGGCTGGAGCTCTGAGCTAGGCGTTGCGATGCGGAGCGTTCTATTTGGACCTTCTCCTGAACCTTCTTCAATGGCTATACTTTGTTAGTTACTATCCTGTGCTAACGTCTTGCTGTGCCGGCCCGGCCAACTTACAATATCGTCATCGTCCGCCTCCAGAGTCGAGGGATCGGGCATAGGTCCCTCCATGACCCATCGCTTCGACTCGTACTTTGTGCGAATGAAGTTCTCAATCTTTGCCTCGGACGGCACATGGCCAGGCGCCAGTTTCGACTCCCAGTACTTGTTCGCTCGCGCATTGCCCCATTTCAGCACGCTCTGGAGTTGCTCGTCGGTCCAGGTATCGAGATCGACTGACTTGACTTTGCTAATATGTGTTCCCATGCCACGGTGGATGCCCGAGCACCGAATGCAGATGAAGACGCCCAGGTTCCAGCTGGCCCATCGTGGGTCTGCAGTAGCTGTCAGTATATGCGCATTATTCTTAGATCCTCGAAAACTCACGCTTGTTCCTCTTGCAGTCGGAGCACGTCTTGTTGCCCTCGAGCTTCACCAAGTTCTTGAGCGTGGCGCGATTCTGTTCCGCCCGATCAGCGGCAGGGTTGGGCCGTCGCGACATTGTGGGGTAGGATGCCGTGTGCGGAGTTCGTGTTGGGGGTGCCGAGTCGTATTTCAACGCGTGTGTCTAAGAGAGAGCAGTAATAACTCGCGAGGGCACGTGTCAGTCGAGGGTGGAAGTGGGTGAGTGGGGTTAGGTTGTCTCATTCGTGCCTGAAGCGTTTGGTTTCTCACCAATGACGCTCGCCTTGGCACTCGATACCGCCATCTCACATGTCAGGGGTTTGGTTTGGGCTGCAAGTCGTTCGAAGTGTTGGAAAAGCAAGATAGGTAATTGTCTCTATGTGATGTCGTATCTGTATGACAAGGACAACCCTGCTTGGACTGAACGCATCGCTGCTTGGAAACGCCTCCCCGGGTATCACAATGGTGTAATGCTACAATATAGTACATGCGCTGACCACCAGAAAGCCTGTTATATGCAATGCAGTTATAGAAATCAAGCGGGACGGAACCTCCAGTCGTCCCAGTCTTCGTCGTCGGACTCGCTCTCGCCATCTTCTTCGATGGTTTGAGGCGCTGGCGCAACGCTCTCTGCCTTGACTGGTGCTCCAGACGTGGATCGCAATGCTTCCCTCTGCTCTCGTAGCCGCTTCACCCTCTCTTCAAGGCCTTCCATCTCCTCAAATTCGTCTTCGAGCGCCCGCGCAGCGTCCTCTTTCTCACCCTCCATCTCCTCGTCCCTCCTTGCGCGTTGTGCACTCTGGTCTTCTCGTGCTTGTGCGGCGATCTGGGCGGCTGTCATGGGCGCCGCCTCGATGACAGCGCCCGAGTAGGCGGATCGAGTAGGTGGTAGTGGCATCGGCTTTTCGGCGTTCATCTCGTTCAAGAAGGCATCGAGCTCTGCTTGGGCTGTGGGATCGAGTTGGGGCTCTGGCGCCTTGGGTGCCTCTGGAGGCTGGGTATCTGGTGTTGGCGCGCTTTTCTGGTCTGCTGCCGGCGCGGCTTCCTCTCCATCCTTTGCAGCTCCAGCATCGAAGAAGCCCGCTGGTACACCAGCCTCTTCCTCGGTTCGCGTGCGTTTCCTCTCCTCCACGGTCTCGTCTGCAGCCTTGCGCTTTTTCGACGCGGGTGCCGTCGCAGGAGCTGCCGATTGCTTTTGGGGCTTTTGCGCCTGCTGCCGTGCTGCGCGCTGTTGTCGCAAAAGAGCTCGTGCGTCGGCCATGATGATGCAGGTGGTTCTTGCTCCTTTGGAAATATGGGTCGTCGTGTATGTGCCTATAGTCTGCGAATCTGCCAGTGTTCTTGTTGAGACTGGCTGGCGCTGCTCCCAGTAGCTCTGACGCCAGCCGCGCAAAGGGTCCACAGCTCGCTAGTGGCCAGGATTACGGCAGCCAAGGCGTCGGCAAAACGCTGTGTCAAAGCTCCACCTCCTCACTGACACCAC
This sequence comes from Alternaria sp. Ai002NY15, assembly GCA_023758125.1. Lineage (NCBI taxonomy): Eukaryota > Fungi > Ascomycota > Dothideomycetes > Pleosporales > Pleosporaceae > Alternaria > Alternaria sp. Ai002NY15. The sequence continues at coordinate 982,354 of JAFVLO010000007.1, read as the reverse complement.
TCAGTCCGACACCACACGACACATTGCGACTCCCACTGGCAACCCGCACCCGCCCACTGCTGTCTTCTAGTGCGCTCACGACCCAGCGCATGCATTGAGCTTCCATCCCTCGCGGCTGACATCTCTTTTGCGCCCACACACCGCGCGGCACCGGCTCCGCATTCGGCAGGTACGCGCAAGAGGCAGTTGCGACTCATAACCGGCAGTCGCACAACGCATCGCGCCTTTCTGTCTGTGCAGTTGGGCAGGAGCGCTCGCTCGCGCTCGTTTACTAGTTAGAGGCGGCTCCATACTTGGTGTCCGTCTGTCCGCAGTGCGACGCGCGTAAGGCAGGATTGGGGCTTCCGTAGAGACTTTTTGAATCTTGTTCCGCAATAGCATAAGCTGCACTCGTGGTATCGTCTATATTGAGCCCATCACCCGTGTCCGACACCATGGCCGGTAAGCAGACACCATCTACGCGCATCCGTCGCATCAAGCCACTGAGTCGCGCCCCTCATGGCACCCGCACCACCACGCGCACGCCCATCCCCAACCCTCACACTGATGCTGATATTGCCACTGCAGACGAGATTCGCCGCTCCGGGCGCGCCAACAAAGGCCACCACACCAAGAACGCAGATTCCCTCGACGAGCCCTCCCCCGCTCCAAAGGCCAAGGCGCCACCAGTTCCGGAGAAGAAGGGACAGGCGCAAAGCAAGAAGGGACAAGCCAAGGCACAGTCACAGCGCGCGCAGTCGACGCAGTCTTCCCAGCAAGATGAGGAAGAGGAGGACGCCATCATCCGCTGTGTCTGCGGCGACCAGCGCGACATCCGCGGACGCCAGATGATCTGCTGCGACAGCTGCGAAGCCTGGCAACACAACAAGTGCCTGGGCCTCCCCGAGGGCGACTTCTGGGAGGGCAAGAACTACTACTGCGAGCAATGCAAGCCCGAAGACCACACCGAGCTGCTCGCTGCCATGGCGCGTGGAGAGAGACCGTGGGCGCGCAAGAAGGGCTCCAAGCCCAAGCCCCGCCCCAGCGACGTCAAGCAGGAGGCCGTCTCCGAGAAGGCCAGCACGCCTCAGCAGTCGGCCACGCCCTCACAAACCGCTCAGGCCCCCGCTGAGGCTCCCACGCCCACGCCTGCTCCCGTCACTGTGCCTACACCAGAGGCCTCCAACGGACATGCAGAGTCAAAGGTATGTCGTTGTACACTAAACAAACTATCACACGCTCACACCCGTAAACAGGAGACGAGTCAACCACAATCGCCACTTGGTGAGAAGCGTCGCCATGAGCCTGCCACTGAAAAGGCCAACGCGAGCAAGAAGCGCAGAAAGTCCAGCCACCACGAGAGCAAGCCTACCCCCCAGTCAGCCCCAGTCGGCGACATCGACTCGCTCCCGCAAAACCAAAAGGCTGTGGCAGAGAAGCTTCGGGACACACTCGCACCGTTGATCAGCACCGCCTCGGAAACCAGAGGTTTCCGTATACCGGATGGCCAGACTGCCAAATCTCTGGCCACCAAGTACACTCTCGAGATGAGCCATGCCGCTTTCAATCTCTACGGCGAACCTACTGGATCGTCTTCGCCATACTTCACCAAGATTCGTACCATCATGTTCAATGTCAAGAAGAACACGGTGCTTGTGGATCGCCTCCTCTCTGGAAGCTTGAAAGCTGATGATCTGGTCAGTATGGAGGCTGAAGAGATGGCGAGCGAGGACAAGCAACGTGAATACGCAGCCATGCGCGAAGCGGCCGAGAAGCAGATGATCCTGACTGAGGAGGCCGGACCGCGACTACGCAAGACTCACAAGGGCGAGGAGATTGTCGGCGAAGACAACTTCGAGAACGACCATGACGACTTTAAGCAGCCCACACTCCGCGAACGAGAGAGCATCACCGAGGACACTGCGATGCAGTCACCATCCGGAACACGCCCTCCAGAGAGTCCCGCCGGTGCATCACGAAGACCTACAGAGATTGACACCGCCCAGTCTGAGCACGCAAGAAGAGCATCGGCCAACTTCGACATCAACTCCGTCTTTGACAAAGTTCGATCGCCACAGCATGATCAGCAGGCCTTCCTACAGCGTCGCCAAAGCTCAATGCACATGCAAGACAAGCCTCCGGCTGCCGTTGATGACGCCGACGTCGACCGTTTGCTCAAAGACGAAGACAATGATGTTGAGATGTCAGGATACTCCTCGGACCCGACTGTTTGCTGGCAGGGCTCCATCAACATGCAGTCAATGGAGCCTTTTGATGCGGTCGCTAGATTCGTCGCTGGTGGTGACTTTGGTCAGATCGTGCCGTGGGAGAAGCTGCTGACCAACACTGTGGCGATCCAAGGTCGCATCGAAAGCGCAAAGGGAAACGACTACATCCAGAACATTGGTCACACCGAGAGCCATGAAGTTTCCATCCTGGCCGTCAGCCCTGTGACAACGGATGGACGCACCATCATGGACCATCTGTATGAGTACTTCCACTCACGCGGCAGATGGGGCGTGGTACCCGTCGAAGATAACGACATCTTGCGCGATCTCTACGTCATCCCTATCGAGGAGGGCGGCAGCAACCTCCCTCCTTTCATCGACATGCTCGAGTACTGCACTATCGAGACCCCTCGCAAGGAACACATGTTAATCCTAGCCATGGTTGCCAAGCTTCCCGAGATCAAGCCTCAGCTTCCACCTACCCAACATTTCGAGCGATACCCAGAGCAAGAGATCGCAACTGGTCAAGTGGCTCCGCCTGTGCTCAACAACGGCCCATCGCCGCTTAACAACCCTCATGCACCTCAGTTCTCGCCTGTCAGTGCTGCCTACCCATCAGGCCAATACGGCAACCCGTTCGCCGCACCGCCTGCAAACATGGTCCCAGTCCAACAACCCACGCCACCCGTCAACGGCCCGCCGCATCACCAGATCCCCAAGGCACTTGAGATTCTCGGTCCATACATCGACGCGCCCGTCATTGTCACGATCTTGGGATCTAGTCTATCCCAAAACTCTGTAGTCTCGGAACTGCAGATGATCAACCTGAGGCATATCGTCGAAACGGTACCGGAAGCACGCGACAACATCACAGTGCTTACGAACCACCTCCGCTCAAAGACCGAGTCGAATGGCCAACAGCAGGCACAGCCATCTGGGGCCCCGTAGGTAAGGGTATCAGGTGCGCTGGCTTCTTTGCGCATTCACAGGCGCTGAATTCGAGAGGAGTGGGGGTTTTCAGGTTCGGTGTTTTTGAGGCGCTTGGATGGGTGTACAAGGTTTCTTGTAGCAAGGCAGGGCGAGGCCGGGGTGCGGAAGTGTGGGCGGCGCTCTCTTTCTCTTGTATTTGATACCCACATGTGGTGTACCCTGTTTGTCCCATGCGATGAGGCAGAGACGGTTTCTGCCATCCATTTACCTCATTGCTTACGTGTACGCTCATTGCTTCTTTCTGTTCCAAAATACACATACTGTTTCGTTCAAAATGATGGCTCTTCGTACTGCTTTGTGTAACCTGGCTAGCTGATGCTGGAAGTGCATGCTATGCAGTGTCAGGCCTCCAGCTAAGCCTTTTTCTCCCCAGGTGATCTCTTGAGGCCATGCGGTAAGCGAGATTGACAGTTCGCTGCAATCCACGGTTTTCTGGCCTTTTCGACCTTTCTTACTATATGTAGTAATGCAACAACCCCTCCTTCGTCTACCCTTGTCCAACTCATACTCTCATCGGTGACGAACCTTAATCCTCGCCCCGTTCACCGGCATATCTGCAGGTAGACTCCCACACACACAGGTATCATACCTACCTACCTGGGTACACAGGAATGCGCAAATCACCCCTCTTCGTGACCATGACGCGGCATGCATAAGGGTGGATAAGGTGCATTTCCGCATCCCCGATGTCTTTATATGCAACTGCAATCTACACTCTTTCCCCAAACCTACTCGATACAGTGCGTTGAGCCTCTTGGCACCGGGATGGCGCATATGCGGGTTGTGTCCATGCCACATCCATAGATCCATACCTTTGCTTCAAGTTACTGCTTCCGGTATATTGAGTGTGTTGGCACGGGGTGTAACGTGTGATGCAACGGAGGTGCGCGCATGTATGCTGTGTAACTGTTGCTTTGACTAGGTAGGTTGATGCCTAATTATGCCGGCTGTGCATGGCTCGCAGGAGGACCTACGATCAACACTTTACTTGGAAGTTACTGTATGCAGTAGAATTGGCGGGGTAGGGATGGGAAGGACGGACGCCGTGTAACTGTTGTGTGACTATTGACGTGGAGATACATAACGAATATGGTCGAACTGCAGGAACTACAATCAACACTTCACTTGGAAATTACTGTGTTAAGTAGAATCGGCGGGGTGATGACGATCGCACATGTGGTGTTGGTGACATCCTGCAGTGTTCCGTCCACCGGGCAGTGTGGAACGCAGTCATCGACACGCGGCTTCAACATTACTCGAAATGGTGTGTTGAATGTGTTGAGGAAGTAAAAAAACTGTTGAAAACGCGGTGTCACACTCTGGGAATCAACAGTCAACGAGGAACCTGCTAGATACAGTAGGTTTCCATCTGTAGCTCGCTGGTCTGGGATAGGCAAGGTAGGACTAGGAGGGCACAGCAGATGAGGGGACTTGTCATACTCATGCATGCACGTCGACCTCGACTTGCATAGTGTCACGCCGCAATCGATGGCAAGCCATAAACTTTCCTGATGAAGTATCTTCGCAGCTGCCGCCCGCTGATCTGCGATGGACCAGGGAGTACAGGGAGGTACAGAAGACCGGAAGTGAAGCAGTGCATGAAGAACTTCATGCGGGCATCTGTCTGTAATCGATGGCCAACCGTGAACTTTCTACACCTGGGCATGGAGGATCTTCTCACCTGCGGCTCGCTGGCTCAGAACATCGCACGGTGAGATCAATACTTCACAGCAGGGAGTACAGAAGAGAGGCAGCCTAATCCCGAGGCCTCGGGTCCTTACTTCACTCGCGGCCACCGCGATCAACAGCGCCCTCACAAACCTGCCTATCCGAGTAACCCAGCCCTGTCTGGCGGCCGTCATTGGCTCCACAGGGCCAGTGCCCTTCCTGTGGGTGGAATCGACAGTTTTTTGCAAACCTTCCCAACGGGGTCGCCAGCCTTGCCTCGCACTTGCGATTGGCCCTATAGGGCCAGTAGCGGCTCCACATTACCCTATCTGCCAAGATCGCCGTGATCCACGACCGCTCGCGCGAATTACCCGATGCGGTGCCTATCCCTGCCGGCGAAGTTGCAATTGGTTCCACAGGGCTGGGAGCCCCGCAGTGCCCTTCCTGCCGCGATCGATGGTCTCTGAGTAGTTGCCTAACGGGGAAAGCCGTCCTAGAACCAGGGTTGCGATTGGCTCGCAAGCGTCTCGCCGGTGTCCCACGCACGGGAGAGTGACCGGCAGGCGTATGTTGACATGTGCGATGCCAACGCAGCACCATACAGTTTACGCATCGTACTTTGCACTTCGCATGCAGGGAAGCGGATCAAGACGCAGATAGCGGAAGATCAATGTCGCATCTAGACTCCCTCAACGCCGCTCCGCCTGGAGCGCTCAGCTCGAGTGCCTGCGGATCCATGTATCCACGTATCCATCCTCTTGGAGATGTCTAGGGAAGGCCTCATCATTTGCGCAAAAGTCGAGAGCAACACGACGAACCGAGTCGGACTTCCAGTACATGACAGAAACAGAAAGAGAAAGAGAATAAGAACGAGACCGAGATTCAAGGCCCGCGTCATAGTCATGAGCCGTTATTCTAACCTACACCACTAGCACCCCATACACACTGCTCGAGCAGAACCCCCCAACGCGAACGCGAGACTATCATCAACACCTCCTCCAACAACTACCGCATGCAGCCATCTCGTACAAGAAACAACGCAGCTAAAGCAAAACCACCGACCGCGAACAACCGCACACACCGATGTTGCGCGGCACCTTCCCTTAGCGTAGTCCTCATGTAATCAGTAATCGGGAGCCAAAGCGAAAGCGAGCCTGGGCACGGTTCTTTGTAAGATACCCGCTCCTACCACACGAGACTGCGAACAAACCAACGCACTGGTACGCTACTCCTTCCTTTATCTCAACTCCGGATACGAAGATAGGGTTTTTGGCGGGAGGGAATGCGAATGCGGTGCTGTGATCGATGGATTACTTGTTTGGGGAGGTTTAGAGGTCCAGGCACAGTAGGTTAAGGTGTGGAGAATGAGGCTATAGCGTGGGATTCCTGATGATTACTTATTTTTCTTGTCGGTAACGTGTCGGTGGATACAGGGGTTGTCCCACAGCGAAGGATGCGAATCCGATGCTGGAATCGATGGTTGAGCGTGGAATTACTATAGTTGGGCAGTTGGAAAGCCAAGATTAGTGATAGAGAGTTATTGTCCCCTCCGGCGATCGAGCGATCATGGATGTTGGGTTGATATCGCCAAGGAAGGTTTGGGTATGAGGACGGTGGAGACGTGGGAAGGATCCGAAAGCGAGAACTCTGATTGGAACTGTGACTCCGAATGAGAATGAGAAACAGAACGAGAGGCTGTGATCGATAGGATCCAAGATAACTTCCCATCGCGGTAAGCAGTGATGCCGTAGAACGCGAGAACGAGAACACTAAGACCAACTCACGAAAGCGAGATACATCTCGTAAAGACGAGCATAGGCCAAGACAAAGTATCGCCGTGAATACATGCAACCTCCACTCAGGTCCCACCTGCATCTCATCTCATCTCATCTCACCCGATCTCTGCCGTCCCCACACACTCCACCCAGCCCGACACCAAGACCGACATTTCTGACGAATAAATTGACGGTATCGACGTTGCCAGTCTCAAGTAACACGCCCTCATGGGAAAGCGAAAGCACTGAGTGATAGTGTATCTTGAAACTCAAAAGCGAACATCCAAATAACCTTTTCGGACAATGTTGCAAGTCTTCCATTGAACTACAAAAATACTAACGATCAAATGACTATCGTGCCACCACCAGCACCAAAAACAACACCAACATCAACCCGAGGCTCAGAAATATACATAGAACAACCGTTACCTACTCTGAATCAGTAACTGTTCAGGATGATTTGTTCATTGTCCTTTTCATCACCGCCTCGCTCACGCCCAGACCGAAAAGAATCCGATGAAGAAATGCTTCGTAGAAGTATATCCCCCATCAGACTCTTTCATATCCCGTCAAGTTTTGGAGACGACTAAACCACCTGTAGGGGTTATGTCGCATTGAACGCTTTTCGGGACTACTCTTGTAGGGGGGGACAAGGGGTAGGAAGAGTCCGATTATCAGTTGCATACATCTCTTACGAGTTGTATGTTGGGTCTGGGGTGATGGGAAGAGTAGTTGGGGAGGAGAGGTGGGGGTTATTTATAGGCGCTGGGGGATGTGCGTGGGTGTGTGGGTTGTGGGTGAGGGTGTGGCGATGAGAACAAACGAACGTATGATGAGGAGGGAGGTTGTAAGGCGTACCACCGGTACAGTGACTGCGGAACCAAGTTCTGAGAAACCGCAATATGCAAGTCTTATCTTGTTGACATCGATGTAAGTTGAAGTTCAGCGCACGTATTACGTGCATGGGTATCTACTCTTTCAGATAACTCTTCAAGCCCTCTTTCCCTACATTCATCGCTCGCTCAATCTCGGCTTCTTCTTCGCGTAATCTGCCTTTCCCGTAGGCTAGATCGCGCTCTTGCTTTCTCTTCTCCTCACGAACGCGTCGCTCACGGTCTGCGAGCGCTTTCTCGCGTCGTTCGCGCTCGGCCCACTTCTTTGCGCGTTCTGCCTCTTCTTCGGCGGAGTAGACGACGCCTTCAGGTGCGGGTGGTAGCGTGGAGACGTATGTGTTGATGAGGCCTTCGCGTGTTGATGGCGGGAGGGATATGTAGCAGAGATCGCTTAGTACGGCGGAGGGTAGGGTATCGATGGTTGTTGAGCGGTTGAGGAGCGCGAGAGGCTGAGCCCGTAGGAGCGCTGACAGATCGGATTTCAGGTCAGACGACCGCATGGCCAGACGCTTGATGTGGTCGCGGTATAGCTTCTCCTTGTCTTTGTCTGGGAGCTTGGTATCCTTGAGCTCAGGTTCTTTCTTGTATTTCCGGCGAAACTCTGGCCAGTAGAGCTTCGGTGTTGCATGTTTGTCGAGGAAGGCCAAGTACGGTATCCGTGGGTCTCGTTTCGCTTGCCGGGCTTTCTCTTCCTTGAGAAATTGAGCTTTGTCACGCGACCATTCGTTGAAGCATTCTTTACGCGCTGCCATGTTCGGTAGAGCCTTGTATCGGTCGTCATCGAATAACACACCGTCCTCTATGATCTTGTCCCAGGGTGCGAATGGGCTGACTTTCGTATCTTCGAGGAGCTCCTTGAACAGCGCTTTGCAGTCTTCTTCGGACAAAGCAGGCTCCTCCTCGTCGAATTGATCGTCGTAGCCCTGGTCCATCTCCATCTCCTCCATTTGTGCCAGTTGCCATGCAAGATCATCATCTTCCTCGGGTTGTGGGTCCCCAGATGGTTCTTCGGTGCGCTGTCGTTTCTGTGCATGCCCCGATGCCTCGCCCTCATCGTCCGTGACTTCCACCTCTTCATACTCCTCATCGTTCTCCATACCCTCCTCACCGTCCACTTCGACTATTTCCACCTCCTCTTCCGCTTCTGCGAGCTCCGCCTCGATCTCGGCCATAGCATCGTTCTCCTCTTCCACGTCGCTTGGCTCGCCCCGTTCCCTGCGTTCCTTCTTTTCGCGCTCCTTCCGATCGAACTCGATAACGGCAGTCATGACATTTGGCGGGAACTTCCAGAAACTTTCATTCGTGTCCTTGTTCCACACAAAACGTCGTCCGAACTTTGTCTTGACCAGAACCCAAGGCGCGCAGTTTGGTATGTCCTGGCGATGCTTTGGCCTATCATCGCGGTCTCTTCTTCGGTCGTTGAAGCTGTTCTGCCCTCCGCGCATCCCTCCACGATGCCCACCTCTTGCTTGTTGATGCGCCCCGCCATGTTTGGAAAATTGCTTCGGCGCGCTCGCGAAGATGAAGTCGTTGATTGAAGGCTGAGGCTGAGAGGCAGTTTGCGCTGTCTGACTATCGTGGCCAAGGCCGTAATTCGAAGGCGCGTTGTAGGGTGCGGGTGCAGGTGGTGGCGTTGGATTATGGTATTGCGGGATCTCTGCAACAGGTCGCGTATATGTCGACTTATTTAATTCGGCATTGTAGTAGTACGAGTGGCCTGTAATGTTAGCGGAAGCATATGACGCAAGTAGGAGCTATAGCTACCTGAGGGCGCCTTGTGCTCTGTCCAGCCTGGAGGAAGCGGTGCAGCTGGCGCAGGAGGTCGCACCGGTATGTCGGACATTGTGATGTCGGGTGCAGCGAGCGATTGAAGCTATTCAACTCTTGCAAAAAGACTTGGGGATGGGAAAGTTGGTGTTGCAGCGCGCGCTCCAAAAAGTGGTCGGCGCCAAGCAGCCTGAATCGCCGACGCGCTGCGTAGGAGCTTGTGCCTGGAGCTCTCATCAACACCAGCCCACGCCCCGACTTCCCCGCCGCCCTCTCCCTCGCCCACTGCTGTCTACACCCCCAATACCACTCAGACCGCCAGAGTAGACCGCCATCATGTCACGGAGATACGACTCCAGGGTACGATATACCCGCAACCACGGCCACGACACTGCTAACGGTGCATAGACGACCATCTTCTCCCCCGAAGGTCGCCTCTACCAAGTCGAATATGCCCTCGAGGCCATCTCGCACGCCGGAACAGCGCTAGGCATCTTGGCCCAGGATGGTATCGTGCTCGCCGCAGAGAGGAAGGTCACCAGCAAGTTGTTGGAGCAAGACACATCGGCCGAGAAGCTGTACATCTTGAACGAGTGCGTGGATCGTCAACATCGTAATACCATGACTAATGTCCTTTCAGTAACATGATCTGCGCCGTAGCAGGAATGACCGCCGACGCCAATATCCTCATCAATTACGCCCGTCAAAACGCCCAACGCTACCTCCTCACCTACAACGAAGACATTCCGTGCGAACAGCTTGTCCGCCGCTTATGCGATCTCAAGCAGGGTTACACGCAGCACGGAGGTCTCCGACCGTTCGGTGTGTCATTCATCTACGCAGGATGGGACCCCCAGCGTCAGTTCCAGCTCTACCAGAGTAACCCCAGTGGCAACTACGGCGGCTGGAAGGCAACCAGTGTTGGCGCGAACAATGCCTCTGCGCAGAGCTTGTTGAAGCAGGACTACAAGGAGGAGTGCGATTTGAAGGAGGCATGCGGTCTCGCAGTCAAGGTGCTCAGCAAGACCATGGACTCGACTAAGCTGAGCAGCGAGAAGAGTACGTTCATCATCTCACTACTATTCTGGGAGAGTACTAACAATGCACAGTTGAGTTTGCGACAGTAGGAAGGACAAAGGAGGGCAAGATCTACCACCACCTGTGGGGAGCGGACGAGATCGATGCTCTGCTGAAGGAGCACGGCCTGGCCAAGGCTGAGGACACCGAGATGTCCGAGACATGAGCAACACGACCAATGCACGATATGAACAGGCGCAACGGAACGGCCTCTGCATGATAGACGAGGCTTGTAGTATACCATATCAGGTGAGAGCTATGTGGCATCTCGTAGCGAATCTCACTTCATCATGACCCGTTTGCTGTCTAGACCCGACGTAGTTTCTCTCTCGCTGACACGTGCATCCAATGGAAGCCTCCGGCGCTGTACGGAGCAGTCGCATGTGACGGCATCGTAGCTGCCTCTTCTGTTGTTTCCTTGACACCTTCCCCAAACCACGACATCAACTCGAGAACTTCAATGCCTCCGCCATGCGTTTCCTTCACCTCACATCATCCAGTCCCGTTTCAATCTTATTGTGCTACCATTAGCTCCATTACCAGCTGCATCGCCTATCGCACTCTGTGAGCATCAAGATGCCTCCACCCGTCCTCCGGCCCACCTCCAAGTCCCCAAGCGGTGCTGCGCCGTCGACATCCTTCCTACGCCTGCTCCTCGACGAAATCAGGTCACAAGATGGCCCTACAAAGGATACGCCCCGACCGCCCCGACCAACACTCAGGAGCCTACAGATCCCACTTTCGCGCTTCATAACTCAGCCAGATGCCACTGGGGAGGATATCGACCCCTCCAAGTCGCCGCTTCTCTTCTGCGACTCTGATATATCGTCCATGCCCTCACCTGCTGAGCCTCCGACTTCGGCAGTGACTTCAGCTTCAACTGAGACGACGGTTCCAAGCTCAGCGCTGACGGACTCAACTGCGCCTTCAGATCAGAGTTCCTGGGTCACGTGTCGTACGTATATCCAATCTTTTGACCATACCCAGGCGCTGACATTGCGAAGCACGCAAGCGAGGGAGAAGCCAAGAGACAGCCGGGCGACAACATCAGACCAAAAAGCTGCGGAGCGACTCACCAAAACGAACCCTGGCGCCTACAATACCTCGGTCAGGAACACCTGAACGACATGACACGCGAAGGTATACGTCAGGGTCCCCTGAACCCCCTGAGACCCCCAGCTACCTAAGACCACTACACTTGATGGATACGAGCGACGAACTCAGGCACGACATCTCCATATACAAGAACCCCCATGGCGACGACTGGAAGAGGAACGCGCTGTGCAGACACTGCTTCCAGCGCCGCGGCACCTTCAATCGGATCATGACGCATGGCTACGAGGCGTGCGGTCGTGAAGAATGTTTAGATAGCCATTACTGGGAACCTACTCCGGGTCCTTATTACTAGGATATACGCGCTGGACGCGGTGGTTATAACGAGATTGGATCAAATGAACTGTTTTCCTTGCTATGACACTTCTTGTGAGTGATTAACTACATCCCGTACCGCCATCTGCAAGAACATTGTTTCAAAATACATTTTTCAGGTTGAGGTATACATTGTCTAATGCCGTAGCAACTTATCAACTTTCAACAGCATGTATGCGGCAACCCGCAACCCAAATCGCACCCATTCCCAGCTTCGCCGCGCCCACCATGAAACCCCACCCGCCCATCACCCTCCCAACTTCCCAACCATTTAGTTTTGAGGCTCAGATATTTTCAGTTTCGGACTTGTGGATTCCCTCCTTGGAGAGATGCCTGTCCATCTGTCGTTATCATCACCGCCTCCGATGAACCGTCGGCCTGTTGAGTTCGAGTCCATCAAGGACACTTATCCAGAACCACGCATTCTAACCAAGTAAGAAAGGGGCTTTGAGTAGTGTGTTTCTTGGTGGCTGTGGCTGCTCAGGCATATGGGGGTTCGACAGAAGGAAGATTCTTTTCGCTGTTCTGCCACCGAATGATAGGAAGAAACTGCTGAGTCCTGGAAGGAAAGAGATGAGTTGGGGAATGAGCGGACTTTTTATATTCTCGGGTGTTGAGTGTAGCGCGGTACGACCACAGAATGGACTTTCAAGCGGGCGAGAGATGTGCGTCGTGTTTGTAACGAGTACTGTGATGCCGTTCTTCGGTTGTGATCCACTCCTTCCGTTGGTACGGCGATGGTGCAAAGAAACGATCCAGTCACCACGTCCGCCACACACACCTGGTCAACATTCCCTGCACACACGTACTGCGCCCTCCAATGATATATGTTGCAATCATCACACTCATGCTTCCGAGGTTGCCTTGTTGTTGCATCCCGAGGTCGCGTTGATGGCAACCGTACGCACCACATGCGTCACCGTTTCCTTTCCGATGGTTCCTAGGACGCAGGAGCGACAACCCCACCAACGAACCATCAATCACGAACTCACGGCACCTGCATCTGCGGACCCCTTATCAGCAGCAAACAGAAGGCAAAGGCAAAGGCAAAGGCAAAGGCAGAAGCAAGGAATTGAAGTCACATCACAGCATCACAAGCAAAAGGCAGAAGCAAGAAGGGGGAGGAAAGATGCCATTTCGCGCTCGCGCACTAATCTGAACATGCAAGAAAATGTAGCCGAATAGTTGTTCTAGGCAACAGTAGAGAGACACCGTCAATGCATCCGAAGACACTCTGGGCTCACGCTGGTACAGGGCAGTTGATCTGCCCGCGCCCGATGGCCGCACATGCTATGAGGAAGCAAGGCAGAGCTCTTCCGGGGGACCGAAGTCCAAGGCGCGGGCTTCGTATCCCTCAGTAACCCTCTTGAAAGCCCTCAGTAGCCCTCATGTTAGCATGTCACCGTGCACTGTGCAAGGAAAGGAAAGGAAAGGGCGAAAACGAATGCAAGTGGGATGAAAGAGAAAAGGTGGTGTTGGGGGCGAGGACGGGGTTTTGTAGGGGGTTGGGACGGCGGGCTTCTTGCCAGTGTTCAGATGCGCTTGCTATGGTACTGAGGGTGGCTGCTCGTTTAGATGGCATAGGGGCTGTTCGGATGGCAAGTGGCACGCGTGGGGGAAGAAAGGCCTGATGATTCGTGGCAGGAGTGGTTTAGGATGCAGGTATGGTCAAGAGTTTGGGCAAGAGGAATACGGACATATCGCAGCACTAAGCGGTGTATCTTCACGTTGAATGTCACGATCGATGTATTTGCAAGGCATGAGTTGCCGGTCATTATACATATTCCAGATTCCACGCATTCTAGTGGGAACTGACGTCTTGGAGATATCGTCTAGCTATCACATGCTTGTACAATTACATGGTGTTGAGTGTCTTCTATTGTGCATCGCTATGTACATTTCTACTGGGTATTACTCGAGCCAGCACCAAGTATTCCATCGAACAAGAGTGATCACAATCACGGTCGGTAAAGTCAGTGTACTTCGCGCATGTTAGCAGGACATGGAATAAGGATAATCGTCTAACAAGACTTGCATGAATAAACACTACCTATGCTCTATGTGGTTGACGTCGTGGTTGCACAACTAAACCTCCTAGGTACAGATCGGAACCACAACATGCCCTTCAAAACTCCAGCCTTATGATAGTATATCATGAACATGACGTATGGATGTAGTTTTAATTCGCACAGCTCCGATTCGAATAACCCGAGCAAATCATCACCGCCGCATCGCTCAACTCGTCATGTTCAGCCTTCCGGTCAATGCAGACCTATTCTGTTCTGGGACCGATTGATAAGAAGAGCCACTATGGGGCGCGTTGAATCAGTGATCAAGATTTGATGGCTTACCTGATATCAATGAGGCGGACTACTACACATGTATCGAATGCGCAACGCTCTTCCACCACATCACCATCACGACAAATACAGAGAGACATGCATCAGCCATTCCATCGGCGGCGTACTCGCGTATTATTTGCGCGCTCAAGGCGCTACCTAGAAACGTCTGGAAGAAGTGCTTCATGTTTGCTTTTTCCGTACCAACGCCCGTCATCTCCCCTAGTGCATTTCCCACGTGGTGCCGTTATTGCGGCAGTCCGAATATGTATGTCAGAAGCTTACATCTGATGTCATCTCTACACTGAAAACACCACACCTAGATAAGCAGATACACTGTTACAAAGCGTACATGTTGCGTTCTGCTTTCAAAGCGAGAAAGAAGTGCCTTGTGGTCTCGGGCGGGGACTGGAGTTAGTGACAATTGTGGTGGGCAGGTGCGCCCTTGCAAGCTAATTGCACAACAACTCCAACACGATCGATGGCTACAACGGACTACAGCACGGAGATACGGTATGTGACCTTGTGCGAAAGTTTGAAATGGGCAACGTGAGGTTGAAAGACGTTATCACATAGCAGTTTCCAGGGACCAGGGCAAATGCTTTTCCGAACGGATGGTTTTGCTAATTACGGCCCGCTAGTCTTTTGCATCGGCAGGTCTTGCGCCGATCGCGGCAATTCAAGGGCGAAGACATGAATCGCATCGTCGGAAGCACTGTCGGAAGTACCGTCGGAAGGCCGCTCACGAAAGCCGACGGTGTTTTTTCTCCAGATCGATGTGTGCGTCTGCCATGGAATTCATCGTGGGCACTCGCGCGTTAAATCCGCATTACATACCAGCATGCTGATCAACATGTTCATGTCAGAACCCTAGCAGATGTCTTAGCCGGATGACGCACATACGCACCCCAACAATCTAGACAGACTGGCGCCGTTATGGCAGGAAGACGCCACCCCACTCTGCGCACGAGTGGCTCCAGAGCCTTTGGGCCGATCGCCGCGGCGCGGTTTGAAAGCTTAGTCGAAGCGCGATGTCTGCTTCTAGAGTATACAGTATCCCTTCGTGCCGCGGTTTTTCCACCTCATTCCTTCGCCTGTTGGACCTGCATCGCGTCGCATAACCAGGGTTTGTCATCAGGGGTTCTTTGAGAACCTTAGCGAGTTATATCCGAGCGGCAACTAGTCGTTTCTAGAGTGGAGCAGTTTCTGAAGGATTGGCGTGTCGTTGGTGATTTTGGTACTCGTCGGACCTTGCGTTTCATTCCAACACCCAGAGCGACGGCGAGACTCATCAGAATGGAGTCGAAAGAAAGAACGAGCTTTGGCTCGGCACGCGAACAACATGAAGACAGCGCGTCAAGCGAGTACGAGAAGAGAGGAGTATCTGCTGCCGACATCGACGAAGAGAAAGATGTTGAACACGGCGGAGCTACGCAGTCCCCAACGAAGGAGCTGAATGACGCAACAGCTGAAAGAGGCCGCAGCCAAAGCAGACGTTCGCAAGACGGCAGGAGCCTGAAGACTGTCAGATCGCATCACTCGAGAGCTGGAGGAGATGGCTACACATGCCTCGACGCAGAAGCCAATGCCAAAGGCCCAAGCAACTCCCGACCCGGACCTGTAACAGAGCAACCGTACCTCGTGACCTGGGATGGTGACGCCGACCCAGAGAATCCACGGAGCATGGGCAAACTACGAAGATGGCTCATCGTGTTGATATGCGCCAGTAGTTCACTATGCGTGTACGTCATCAACTCCATATACGAACCGTTGCACGCGCACAAACTAACGATTGCTAAATGTAGGACATGCACCTCATCGCTATATACGTCGACGTATAGTCAGCTGGAGCCTGAGTTTGGGGCCTCGCGCTTAGTGTGCACGCTTGGTCTATCTATGTTTGTTGCGGGACTCGGCGCAGGACCGATGATTCTAAGTCCACTCTCGGAGGTGCGTACAGCTGCCGGGAATTAACGGCACTTCGCGTACCCGTGATCGACTAACAAGATCTAGTTCTACGGTCGAAGGCCAATCTATATCTGCTCGTTCACATTCTTCCTCATCTGGATGATACCTTGCGCCGTGGCACAGAACATCCAGACAATGCTGGTTGCGCGCTTCTTGGACGGCCTAGCTGGCTCAGCCTTCCTCAGTGTTGCTGGAGGGACTGTTGGTGACATGTTCGGGAAACACGTCAGTACATTCGATGCTCGCTAGCCGTCTATATCTGACGTAAGTGTAGGAGCTATCTGCACCTATGATGGTCTACACAGCCAGCCCGTTCGTTGGGCCAGAGGTTGGCCCTCTGATAGGAGGCTTCATCGTGGAAAATACTACATGGAGATGGTAAGTGCTTATTCCAGGCCCACTATCCCCACCTTGCGACACTGCACCTGCAGCTACGATGGCGTTGGACGAGCTGGCAGCACCTACCCCTGATACTCGTATCGAGTGTGCCGTCGATCAGCTCTTGCGGAGAAATCGGCGATTTGTTGACACGCAACCAGGTGTTTCTATGTTCTCATCATCTGGTCTGGAGTTCAGGTAAGGTTGTGCTGCACACCATGTGCACCAGAGACTAATGCTAGTCTCGTAGCTTTGCCTAATCGTTCTTTTCGTGCCTGAGACGTACCACCCCGTCTTGCTCCGTCGAAAGGCGATTCGACTGCGAAAAGAAACCGGCAACCCAGAGTGGATAGCGCCCATTGAGAAGATGGACAGATCTATCGCCAAAACCGTGCTGTGGTCATGCATCCGCCCGTTTCAACTTCTATTCTTCGAGCCTATGGTGGGTCTCCGCGCTTAGTCAAGCCGTGATTGGTGGACTGACTGTTGTGATCTAGTGCTTGAGTCTTTGCATCTTGTCGGCAATCTTGTTGGGTATCCTTTACCTCTTCTTTGGCGCCTTTCCTCTCGTATTCGGCAACAACCATGGCTTCAGCATCTCGCAGGTTGGACTCGCATTCTTGGGTCTGTTGGTTGGCATGCTCGCTGGTGTCTCCACGGACCCTCTCTGGAGAAGGATATACGGTAGGCTCGTGCAGCAACGCGAGGAGCAAGGAGGCGAGCCCGGAGGTTCGGAACCTGAGTTTCGGCTTCCTTCGACTATTGTTGGGGCCTGGATCGTCCCTGTCGCACTCTTTGGTAAGCCGCTGCATGGCCTCGCCTCGAACAAGCTTCTAATCACACGTATGCAGGGTTTGGGTGGACGACATACTCCTCAGTAAGTTTAGAACTTTACTGGCATGGAAGATTCCATGGCTAACATCCCGGCTTCCGCAGGTTCACTGGATAGGTACGACATCATCGTGCATATTGTCCAGTCGCAATAGCAACTGACCATGACACTGCAGTTCCAATTATCTTTTCAGCAGTATTTGGCCTTGGGTAGGTTTTCTTCTTTCAGATGCTTCAGGTGTCGTCGATGAACAGCTCACTGACCGTATTCCGTGACGTAGTGTCATCTGGGTCTATTCAGGGGTCTTTACATTCTTGGTGGAAGCTGTAAGTCCCACCACGCACCGAAGTCGGACCAGGCTCTTGGGTACAGAGATAGTGACCTCGCCGAACAGTACCCTGTCTACGCTGCATCGGCTCTCGCGGCCAACAGCTTCGCGCGGTCGTACTTTGCTGCGGCTTTCCCGTAAGCTAGCACCAACGTTGGGGCAGACTTCATTACTAATTAACGACATAGACTATTTGGTGTTCAGATGTACAACAGTAAGTCCCTAGGACGGCACACCATGATGAAAGAGCGGTCACTGATTTGGAAAAGATCTCGGCTACCAGTGGGCAACCACTCTACTTGCGTTCCTTGCGCTGGCCATGGCACCGTAAGAAACCCAAGAGAATGGTCGTGGGAACCACTAACGTATAGTGTTGCAGATTTCCAATCTTGTTCTTTCGATATGGCAAGCGGCTCAGGGGAGGCAGTCGATATGCATCAGCATAGTGGGCATGGAAGCGACGCGAGGGCATGTGGCAGACTTGACTGGAAGAGGACTAATAATAGCGAGTGACACGGCAGTTTAATGCCAAAGAATTTTATTGAATCAAGGAATTTGCGCCCACACGTGAGACCACATGAAGCAGGCTGGCCGGGCCTTTGTGCGACGGAACATGAGCGCCACGAGGGCGGCCACGCCAGCTCGAGGGACAACGGATGCACAAGAGACGAAAGCGGCTGCGGATGGTACCGTTGCCGGGGGCGGTGCACCGGCGTGCGAGGAAACGTGGTCGGCAGGCCAGAGACACGGTGAGGGAGACAGTGAGGGCACACAGCGCTCGCGAAGCGTAGCGAGTGATGATAGTTGGTGATACGAGCGCGCCCATAGGCTGGGGATACGCCAGTGAGAACCAATGCCAAGGCCTCGCATCCCACACTGCATGCATGCTTCATAGCCGAGTTTGAGGCACTTTGGGCATGCCGGCTGCTTGCTTTTTGGGGATGCGCTGTGTGGCATGAGGTGTCGCGGTGGGAATTGCGAGTGACTGGGCAGGGCCGTCTGCAGCAGGGTGCCCAATCTGCAAAGATGGACTGACCGCGATCCACCTATGTATTGACGACGATCATGTGGCAGACAGCAGCCCCAGAGTGGCTGAAGGGCTAGCGACGTCAAATAGTGAAGCAGAAGTGCGTGACTGCGGGCTAGCGGCCGGCCAAGCAAGCGGCTTACCGGTCGACAGGGACCGAGGCAGCTGCGTGGGCTGCACCTTCCAGCAAACCTCGAACAGCCAATTGCGGGGAATCGCATCTGCGCGCATCTTGCAGCGAGCTCCAATATACCGCACACGACCAGCGCCCGACGCCGCGAGCCCACTCTCAACTGCACACAGCGCTGCAAGTGCCCTGGCCGCTCGTCAAGCCCAGCAGCGCCTCCATCGCCTCGACCGCGCGCTCCGTCGCGACTCGTAGCCGGCCTCCCCAGACGATCATCTCCCATCGCCCATCGCCATCGACATCGCTATCGCCCATCGCACCTGCCCCAGCGCTGACCGTGACTGCACGCGCTGTATCACCCCACTGCCCTATCGTGTCGCGCCTTCCGCGCTCGACGCGACGCCGCACCCGTGACTGCCACGCTGCTGCTCTCACCTCCCGCGGGCTCACTGAACGAACCCCGGCACCGCTTGTAGAACCACACTCGACTCCCAGCAGCATGGGCAGCGCGTCTCGGTAGCATCTCGCTATCAAACATGGTTCTGTGTGATCCTGGAATGCTCCCTCGATTACATGGACCCCGGCCCCGTACCACAATAGCTCTGTCCCATACCTGTCCGCCGGATTGAGAGCCCTTCACTCTCTGGGTCCCCTGCATAGCTCGTCATTGGACCTGTCAGAGTGCCACGGCAGCGCCCGTTCAAGCAGCCAACGCACGCGTGATCGCACTCTAAAACACGCAGCTGGAACGCCTCAAGCCGTGCACCCCAGACACATTGGCTGAACCGTTTTGCTGGGAACACCCCAAGATCACCATTGACGGCTACACGCAGCACTAGGCTCTCTCTCCCCAGCGCCTCCGTCCACCGCAGCGACCGTCCGTGCTTGGCCGAGTGCCTGCGCCAGTAGAGGGGATATCATGACCACCCCAGACGCCCAAGATGCCTCTCCTTCGCCCGAGTACAGGAGCGACCTGGACGACGACATGGCCGCTGAACAGACTACAGACCGCCAGTCTGGCGATGGCGATTCCAGCCAGAAGCCTACCAATGGAAAGCCCAATGCAAAAGATCCTCTAAGACCGCGGAGGAAGAAGGCGCGGAGAGCGTGCTTTGCCTGCCAGCGAGCCCATCTGACATGTGGTGAGTATTGATTGTGAGTCATTGCATGCAATGGCGGGACTGACAACTTCTAGGTGACGAGAGACCATGCAATCGCTGCATCAAGCGCGGCCTCCAGGATCACTGCATGGACGGCGTGCGCAAAAAGGCCAAGTATCTCCACGATGCGCCAGATGGAGCGCTCATGCCTGGTGTGGGCGGCCACTACCCGTATATGAACGGCAACCGCCCAACACCGATACCGAGTCACGACACACAACCAGTCTCGGTCTCTCCACAGAGCAACATGTACAATCAAGCCCAGCCCGCGGCATTCTACCCGCCCAATTCGATACCAGGACAAATGCCTGTGGCTCAAGACGGTCACGCTTTCAGCAATCAGCAGTCGCCAATATCACCTCCGTTCCACCAGACACACCACGGCCCAGTACAAAACGCACCAAACCCCATGTCTCAAAATCGGCAGGGCCAATTGCAGCAGTTCGGACCTTTGTTCGACCCAAGTGACCCCGCACTGTTCAATTTCGACATCTCGAGCCTCAATTTTGGAAACCATTACGGAGCCCTAGAATTTGGCATGCTTGGTCACATGTCATCAGGCGCAGTGGACACACCTCACGATAACGCGATGATGAACATGAACGGCGCTGTGAACATGTACAACGCACAGATGCCCTCAACTTACGCGGACCAGAACAACGCGGCAACCGCTATGGCATACAATGCGAATGGACTCCCAGCAGGCGAGTGGCAAGACGCACATTCGCGGCAAGGGAGCATGCACGTTCACACGCCAAATACCGCTGGCCACGATCACCACAGTCTTCGAAACGACAGCCTCAGTGGTCCTCACGCATTCGTTATCGGCCAAGGGCCTGCTAGCCATACAGCAAGTCCAGCCTCTACGGATGCGTCTACTTTCGAGGGTGACAACCCACTGGCGACTGCAGCGTTCTTCGCCAACACAAACCGAACGCATGCGCAGCGTTCGCCAGCTGTTAGTCGATCACAACACGAAAACAGACCTTCGACCACGGCACTCCAGCCGATACACTCGAATGGCGTTCGCAAGCGTCAACGCGACACCAAGAGCATATACCAAGGGGTTACCAAGCCATACGATTACGTCAAGGGCTATCACAGGCTTTATCAGCTGATCGACAAGAACTACTCAAGGCCTTGGGTGGCTAAGGCACAACAGTATCTTCAAAACTACCGACCTGTATTGCTACAAGTGCGGGAGGAGCTGAACAGAGACGACTTGATCCATCAAGAAATGGGTCTCCAGCGTCAGGTCATGACACTGCAAGATCACTTTGCGGAAGTCGGTACACCATTCTTAATCTGTCGTCGCTCAGGCGAGATTGTCGGTATCAACAAGGAGTTTACCATTCTCACGGGCTGGAAAGATCAAGTTCTCCTCGGCCACGAGCCGAATCTCAACGTCAACACGGGCACGAACCGCGACACAAGCGAAAGCGACACGGGCTCAACCCAAAACACCACACCTAACCTCACTGCGCAAGACTCCGAGACCACACCAAGCGTCAACATCATCGAGCTCATGGACCCCAAATCCGCCCTCGAGTTCCTGCAACACTTTTCCGAACTGTGTTACCAGGACCCTCACGGCTACGCTTCTCAACGCGTCAACATGCTCAGATACCAGACCAAGGCAGACATGGATCGCATCCAAGAAATGAAGAATGCGAACGCTGGTACTGATGTCAAGGTCGATCCGCTTGTCAAGGTTGAGGGCGAGAGCGCCATGCAACGCCTTGGTGCGAAGAACGGTATGGTCGATTGTATGATCTGGTGGCATATCAAGCGCGATATGTTTGATATGCCTGTGCTTGTTTGTATGAGTGTAAGTTGGACCTTGAAGTTATGTATGGGTCAAGTGCTAATGATGGTTTAGGTCATGCCTGTTCTTGACAAAGGGCTGCAATGAGCGAGATGGATTTGAAGATGAATCCTAGCCTCCGCTTGAACAACGAGTAACGTTGAGGAATGCAGTGAGAGCTGCTTGGATTGGGTTGTAGGGAACGCAGCTCTTGTTGCATTCCTCAACGACGGATTCCCTCAATCCGGATGATGGACTTTGGATTGATATACGATCATATCATGGCGGTAGTAAAAAAGTGCTTTTATGGTTTTGGTTTGCTTGGAATATTGGCGTATATGCATGGATACCAGGGTCGTCTCACGAGACGTGCGCATCATGGAAGGTAGTGCTTGGTATGCTACTTCTTGTTATCTGTTCCAGGTGTTCAAGGGCGCACATGCAGGCGTAAACGGAGTAGACGAGCTGCCACCACAGGCGCGATACCAATGCTTTCCACGGCTAGAACAACAGTATGATAATAATGTTCCGTTCATTCATAACATCACTCGTTATACGCATCGTGAGACCTTCTCCTCTCTCCATTCCCCTCCACCACCCCCTAATTTATCATCTGCGCAATCCCCACCCCATCCTTCTGCCCCTCCTGATTCCAATTCACCTTAACATCATCCCCTCCCCTCAACCACTCATCCCTCTTCCAAACCTCATACCCCTCCCTCCCCAAACTCCTCTGCGCAACCCGAATGTCCTCCCTAATATCCTCCACCAAAGCCTCCTTACTCACATAATCGTATTCCGGCCGTATAAACCCCAATATCATCAGACTAAGCTGCGCGCCATAAAAGTCCTTCTCGAAGCTATGCAAGATGTGGATTTCGATACTGCGCTGGCTGTTCTTGTAGTACGGGTTGTAGCCGATGGAGAGGACGGTGGGGTAGATTGTGGAGGGCGTAGGCTTTTCTGAGGAGTATTCCAGGTCGAGGACGGCGTGGGAGGAGGATTGAGAGGGAATGGAGGTGTCGGATGTGGCGCTGGGGACGCTGGTAGAGGAGGTGGAGTGGGCGATTGTGGAGGTGTCGAGGGTGCACCAGCCGTAGTAGATGCCGGATTCGAGTTCGTCGTGGCCGCCTATGCTGAGGCCGGAGAGGGGGATGTTGGCCGTGGGGATGCCTAGCTGGTGACGTTAGCTTGGGGTGATGTTTGGGAGGGTTGCGGGCTTTGTACTTCTTTACTTCCGCGTCCGAAGCCTTTTACTACGGGACCTCGGAGCTTTATGGGGAAGGGTGGTTGTGGTGTTTCGGGACCGGCGATGGGGTCGCGGGGTTTGTCTGGTCGGACCATGGTGTTTGTTGTATTTGTAGGGTCGATGTAGGTTGAAATTGGAGTACAAAGGTTAGAAAGTGAGTATTTGGAGGAGAGGGAATGTTAAGCGTGGTACTTCGAGCACTTTCTGGTCGGGATGATGGAGGTCCGATCGGAACATTGGTGGGGCTCATGTCAGATAGCAAGCGTCACCGTTGGCTTAGTCAGCGTCGTGGTACCTTGCATCGTCACTTCTGACGTGGACATGTAAACGGCAACTACATTAGCTTGTTCAGTAACACACGATATGATTCGCAGATATCTGTCTCCTATAACGATTCGTGATTCGACTGCTCCCTGCTCCAGATCCCGCTACTTGTTACTAGACGGGCGCAATATGGCATCTGCTTCGATGGATCAAAAGGCATCGCGCCTCTACGATGACAAACCTGCTTTTATATACGGCACGGCTTGGAAGAAAGATCAAACGAAGAGGCTAGTCAAGGAAGCTCTTGCTCAAGGCTTTCGTCGCGTTGATACTGCTGCGCAACCAAGGCATTACCAGGAACCTTTGGTCGGTGGAGCGCTTCGTGAGGCGTTCGCTGAGGGCACACTTGAACGCAAACAGCTATATGTAGGTTCAACGGAGACCGATTTTAGTTGATGCTTATAAATCACAGTTACAAACAAAATATACCACCCCTGCTGGCCAAGATCTGACCAACATGCCCTACGACCCTGGAGCCTCGGCATCTCAAACGTCAGCCTCCCCATCCTCCAAGCTATCTTCGAGAACGCTACAATAAAGCCGGCCGTTGTCCAAAATCGCT
This sequence comes from Alternaria sp. Ai002NY15, assembly GCA_023758125.1. Taxonomy (NCBI): domain Eukaryota; kingdom Fungi; phylum Ascomycota; class Dothideomycetes; order Pleosporales; family Pleosporaceae; genus Alternaria; species Alternaria sp. Ai002NY15. The sequence goes on along the minus strand of JAFVLO010000007.1, from coordinate 958,451 downwards.
TCTACCCTCAGACGCGCTACGATGTACCGTTACGCGCCTTCTGCCGCGAACACAACATTATGTACCAGTCCTTCTGGACTTTGACCGGCAATCCCTCTCTTATAAGATCCGAGCCGGTCGCTGCGTTGGCTCAGGCGGCGGATGTTGGTCTGCCAGTCGCGCTTTACGCTCTCGTCATTGATCAGGGAGTTGTGGTGCTGAATGGGACTACTTCGCGTGATCATATGTGGTCGGATCTGGAGGGTGTTGACAAGGTGCGTGACTGGGCGCTGTCACAACCTGACGGCTTCAAGGCTATTAGCGAGGCCTTCAAGTCACTGCTCGCATGATAGGAAGTATTGTAACGAATTGGAGCGCTCTATACGTGCAATGTCTGTTATCCAAGAGCAGAGTTACCTCGAGTGGTTAAACGTATGTCGCGCAGTACTCCGTCTCAACAAGGCGGTCTGAGCTATTATGTTGACCGCTCTATATGGTGCTCAACAAACGGCACCCACTCTCCTCCTCCGAATCGCTCTGGACAGTTGTCGCGGAAGAGACACGTGACTCGAGACTTAGTTGCCTAGACGATGCAAACAGCTGCCAGCTCGGTACGCACTGACCCCCCTTGACGACTTTTGTCACACAAACGGTCGTTGAGCTTTTGTCCACCTTTGCCGCAAACCAGAACCTCTGACTACTGACAATTGCCGTGACGAAGGAGATTGAGCCTACTAAACAAGCAGAACACTTCTACTCGACAAGCACAAAATGTATGCTCAGCATATCGACTCCACGGCGCAACGCCGATGATGATCCCAGTCATGCATACATTTTCTCCGTTTTGGAGAAACTGTAGCGGCTGGTATCATCATGAATTTGGACCTAACGACGTGAACTAGTACAAAAGCTCCAGAAGCAAAGATGCCAGCCATCGAGTCGCGCAACGATGTGGAACGTCGAATGTACCCAAAAGGAGTCCACTACCAGTCGTAGGATACAAGTCAATACATCCATAAGGAAGAGAACTAACATACAACAGGTTCTTGAGACTCGTATGTGACGACGCCAGCCCAGGCTGGTGCTCAGAGCTCACCTCGAAAATGGTGCACCAGCTACCTCGGGAACTCCGCGATATCATCTACACGTACATCCTCGAGAGCCGGTGTATCAACCGTCAGCATCAGGTGCTCATGGTCAACAACCCTACGGACTGGAATCTTGCAGAGTTCACCAGTAACCCCAAGCACCTCGGTATCAGGAGATGTACCATCAAAGGCGTTGAGATCCCACATTTCGCAGTATACGAACACGTCCACGAGACCTACCGAATCGAGTTAGCAGAGACTTTATACCGTACCAAACTGCTTCGGGTGGCAGTGATGCACGAGCTCAAGTCTACACTGAACTACGACGTCCTCATCACTAGTTGTGACCCGAAGGAGCATATACGCCGCATCCAAATCGAGCTTAAATTCGACTGTGGCACCAAGACTCAAGCTCAATACGCCAAGCAGCTTGAACCCTTGTGGTACCTTCGTCATCTCAAACACCTCAAGGGAATGAAGGTGGGATTCATCGTCCACTTCATATACGATGACGTTCTCCCGATTCTGGAGGAAGCTACAGCACCATTGGTTCAGCATTTGACATCAGAAGGTGCGAGAGTGGGTTGGTACAGGAAGGGAAGGGGTAACGATGCGCCAAGCAAAGTTGAACATGGCACCGCATAATGCAGCAGGGAACCTATGATTCACCTTTCCGCGTCAAAGTAGGAAGGAATTGAACACCGTAGAGCCTACATCAGCTTCAGCTCACCTACTTTGCATGTTTTAAATCTTGATGTAGTCTACAAACCTGTGTAGGGCTTTGCCTATATCAGGTATTTCTTAGCATGAATGCGGCACTTGATCGATAGCTATAAGGCAACCGGTCGTGTATTCAGACCCCTCCGCCCCACCCCAACACAACATACACTATCAGACCCAATACTGCATCCCATCCCAAAGCTTTCACTGCGTATCCGCCGTTTACTAAAGATCCCACGACGCTACCAGGAGTGAGGTCCTTCCTCATCATCGCCGCATTTGCAACCGCAAATCCACCAGACACGGTGATACATTTGACAACATCCGCATCCCTCAAGCTCATGGCCGAGAAGTAAGGAAGTAACAAAACAGCGCGAGTTACAAGAAGTAGACCGCTGAAGACTGAGTTGGATCGCAGAGCTGGAAGTGCGAGTAGAGCGGCGTTGAGAAGAATGTTCGGGATCTGCAGCGTTGCTATAGGCTTGCGACGTTTAGTCGTAGCGTCGGTTTTAGGTGCTTCTTTTGCGACTGCGATATCCGGAGATGAAAGATGGAGTTGGATCAGGAACAGCGAGACTGTAAAGGAAATGGGTAAGATCTGGCCGAGCAAGATGTACGTGCGCACCATCGACGTGTCGTATCTGCGCGTTCTCGCTATATATACGTTAATACCCTCTCACGCGTGTGTATCGAGCATTACCTACCCTTTTGCGCCATGTAGATATTCCAAAACCACGTTGCCAGAATCGCGGCTTGCGTCCACACCGCGTTCGGCGCATCTTTGACCAGATCCTGCGCGAAATCTTGGAATAAAGTCGACTCCAGCATCCATCTCTTCACCTGATTCGCACTGACATTACTGAAGGTCCTGCTTTTATCTCCGCTCCATTCCAGGTAGTGCGTGATCAGGAACATGAGCATGTTGTAGGACAATGTCGCGAAGCTGATCGAAGCGAGGAACGCGTAGATTTTGATGTGGCGCGCTCGCGCTGCCTTTGCTGCATTGAGCTTCTCATCTTTTGACGGGCTAGAAGTGTTGAATATGACCGAATATTGAGAGTAGAGCGAGTAGCTGATCTTGATAGTCGCGTAAAGTGCCGCGACGATGTAGGAGAGGAAGATGGTGGTGCCGATGTAGCTGTTGGGTGGTGTGGCGTAATACACCAGCGCGTCGTACCCAGGGATTTCCATCTTGCGTGTTTATGCTGGCGAGGTATTATTGTTGTAGACTTAACATCTGAGCGCTTAATGAGCGACGTATATATCATCGCGGCCAGACGCGAGGTTTCAAAAGTGTGCGATGATGCCTGACGTCATGACACAGTTGGTGTCTGAGAAATCGGGCGACGCGACACTTCGGCGTCTTTCTCCTCCGCCAACACACACGCGCGACATCACAAAATGCGGTCGCGATCATCTTCGCGCGCTGTGTAGGAGTCATTGTCCCAGCCATCTCTCGCGTTGCTTGATGGTCGCGCTGGGCCGCCCCCAAAATCTAGGATGCCTGACTACCTAGTTCAGGTAGCCGTGGAGGCTACAACGCAGTACAAACTAACAACTCAACGATGTTACGCAGCGTGTAGCCGTCAGAGTGTGGGATGCGACTCATTCCGCGAGCTTTGAAAATCTCGGGTGGTCGAATAAAACAAGTCCTAACTGTAAGATACTTACCAGAAGAGAAGGGCTCGTCAATGGGAACAGCTTCAAACGAGTTATGGGGTTCTCAACACCATAATCCAGACCCCTTTGATGGTACGGCCCCCGCAGTTTGTGACTCATGAGCTCGAAGTTTGGCACGACCATTGGGGGCCTATCATACCTCAGCGGTAGGAAGCTCCCCACCCAAGGTTGTAACAGGCAGCAGCCGGCCGGTCAAGTATATCAGGAGCGTGCGCGCTGTTTCTTGAGAGACCCCAACAACTTTACCTTTCACCTCATCAAACCTCGAACAGGAACAGCAACGATGCGCCACGTGTGCGGTTGTTACATCTCCCATCCCGGAACGCGGGAGCGAACATACCTTCCCCAAATCAAGGTTGACGCCCACACGACGATCATCTCCACAGCCGCCCGCACCACTTTGACGCAGACATTCGTGAACCACTCCAAGGAGCCATTGGATGAGATCCGATACGCCTTTCCGTTGTTCGATGGCGTCAGCGTTGTCGAGTTCTTCTGCCAGATCGGCGAGCGTACCATCTACGGCCTAGTCAAGGAGAAGAACGAAGCCAAGAAGACCTACGAAAAGGCCAAGGAGAGAGGCGAAGCCGCAGCGCTCCTCGAACGACTAGATGAGGCGGCGGATGTCTTCTCAACCGCTATCAGCAACGTTCCTGGAGGCGCATCTGTGCATGTGTCCATCAAATATATCCAAGAGCTGAAGCACGATGCTGAAGTCGATGGAATTCGCTTTACCATCCCTACGTCTATCTCGCCCCGTTACGGATCCTATCCCGGAAAGCTCCAAGAGACATCGGCTGAGATTGATTCGAAGGGCATCTCCATTACCGTGGATGTCAAGATGGCAGAAGGCATCCCTATCAAGAAGGTTATTTCGCCATCACATCCCATCGAAGTAACACTTGGGTCGCTCTCAACAAGTACCATTGATGAGGACGCCTTGCTCTCGCAAGGTTCAGCAACGCTTTCCCTAGGTACCACAGGCCTAGACAAGGACTTCGTGTTGCAGATGGTTGCAAAAGACGTCGGCGTACCTCAGGCGATCCTGGAAACCCACCCAACGCTCCCCAATCAGCGAGCGTTGATGACTACGTTGGTACCGAAGTTCAACCTCAAGTCGCAAAAACCCGAGATCATCTTCATTGCGGATCGATCGGGTAGCATGGGCGATCAGATCCCCACGCTGGTGTCGGCACTCAAGGTCTTCTTGAAGTCAATCCCTATTGGCTGCATGTTCAACATCTGTTCATTCGGTAGCAGCCACTCCTTTCTTTGGAAACAGAGTCAGTTGTATGGCCAAGATACACTCGAGGAGGCTATTCGACATGTAGAAGCGTTCGGGGCCGATTTTGGCGGGACTGAGACAATCTATGCGGTCAAGGCCTGTTTCGAAGCTCGTAACACCGAACTTCCTACCGAGCTCATGCTACTTACCGATGGCGACATTTGGGCTCAAGACCAGCTGTTCGATTACATCTCCAAGAACACGAAGAATGGCAACGTCCGTGTCTTCCCCATCGGTATAGGTGGAGGTGTGTCTAGTGCGCTCATTGAAGGCGTCGCGAGGGCCGGAAGAGGCTTCGCTCAGATGGTCGCAAATAACGAAAAGCTCGACAGCAAGATTGTTCGCATGCTGAAGGGTGCACTCACCCCTCATATCCAGGATTACCGTCTCGAAGTCAAATACGAAGATGACAGCGTGGAGTCTGTTGCCGACAGCATTCGTATCAACCTCAAGCTTGATAACGACAGCAGCGATGCAAAGCAAACAAGAGCCCCGGACGCCGACGCGAAGCCCATCTCACTCTACAATCCCGATCTAGAAGAGCAGCATCCCAAGGACGGCGAGTCAAAGGACATCTTCGCTGGTCTACCGGAGTTAAAGCGCCCAACGCTTTTGCAGACACCCCACGAGATACCAGCGCTCTTTCCGTTCAACCGTACCTGTGTCTATCTCATCATGTCTCCAGAGTCATCACACCTGCAACCAAAGAGTGTTGTTCTCAAGGGCACCTCACCCCAAGGCCCGTTGGAGCTAGAGATTCCAGTAGAAGTACGCAAAGAGGCCGACGAGATGATTCACCAGCTTGCTGCCCGCAAAGCAACACAGGAGCTCGAAGAGGGTCATGGATGGCTATCTGAGGCTACCGTTGGAGATACTGGCGTTCTTTTCCAGAAGAAATATAGCTCTCAGTATCTGTTGCTTCAAAGACGCGAGGCTGTCCGTCTTGGAGTCGAGTTCCAGGTCGGCGGCAAGTTCTGTTCCTTCGTAGCTGTAGAGGCTAACGAGACCGAAATCGCCGAGAAACGCCAAAAGGCTCTGGAATCGACAATCAAACGGAGTGATCTAGCGGATGACGGTGATTGGGAGGTCCTGGAGCATGGCCAAGCATACAGATCACCGATTACCACTTCGTATGGTGGCGATACACGATTTGGCAGTGGACCTGCATCCGCGTCGGCGAGGTCTGGGTCCTTCGCTACGTTCCGTGGAGGCTACGGCGGCGGTCCCTTTGGCCGTACTGGCGGCGGGCGAGGCGGGCGAGGCGGCGGAGGCGGACAAGGCGGGCACTTCCGAGCTAGAAAGATACCTGCTGGCACTACACTAATGGATGACGCCGGCTCAGACGAAGACATGGGCTTTGGATGTTTCGAGAAAGCCAGTGCAGCACCCATGGCTCATCCTGGCCAACCGTCAGCGCTGCGCACGTCATCTCCCGCGCAAGTATCAGAATCAAGGGGTCGGTTTGGTTCGTCGAAACGGTCGAGTCAGTCGGCCATGGGCCCCTCCTTCTCTCCACCACAAAGGCAGAAAGTACAGGAAGAGACCGGCACCCTTCTCCAACGCCTCATCGCACGGCAGTCCTTTGAAGGGTCATGGGAAGCCATCGTTAGGCTTCCGTTCGATGAGATGAAGCTCGACCGTGACGCCGCTAGCTCATCGAAAGCCAAGCTCAACGGGCCAAAATCGGAGCAACTTCTGGCTACCGCGATCGTAGTCCTGTTTCTGGAGAAGAAGATGCAGGACGAGGAGGACACTTGGGAATTGGTTGTTGAAAAGGCGCGCGCTTGGCTTGGAAGCAAGGTGACGGAGGAGGTGCTCGCCCGGGTATGGCAGCTGGCTGAGGGTGTTGTTGGAAAGAATTGACTAGACACTCAGGAGCCTACTTCGACGTGGGATCACCTAATTTGCTTCCTTTCATCTTGATCAGGCTGCAGACCTGTTTAGTGCTTTTGTTTTTGTATAAGGTGTGTCGTGTCTGGGTTCACAAGGGATGACTGAATGTCTATTCTAACCGCCTATGCAGAAGTCTTGTACTCATGCAATATGGGACATACTCGATAAAGAAATGTCCAATAATTTGGGAACTTACGTACTTTTCGACAAAATTGATGCACATGATTAAAACGCGCCATCAGCGTTAGCAGTAGTGAGCGCTGGAGCTAAACAGTGCTTCTAAGAGCTTTTTAGCACTAGGCGTACCAAGACATTGTATTGTAAAGATATATCACTGCTACGACTCGTCTTTCGAAGCTTTCGTGGTCTGCGCTAGAGGTTGTAAACTCTCTCCCGAGGCGGTATTCGAAAAATGATGGATATTGATATGTCATGTGTTACAGAATGCTGGTGTTCGGCCGTTTTCGGAAATGTCGCGTCTTTCGGTGGGCTTTCGTCTAATTGTGCGGTTGGAGCACCGCCGAGTGTCCATCGATCCTATTGTGGAAACTCGGTATCAGGAGTTTTTAGACTTCTGAGGGTCTATCAATCCCAAAGATAACTGGACCTTAATCGTGAGGAAGGTTTGGGTAGCGGGAAAGATTCAGGAGCAGGCTCGTCTGTGCGTACAGAATCGTTCCATACCGTGCATCGCGCCAGCGACGAAAGGATTAGCAATCTCGCACTTCCTTTTGACAGTATTTGTTGCCTATCGTCAAGCTTGCTCACTATGTGGTCTACATCAATCCACTGACGGTGTCCCTTATTTTCCAAGTACCAGCCTTTCTTCATAATACTGTATTTCGGAGCTTTATCTTGACACACCGCATCCATGAAGCCAGCCAACAATTCGGAAGTGATGTTGGTTATTGTAAGGTCCCGCTCATAGACTAGAAGGTAACCACATGTGGAGTTGCTGCCGGTACTAGAAGGACCTGTGACGGGCTGCGCGTGCGCGAGACTCATACCGGCAAACGAGCGAGGAGTCTTCTCTAACGAAAGAGGCTCCATTTTTCCATGATTGTAACGGAACAATTGGCCTGTGGTCGATAGATAGCTCATGCTATTCGAAAGTCTGTCTGCTATAGCACGATCGGGAAAATGAGCCACAAGAAAATCCCTCTTTCTTATCCAATCTTCTTGAGAATGTACCCTTGCAACACATCGGTGACATGAAGGCGGGCTATTTTTATACCTCAATATCGATAGTAGAGCATGTAACGTATTCCTAATTGGGATCTCCTGCTCGCCACTGTATATACGATCGTAGTCGAAGAGGTCTGTGAGATCTAGACGGGCGTATTGTAGAGTTGAATCAGCGAGACGACTACTCTCAACTATGTGCGACCACGTGAATGGCCTGTCTTCAAGCCGACCGCGAAGCGACGCGTGTAAAACACCCATGTTGAAGACAAGCGTCTGGACATGTGAATTGTGTTCGGGATCATTTGTTATCGAGGACTGCAACTTTCGCCGCAGCTGAATCCTCGGGTCATCGCTGGAAATCAGTCCTGTAATGTGTTCGGATCGCATTTCAGGCAATGCATTGCAAAATTCGAATCTTGGGGCAATCTTCGTTGGCCAAGGCTTCTTTTCAGGAGGCCATCCATTTCGACAAGCAGTGCCGAGGGAGAGTGCTATCCAATCTGGGTCGGAATCTGGTAGCTGGAAAGTGATTGGCTGGTTCGAAATCCCTCTGCGAATCCAAGCTCGGATACAAGTCATCAAAAGTGTGGTACCAAGCTGTGTGACTGTCGCGGACCAGTGAAGCGCTCTTAACCCGACAAATTGGCATATGAATCCAACGAAGCAAATGAGCACAGCAACAATGACCATCGACCTCTGAGATTTGGTTCTTGACTTCTTTGCCTGCTCATATCTCGAAGTCCGAATTTTCTTGTCTTTGGCATGGTTCAAGATGACGTATAATTGAAAGGGCTGATCGCCCATACTCTGTTGCAGTTGTACCCGGAGGATATTCTCCACTTCATAGTCGTCCGTTGGTATGAACACCTGCTCGACAGTCGTTGCCTCGATGATGTACGAGCATAGTGCTATGCTCACCATGAGTAAGCATGTTCCCAACAAGAAAGTCGGATATGCGTAGTCTTGAACGGAATTTGAACCCCTCGGTTCTCTCCAGTGATAGGTCATAATCGCCGGTATTGCCACAGCAACAAATTGCAGAGTCATCCCAATCATTACAAATGTCCATAGCTCTCCGCTCTTTGGAAACGTATTGTGAACGTTCAGTATGAGGTTCGGTGGCTGGTTGGCGAGCTTTCTGACATGACGCTGTGCAAGGTCAATCATAGCGTCCTTTTCAGCGATGATGTCTTTAAGCTCTTCTCTTGCTCTACCAATGTTCTCATCCCGTCTATCCTGTAATTCGCTCCATGCATCCGATCCAGTGCGTTCGGTGAGTAAGGCAATCTCAGCGGTTTCTGCACGCATGTCCATATCTATCTCCTTTCTCGCAATTTCCGCATTCATCGTAACGATCTCTGCGTGCATAGTACCGAGATCCTTCAGAGCTTCTGATTGGCTTGAAGTCGAAAAGACCGACCAGAACTTCTGCTCAAACTTTCCTATCAAAGCTTTGAGCCTTTTCGAACGGCAGGCAGGGCTGAGAACTCCTGTGTTGTAGGCTTCACTGAGATCGCCCATTCGAGTGTCGCTTAGGGCTTCAAGCTCAGTTTCGTCCTGGCTTGAGGACATTTTGGTCGACTTGATTTTATAAGCCACCATTTCAAGGATCGTAGCATGACCTGGTTGACGAACGATTCCTTCCTCGGTCCAGAGCTCAGAAGTGGCATCTGAGGTCGATGAGAGTAGCTCTAGCTCTGCGGTCGCCAGTTTCTCCCGCGCACTGTAAGCCAACGTTAATCACCGTACCGGGCTAGGACAGGAATCACTTACCGTCCGATTATGGCTTTTAGAACTCTGACATTTGAAACTCGGATTGCCGAAACTACCGTGGTGATGATGCCCAATGGGCCAACAGCGAGCAGAATATGATCAGCCCACCCGAGTGACATGCTGAGAAACTGTTTCGTGACTTGTTCTCCGAATAGCGTCAGGAGAGGTGCCAGATCACTGCCAAGATTGTTGATGAACTCTTCTCCAGCGAAACCGGAAGAGAGAGTGGGTGTGCTGGCGATTGGGCCTGCCGTTGGCGTGCCGCTGGCGGTCGAGGTTGTCGCGGTCGGCGCCATGATGTCGACAACAACGAAGGAGGAAGTAACGAAGGACAGCTGGAGTATGACAGAGGCAAAAGCGGCTGAGCTATTGCGTAGGCCAAAAATGCCGCAAGGCTGAGCGGCGACAGTCCCGTCAGCAAGGCTCGCGAGGCGGCTTGACGGGCGGCAGAAGATGTGAGCAGATGAGCCAAGCTAGAGCGTACGAATTGTATAGCAGATATGCGATCTCTCAACATTCATTCAGAAGAGAGAAGACGAAAGAGGGTTGCGGGGCTAAGGCTGAGAATCCATTTAACATCAGCTGTAGCTGAAGCGAAGATGCATGAGGCAGATTGGTAACTCAACGAATAAGACGTCAAGCCACGTCTGACAGCAGGCGCTTATCGCTGCGCTGTGGTGAGGAAGGGGCGGACGGGGCGGAAATCCAATTTTGACCAACTTGGGGATGTGTCATCTTTCAAAAGCCAATAGGGTATGCAGGTACACCAGGGGCCTGTCTTCTTTGGTATGCGCTCATCTCTTGACGACGCGAGTGTGATTACTTGGGGTTGTGCTTCGGTTAGCAGGGGCCTGTCAGCGGGATCTCAATCATCGCAGCTTTGCATGCCATCGTCTCGAAGATGATTGATTCAATAGTCTATAGTCTTCTTGATCGCATCATAAACCCCTGTAAAAGTCAGCAAAACAGAGCACCCATGCATCCATACATCGCAACTTACTAGTAACGTCTGGAATGACGAACTGCTCGAACATAAGTCCAGTATGTGTCGCCCACCCAGTCACCCTCTTCACAGGCGCCTCTAATCTAAGGAAAGCCTTCTCCTGGATCGTAGCAGCGACCTCGGCACCAACACCAGCATTCATCATACTCTCATGTACTACAATCGCTCGTCCAGTCTTCTTCACGCTTTCTAGAACCGTCTCTCGGTCCCAGGGGTATATCGTCCGCAGATCTATCAGCTCCACACTGCATCCAAAGTCCTTCTCTGCTGCTGCTATCGCGGCTGAACATGTGTATAGTGGTGTGCCGTATGAGACGATCGTGACGTCCTTGCCTGTCTTGAGGACTTCAGCCTTGTCGAGCGGGAGGTAGAACGCATCGACGGGTACGTGCTCGACAGCAGCGCGGTATAATATCTTGGGCTCCATGAATATGACGGGGTCTTGACAGCGGATCGCGGAGAGGAGGAGGCCTTTGGCCTGGACGGGTGAGCGGGGTATTACGACGCGTAGACCGGGCGTGTGGGTGAAGAGGGCTTCTGGGGATTGTGTGTGGTATCTAGTGACGTGTCAGTCGATTTCAAGAGGGAGCACTGCTGGAGTCATACAATGCGCCATGTCCAACACTGCCTGATGGCATGCGGATGACTAGTCCTCCGCAGTTGACGCCAGTGCTCCCCGACCGGTATCTGTACTTGGCCGCCTCATTGTGTATTTGGTCAAACGCGGGGAAGACGTAATCGGCGAACTGGACTTCCGCTACTGGCTTCATGCCCTCTGCAGCCGCTCCGATAGCGAACCCCACGAGTCCCTGCTCGCTCAAGGGAGTGTTGAAGACGCGTTCGGTGCCAAAGTCCCCAGCCAGGTTCATGGTGCACCGGAAGACACCACCAAACTGCACATCTTCACCAAACACCATGACGCGTTCATCCGTTTGCAATGCATATCGCAGGGCTTCGTTGACGGCGGTGTAGAGGTTTATGCGCTTCGTCTGACCCTTCTGTATATCTGCAGGGAACTCGGGGTTCGCAAGGGAGGATTTGGCGGTGTGGTGGAGGATGGACGTTGCATCGTACTCTACTGTGCCATTGAGGCGTGCGCCAGGTGCTGCCGAGGAGTATTGTTTGCGTTGAAGGTGGTGTTGACAGCGGGGCCGGAGTGGTGCTTGCGGGCGAAGCGAATAGCGCGACAATGCGCGGATTGATGGTGTTCTAGCAGCCATGTCTATAGAAATGAGAGCAACGAGTTTCCCCAGAACCCCAGAAAAGGTACATGCAATAAAGTCATGCTGGGCACAAACATGTGAGCCGACGGTTGTGCGGGTGTATGTCGCGGCTACCAGCGGCTCTCCAGGTTTCAAACGTTGCGGAGTTTAGCGGGCGAGCGCCAAGAGAGGAAGGTGCCGGCACGTGATGTGGCTGAAAGTAACGTGACTCGAGATTTGCCAAGGCCAGAGGCGCTGCATAATGACGATTGACGCCAGAATGGTTCGCACGGCAGGTGGAGACTAGCGCGTCCAAACTTCGATGTTTTGCGACAATTCTCCTGGATCACTGTGCGATTGTGATACAGAGGGCTTGCGGTTGTCGTTGTTTTTGGATCTACTGCAGCGTGTGACCAAGACGGCTATGGCCTATGATCGCAGGAAGACGGCACCGTGTTGGACTTGGCGCCTAGTCTTGAGCCTGGGGAAAGCAATACAGGCTAGCGGGAAGAAGCTCGCCCGGAGTCAACTTTGTGGCCGGCCCCTTGTACCGAAGACGCGCACACATGTGTGATCAAAGGCAGATCTCATTGCGCGATGGAGTGACAGACTGCTGTTAATTACGCCGGGTGTATACAAAGGGTTGAGGTCTGACACAATAAGACAGCACGCGCCTTTGTCGCCTTTGGGAGGCTGCATCATACGTCTAGATCCCGGCCGTGCGCAGACCCACCAAACCGCTGCTTCCGCATCATTATTTGCGCGCCCACCACAAACCTTGGAGTCCACCTCTCTCGCCAGTCCATCTCCCCGACTCGGACACTCTTCATCTTGCCGCACTGAGGTGCTTCCCATGGCCATGAGCGCTCCTCGTCCTCGCGCAGCCGCCAATGGCTCGATGCGGACTGCTCGCCTCGCCTTCATCGGCCTCTTCCACGCCTTCGCGCCCATGGTGACCGCGCTGCCCATGCCTTTTGGCGACGCGACCTTCAAGACCGCTGGGGAGGAGGTCCCCACGGACAACGATGGAGAGCGCTGGCTTCTACTGGGCATCGCCGTCGCGCTTGTCTTGGCCGGTGGTGTGTTTGCGGGTCTGACCATTGCGTGAGTACATCGCGGTCCCGCCATCGTGTCACAACGCGCTAACAGCGACTCTCCAGCTTGATGGGCCAAGACGAAATCTATCTCCAAGTCCTTGCTTCATCCGGCGAGAAGCACGAGCGCAAGAACGCGGCCAAGGTGCTGAAGCTGCTCGAGCGAGGCAAGCACTGGGTTCTGGTAACGCTACTCCTGAGTAACGTCATTACCAACGAAACCCTTCCTATAGTCCTGGACAGGTCCCTCGGCGGAGGATGGCCTGCCGTTGTCAGCTCCACCGTCCTCATTGGTATGCGCACCCTCTCTCTTACCTACTCTGTTTACGTCTAACACGCCTCAGTCATCTTCGGTGAAGTCGTCCCTCAGTCAATCTGTGTGCGCTATGGTCTGCCAATCGGCGCCATCATGGCACCCATCGTCCTCGGCCTCATGTATATCATGGGCATCGTCGCCTGGCCGACTGCCAAACTCCTCGATTACCTCCTCGGAGAAGACCACGGTACCGTTTACAAGAAGGGTGGCTTGAAGACACTCGTCAGCCTGCACCAGTCGCTCGGACTCGAGCACGAGCGCCTGAACGAAGATGAAGTCACAATCATCACCGCTGTGCTGGACCTCAAGGCCAAGGCTGTCGGCAACATCATGACGCCCATGAAGGACGTCTTTACCATGTCGTCCGATACCATCTTGGACGAGAAGATGATGGACAACATCCTTTCCGCTGGCTATTCCCGTATTCCTATCCACACCCCCGAGAATGAGAACAACTTCGTCGGTATGCTTCTGGTCAAGATGCTCATTACGTACGACCCCGAGGATGCTCTACGCGTACGCGACTTTGCTTTGGCCACCCTACCCGAGACACGCCCGGAAACGAGCTGTCTTGACATTCTCAACTTCTTCCAGGAGGGCAAGTCCCATATGGTGCTAGTCTCTGAATTCCCTGCTGAGGCACGCGGTGCCGTCGGTGTTGTTACTCTGGAGGACGTCATCGAAGAACTGATCGGAGAGTAAGTCGTGCATCCTCGAAAAATACTCTGGCGCCTACATTGTCGCCGGATCTTCCAACCAAGTTTGTACTAATGAGACCAGGGAAATTATCGACGAGTCCGACGTATTCATCGACGTGCACAAAGCAATCCGACGCATGGCCCCCGCCCCTCGCGCCCGCGTTCCTCGAGGCAAAGTCGTGACCGATATTCCCCGCAAACCTTGCGAAGCACAAGCTGTAGACTCCGAAACAGACGCGGAGCAGAATGGCAAGCCGGCGCCACGCAAGACCTCTCTACCTGAGATGCCTGAAGGCCACCCCAAGCCCTCTTTCCTCCTTCGTCGCCGTAGCAGCGGTAGCAAGGGAGCCGGTTCACCTCTTCGCAGCGACGATCCGACCGTTATGCAGCACCTGAAGCATCTCGGCCCTTCGAATGTCGCCACTAGGCCCAAGCAGACTCGCATCAACACTGTCAAGATCAAGCCTGGCCAGACAGCTTTGACCCCTGACATTCCCAAGACGATACCGGAAGACTCCCAGGCTCCAACCGAGGCAACTCCGACTGAGGGTGTAATAACCCAGGAGTCCCATGCGCCTGAGGGTGGTATTGGTGAGGGCTTGCTAGCATCGGCAGGTCGCGAAGCCAGCGACGGCGTACACAGCGTAGCAGTGGGATATGGTACCATGGCTCCAAGTGGCGACCGAATGTCGTGGAGATCTGGTCGATCGGGTATGAGGGAACAGGACGAAGAACCTACCTCTCCAAAGGGTGGTGCGAACGAAGACGACGAAAACACCCATCTCCTGGTCGACAACCGCAACGAGAACGGCGAGAACGGCGAGACGAACAGGTCACGGGCACGCTCGGTCAGCACCATTGCCTCTCTGCGCTCGATGCGCTCGCGCTCGCGCAGTCCCTTGAAAAAGCGACACACTGCTCGAAGCGGTAGCATCTCTGAGAACGTTGTCGATGTCAATGGCATCAAGAAGATCGTCTTGGAGACTACCAGTTCCAGCGACTCGGAGGAGAAAGCGAACGGCAGCCAAGTTGATGGTCAGGATGGAGAGAAGCACTCTGAAGCCGAGTCTTCGCATGCCGGCGGCAAAGGCGCAAGCAAAAAGAAGAGGAAGAAGCGAGGTAAGAAGAAGAAGGGTGGTGCTGGCGACAGCTACGAATCACAACCTCTGCTCGGAGACAGGTAACCTCATTACCCGTTTTGAGCATGTTGTTAATCCCGGTTTCTACAGAGGTCATGAGCGAAATCGGTGCGAATGCGAGTGCGAAGTTTCTCAGTCATTTCGAGTCTGGCAAAATTAATTGGCATGCATTGGCGTCTTCTCCTTCTTCTCCTTCGATGTTCAACGGGAAAATGGATGAGAATAATGGGCATTGTTAAGGACTGGTATCTTTCAGAGAAGTGTATTATAAAAAGGTGTGTCGTTTCTTGGACGATGGGTGTCGTCTGTGAGCTTGAAATATATATCTTGTAAGCTCGTGTACCCTGTCCTTTCTTTGATTACGCGACATGACATATCAAAGTTGTCTTGGCGTCCTCAACAATGATCGTAACGTTACGTCCCAACGCGAGATCTGCCTCTTACCACCAGTCTAGTCCGACCAGGGATCATGATTCCTATCCCCACAATCCCCCGCTACATCCGACCACGTCAACACGTCTTCATCATCCTCAAGGCACCCACACCACCCCGGTCTCGAAGCCGACGGACGGAACCCCCTCGAACTAACCCCCTTCTTGACACTAGTCTTCTTGCTTTTGCCGCTGTAGTACTCCTTCCTCTTCCTCTGTCCCCACATGCTCATTTTATTCGGCTGCTCAATACACCACAACACTACCTCCCGAGCTGCGAAAGCATCTTCAACGGAGTCGTGGCCTACTTTGTCACCACCCTGGATCTTGATGTCGAGCAGTTGGCTGGCTAGGTCTTTGAGACCCCACCGCTTCTTCACGCCCCGACCTACGGCTTCGGCAGCTAGGATTGCTGAATCGACGATGCGGTCGTGTCGGATGCCCAGGGCTGACAAGTCATGCTGTAATGCGTGTCCGACAAAGATAGTGTCACTATCGACGTACTTGAACAGCTCCAGGCGTGCTTCAGATAATCCTTTCAGGACTTTCCCCTGCGACACCGCAGTCGCCATAGCCCCTCTCGTGATCCCGCTGTACTTCGTTCGCCAGTCTGTGACAGACTCGGTCGGCTGAACGAGCGTATCGATGAGTATTTCGTTGGTAAGGTAGTCAATTACTGAGAGGCGGGCTAGCGAGGAGACATTGTTGGGTCCGATGCCAACCATCTCGCAGTCGATGCATATGGCCGCGCGCTTTGGTGTTGTTTTGTAAGGAATGGGTAGTGTCGTTCCGAACTTGTATTCGTTGGCTGTGAGAACTGGTCGGGCGTGGCAGTGTAGGATGAGTGCTGTATGTGCTGCGGGTTGTTTGCTGTCTGGGATGACTGTCCAATCAGGGATGGGGTGTGTCCTGGGAGTTTGCGGTTTTGTGGTGGTGGCTTTTGGTTGGGGAGCTTCTGGTTGGGGAGCTTTTGGGTTCGAAGCTTTTGGATTGGAGACTTGTGGTTTCGGAACTTGTGGTCTGGCAACTTGTGGTTTGGAAGCTTTTGATCGTGGTGTGGTTCTCTGTTGAGTACGCTCCTTGATGAATGTAATCTGTTTGGATGGTCGCGGCGTGGAGGACAGATCTTTGGCATTCGACCACGAAGGTGTCCTTATATGACATGAAGGCTCAGGGTCTGTTGCGAGAGTAGTCCAAGCCATTGTCGTTGCTATCCCGACACGAGAGGCTGCGAACTCAGCGTTCTTCGTAGAAATTGTGCCTGGGGGATTAATCACTCCCCGAGTAGAAGTGCTGTCACTCACAGTGATAGGTACCTTATGCTTAGACCCAGAGTGATCTGATAAGGCTATGGCACTGGCGAATGCTTTTGTACAAGAGGTACATGCGAATGCTGATGAAGCAGGTTTGGAGCTCTTTTTTGGTGCCATTGGAGTGACGTTTTCTCATCAACGATAACAACGTGGGAATTCAAGTCTGTGGTTTTGCTTTCAAGGAGGTAAAAAGGTTATCATGAGTATGGATGATAGCGGCAGGGCGGGCTGCTGGTGATACCTGCCCAGGCTTCCATGCTGCGTAACAACGGAGAGCACCGCAGCCTACCCCGCCCACTCAATGTTCGCCACGTCGGTCCAGCGTTTATGCGCCTGGTACTCATTGCAGTGATGAGACCTTTGCATAGTAGTAGATAAGCTGTTTTCTGCACATGGGTATGATTCTAGTGAGCTCGCAGGGAAGCACAGGAATTCTAGTAAGAGGCTGAGGTGGCGTTGCCTCACGGCGCTTTCGCGGCACTAAGTTGAACTGCTTTGAAGCTTCGGTGCGATCACTGACGAAGAGTATCGGTATCAGCATCGAAGCAAAGTTTGATCAGGGTGCATCATCCGTGCGAGTTGGAAGGCGCATTGTGACACTCGGTTGCGCCATTCCAGAAGAGGAAAGGTCTCAGAGCCGGATACGGGTTACGCCCGACCAGCACCACATCAGTGCAGTCTTCGCAGTCCGAACTTCGAACCACATCGCCAACGTCTTTCTAGAGCCACGCCAGCTCCAATGATAATAATTACGCCCAGCCAAGCTAGGACAGTAGGTGACGATCGATAAGAGAGCGTTGCACGTCGCAGCTCGCGTCGTCATCTCCAAGCCCCGCGTAAGGCGAGCAATTGCACAAGGCGCCCAGCGGCATGGCCATTCAAGCACCAGCCTTGCCATCGCGAGGTACCGCCGGCAGTATTTCAACAATTGCTTGGTAATGAGGGAAGATTTTCATCAATCAACAAGGATCGCGTGGGTGTCCTGAAGCTTGCGTTGATGCTTATCGAGCTCTATATAGTGTCGCAGCCCCCCGCGAATATCGTGCTACACTACGGACTCGTAGAACGCAAAGATGTTCTCCGCTGCCTCTTCGTTGCTATCCTTCTTATTAGCATACTTTGTCTATATAACGACTTACAGAGTCTTCTTCCACCCGTTACGCAACGTTCCCGGTCCCTTCTTTGCACGACTCAGTAAGCTATGGCTCGCATGGCACGTCCGAAAAGGACAATCGCACGTCCACTTCCCCAAGCTACACGCGCGATACGGACCTATTGTGCGCATAGCTCCCGACCAAGTCCTAGTGTGTGACGAAGACGCCATCAAAACCGTTTATGGAGCAGCGACGTCGTTCACGAAAGGGGATTGGTACCGCATAGCTGGCGCACCTGACAAAAGCCGGAAACCTGCTGAGGAGGTTCTCGATATGTTGACGGAAACCAACATGGAGAAGTATCGCAGACAAAGAAGAGCCATTGGACCAGCTTACAGCATTGCGGGACTAGAAAGACATGAGGAGCTGCTTGATAGCTATGTCAATCAGTTTGTTGGCAGGCTGAAAGAGTTTGGAGGAAAAGAGTTGAATCTCGCTGAGTGGACTCATATCTTCGCCTTGGAGTCCATGAGCCAGTTCACTTTAGGCAAGAGACCAGGGTACACAGAGAAGGGCAGTAACGAAGGGAACGCAGATGCCAGTTATGCGTTATGGCAGTGCTTCACCGTTATTGGTATCTTCCCAGGCTTCGTAAAGCTAATGCATGCGATACCGAAAGTCGGCATGTTGCTCGTCCTACCAGCTAGCTTACTCCTGGGTGTTAGACTACCGAAGGTCTGGCCCGTCTTCAGCTTTTCTGCTCCGAACATCATGCAAAGATTGAAAGCATTGGAAAGCACACGGGATGTCAAGTTTCCAGAGGACCGTCCGGGCCTCTTTCATGATCAAGGCACAGATGTGGGGACATCGGAGCAACAAGGAGACGGCATTGAAGAGACGGATATGCTGGCTACTTTGATGCGCCTTCATCACGACAAAACGGCGCGTTTCCCTCCTTCGTGGGTTCTCTCAATCGCACTTACCAATTTCGGCGCCGGACACGATACACTCATGTTTACACTTTCTTCGGTCATATACCATACGTACAAGTCGCCAGCCATCCTCGCCCGCTTACGCAAAGGTATACAGAGTCAGGGTATCACAAAGCATACCAAGTACTCCGAAATCATTCAGAAGGTACCGCTATTCCTTGCCGTCATGAAAGAAAGCATGAGGATCTGGCCAACCCTCGGATGGTACATTCCTCGCCTCGTACCTGCCTCAGGAACTACACTGTGTGATACCTATCTTCCACCTGGTACTACGGTCGGGACTAACCTCTGGGCTTCGCACTTTGATCCCAAGGTCTTCGCAAATCCCCGTGATTTTGACCCAGATAGATGGCTACCCGGTGGCAGCGAGGAAAAGATGAGGGAGATTGGCAGAATGGACAGTATGTGGATGGGGTTTGGGGGCGGAAGTAGGAGCTGTCCTGGACAGCATCTTGCGAGGTTCTTCGTTGTCAAGACGTTGGCTCGATTGGTCAAGGAATGTGACATCGAGCTGGACGGCGAGCCAAAGATTGGAGGTTGGTTCCAGTGTACGATGAAGGGTGTCGGGATTAGTGTCAAGGCGAGAAAGCTGTAACGATAGGCTTGCTGATCAATCGCGTAGCAAATACGGGCGATTATCAATCTGATGCCGAGACTCAGGCGATTTTTGGCTTCCTTCTCTCACTTTGCGGTGTTTACTCATCCTTATTCCGCTGCGTTCCGGGGCACTACCGCCTTATGCGGCAAGACTGGCCAAGACGGTTCGAAACTAGCTAGTATATCAAAGTCATACATGCTTTCTCAAATTCCTCATTTATTCCGCGTAGATTGAATAGCATGCTTGCAACCCCTTACCTATATATGCGGCTCACAGCGATGCGCGATCTCCCCAGATCTCGCTTCACTAGCGGCGGGAGTGCCTTGCGCTAGAACCCACCAAGCTGGCTGGATGCAAACGTCATGACTTTGAGTGCTGCGAGATCGCCGCGTGGACGTCACAGCTGTCATAGCTCCAGATTCCTTTTCGTAGAGCTTAGGTAAATAGCTCAATCTAGCCCTGGTGATTTCAATCTTGCGTCTCGGACATCTACGAATTTAATCCGCTCATCACTCTCACACAACCTCAATTCATACACAATGGCCAGCAGGACCTTCACGCCAATGCTCCGCCAGGCGGTTCGCTTTTCGCAGCGGGATGCCATGGCGGCACCGTGCCGTCGCTTCTTGAACACCGAGACGGCACCGAAGCTTTACTCAGCAAAGGCGCACGTAGTCGGCGCACGCACAGGGTACGATGAACTATTCCATTAAACACACGAGGAAACAAACTGACACATCTCCAGACATGTAGACGGCGAGAACCTAAAGGTCGACCTAACCATGGCCAAAGCCCTTGGCGGCCCCGGCGATGCCGGAAAGACCAACCCCGAAGAACTCTTCGCAGCCGGCTACGGTGCATGCTGTGCGTCGCTCCTACAATCCGTTTCCAAAGCTCCAACTAACCCCACTAGTCCAATCCGCCATGAACGCCGTCGCTCCCTCCCTCGGCGTAAAGATGCCCTCCACACCCGAAGACTCGATCGTCGAATCCACCGTCGAACTCGTCGGCAGCATGAAAGACCTCGACATGGGCCTGCGCGTCCAGCTGCTCGTCAAGGTACGCGGATTGGCCAAGGAGGATCTGGAGAAGGTGGTGTACAAGGCGAGACAGGTTTGCCCGTATAGTCGGGCGACGAAGGATAATGTTTATACGACTGTGAAGTGTGAGACTATGTAAGATACGTGTCGCTGAAGAGGACGGCATGGGATTGAATGTAGATGTTTTAAAAGAATTAACGAATGAGTTATGATTTCAAAGACGAGTTTCTTGAGAGCTTTCAACGATAGCAGCCAACACCCCCTCAGCAACATCTTCCCCATCCTCCGCTTCCGTAACCCAAGTCACGCGTCCACTACGTGGACTGCGTACTTCTAGTTCCATCTTCATCTGCTGCACTACACATATAATGTCCCCTTCCTTCACCACATCGCCCTCGTCAACTAACACTTCTACCAGTTTTCCCGGGAATGGGATACTGATGTGTGAAGGATCGCTCGGGTTCCCTCGTCTATGATGCGACGTCGCTGCTGATGCGCTGGCGGAGGTCGAGGAGAGAGTTATGGTGTAGGGTGTTGTTTGGGGCATGCTAGATGAAGCTGTTGAGGGCGTGGTGAAAAGGAGTTCTGCGCTGAGGGAGGTGGGGAAGTCGTTTCGGAGAACACGGGTTAGTTCGAGGTGATGGGGTGGTGGTTTCTCATTGGCTTTAGTGGTGGGTGTGGAGATGGAAATGGACCAAGCGTCGCCTTTTCGGAAGACGGTGTTGGCTGTTGAGACTGAGGCTGTCGAGGAGGATGGCGCGATGTCTGTGAGGGTGTTTGGGCTGGCTGAAGCGATGTTTTGACTTGATTGGAGGAGCTCGGTTTGTTTGCTTTCTAACCATTGCGTGTCGCAGTTTCCGTGTAGGAAATCTGGGTGCGCGACTATGGCTTTTAACATGTCGATGTTTGTCTTCACTCCTGCGATCTGCGTCTCATCCAACGCTCGCTGCCCTTTACGAACGGCGTCTTTCCACGAAGACGCTGTCACGATGACCTTTGCGATCAGACTGTCGAAGTCTGCAGAAACCACGGCGGGTCGGCCGCTGATGAGATGTGTATCGACTCGAATGCCGTTGCCCGACGGAAACTGTGAAGATGTAATCTTGCCAATCGACAGTGACCAATCACTCTGAACATTCTCCGCAGTGATACGCAGTTGGATTGAATGCGCTGGAGGAGGCACTTCTGGATCTCGTTCGGCTGTTGGTAGACCGCAGTCATTCAGCGATGCACCCTGGGAGAGTAATAGCTGTGCATTGACTATATCAGTCATAGAGATGGACTCCGTGATCGTGTGCTCGACTTGTAAGCGAGGGTTGACCTCCAAAAAGTAGTACTCTTTCGTTGATGGATTCGCGAGAAACTCAAAAGTGCCGAGAGAGAAGTATTGTATCTATGCATTTATTAGTAAGACAGAACCGAGACCAGCATTCATACCTACATGTTTCGCCATTTTCAGAGCATTTTCGATGACCTGTGCGATCAATTTTCGGTCAGACGCGACACTGGGTGCTAGTTCAACGATCTTCTGGTATCTTCTTTGAATACTGCATTCTCTCTCCCATAGATGCGTCACGTTTCCAGTACCGTCCCCAATGATCTGTACTTCGATATGCCGGAAGCCATCGACTGCAGCCTTCTCTGCAAAGACTTGCTTGGATGGGCTTTCTTCGACTGCTCTTTTCACTAAAGAAGCAAGCTGGTCTTGGCTGCGAATGAGACGTATTCCGCGGCCACCGCCTCCATCTACTGCTTTGACCATGATTGGAAAGCCGACTTCAGATGCGAAGCGCTGGACGTCTTCGACTTTATTAGTCGGTTGATGGAGTGCTGGAGATACTGGGACGTCGCCTGGTTTATGTGTCAGTAATCTCGCGACTCTAACGCGCCTTTTGTCTTACATTGTTGGGCAAGCTCTCTCGCCTTGAGTTTGTCTCCAGTATTACTCAAGATACCCCACCCAGGGCCAACAACTACTGCACCGGTTTCTTCCCAGATTCTCTTCGAGAATTCTTCTGACTCTGACAGAAAGCCGTATCCTGGATGTACAGCATCGATTTGGTGCTTCTTGACGATACCGACAAGATCATCAATACTCATGAAAGATGAAGCTGATGATAGTTTGATCGCATGGGTTGCTCGGACGGTATGCGAGTCGTCGCCTGATACGTAGATCGCGAACGTCTCAATGTCGAGTTCTCGCGCTGAAGAGATAATTCGTGTTGCTATCTCTCCCCTACAGACAGTTAATCACGCTCACCAGGACACCAAATGGCCACTAACCTATTCGCGATAAGAAGTCGCTGGATGGGTCTTTGTGGAGGTCGCGTCATATTGGAGTCCAGCCAGCAGTATGGATCGGTCAAGCAGTACATTCGTGGATACACCTAGGTACCTATGCCACTATACCATCAGTGGAATGACTCGAGTGGACGAGTCGTTGGGTTAGGTAAAACAAGATCACGTTGTCCGTCGTGAAGGAGGCTTTTTGAGAGCTGGAATGCGATTTGGATCGAATGTTAAAGCAGGACGCTCGTTGAACATTCGATTCATCCACAATGACATGGTCGCGTTTTGGTGGAGTGCGATGGAGGAGGGCAAGCGCGGGGAGCTTGAAGATGCCTCGGTTCCCCAGCTCTACCCCAACATTCCACCACGACCATCCCATCTTGGTCCGCATCATCGAGATGTGACGATTTCGTTATCGCTCCATCACTGGAGCTCGAAAAAAACCTTAACTACACTTCATCAACAGTCATGGCTGGTGACGAGCCCGGGCCAAAGCCCTCGCCCAAAGACGCGTCGACGTCATCCGAAACCGCCAAAGACCGACTCGCGCAGGTCAGCTCCCACATCGCGCCCAACACACCAAAGCGACGACGACGGAAAGGAGCAGACTCAGATCTGCCCGCTGATCACTCAGACATCCTTGGGCAGATCGCCACTTTGCGCAAAATTGCCGCGACGCCCGACAAGAACAATAGGGGCTACGCGAGGCAGAAGCAGGCAGGAAAGCTATGGGTGCGCGAAAGAGTCGAGCAGCTGCTTGATCCCGGGAGCTTCCAGGAGGTGGGCAGCGTGAGCGGGACAGTCAAGTGGAAGCAGTTAGGGCCGGTAAAAGAGGAACCGGAAGACTACGTGCCTTCGAACAACGTGCAGGGTATGTTCTGTGAACGACATTGGGAAGATGTACTGACGGCGGGTAGGCTTCGGACGATTACGAGGTCGAAAGATCGTCTTCACGGCCGATGACTTCTCCATACGCGCTGGACACGCTGATGGCGCGCTTATGGAGAAGACGGTGAGTTCGATTCATTGCATCCATCCATGCTGGTACTGACGATTGCAGATATACATGGAGAAGCTCGCGATCGCGTTGAAGCTTCCCATCGTCAAACTCGTCGATGGCTCATCCGGCGGCGGCTCCGTCACGACCATTCGCTCCACAGGCTTCTCCTACGTCCCTCCGCTACCCTCCTTTGCACAAGTCGTACAACAACTCAATGGGGGAATTCCGAATCTGGGCGCCGTGGTTGGACCGGCGATTGGTCTAGGAGCAGCTCGTGTGGTGGCCTGCCACTTCTCGGTCATGGCTGCAGATATTGGATCTTTGTTCAACGCTGGTCCCAGTGTTGTCAAGAACGCGACATTCGAGGAGGGTCTTTCCTTTACAGATCTTGGTGGGCCCGCAATGCATTGCACCAATGGCACAATCGATAACCTCGCGCCGGACGAGGCGGGCTGCTTTGAACAGATACGCACGGTTTTGGGCTACCTGCCCGACTGCGGTACGAAGCTGCCTCCAGCAATCGACTGCTCTGATCCAATCGACCGAATGTCAGAAAACCTCCGATCAATCATACCGCGTTCCAAGAACCGCATGTACAACCCGCGGGCCATCATCACCGAAGTTGTCGATCAGGGCTCATTCTTCGAGATTGGAGCGCTCTGGGGAACTACGGCAATAGTAGGGCTCGCGCGATTTGCAGGCAGACCAGTCGGGATTGTGTCTCTGAACTGCGAGCAGAACGCTGGCGCATTGGATGCATTGGGTTCGCAAAAGATCACACGCATGCTAAAGTTCCTCGATGTTTTCAACCTCCCGCTCGTCCAATTCGTCGACGTCCCAGGCTACGCAATAGGAACTGTCGCAGAGCGCACTGCAACGATGCGGCACGGCGTCACCCTCGCTGCGACCTATTACAGCACAACCATGCCCATCTTCAACGTCATCGTGCGACGCGTCTACGGCGTAGCTGGAGGCATTATGCTCGACTGCCGCGACCCACGCATGCGCGTTGCTTGGCCATCCGGTGTGTGGGGCTCTTTACCACTCGAGGGTGGCATTGATGTTGGGCACTCGTTCGAACTCAAGGAGATTGAGAGGAAAGAGGGCAAAGAAGCGCGTGACAGGCGTTATACAGAGTTGGAGAACGAGTACAAGCGATTGATGAATCCAGTTCGTACTGCGAACGCGTTTGGTATCGAGGAGATTATCGATCCGGCATATACACGGCGAGTTTGTTGTGAGTGGACAGATCACATGTACGAGAGCTTACTGCCAGAGCGCATTCTGGAGAGGATCGCGGGAAAGTTGCAGCCTTCCTTCGCTTAGAGCTGGATATCGCGTTCATGTCCGAAAGAGCTCTTGTGAATACATACGATCTGAACTTTATCCTCCAACACAGTCATTGTATCACCGGTCATCTACACTGCGTCGGTGCAACAACCGGTCAGAGGCAGCGCTGAGTTTACGATACGTTCGCAACATCTGGAGCAGTCCGTCAGACACCATCGCTTACTTACACCGCATCGCTTACCATAAGACATACCGCGCACGGCCCACTGTTGTACATCTTCCGCAATCGGCTCATTATATCCTGCTTGTATATCCAATGCCATGGAGCCGAAGGTTCGTCCTCCGGATGCGGTGCCGTGCTGACCATTCTGGAACAGGCTGGCCGTCAAATTGGTATCGCTAATCAAGTTCTTACTGGGCACTTTACCCCTCTTGGCATGTCCTCGGGTTGAGGTAACTTACATCGAGTATGAGATGTCATCGTGTATCATGCGCACGTCGTTTAGCTCCGACTTACAGATTTCTTTGTCGCATAGCGCCGAACAAACATTACGCAGATGCGTGTGTGTTTCATGCCCACAGTCATACGAACAGCGACACAAAAGCGAATCTGCGTGGCGTACTACTCTATCCGTGTACCACAACTTTAAGGACGATCCTTGATTCGTTACTGGACCTCGTATATGACCACCAACATCGCCCGGGTGCGGGGCAAAGGTCAATGCACCCCTACCCCAGCACAACTCTACCACAGCCCTTCCAGTTTCGCTTTCTCACCTGCATGCAGTTTGATGATACGAGCCATGATGCGCCGCACAAATCTGGGGTATATAGAACTAACGGGCATGTCCGCACGCCCCGGACGCCCATCACTGCTAGCCGCCACTGCTTCGTTTATCTGTCTAGTGACATTCCCTCGACTTCTGCTGGGACTGCAGTCTGAAGTGTGATATCAAAGATGGCGCCTGTTGGCGCTGCGGCGGCTGCGAGGCAGGCGGAACCGATATTGACGCGCATCGTTGAACAGGACCAGATACCTTGGTACAGAAAGCGGAACTTGAGGAGGCTGTATGCACTCCTGCTGCCGACGTGTATTGGGATTGAGATGACTTCTGGATTTGATTCGCAGATGATCAACGCAGTGCAAATCGCGCCAACATGGCGGCTCTGTAAGTCGAGGTTTCGGCCACAACATGCCGTTGCTGACAACGTAGACTTCAATAACCCGCAAGGAGCGCTTCTGGGTATCATGTCTTCAGCATACAACCTTGGCGCAATCTGCGCTCTTCCACTGGTGCCGTACGTGAACGATAGATTTGGCCGACGATGGGCAATCTTCTTAGGCTCTTGGATCATGGTCGTAGGATCTGTAGTACAAGCCTTCTCCATTAGCGGTAGGACTGAACGTTCAATAGTCAGATGAAGTTTGTACTAACACGTTGTAGCTGGCATGTACGTCGGCGCGCGCTTCATCCTCGGTTTCGGCATACCCTTCTGCATCATCGCAGGTTCATCACTAATGGGCGAGCTTGCATATCCAAAGGAACGACCCGTCATGACATCTCTCTTCAACGCACTCTGGTTCGTAGGCTCGCTCATAGCAGCAGGAGTCTCATACGGCACCCAAAGTCTAAAAGACGACTGGGCCTGGCGCATACCTTCGCTACTCCAAGCCGGCCCATCACTACTCCAAATCGTCTTCATCTTGTACCCGCCTCATTCCTACTGCTTCCACAGTCTCACCAAGCTAACCTGCCCAGCATGATCCCCGAATCTCCTCGCTTCCTCATCTCCAAAGACCGCCGCGAAAAAGCCTACGCCACACTAATCACCTACCACGCCGAAGGCGCCACAACCTCGCCTTTCGCCGCCGCAGAAATGGCCCAAATCGAACACACGATCCGCATCGAACTCGAACATTCAAAACGCTCCTGGCGCGAAATGATCGCCGTCCCCGGTCTACGCAAGCGCGTGATAATCGGTTCTTTCCTCGGCCTCTTCACACAGTGGTCTGGAAACACTTTACTCAGCTACTACCTCAACCAGCTCCTCAACATGATCGGGTACGACGACCCTGGCTTCGTAGGCAAAGTGAATGTCGGGCTCAATAGCTGGAATCTGGTGAATGCGGTGTGCATCTCACTGCTGGTCCGACGGTTTCCGCGAAGGAAAATGTATCTCATCTGCGCGAGTAGTTTGTTGTGTTGTTATGTCGCGTGGACGGTGGCGATGCAGCGGTATACGGCTACGAAGAGGATTGAACCTGCGAGACTGACGATTGCGATTATCTTTTTGTATCAGATGTGTTATAACATTGGGTATAATGCGTTGACTTATAGTGAGTCGATGCGAGCGTGTTTGATGGGGAAAAGGATGCTAATGAACCCGCAGCTTTTTTGGTCGAGTTGTTCCCATTTGCGCAGCGCACAAAGGGGATTACCATTTTTCAGTTCTTTAGCCGGACGGCGGTTTTCACGACGACGATACTCAATCCCATTGGGTTGAAGCATGTTCAGGGGAAGTGGCTGATTATGTATTGTGCTTGGCTGGGGTTTGAGATTGTCTTCATCGTAAGTCATCTTCACTTCCGAAGGGTTTTGCCCTGTACATATCTTTGGAATGGAATACATCCGCTGATACATCTGCACAGTACTTCATGTTCCCCGAAACCTACGGCCGCACTTTGGAAGAACTCGCTTTCCTCTTCGAAGACCACGCGCTTGCTGATGAAGCGACGACGCATGTCGAGAAGCAGATGGAGTGGGCTGAGAGGCGGTGGAGCCGGATTGATGAACGCATGAGTTGGGAGATGGATGTTGTGGTACCGAGGCAGGCGCATCATGGTCAAGGAGAAAGAAACAATGATGTAGGAACGCTGGACACGAGAGAAACGGTTCAACGGCATCAGTATCGGAGGCGGAATAGTAGCTGGGAAGATCTTAGGCAGCGCGAGTAGCTATAGTGGTACGTCTTGTTCGCACTTCAACGTTATGCACACTTCGCCTGGCGACATATTCCCTGACTCCCTCGCGATGCCATGGGGTAGTCTAGCAAGTAAACCTGGATTCAAACGAATCAAGCCTATCCCGTATTCCCTTAACTACTTCTACACCCTGCTTGCATCTGTCATTCGCAGCGTTATTAGGACCTACTTGATCGATACTGCTGGAACGCCAGGGTTAGATCGGAAAGTTATCGAGAATGCTGATACCACCATTAAAGAACGACAGAACGTGAGCAGCCCACAGATAATCGAGTATTGCAATGGCAGTACAGCACGTCAAGCTAGGAAAAAGCTGAACACTGTAGGGCCTACATGGACGTCAGGTCACCTACTTTGCACCATCTTATCTTAATGTAGTTCCAGACCTGATCAGATTTTGTCTTGCATAAGGTGGCAGCGTTAATGTTCCCATCCACGCACGTAAAATTCTTCCACTCAACATGATTCGGCGGGGTCGGCCAACAAACCTACCCCTCATCAGCTAGCCCCACATCACACTCAAGCACCCACACATCGAATTTCTCAACCAGCGTTTCTGATTGTTGCCCACAGCCGCTTGGAACCTTGAACACGGTGGTTATATACGATGTAATTACCAAATCGCCATCGGTTTTGTAGTGTACGTCTTCACAGATTCCCACTTCCAGCTTGCCCCCGCTAATCACCATATAGGTAGCGGTTATCACTCCGGATTCTGATCTCAAAATCAGTGTCTTCCGGCAACCCCGGTTCGATTCCGGGCAAGACCTTCCTTTTGCCGATCTACGCGTCATTTAGAGGGTTGTGTGATGCGTGGGAAGAAGCTGGGTGCTTTTGGGGGTGTTGGTGATTTTTTTGCGGACGGAAGGGATAGCGGCGTGGTGATTGCGTGCTGTTGCTGGATGATGGCGTAAATTCTGCGCAGAACTTTAATGACGGGGAAGAAAAGGGGTATAAGGTAATGTATCACATTGGAAACGGTTTAGGGATCATTGTCGTTGATGCGTGGTTTCGCTGTGGGTGCTTCACTTTTTACAATTATGCAGGCTGTATCCGACATGAACTACCACACATCGGGGCCAGTGAAGAGTGCGAAACAAGATTACACGGCGGAATCATCTAAAGGCGTCAACTCTTCTCTGTCGAGAAGATAAAGGAGATCTGCTCGCACCGGGCTAGGCTTTGCTTTGCACAGCTTGCTTCCACACTGAGCAGTAAAGTTCGCATGTAAGTTTTGGCAACTTATGCTTCCCTAAAAGATCTGCGATCTGGTAAACATGCAAAGGTATTTTGCGCTGTATAGCTAAGATCATTATAAATTTCAATTGAACTTCAATATAACCACCCTACGGCGCCTTAACACCCTTCCCGCTACTCCCACAAATATCCATCCACCTCTCCGTCGCCTCCTGTATAACATCCATTTGCATATCGATCAACTTCGCCAGCGGCGTCGATGGCGCGTTCTTTCTCAAAACCTCGTTGCCCGGCTCCAGCAACAGCTTATTCACATTCAGCTTAACAGCACCAGATCGTATGCACCGTTGCATGACCTCAGGCGGGAAATCATTAGTACCGTGTAACGCGACCAAGACGCGCTTGTTGATTTGCTTGTCGATCGCTTCGAGGCGGTCGTAGTGTAGTTGACCTTCTTTCGGTCCAGCTGGGCCGTAGTCGCCGTGAACGTTGCCGATTGAAGGCGCGAGGATATCGACGCCTGCAGCGATGAAGTTGTCGACGTCTTCGGGGGATGTGAAGAGCGCTGGTAAAGTCAGTATTTACTCTTCAACTCCGAACCATAAGAATTGGGTATGGCATACCTTCAAGATCCCCCGTATCAGCAATACCATCCTCTCCACCGTTTATCCGTCCGCTCTCTGCTTCTACTGCGATACCCTTGTCCTGGCATTCTTTGGTCAATATCCTCGTCTTCTCTAGATTCTCAGCCTCGTCATAATGTGACATGTCCACCATAACTGAATCGACAGGGAGTGTCGCGATGATGTCCCGAATGTGCTCGACATCTTGCGCGTGGTCGATGTGTAGGGAGAGAGGTACTGTCGCGGTCTTCACGGCGTGCGCTGCGGCATGCGCGAGGAGGGGTAGTTGTTTGAGGGTCGACGGGAAGAGTTGGATAATGAGGGGCGATTTTCTTGACTCGGCTGCGCGAACGAGAGCTGTGAGTTGCTCAACATTATAGCTGGTCTGAGGTTAGCATCGCGGTTGGTATGTGTGAAAGGTTCCGTACGCGATCGCGGCCATGACGCCGTAGTTGCCTGCGGCAGCGGCATTGAGTATGGCGAGCGTACGATTATCTTTGCTGACTGGCATGATGGCTATAGAACGATGTATATTGACGATGTCTTTGATGTTCTATTGTATTGTTATGTAGTGTTGGGAGAATTCGAGCGCGTTCAATTCACCATGTCGGAACCGTCTCGGAACTGAAGCTATTATCATGTCCCCTCGGCTTATTGATTCGGGAAAGCCGCGGAGTTTGAGAACTATCATTGGTGCTCGTCGCGAGCAGTCTGGATGGCCTTGACGGAGTTGCGAGCGACGCGGCGGGCACGATGGAACCGCCCGACGGGCCTTAGCCGATGTGCCTCGTTACGAGGCACAAACGTCCCAGAGAGGCGATCGGCCCTCCAACATGTACCCCGCTTCTACTCCATCTCTGCAGGGAATTGCACGACGGCAAACATACACCTCCGTGTGGGGTCTGTGGGGAAGGCGAACCTGAATAAGAGCCTGCTCCGCTACAACCTCCGACTTCTGCCTCGCAACGTGACACTCCGACCTTGTCATGCTTTCCTGATCTTGGCCCGGACACGAGTCATGCGACCAACTTATGGGAACCACGTCTGCATCGCAGTGGAGTCAAGGCAAGTGCGGCTGAAGATGCGGCTGAAAGTCCGTTTTCTTGCGGTCCGACACATGCCGCATTGCCGCGATGACGAAATTGACATCCACTCATGGAGGAAGATCGGACTTGACTTGCATTCGGCACGATAATGGAAGGTTATGATTCGGCTCGCCAATAGCTGGTAAGATCCGTGAGTAATGTCTTAGGTGGAAATTGGGTGATGTCAAGTGTTTGCTCAAGAAGATGCAAGATAGCGGTTTGTTTGACAGGGTTCTGAACGCATAGACCAGCTACAGACTGTAAGCATTGTTTTGGATGGTACGTGAGTGAAGGAGCTTACCAGCATAGATAGACTTGAAGTTGACCATGGCGCTCGCGATATCTCTACCTTGATGTGTTATGGCGATGCCGCAGATCATGTCCACGCTTTCGTCCAGAGTGCGCTGTCGAATTCTAAACTCGTCTACGCCTCCCATTGATGGCTGATTGATGAGAACGATGATTCGTGCAAAGTGAAAGGTTTGCATAGCAGCGGCGTACGAAGGAGGATGGATCCAGATGGGCGTGAACAGGGCGCCGGGTCCAGGTGGAGGGCCGCGATGGATGGGTTGAAAGGACATCGGGAGCGCCGCATGCCAGTCCTCTAGCGCTTGTAAGAGCTTTCCAGCTTGCTCGATGCGCGTGTTCAGATCGTACTTCTTCTCATTTGCTGCAAAGTCCACACATCTCCCGCATATGTACACGATCCGTAACGCAAGTTCATCCGGGCTGAGATCCATCAAACGCTTGGTAGGCCGCCAGATAGTGAGAACCCTTCGTCCTTCGCGGAACGCAACCCAAGTATCTTGACGTATCCATTGCCACCAGGCAGCTCTCCGAAGCGGATCTGGGGACTCTCCGTTGTTGTTCTGACTCCGCTGTATCCAGAATATACCACGAAGATGTCTCTCCCAGGCTCCATTACTGTACTGGCCTTCAGAGTCCCACATCTCATATGTACTGATGAGGATGGAGGTTGATATGATCTCCCTGGACTTATTGTAGGACGGATAGAAGAGATTCTTCGATAGGTAGTGCAAAGTCTCATAGTAGTACTGCGTCGCCACCTGAATTAACGGGCTGTGAAGTTGTCTGGTCCTGCCATCTTCAGCGCCTGGTTCCGGATCATGTATGTTAAGCCGACGAAGCTGTGGCTCGTTCAGAAGCGCCATGTGCCGCGCGGACACCGCGAGCAGAGACTTCAAAAGGCCAACATTGTGGACCGCTAGAGAAGGGACAGTGTATGTGAACTGCTTAGAAGGGTCGTTCAAATCCAAGATAGGACCAATGACATTCACGTAATGTTGGAAGAGCACAAGCTCGTCGTCCGACATGGGTATGACATCGATACAGTTCCAAGGCGGGTGTCCCGATGGATCGGCATCGTCCGTTCGTTCATATGAAAGCGGATGTCGATCAGAGCTTGCTCCGTCGGTTGCTGGACTTTGCTGTCGGGACAAGTTGTTCCTGTCTAGGTCCACATTGAGATTGTACTTGTCGATATTGTTGATGGCATCTTCAGCAAGCAAGTCGTAGTAAGCTAGAGGTGCGGAGTTGGGAGAAGGTAACGAGTTGATGACAGTCGATGGCGATTCAAACAGGAGCTCGGGTGAAGCGTTCCAAAGCTGAGGATCAATTTCGGGTGGGATCGCTCGTCTGGCAGGCGCCGGTGATGTAGTGGCAATAGAAGATGCATCCTGAGCCGGCGACGTGTCAGACTGTACAGAGCCAGATGCATTGCTTGCAGCACCTCCAGGAGGGTCATTGGGTGATGGCCATAAGCACTCTCTGTCGGATTTGCTGCATGTTGCGCATCGCGGTCTTAGCTCGTCACATTTCACCCTCCTTCGTCTACAGGTTAGGCTGTCTGTGTTAGCTAGTGACCAACTGGATACTTTGCACGCTGTCGCTGATCAGGCTAGCGAGCTTCACCATGGGGTGAGACAAGATAACACGTGCTGAGGGAACAGCTTACCATCCAGTTGTCGTACGTAAGCCCTGCAAGAGAAGCGTCGAGTCAGTATAGCTCTCACATGCAGTGGAGATAGGCAAACTTACTCGCGCTCGTGAGGGACGGGGTTTGCGCGGCTTGGGATTGCCTGTTGACGATGCTTGCATCACGAATGATGTTGCGCATGCTGGTGGAACTTCGCTTGGCCCTCGAGGATCCGCTTCGGCGGTTAGGCCTGCCGTGGGGAACGAGTCTCTGACCAACGGGACAGGCTTCAGACTAGTCCAGGATGACACAGCGCATGCGGAGCCCAGTTGTTGATATCTCGCGAACCTAGGAAAGGCGATCAGACGGTGGTTGGGAAACTGTGGCAATTTCGCAAAAGGCCCGCGTCGGATACAGTTCTAGGACCCCGCGCCAGTCCAAAGCACTGTCCACCACCGGCAGAAGTTGGGAGGCCTGATGGGCATGATACAGTCCTGAAGTCTGTTTGTGAGAAGTGAAGTACATGCGTTTATGCAGAAAGGAGGTATTCCGCTGATAGCGACTGGTTGTGTGCAATGCCAGGACGTGCTTAGTCAGGAGTGGTTGTGCGCGTTCCGGGTTCTTTCCGTTCGAGGCGGATCGCTACATCCTTCACAGTCAGCACCACCGCATCATCAGCATCAACCCCAACATCTGCACCAACACCGACACACATCACTTCCCATTTCCAGTGAGGACGAGAATTAGAAGAAGATGCGTTGAATTGACTCTAGATTTATCCCAGCCAGCCGGCAGTCATGAACTCCACCCAATGCATATAGCGCGACGAAGAAGCAACCAAACCCTCTACCAGGCGCCGACAATGCCCGCAACAGGAATATCAATACCCGTAGTGTAACTGGCACTGTCTGAGAGCAGGTACACATATGCGCCGCCAAGTTCGCGGGGGTCGGCCAACCTAGGCATGCCGCCATAGTACTGCATCTTCAAGTTCCAGTCGGGCGCCCGCTCAACGTAGTAAGTCATCTGCGTACGCACGAAACCCGGGGATATCGAGTTGACACGGATGCCGTGCTTCGCCCACTCCATCGCCAGTGTGTGTGCCATATTGCGGACTGCGCCCTTGGTTCCTCCGTATGGCGCTGATGGCGCTGCCCTGTTTGGCCGGTAGGACGTCATGGACGCTGTGAAGACGATGGACCCCTTGATACCAAGCTCGATAAACTTCTTCGCGGCTGCCGTCGCGCAGAAGTATGCGCCAAAGACGTTGAGATTAAACAGCTGCTCGAGCTGCGGGCGGTCGAAGTTGAGTGCGGGCTGGTGCTTGGTCATTCCTGCGTTGGCGATCATACCGTCGATGCGGCCCGATTGTGCCACAATTTCGTCAATGGCTTTGATGACGCTCTCCTCAGAGGTGACATCGCAGTGCAGGTAGTGAACGCGCTTGGGGTTTGCTTGTTGTAGTGCCTGGAACTCCTCGCCCGGCTCGAAGAGGTCCAAAGAGTAGATCTCAGCGGCTTCGTTTGCGAGGCAAACTGTCGCGAGACCGAGTCCAATGCCTGAAAATGTCAGCATCTATCCGCAATCTAGATTTGACATGCACCGACCTCTGTTCGCGCCAGTAATAGCGACTACTTTGCCCTTCAGGGTTATCTTCCAGTCAAAGTCCTCCTTCGGCTCAGTCGTAAGGTAGACGGGATTTGGGACACTTTGCTCGACTTGGGCGTTGGCGGCCTGACCAGCAGGTGCTGTCTGGTCAGATTGCGGTGTGATGGCAGAGGGAGACATTTCCGATTGGTCTACAAGGGTAGGCTGCGAAGGTTTGGGGATATCTGGAGAGGCAGGTCTCGCGAGAGAATGGAAAATCGAGTTACCACCACCACTTCGCTGGCACCCCGCATGTTTAAGTACATCGCATTTGGGTACCCCACAAAGGCATGTGGCGACCGAGTGCTGTTGATCGGTACCAAATACACCCCACGGGTGAGAGCGCCGCGAACCAGGTCCACAAGGCCGGGATGTTGTTGAGACTCGGCTCAAACCATCTTCGGAGGCGCGATGGCCTCGTGGCGAGCATACGCGCCGACGCGACGAACACGTGAGCTTCCGACCTTTTGCCTTCGCTTAGTGGCACCAAGTTCGCCTCGAGGCACATAGCCGGGTGCGCAGCGAGTTCATGCATGGAACACGTTCTGTCGTGTTCCACAACCAATCGTAACCGTCAAGTTATCGGTGCAGGCGGGTCTGTAGCGGGCCTGTAGCGGGCTTTCGGCTCCTAGTATGCGACCTGGGCACCTGGGGTAGGGAAAAGGGCCGAACACAATCTGGGGAGGTCCAAGCTGTTTTGAGCCAACATCATCAAAACCTGTGGAGGTGAGGTATCTTCCTTCTATAAAGCTACACGGGTGTCGCACCCATCTGGAGATATCCGCAACGGTTACCGCAACATTGCAAGTCGGTTCCTTCCACTGCAGCTTCGTTCCTGTCACAACGCTGTCGCACCTGTCAACCCGCAGATCAGGACACCATGTCGTCGACACGCCACTCTCAGGATCCAGTCGACTTCAAAGGGATGGACAGCACTAAGCATGTCGAGGTCACCGAAGATTTCACATGGACGAAGGATGAAGAAGCGAAGTTGGTCCGCAAGATCGACCTGTTTCTGCTCCCTACAATATGGCTGATGTACCTGCTATCGTACATGGATCGCACGAAGTAAGTTGTATTTCAAGTGACGTAGTAGCGACAGCTAACAAGATCTAGCATCGGAAATGCGAAAATCGCCGGTATGGCTGATGACCTTTCGCTCAGCTCTGAGCAATACTCCATTGCATTGGTTGTATTCTTCGTTACCTACGTCGTCTTCGAGCCGCCTTCGAACATGCTCTTGGTTCGCCTCAAGCCATCCGTCTACCTGCCTGCCATCATGATCATCTGGGGAGCCCTGACATGCTGCATGGCCGTCATCCACGATTTCAAGCACCTTGTCGCACTTCGAATTCTCGTTGGTGTCTTCGAAGCCGGTTTCGCCCCGGGTATTCTTCTGATCATCTCATCTTGGTACAAGAAAGACGAGCAGTCGAAGCGCTTCGGTGTATACATGTCTGCGGCTATTCTCAGTGGCGCATTTGGTGGTCTTCTCGCAGGTGCCATCACTGGCGGCATGGAGGGTACTGGTGGTCTTCGCGGGTAAGGAACAAGCCCCGAACATTGAGAAAACCTCATGACTGACTGAGTAATAGATGGCGATGGCTCTTTATCATCGAGGGAGCTGCGACCATTGTCTGGGCGATGTGCGCATACTTCATCCTGCTGGACTTCCCCGCCAACACCAAGCGACTCACCGACCGCGAGCGCGCTATCGCCATCGCCCGCCTCAAGGAGGGTGGTGTCCAAACACATACCGAAGGTGATGAGAGAATGGGCAAGGGAAAATCCTTCCGTCTTGCTATCTGCGACTGGAGGACCATTTCCTTCATCCTTGGCTACATGGTAAGTCAGAACGTGCGAATCATAAAACCTTCGACTAACAGACGTCAGGTCATCGTCGGCTCCTCCACCCTTTCGTACTTCTACCCTACGCTCATGACGGGTCTCGGATACACCGACACAGTCACCGCTCAATACATGACCGTCCCCATCTACGCCGTCGCCTTCGTCTGCACAGCAGTCACAACCTACTACGCCGACGCCATCTCCAACCACCGTGGTCTCGTCATCGCAGGCTGGCTCGGTTTCGCACTCATAACCTCGATCTGCGTACTGTTCGTCTACGAATTCAAGGCACGATATGCCCTGCTTGTTCTCATGGCCGCTGGACTCTGGTCCTCCAACGCTGTATCGCTATCTTTCGCCAGTGCGACTTTCGGATCCATGCAGCCGGAAGTTAGGGCCATTGCGATTGCGCTTGTCAACGCGATGGGCAACCTTGCGCAGATCTACGGCGCATACCTCTTCCCTGCCGACGATAAACCAAAGTACCTCATGGGCTTCGGCGTCATCTCTGGTATGCTGGGTCTTGGTATCGCGGTATACATCTCCCTTCACATCGCTCTGAGGAGGAAGGAGGGAATCACAGCATTCTTTTGAGACATCTCAGAATAGCTATCGATAGGTGGCTGGATGTCACCAGTCATGCTTGTCAACATGTATATATTATGACAGCGTTCGAATTTCATGGCAATGATCACAAAGATGATCACAAGAGCAACCACCTTGCGCAGGTGATGAGTGACAAAACTGATACGTCTCCACCTCACATCAACCAAGTACTGTGACACTCTAATTTCACATTCCAGAACGTCGCGGTCACGTTAAACCTGTGATATAAAGACAAGTCTAACCTCCCAGCAACACGACGTCTACTGCGATACAATCTCCCATACTGCCCGCTACGTACCACAAGACACCTACAAGAAAATCCCGGTGACCCAAAGTCAACTCGACGAACCAACATCTTTCGCAGCACAAAGCACACGCTATGGGCCTTTTCAATTTCTTCAAAGGCAGCAAACCCCCACCCCCACTCTATCACCACGGCGAGCCCGGCAAAAACGAATGGTTGTCACCCATACCCGGTCCCAGGGATCCTGGAGGTATGGATCGTAGGAATGTAGACGCACGAGTAGCAGGGGAGGCGCGTGTAAAGGAATTTTATGAGAGGAATTCAAAAGGGCTGCCTCAATTTAGAAGGCGCAGTGACACTCATGATATACCGTCTGAGGTACGGCCTTCTCGCGGACCTTCTCGCAGACCGCAAGAACAGCTGGATGAGTTGATGCGTATGGGTGTCGGTGGACCTTTGCACCGTAGAGACGACGGGCTCTTTGAAATACCTGATCACCTTCCTCCTTTGGACTTTTCAAAGCGAAAGAGAGATGAGCGTCGCGCGCGATTGGCGGAAATGATGGGGACGGGACGTCGCGACCCAGCTATTCAAGACCATAGTTTTGGGCGATGGGATAATGGTCTAGGGGAAGGAGGAAGACCTAACGCTGGATTTCCTGACATTAGGGATGTGGGCCGTGGAGGCCCACCTGTTCCAGATCATAGCTTTGGTCGATGGGACAATGGTAGAGGAGGAGGGGGAAGAGGTCAAGAGGGTGGGCGTGGTCCGCATTGGCCTGCTGGAGGTGGTAAGGCTTCTGCTTGGAACATGCATGATTGAGAGGAGATTGATGGGTTTGTTATCGGGGTATCAAGTAGGAATGGAGATGTGGGAGGCATGGGCGGTAAGAGTACTAGAACTTGCTGAGATAGTATGATAAACGCATCTTTACGCCCATCTAGTCAGTTCAGTTAATGACATCTATCTGCTTTCCTGATTACTCTCATTTGGACGAAGTTTAAGACTTGGGCTGTACCTAGGTACGCCTGAGGTTCGCGGCTCGCTGCGCAACGTATATTTGGCATCACTCAATTGACTCGTGATGAATAAATGAGCATTGTCACAGCGATCGGATGTTGATGGCATATGTGACAATTGGTCCAGCTGACGAGCGCAGCAGTGTACGTGGCGTCACTTCACGCCTCATCAACAGCACATGATCATTCTTCACAACCAAAAGTTATGCTGCTTCGCATAAAACATCTCTCTCCTATCGTTAGTGCAGCTTCCTACGATACCTTTTTCTGCATCGATCTACACTAAAACAGCTACTTAGCAATAACTCTGGCTGGACACTGACACCACAAACCAATACTCACTTCCTCCAAACATGGACCCCTTCTTCATTAGGCGCCGCGGCAAACCTGGGAGGTCTTCCGGGGGTTATCCTTTCGGAGGGTATCCCTTCGGAAAGGCACAAGGCAAAAGTCATCTCTTCCCCACCGATGAAGAGAAAGCGGAGACAGCCCAGGCTTGGATGAAAGAGAGAACTAGATTACTCGCAAGGCACAATGAGCACAGGAAAGATCATGGTCTTGAGCCAATGCCAGCCGACCGGGCACAACGTTTCGTCCAGCCGCCCAGCGAGTTGGAGGCGTATATCTTCAGTCGATATCGGTCCAACAATGGGTTCAACAGCCCTCTTAACGGCCGGTTCAACAAACGAGATCGAGTGTCGGCGCAAGCGGAATACTACGAGTTGCTGACAGAAGCATATGGTGATGCTGAAGAGTGGGAGAAAGTCTACGCTGATCAGCGGGCCAAGCTCTTCCAACTTCCTCGCCTCCATGGAGTGGGCGAACGCCGCAATATGAGGGGAATGTTTGATGATGATGATGACGATGACGACGACGATTGTTATGGAAATGTAGAACGTGGAATGCCTCAAGGAATAGGCGAGCCAGTGGATGGAGCTGGAGGTTTTGGAGGTGGGGCTGGTATGCGTGTACCCGGTGGTATGGGCCCTGACATTCCCGGTGTGGGCTTTGGTGCTGGCTTCGGCGGTGGCAAGAGGCGTGGGCGTCGATAGTAAGATCTGTCAAATCTACTGCGAAACAAAGACATCTTTGCTAGTAATGATCATGCATGCATATCGCTTGCGGTTTCCACAATCAGTTTCGAAAATCAGCAAGCCAAACCCCTCGCTCCTTCGCTGCAAAATGTTCTCAAATAGTGAATGATGTTCGTGTCACGGTTTTATTACACCCTTGGAACCGGTTTAAAGTTCATTAGTGATAGAAGCCTACCTAGGCATCTTGAATTGTTTGATAGCTTCTATTGATCGTTATCTGTGCGACTTTGTTGTGACAGTTTACCGCATTCTTCTAGCCTTTAATGACAGAATACTTGCACATCAATTTGGCCACGCCCGGGCGACATCCATGTATGGCTTACTCCATGAATAACTCCATAAATGACTCAAAGTATGACTCCAAGTGTGGCCCCATCGAGGAATCGATGAATGTACTGCGCGCCCATTGAAGCATGCACTTGGCGTGCGAGAGGTTACTTCACATGTGCTGACCTTAAAATACCACGTTCTCCCCTCCTTGCAACGTCGTAAAATATCCTGGAAAGATCTCTCAATCATCAACCATCCACTTACTGTTATACTCGCAACCGGAAGCACTGCATTCATCAAACATCATGCTTTCAGGTCTATTTTCCCCCCGGAAGAAAGCCTACCCTAAAGCCACAGGGGAAGGAAAGAAGTCAAAACCACCCAGAAGTTCTTCTGAAAAGACAACAAGAGACCGCGGGTCGGACAAGCGCAAATCATCACGCCGCGTATCGGTCGAACGGCCAATATTTCCTGAAGCACCTATGCCACCGATCTCGGGTGATACATGGACCAAGTTCGCAACAGATACTGCTCATAGTAGCTCGCGAAGAGGCCACTATACGTCTTCAGCACATCGATCGCCAAAGGTAACCCACGGTAGCTCAACTACTCGGAGTCGGGTCGATGAAGAATATGTGCGCACGTCCACCCAGCGGGATGGCGGCGTAGCAGGAAGCAGCAAGAGCCGTCACGGGCGTCGTGACTACAGCGATAAGGTTCCAAGAAACATCGATAGAGGGAAATATGGCTCTTCCCACCGACCAGAGCATCTAGACGCAAGTTACGGCTCGTCCGCTCATGGCTATAGGAGGCACGCGGAGTATGAGAGGTACGATACAGAGGCCGATGAAGGCTTTGGCGGCGCTGAGGTTCTGCCCGACGATTCGGTGAGCAGTGTGGGCGGTGCGCGGATGAGGAGAGCAAAGGGGGAGAAGATGGCCGGTCCAGAATTAGACAGAAATGGGATTCCAAAGTATGTACCGACTAAGCAGAGTTTGTATACCCAGGGCGAGACAGAATACTATACTGAACAGAGGTTTCCGAGCTAGAAGAGGAATTTGGGCGGAGAGTGAACTTGGCAGGGTGGTTGATAACTGTATTAGAAAAGACAGGCTCTTTTGTTATAGATCTAAGCATCTTAGGATATACCTTGAGCGTAGGTGTCTGTAATGGCGCGTGTCGCATGCCCCCTTCATTCGGCCGCGAAAGTTCAGATGAGACTTGATAATACCGGTACACCGTGTCACTTTGTCGCGACAGGTGATAGCAAGACTGGAGATGAATGACGGTAGAAGACGTGCCTTGATCAAGTTCCACGCATGTTCAAAGAACTCTCATGGTTGTTACTCATACTAAGCACGTAGTATGATTCACGCGTTAGTTCCGTCACCCGTGAACCTTCGTAGAGTCACGGTTATGTCGACGTAGTCATCTCTATTTATTAACACAACACTTGAAGACGGTCATGCGATTCCATAACGTGAGTATCTTCAAGACTGACAGTTCACATGAAGCTCATTCAAATTTGCCGCCAGATACCTTACCTTATCAATCATTTGCCAACATACTATTTTTCTTAGAAAACAGATCCGAAGACACTTCTTGACGCACAAGCTCACACTCAAGTAAATATGGTTCGTCCTGCGATACAGCTACACCCAAATGCGCATGCCTGGACCCGCACTAAAGACAACGGTGCGGAAACCAAGAAATTCGATGTTGAGAAACGGAAAGACGTGCACAACGTTCCTGGGAAAGGCAGACCGTCAAGTTACCAAGTAACAAGTCGCGAACAGCATCATTCTCCGCCTAAAACGCAGGTACCGGTTGCAAAGGCGCCCCCACCTGCAGTACACTTATCTAGCACAAGTCTAGCAAGCGCGACGCCAAGTCATAGCCGAGAGAGGCCCTATGTACGAGCTATACCCGAAGGCGCGGTCGTATCTTACACCGCGTATCCTATAAGCACCATCAGTGAGGCTCCAAGCCATGCAACGACAAGATCGAATCTTACAACTTCGTCACGTACACCGAGCGTCGCTCATAGTACTCATAGTACTCGCGCTGTGAGCGTAGTCAGCGATGCTAAGAGTCATGCGAGCACCAACAGCGTCACGCAATCTAGCGTACCTGGAGAAGACCACCAACATATTCAACAAGCCGTTCCGATACCGTCCCAAAATACGACTAGCTCTCGTGCTCAAAGCGGTGTAAGCACTGCCCCGAGGACAGCTCCCGAATACTACCTGCCCTCGTCCGTGTCAAGAGATAGCTCTCGCGCACCGAGAGCTGCAAGCGTCACTCCCAGTCACGTATCCGAGATAAACCCGTCTTTACCCCCCTCACGAGACAGCTCTTGCGCCGCTCAGAGCAGGGTACCTGAAAGCACGACGCCTGCGTCTGAGTCAAGACTTCTAACGTATCGCGCCCCAAGCGTTGTGACTGTCACATCAAGTACGATATCAGATCAGCACCCGCTTTTATCTGCGTCAACTGCTTCAAGCGTGATACACAGTTTACAGCCGTCTCGTTCGCAGAGTGTCGCTAGTGCCGCCCGAAATACGGTATCGGAGGACCGTCGTGTATCACCCACGCCTGTATCTAGGAGTCCTAGTATTGTATCTACCACCGTCAGCGTCAACAATGAATTCTCAGGACACCTACAAGAGAGCCACTCCAGGAATTCTTCGCGAGCACCGTCCTTACAAGCTCCATCTTCACGAGCTCTATCTTCGCGAGCTCCATCGTCGCGAACGGCTAGTGTAGCACCAAGCATTCGAAGCGAACATATCAGCAGCACTGTCAGTGCCGCTCGACTCCAGGCCGACGAAGAGTACGCCAACTCTGTAATCAGCTGCGGTCCGAGCGAAGTAGAAAGCAGTGTGAGAAGCCGCAGACCAAGTGATGTTCTGCCCAGCGAAAGATATACCTCTTCAGTCTCCGAAAGAGCCCCCATTGTCGCTGCCAGCACAAGGACTACCATTAAATCGAGTCGCAGTGAGCGAGATAGTAGTATTGCGTCGAAGGCCAGGAGCCATATCTACGGAAATGACTACGAGTCAGACATCCAATCTATGTCAAGCTCGAAACGAGTCTCGAGTATCAAACCTAGTCGAAGTGAGCGAGGCATCAGCTCCGCGTCGAAAGTCAGGACTCATATCGACGTCAACGACCACGAGTCTAGTAGCGAACGCGAGCCTACTTCGAGACGAGCCTCGAGTAAAGCAAGCAGTTCTAAAAGTAGTCGAAAAGCATCTCGTGATGACCGTGGTCGTAGTACTACATCTCGCACTACAGGCTCCTGCAATGAGTTGGCGGAAGTGAGAGTAACTTACGATGAGCACGAAGAAGCCAGACCCAGAAGTCAATCTCGTTACGAACGCAGCAGATCTATCTCAACGCATCGCAGCAGCTCAGTATCGAGCACTGAAACCGTCCGGCCACCTGCAAGCAAACACACTGCGCTGATAGTGTACCATGACAACGCCGTTCATACTGCCGAAGCTTCAAAAGATAATGTGCGTCTTCGGTCATCGAGGCGCAAGAAAAAACCCGACATCGACGTTCGTTCGTATGTTGGCAGCGACAATGTGACTGTAGTTCTCCCGGACCCTTCGGAGGTCGGCGGAGGGGGGCGCGCATCTGGATCCCAAGATCAGCAAAAACAGCGGAACTATCGTGAGGAGTACCAAGAGTGGCAGCGGCAAGAGCAACAACATCAGCAGCGGTATCAACAACGGCAACCGAACTCGCAGCCGTACCCCCAGCCGTACTCGCAGTCTGAACCGCATACGTATCCTTTCCAGTACCCACAACAACAGCAGGCGCATTACCCTACTTGGGGCACACCAGGGGGATATCCGCAATATACAAACTATCAATATCCAAATCAGCAATACCCAAACCCGCGATATACACATCCACCGCCCACCGCTCAATCATACTATCCAACTGCGGATGCAAGTTATTCGCCGCCGTACGTGACACCTACGCCTCAATACGGAACGGGATATGAGGAATTGGGCGAAGAACTTGAGCAAGGTCGGAAAAGCGGTCGCTTGCCCAAGGCCCGGGATAAGCGACGTGAGAAAGTGGAGCGGCCTAGGAGGACAACTCGCCTGGAGGAAGAAGATGAAGAGTCAGCGCTTGTATACGAAAGAGAAGACGGGGGCAACTTCCCTTCGCGTTGGTTCGATCGAAAGGGCTGACGGTATCGGGGTTGGGATGATCGGAGGTTGGAAGAGGCGTATGGCTCGGTGTGGCACAATTTCGCAGAGTTGAGATCGGGATTGAGAAATGAGTGGTAGATCGTTCGGAGATGTAGAAGGTATAGATGATGCAGATACCGTAGCGGCTAGACTCATCGATGTGTACGTTACACAAGATTGAGGTATGAGTCACTTGACGTTAGTCATGCACTGCTTGCCGTTCGATGAAGGATGAATATACTCTTGCCATCACGCAATAGTTGACCTCTCGAGTATGGTTCCCCTGGTGATGTCAGTATGTATCGTAGTGCCGTGGGATGCATGCTGACCTACTCATCGTCTCCGGTTTGACCAACGTCGATATATATGTAACCTAGCCTTGCAGTGAAAGAGATGGACTGATGGGTAACGAGGAACCCGTCACTTATATAACCGCTGGCTTCAATGTGACATATGCGAAACTGCCATGGGCGTTCAGACTGTGAACCTTACGAAGAACATCTGTCGCATGGTATATCGATACTGTCAATGACATACAAACCAGATGCCAGCTTTTTGAATGGACGATGTCACATACAGTCCGCGAAGAGAGCAGTACTCGCCCACTCGGACCTATAAATGCCTCTCCCGCATGCCTTACTCTTTCTCCATAACAACTCATAAAGCCTCGACTCCGATACCCAGCATTCATCGAAACCTTTCCCGTAAT
The DNA here is from genome assembly GCA_023758125.1 of Alternaria sp. Ai002NY15. Lineage (NCBI taxonomy): Eukaryota > Fungi > Ascomycota > Dothideomycetes > Pleosporales > Pleosporaceae > Alternaria > Alternaria sp. Ai002NY15. Next base: position 913,880 of record JAFVLO010000007.1, on the reverse strand, counting down.
TTATCACACCTGGATTACCCTGATCGTCACGCAACTCACAAACCATCCAACCAATACACATCTCCAGGCAACATTTGAAAAGATGGTCTTCCCACCGTCAGTGGCAAAAGCAGTGCTTGGCGTAGTCTCAGTCAGAAAAACCCCAAACGGAAAATCAGAAACCGTGCTTCGAAAGGCCAAGGTAGCGGAGAGAGGCTCGTCTCCTCAAGCCAAGAAGAAGACCGATGAGAACCAGCAACACAAGAGAGAAGCCGAAAAGAAACAGAGACTCAAAGAAAACTATGCCAAGGCAAAACTCAAGTACGAACGCAATATAAACAAGGATGGCTTGACGTATCTTGCGTTCAGAACCGGGGGGGAGAAGCCGGATTTTTCCAAGGGCGAGAGGCCGGCTGTAAGGCGCTGACCAGACGGGGACAGGCGTGGAGAAGAGGTTCGAGTGCCGGCACTCTTTCTTCTTTGATGTTTCGATGGACGATCATGCGTTTGAATTGTTGTTTGCGGAATATGGTTCATGTTCGGAGGCGTTTGGCGTACGGTGGATCGCGCTGGTGTTCATTATATCAAGGGTATCGTCGGTGATTAGGATGTCACGAAGGACTGTGATGGTTAGTAGTAAATTTGAAGATTGCTGCATATTCACCGCTTGAGTCGTGGTCCATATAGTGCCACTGCGCTTCTCCGGGCCCAAGCATTCCTTTTCCACTCGTCGACGATCCTAGACAGCAGCTCTTTCTACCGACGCCAGCTTCGACATCCCACAAGGGCGTCTTCTGTACGATTCCTTTGTCCATAGTGTCAACAGCATGGGCTTCTTCAAACGACTCTTCGGGGGGAGTAGGACGCCGCCTCCCATTCACTTCGGTAAAGTATTCAGAATAGCCTCTTAGTTCACTGCTAAATAAGCAGGTTCATATTCTGCATACGGTGGATACGGCGGATACCCTGCATATGGAGGGTATCCTACATATGGAGGATATCCTGGATACGAAGAACCAAGACGCAGAAGGAACGCGTACGATGACGGCTACGATAGCGATGAGAGCCATGGTGGTTATCGAAATGGTGCTGCTCGGCGACGATACCGCAACGGGTCAGGACGACGTGGTAAGTGGCATTTCGTGAAACGTTTCCGCATCCAGTGTTGGATCAGTACTTCCTCTTCCATGCTCTCTCAGCAGTCACTATCCCTCAGTATAAGATCGTAATGGATGTTTCTTTCTTCCTATACCCAAAGCATTCTCACCAAGAACGATGGCACGAACGAAGAAGTTTTGGGTACGCAAGCATGTCCCATCAATCTGGGAAGAATGGAGCAACAGTCGGCGAACTCATCAAATAGACCAGAGAGCCAGACACTCAAGGCCGCGCGAAGAGATGATAGGAATGCCAAATCGTACAATCTGCCATGTAGTAAGCAGAACCGATAGGAAAGAGCTGACCATGAGACAGACAACCTGGCCGGCGGTCCGCCAGGCTTCGTACCCGTTGGCAATAATAACAATAGGGGCAACAATGGCGACGTTCCTGCCCCGCAGCGTGCCCAAAATCCACCGAACCAAGCACCACCAGCTCGAGGTCCGGGGATTCAGGGCCGGGGTCAAGGTCAGGGCGATCCTCAACCGCCGCCGCCGCCGCCACAGCAGCAGCAGCAGCAACCCGAGTTCCACCAGATGCCCGCTATGAACAACGCCCGCGGCCCACAACCCGGAGAGGCGGATCCTCATCTGCAGCAAGGAGGGCAGTCCGAGTTTGGTGATCGGCCACGAGGGCAGGGCCGAAGCGAGTATGCTGATGCTGAACCCGCTGTTCCTGATGGCGGACGGGGCGGAGGTGTGCCTGACAGTGGACCGCCTCAGCACCCGTGGATGCCAGAGACGCGATTCTACAATCAGCAGCAGACGCGAAGGAGAAGATGATGACGACAGAATCTGAGATGGATATGGAAGGAAGGGGAGGAGGGAGGGGTGATGGAATCGGAAGGCGCACTAAGCGCGTCAGCTAATCTGATGAGCTGTATTTGCACGATGCATCTTAGTATAATTCTTTGAAATCATCGCAATATGTCAGGAAGAAGTGCCTGACACGTGGTGTGATGACAGTGACAAGACGTGAAAGAGTGAGAGTGAAGGAAGGTTGGTGCGGCGGTGGGCGGCCACATGGGGAAGGTCTGGCCGCGGGCTTATCGATTAGGCCGCGCCCATCTCCAAAATTTCCACCAGCAGTCCGACACCAACAACACCAGCAACACCGCCAAACAACGCCCACGATGCCGAAACGAAAGCGCGAGACGACCGCCGCCTCCGGGAACCTCCCTCCTCCCGTGATAATGAACCCCGCGAAACAAGCCAAGTACTGCCAAAAGCGCCTCGAAGATGCGCAAAAACCGCTCCTCCAAGCTCTGCGCCATGCTTCACAGCTCGAGCGCCAGAAGTACAGTCGCAGAAAGAAGTATGCTACCAAGAAGGGCCAAAAAGAGGCAGTCTTCCGATTGAACGCCGAGTACAATGTCCTCAAGGCGCTGAACTTGGAGCAGCTGGGCGACCAGCATCTGCGCAAAACTTTGTCACGGGTCAAAAGCTTGAAGGATGCGGAGCCACTACAGGAATACATCTCGGGCATCAGAGAGGGAAGCAAGGATACCAGCACTCTCAATGTCACCGCGAGAATGTTCAAAGTCGTACAGGTGAAGAAGGCCGTCGATCAGGTTATCGAGGACCTGAAGGGCATACTTGGGGTGGACAAAGCCAAGGACAACGAAAAGGTGGAGGAGATCGTTAAGGAATATACCACAGAGGAAATGAAGAAGCACAAAGAAGCAAAGATGGCGAGGAAGGCGCATAGGGTGAAGGCTGCTGACAAGGCCGACGTGGAGATGAAGGACGCGAGCGACGAGGCGGACGACCCGTACATGGCCTTCAGCGCGCGGATAGCTGAGCCGTCCTCAGGGGAAGAAGACGACGAGGGCTCAGTATCCGGCGACGAGCGACCGCCTAGTATCGCAGACAGCGAAAGCGAACACGACCCTGACGCCGATCTGGAAGCTGCGAGCGACAGCGAGGACGAAGCGGAGGAAGTCGCGCAATCAGACGACGCCAGTGACGACGAAGAAGAGGACAGCGACACCGTAGCAATCTCGCGATCAGTAGCCCCTGCCTCCGACGAGTCTGCTAAGTCTGCCTCAGACTCCGACTCCTCCTCCGAAGCCGCTCTACCCACCAAAAAGCCCAAAACCAAAGCCGCCCTCGAAAAGCCCACCTCCTCCGCCTTCCTCCCCGCCCTCAGCCACGCCGCCTACTTCTCCGGCTCCGAATCCGAAGCCTCAGACCTAGACGCGGACAACGCACCGCGCAAGAACCGCCGCGGCCAACGCGCGCGCCAAAAGATCGCCGAAGCGAAATTCGGCGCCAAAGCCAAGCATCTCGAGAAACAACAGCAGAATGTGAAATTCGATCCCAAACGGGGCGCCGTTGCCGGTGACGACAAGCGACAGCGACGGGGCAAGCCGCTGGGTGGTCGGGGTGTGCAGCAGAGTGGAAGTAATGCGGAGCCGTTGGGCAGGAAGGATGATAAGAAGGATAGGAAGATGGGGCTGGGTGTTAAGAGGGATGATAAGGGTGAGTTGCATCCTAGTTGGCAGGCGGCGAAGTTGGCGAAGGAGAGTAAGAAGTTGAAGATTGATCTTGGGGGTAAGGGGCCTGCGGCAGGAAAGAAGGTGGTTTTTGATTAGGTTAGATACCCCAGAAAAGTTTGCGCGGGTGGGTTGGTAATGAGAGGGCTGTTTCGTGCATGATATGTCGGAAGGGTGCTTGAAATCTTGTTCGCGTAGATGCGTGTCTAGCAGAGGTATCATTCAGCTTCGGTATAGAGATGTCAAAACGACCAATGAAGAGAAGGACGAGAAGCTGAGTTTTTACGCATTACGCGGCATGAACTAGCTATGCTACGGTATACGTCTGCCTAAGCCATACCATCGTTTTCAACCCTCAATCCTAAGACCAATCATCGAACCCTGCATGTCAACTTTTTACTCATCGATGCTCAACCGCAAAGAAAGACTGGATACCACGTCCCCGCATCACCGACATAACTGCGGGCAGTAGTCCTGACAAGTACCGCGATACCTTCCATGTCGCCCGTCTTCAACCAGATACCTCCTCATCCTGTTGAGGCATTCGTGGCGGCAGTAGTTTGTTCTGCATTTATGGTTCTGCGGCACTGTTAGTTACTGCGAGGAGTAAAGGGCGCTGGGGACTGGGGACTGGTGGGTTTGACCCACTCTAAAGCAATCATCGCGCATCCTCTTACATTTTGTGCAGGGAAGGTCGGACTTGTGGGCGAGGTCCTGGGGTTCGTCAGTATACACGGGTTAGAATAGGAGGGGGTGAACGAGGGACTTACGGCGTCGATGTCGTCTGCGTTGGTGTCTTGTTCGTCGGTGTCTTCATCGGCGTCCTCGTTGCGAGACAGAACGGTCTGAGCGACACACTGGGGCGCAGCTCCACCGATACAGGTCTCGGTGGCTTCGCAGACCTTGGTGTTGACCCACTTGCGGCCATGGCAGCGTTGAATGATGTGCCGCTTGATAGGATCGAGGTAAGCGCACTGCTGACTGCCTTCAAGACAGACCTGTTGTCTGGATGAAATCCCGCTGGCGGCGACGTCAGGTGTCTCGTCCTTGTCAGCGATCTCACCGTTGATGGTCGCAAGGGCACAGTGAGGTGAAGGGTGGGAAATACAGATGACCCCGACGTTGCAGATCTCGACGTCGACCCAGTTGTGGTTGATACAGCGCTTGATGGAGTGGCGGCCGAGGAGGATGATTGGGAGGATGGAGCACTTCTCGTCGCCGTTGCGACAGTCTCCGGCGATGGTACGTCCGGTAATATCGTCGGAAAAACCAGTGATAGCGACGCTGGAGGCGATCTTGACGAGGCCCATGAGAGCAAGGAGGAAGATCGCAAGGAGCTTCATGATGGACTTGAAGTGTTTGAGGAACTTGAACGCGATCAAGAAAGCAGTGTAAGGGATGCGCAATTTAGGTTGTCGAGGAGAAGATATTCGAAAGAGGTTGCAATATACGAAGTTGCTGCTATAGGTATAAGAAGAATCTGCGGTAAAGTAGGCCGACCAAAGTCGAGGTGAAGGCGACGAAACACGTCAGAGGGTCGCGCGCTTTTTCCCAAAACTTGCTCATGGCTGCTGGCCCGTCTTAAGTCTGTCACTGTGGAAAAGGGTATTGAGAATTGCTTAGCAAGGCCCGCCCTTGGTGGCTGTGGAATGCCGCGTGATGTTCATCCATTTCGCCCTGCGCTGACTTTGTAACTTTTAAAAATGCTTCATCGCATTACGATCCAGTGTCGCTTTCCAGAACATTGTGCAGATTTTAGGTGTGTTCGATCAACGCGTTGAGTTGTTTTGAGGTTGTTTGTTGTCGCTTTGGGATAATGGCGTGGTCGAAGACGCATGGTCACGTGGCCATGATGTCGCGTGTTGCTCGGCTACACCGCCATTGGCCGCAGCTCTCTCCTCCATCTCATGCTGTCGTTTCTTTGTTCGCACCACACCCGTCGTAATCATGTCACAGAAAGGAAACTCCGGGGATTGGGTCCGCGATTATCCAGAAAACCGTTACTACCTAGGTAAGGTTAGATGGTTCAAACACATGCAATATCCACGAGAGCGCAAGTGGCCGATAGTCTCGGAGATGGTGTGTGAGCGCGGAAAGTACTTGTACGTCGAGGAGCAACGTCGACTGATTGGCCCCGATATGCCAACGCGCCGGCATCCCCTTGGGCGTTTTGGGGCAATAATACACTCAGCGGAGGACTTGGAGGATGCCATCCTTGATCCCAGGTGGATTGAGATGGTGTATTTTCCGCGCGGTGTTCATGTCACGAAGTTGGTGATCTTCCTCACAGCGTTGCATGCACGTTCCGCTGACCGAACATCATAGCCGGATGCTAAGGGACATCACCGAAGCTCCATTGTTCGTTCGAAATTCCATCCAGATGATATATCTCGGCGACCCCTTGCGCGAAGAGGCCCTAGAGATTACAGACGATGTGGTTGCAGCCATGATTGAAGCGCTGCCGAATTTAGAGCATGTGCGCATCGATGGTGCTCCAAGAGTTTCCGACCTTACGCTTGCGGCGTTGCTGGAATGCGATGATATACGAACCATCACTCTGACCACCACTCGCGATCGACCAAACATCTTAAGGAGAAAGACGCTTGAGGACGGGTCGTGGCCACCGAAGCTTGTGTATCTCGAGCTCAGTGGCCAGCAACTGCCCGCGAGCATTATCGACTACTTCGAATTTTGGACGAGCGAGAAGAGAAGTATGGAAATTGAAAAGAGCCTGGAAATTGTCTACAACTTCGGACCATACTACATTTTCTGGCGTGACGGGTTCCCACGGTGGATCCAAGACTACGATTTCCAAAAAAGGGGGGCATGGGATCCTGATTTCGACTAGATGCAGTGGCTCCGCGCGTATAGGACGGTCGTATCCGGCCGCAATTAACATCAACTCGCGAGGATTTTAATTATGCGTAGCTGGCTTTCGTGAGATTGTTCCGTATCATACCCCTCAACGTCATCTCGGCCGAGTGGCGCAGTACAACGCGTCCGCGTCAATAAATGCCCCTGAACTGCGCCTCAGAATTATCGCTCAAGTGGGGCTGTCAGAGCCTAGCTCATCGGGAGGGAACATCCGCGTGCCAAGTAAAGCTTAAAGAAGCTTGACATCCTGCGTAAAGGACGGAGGATACGTACCTTGGTCAAAAATATAGTGACCCGGGTGGTTTTTTTGCGCTAGGCTTATTAGGGCAGGTACTAGGCTTAGATAGGCAGGTATCTCTAATTACAATATATAGCTTAAAATTATAGAAATTTAGCGCTCTATAAAACTAGAGTAGTAGTTTTAAAAGATTATACTTATATAAGCTTAGTAATCTATTTAACTTTATTTTAGCTTTCTTTTATAGCTTAACTTAGTTAATATAGTATACTTTTATACTATAAAATATCTTTATTAGTTTTTAAAGTATATAAGTATAGTAGTATTATTATTTTATCTACTACTTATAGTAAGTAATAATATATAGTTACTAAAAATAGCTTTTATATATATAAAATTAGCTATATTTATAAATTATATAACTAGTTACTTTAAGTTATATACTAATAAATAAGTTTATTACTAGTACTTTAAGCTATATATAAAAGTTAAGATAGTATTAATTTTAAATAGTAGTTTTTTTAAATAATAAAATTAAAGTAACTACTAACTTTAGCTTAAATCTATATTAAATAAGTAAACTATATAACTTTTAAGTAAAATTTTTATTTTTAAAAACTTAGTATTAAGACTATTATAACTAAATATAAAAGTTTTAATTATAAAACTTAGTAATTAGAGTTACTACGCTAGAGATTAGTAGTCTAGAAAAACTATTACTATATCTAGATAGAGCGTTAGATTTCTATTATTTTAAGCTATAATATGCATTTTCTTAGAAATTGCCTAAACAGGCTTAGTAGCGCACATCGCCCGGGTCGCTAACTTTTCCACCAAGGTACGTATCCTCCGTCGCGTAAAGATGGTGAACGCCTCATCCAAATCGCTGCATTTGTTGAAGTTTGACATGCCAGTGATTGAATGTGGTCGAATGGAAGCGAACGTGATTGCAGTAGCCTCTTGCTGCAGGCCATCGTGGCTGCTTTTTACCGAATCCGGACAGCGGCACCGCCTCACCGCCTCACCGAGATTGCGCCACGTTTCAAAGGTCCGGCCGTTCGCATTTGTTACGCATCGTGGCCCATCTCGAACAGATCTAGCTGCAGATGTAGTGGACCGATTGATGCGTAAGAGGGGCATGAGTAGATCATTGAATAAATACCTCACCCCACCTGCATCCACATTGACAGCCCTCAATCCAACCTTCAACAACTTCTCAACTTGACTAACAACTGCAACACACTCATCATGGGCTTCCTCAGCGAATTGATATCCGACTTCACCAGCTCTGGCAAGCAAGACCAACAGCAACAGCAGCAGTCAGGCTATGGCCAATACCCACCCCAACAACAGCAACAGGGTTACTCACAGTACCCTCCCCCACAACACTCTCAGCAACCACCACCAGTCTCACCACCATGGTATGCTGAGTGGGATCAACGCGAGAACCGTTGGATCTTCGTGAACCAGCAGAACGGCGAGCGAACTTTCCAGTACCCTGGACCCGGCTACGCGCAACAACAGGGCAACTACGGCGCTCCTCCACCACAAGGTGGTTATGGCTACGGCCAGGATGGTTACAGCAACCAGGGTGCATACCAACAGAGCGCATACGACCCAACTCGCAGCGGTCAACAGCAAGAAGAGAAGAGCGGCGGTAACGGCTGGAAGTACGCTGCAGCCGGTGTCGCAGGTGTTGCAGGCGGTGCACTGCTGATGCACGAAAGCGATAAGATCGGTACGTCCCCCTCCATTGACCCAGCTTACCTACATCATCTCTAACACCCCCTCACAGAAGACGGCTGGGACAGCGCCAAAGCCAACGTATCCAACGGCGTCGACGAATTCGGTAACGATGTCAGCAACTTTCCCGAAAACGCCGCGGGCTGGACCGGCGAGCAAGTCGGACGCGCCGAGAACTTTGGCGACGACGTCGAGCAGAAGTGGGATAACGGCGTTCAGGATGTGGAAGACTTCCCGGAAAACGCAGCGGAGTGGACGGGCGAGAAAGTGCAGGCTGTGGAGGATATACCGGAGGATATCGAAAACAAGTGGGATAATATGACGGAGGGTGTGGAGCAGTTTGGTGACAATATGGAGAATGCGTATGATGAGGGGAGGGACGAGCAGAGGTATGATGATGAGTATTGATATGGATGAAATATGGAAGGGATTATGGGAAAGGAATGCAAAGCTAAGCAATGGAAAGTCCAATGTTGATCAACAAATTGGACCGTGTTAGTTGCAACGTGCATTCTCGTAAGGTTAATTCCAAGGCAGACTTCTTCAATCCGACACGTAGACTGTGCGAAGTAAAAGCGAATGTAGAGCCGAGTACGAGAGCACCGAAAAGAACAGATCAATCTTCTGTTGTCGAAGTAACCGTACGTGGCGTTGGTAGCGAACTCGGGTCCAGGATCCATTGGCGAAACAACACCACAACCCGGCGTAGTCGCTATGACGACGTCAGGATCTGCCTAGACTCCGCTCCAATACACTGCAGCACCAAGTGTATCCGCGCGAATGATGTCTGCGCATTCTTCTTTCATCGCACGCGCTGCACGGGCTTGGCGGTCGGGTTGCGGTCGTAGAAATCGGACGCGGGATGCCTGACGGAGGCGCAGTCGTGCGTTTTGGCATGTCTTACTCGGGTCCCGTTCCAGCATGCGGTGGGAGGAACGCGGTGAAAAGCTACCCCGCCCAGCTTTATCGTAGTTGTATATAGAAGTCGTGGCCTGCCAGCCTTGTGCTTCATATCATAATCATCCTTCCATCTCGACCTCTATCCTTTCCAGGTTATCAATCATACCCCCATCCTAGCGCTACCGTATACGATACAGCCATGAGTTCATCGATCCTCTCCAAGGCCTTGCAAACCACGTCCCTCCTGGCGTCGACAACCCTGGTCGCTCTCTCGATTGCAACGATCGCCCTCGTCACACACTACAGCGAGTCGATGGACGCCAGCTATCCCGAAGGCAGTTACACGTATTACGGACCCGTCGGCTCACCCGCACGCAGGGCGTACTGGGAGGAGTATGATGCCGGAAACAGAGACTTCAACAAAGTCTACATGCAATATGTGACGAGCAACGACATCTGGGTCTTGGTGAGCGGTTGCGTTGGGTTGGTCGCCGGAGTCGTGGGATGGCTGACAGTGGCGTTCATGATGATGAAGGAGAAGGTATGCCTGATTCTCCCCAACCTCTAGAGGCACTGCTAACAACTCTTCCAGAATCCGAAAACTGCTGGCTCACGCTTCCCATGGGTACTAGCCTGCTCGATCTTCTTCGGTCTCGCCGCATTCGCCATGTCACTCACCTCCACAATCATCACCTTCGAGACCAAGAAACGTCTGGAACGCGAGGCATGCGTACCCAGCGCTGCATACTCATACTACAACCCGTATTTCGACTGCACGCGCGAACTCGCTGCTTGCAGTATATTCGAGATGCTTTCTAGTGGGTATGATGATCACAGTCAACAGATTTGCAGTGAAGCGCAGGCGAGCAGGAGGATGTTGATTCCCACTTTGGTCTGCGCGGTGGTGCTTGTCAGCACGTGGATTGCGCAGGCTATTGTGAGCAAGAAGGGAGCGGATGCTGAGGCCGACAGGAGGGTACAGGACTTGCAGGAGCAGGAGGAGGCGGAGTAGGAGAGCTGGAGACGGCGTATGAACGTATGGGATTTGGGAACAGCAAGAAGACATGGGTTTTCGTGTTGGAACGCGAATGAATGTGAGATCTCGGAGTAAACGATAGATCGCTCGTAGGTAAATAGAATGATATCAATGACACGATACTCTGCCAGCCTTTGGGATGTCGCACGTTGACCTCGGGAGGCAGGAATGACTACCTGCCGAAAGATCGGTTTTCGGCAACGCGACGGAAGCTGCTGCCGCTGCTTGGCGCCCCACTCAAAGCCCATTCGTAATTGGCTCAACACCGGGGCAAGCGCCAGAGAGGGGCTCACCGCGAACGCGCATCGGAAGGATGCGCGATCCACACCACTCCGTCGAATCGAGGATAAAACCGAAATGAATAACGCATCGACTCGTTTGAAGTTACAGGACCTTTTGTATGGGATGACCCACTTGCAGCATCCCACCTTCCCCGTGTGGACTCGGGTCGGGGGTATTGAGAGCTCTAACCTTTGACATGGGTAAATGTACAGCTGTGGCACAGGTACCTAAGGACGTGCCGAGCAAAAGGTTCTGGTCTCTTAATGCCGTGAACGAGACACTATCTTCTCACCATGACAGCGTAGATCACGAAACCCACGAGAATGTTGTCAGTCAGGTACACGTTCCTTGTTGGGCTCATCGGCTCCCTTTCTACACCCGCAGCAGCGGCAGTGAGCATTCGACAGACGTCCCCAGTGTCAACTACCTACGATTATATCGTGGTGGGTGGAGGACTCAGCGGATTAGTAGTCGCCAATCGCTTGACTGAAGATGCAGATGGTAAGCACAACGCCTCTCAGCAGTATTGTCTACATCACTGACAGCATCAAGTCTCTGTTCTGGTCATTGAGAATGGCGCCATCGATAACAGACCCACGACAAGCGTGCCTTACTTTGCCAACATCAACGCTGAGAACTATTACCCCATAACTTCTGCGCCAGAGCCCTTCATGCAGAACAAGACCTGGATGGTGCATGTAGGTAATGTTGTTGGCGGTGGCTCAGTGGTCAACGGAATGCAATGGGATAGAGGTTCCGATGCAGATTACGATGCATGGGAGCAGCTAGGGAATCCGGGATGGGGCTATGAAGGCCTCGCGAGGTACTTCAAGAAGTCTACTCATTTTGATGGCCCCTCGGAGGCAGTTCGCCAGCACTTCAACATGACATTTGATGCCAATGCGTACGTGCTCATACCGGTTTCGCGCGGCTGATAGCTAACCTGTACATAGATACGGTGACGGTCCAGTCAAAGTATCGATACCGAACTACCAGTACGAGGACTACGTCGACATCATGGGCTCTTTTGTGTCCAGGACCGACATACCTCACTCGCCGGAAGGTCTCAGTAGACCAATCGGCACGTTTTGGACGCCGAACTCCATTGACAATTCCACCAAGCAGCGGAGCCATGCTCGCAGAGCATACTACGACCCAGTTCAAACACGGAGCAACTTGCATCTTATGACCAATACCCACGTGGACGAGATCTTGTTCAAGAACGGTACTACGCTCGCAGCAAGTGGTGTCAAGTATACGTCGAACGCCGACTCCTCGACCGCATCGGTCTTTGCGAAGAAAGAAGTTATACTTGCAGCCGGAGGCGTCTTCACACCGCATCTGCTCATGCTGTCGGGTATCGGTCCGAAGGATGAACTATCTGCTGCTGGAATTGCCGTGAAGAAAGATCTTCCCGCCGTTGGCTCGAACTTCCAAGATCACCAAGCCTTGTACATGCGCTTCAACCTCTCCAACCAGTCCATCCCCAATCCCGACATGCTTGTTACAACACCCGATCCAGTCTTCAACGCCACAGCTGCCGAGCTGTACGAAGCTAACCGCACGGGTCCGTGGACCTTTGGACGAGGCAATGCCGCACTCTTTCTTGCATTCAAGGATTTCTCGGACAAGTACGCTGACATAACCGCTCTCATCTCTGAGCAAAATGCCACTACCTATCTACCACAACGCTATTCAAAGATCGATACCTTGCTGAAGGGCTTTATGGCACAGCGCAAGATTCTTATCGAGCACTACCTCTCCGACGACGCGGCTACAGGCGAATACCCAATCCAACCCTGGGGTCGCGCAACAACTGCAGTACAGAAACCTCTCTCGCGCGGTATGCTGACCCTCAATACCACGCGCCCATCAGCAAATCCGATTGTCGTCCGTAACGCATTCCAAAACCCAGTCGACAAGCTGGTGCTTGGGGAGCTCGTGCGCTGGAACAGGAAGCATTGGACCGCCGCACCCCTGCTGCAACGCTACGCGCCCGTCGAAACCGTGCCGGGCGCACAATACCAGACCGACGACGAGATCTTTGACGCGAGTATCAAGGCGGCTGCTTTGGACCCGACGTATGCGCATTCGAGCGGCGCATGTGCGCTGATGCCAGAAGAGTTGGGTGGATGTGTGGATCCGCAGTTGAAAGTCTATGGTGTAGAAGGATTGAGGGTGGTGGACGCGTCGATCCTGCCGTTGATACCAGCGGCGCACTTGCAGGCAACGATGTATGCTGTCGCAGAGAAGGCTGCGGACATCATCAAAGGAGATTGATCAAGATTTTCCTAGAAGAGGTATGATGCTGCGATGCTTGTCGGGGAACAGGGACGGTGCGCGCATCTTGTGGTGTTCAGGACTGGCCGGCGCATGTAGTGGGTCGCGCCTGGCCGCTGGACGCCTGGCCGCTGGCGGGAGATGGATGCCTGGAGCGCGCCACAGCCGCACTCATCCGCATGCGTCGCCTCGACACTGCTACTCATATCATGTCATAGTCGAAGACAACCTTAAATTATTCCGTGCCCTTTCTTCCGTGCCTTTTCTTCCGTGTCCGTAGTCTTACCATGGGGCTGTCCTCAAGCACCATCGGCCCACCGGTTGATCCCCTGCACGTTTTCGCAGGGCAAGGTGATGAACACTGGCATCACTTTGAACAAAGCACTGATACAAGTCATTAGGCCAAGTGCTGGGCTTTTTGTTGGACGAACTGTATATCTATTCAGAAAGTTCCTTGAACGGGCTGCGCAAATCTTTTGGAGCAAAATCAACGTGCGACTACGAAGGCGGGCCTCCATGTAAAGGTAGTCCGCTCCCAACAAGGTCTCTCGCTCAATAAAGCAGATTGGACGGTCGATACTTTCGTTTGCTACCTGGTTCGACGCAATCCCGATGTTGCCGACGAGATCAAGAGCGCCGGGCCACTGCTGTACAGAATAGTGGTACATTACGGATCATTCCCGTTCCCTGTCGATGAAGACAAACGTATGACATGCGGCACCTTCCTTCGCGGCATTTATATGTTGTCTAAAAACTGCCATCGCGTTCTTCCGCATGAAGTCTCCCGGTGGCAGGGCGGTGAGCCAGTCACCAGAGAAAGAGGCCCAGCAGACGACGTGCGAATCTTGTTTCAGAGCATGGCTACTGGTAACTCGCGCACATCCCAAGATCCTGGTCTTCGTTCGGAGGACGATGACGAGGATCTCATTGATGTTCTCTTTAGGCTCGGTGAAACCATTCGCGAGCGGCGGTCCCCTAAATACGGCTTCAAGCGTAAAGACGTTGTGCCAGCTGCCTCTCGGCTTCCCAGTTCGTATTCGAGAAGCTTGGAAGGGTCTGTGTCAGTACACGACTTGGAGATCTTGTTCGATCTCATTGTCTCCTTGTTCAACAGACTGTCCGGGGCTGCTGGACGGCCGCTGAACCAGGCCGTCGTTCGATGCATCATCGAGGGCTTTAGACAAAGCTTGGGAGATACGGCGTCCGTCGATTGGCCGAAGTTTCGAGACACCATTGTGTCCTCAGTCGTAAGGCAATCCCTGTCATCCCGAATTTGTATAAGCGCTCATCAAATCCCAGCCCAATTTGCTTTCTGTACTAGAGGCATTCATCGAGCAGAGTTTCCGTATCAGCCATGGTCTTTGGCACGGGCTGCCATACTCACTGGCCATAACAGTATGTGGACCCTGCCTGCAAGCAGATACACATGAGAAACTGATTCACGATAGGGCGTCTACAACATGGCTGCGACCTCCAAGATTGTCCCTGTAGAGCAGTTTGCGCAACTGTTCCTGATCATGTCTGGCGGATATGGCCTGGCGCCAAACATTCGAGCCATTGATGTGCAATTGCAGCCTGGCAGCACTGATTTCCAGGCCGACATGCGACACAGCACCAACATCGCGACGGTTTTACGAGCGCCGAATCACCTGCTGATTGTGCAAGCCAAGGAAGATATATCAGAAGCCGCGCATCAATCGACCACGATTTGCGTGTACACGGGCGCGCTTGGTGAACCACAAATTGACGACTTGGATCCTACTCGGGTTCGGTTCCTTAGACACGGGGAGAAGTACTCGATTTTTGAACTTTCCCCAGTACACCGTGTCTTCCAGAAGGGAACGAATGATCCAGAAGATACCTTAGAGGTACTAGTGGAGCAGGATGGCGTGAAGATTACCGCTGGAGCCCTGAGTCTTGCTTTCAGCGATGCACTGCGTCGTGTAGAGATCAATGCAGGCTCGATGGTTTGCAAAGGTAAAGTCGTCGCACTTGAGATCTGGAAGGTGGGATACGAAGAATGACCTTGGAAGATACCCTGAAAATGTACGGTAGCAAATGAACATGGGAAGAACAAGCTTCTTCGCGTTGCTAATAGCTTTCCTAGCAGGGTAAAGCACTAACCGTATGCGGAGTAGCGCAATGCAAACTTAGAGTGAAAATGTCTCCGACCCTCTGGTTTCCCCCGCACCACCAATCCGCTACGAGCAAAATGACGTGCTCCGTGGCAAGCTGTGCGAAATGCGCCAGAAGTGTAATGATCGCTGACTCGCCTGCGAATTATGGGTATCGCGCTCGTGCTCAGTCGGGAAGTAAGCTTCGCCATGAAAAGCTTCCAAGCGCCAGCTCTGAGCTTCAGCTCTTACATCGCATCGCATCACTGCGATAGACCTCGCTCCAACAATGACGACTACCGACCCTGAGAAAGATCCTCATGATATCGCCGCGGCATCGCCCGAATCCCTGGACCGGATACCTTCCCATCTCGTCAATGAAGACCGCCTTCGACGCTCCCTCAGTGCCCGGCAGGTACAGATGATAGCCATCGGAGGCACGATCGGCACTGGACTCTTTCTCGGAACCGGTAAAGCTCTCGCAACTGGCGGACCAGCTTCGCTACTCATCTGCTACTCGATCGTCGGCTTCATCGTCTTCTGCACTATGCTATCTCTTGGCGAAATGGCTGCCTTCGTCCCCGTCGCAGGCTCCTTCTGCACATTCGCCGGTCGCTACGTGGACGATGCATTCGGTTTTGCCTTGACATGGAATTACTGGTTCAACGATGCTGTCAGCACGGCGGCCGATCTTGTCGCTTTGCAGTTGCTGATACAATACTGGAGCGACAGCGTCCCATGGTATGCAGTTGGCATAGCCGTATGGGTGCTGATCGTGTTGGCGAACATCATCAACGTTAAGGCCTACGGCGAGCTGGAGTACTGGCTGAGTCTTTTGAAGGTGGTGACCATCGTCATCTTCATTATCCTGAGCATCGCAGTCAATGCTGGTGCCAATACCGACCATGGATATATTGGAGGCAAATTCTGGACCGCTGGAGATGCGCCGTTTGTCGGTGGCATTGGAGGCTTTGCATCCGTTTTCGTGACTGCATCGTTCGCCTACGGTGGAACTGAGTCCATCGCAATTACAGCCGGAGAGACGCGCGATCCAGCACGCGTGCTTCCAAAGGTCGTGAAGAACGTCTTTTGGCGCATCTTGCTCTTTTACATACTCACGGCTATCATGATTGGATTCAACATACCGTACGATTATCCCGGTCTCTCGACGAAGTCATCGCGTACATCGCCTTTCACCATCGCATTCCAAATGGCCGGTTCGAAAGCGGCTGGATCGTTCGTCAACGCAGTGGTCCTCACCAGTGTCATATCGGCAGGCAACCATGCCCTCTACGCCGGCTCGCGCTTGCTCTACACACTCGGAGCGAACGGACATGCGCCCAAAGTCTTCACGAAGTTGACGCGATACCAAGTTCCGTGGATCGCAGTGTTGACGACTAGCTTGGTGTCCATTGTCCTATTCTCCCTTTCTTTTGTCGGATCGGGTCAGCTATGGACATGGCTGCAGAACATCGTGGGCGTCTCGAACCAACTGAGTTGGATATGCATCGGCATCTCTTCGCTGCGTTTCCGCGCAGGTCTCAAAGCCCAAGGAAAAGAACACCTGCTACCCTTCCGAAATTGGATGTACCCTTGGGGCCCTTACATCTGCGTCTTCCTAAACATTTTCATTGTGCTAGTGCAGGGGTGGTCATCATTCAGCCCCAAATTTGCCGCCGTGGATTTCGTTAGCTTCTACCTTGAACTTCCCATCTTCCTATTGATGATCGTCGGCTGGAAGCTTCTGAAGAAGACCAAGTTTAGGAAAGCGAGCGAAATGGATCTTGAAACCGACGTCTATACTAAAGAAGATATGGAGCCGGTTGATAAGGGAGGGAAAGGAAGGAGCAAGAGAATTGGCACCTGGTTTTGCTTTTGAGGACCCATCTTGCGCGCCAGTATCATACCGGACCTGACGTTTTGGCTATGCTATACATACATACGAAGAAGAACTCCTGTCTGCCGAAATTCCCAAGGATGCACCTAAAGGCGTCATCTGTATCGCGTGTTCATGAGCTAACAAGACGTATGCTAGCGGATGTATTTTGACTGAGTTTGTCTCTCCAACAAACGGACACACCGCTGCGCTACATCGAGGTGCACTACTAACTCGATAAATCTGGAGAAGCGTGCGAGCAAGGTTTCACATGTCGTCGAAGACTTGTTGCAGTGTATGCCTCGGCTGGCGCGTAGCCAGGAAACTGAAGGACATTTCAGCATCCGCAGCGATTCGGGGGCCGAAGGATGAGCTCAGCGACACGGGCTATATTTGCATCAGCTCGACATTGAGATGTCCAAGTGTCGCAAGGCGTCGCTGCGCAATTTCACAGAGGGACGACTGCCCTGCAGCTCTATACCGACCGGCGAGTTTTGCCGGCGCATTGAGATCTCTATCGCAACGAATTCCAGATCGCTGCATGCAGGATCCAGGTTTAGGAGGCTCCGAGCCCAGCCACGACGGAACGCCTGCTTGGCGGGCGCCAACCATGCCACGATTGGACTAAGTCGCACTTTATCCGCCTCTCAAACCCCCGGCCCAACGCTGCCCGTGCTCGAAGGCTACGCCCCGCATATCCCCTAATCCTCAACTGTGTTCCTGCACCTCATGCACCCACTCACAGCCGTCGAACATGACCAGGATGTCGAGATAGTCTGTCGTACTTAAAATGACACGATGGTTGGGGTCCAAAAGACAAAACCCACTTTGCGACGAGGTCGCAGACCTTGAGAGCGTCTCTGTCGCTCTACCTCCACCGACTTGAGCAGTGCGTGTGCTGGGTGCTCTGTGCCATACGATCCTCGATCCATCGCCATGTTTCCTTTCCTCTTGCGAATGGTCTCTATCAATGTCGCTGCTGCGGCACTGATACATGCCCCAATGCCTGCACCCACAGCTCCTGCAATGCTCCCAAGGCAAGGTCCTGCAAATGGCATCGTGGTTATGGGATACGAGCTTATCGGCACGCAAGACGATAAGCCAGTCTGTAAGTATACTGGCATGCGCGCTCGATCTTGAGATGCGCTTATCTGACCTGGTAATAGGGTCGATCAAGACTTTCCCTCAGTCCGACGGCTACCTTTTTACAACAGGCAGCCTGTATCAATCGTGCAAAGCGTCGTCCGCTTTCGAGGTTGATGGAATCACCACGACCTCCCCTTTACCGAAGACAGGTTGTGAGGCATGGACAAGCTGCTCACATACAACGGTATATGGGTCTGGAGGCGTGACTAGTACCTGGTGAGTTGAGCTGCATGTCTTGCGCGTAGACTCGACTATGCTAACCAGCTGAACAGCGATGGAGATTATGGGCTTTGCTACTCGGACATCATGTTCACCACTTTTGGCGCATCCGACGGGTACACGCGCATCTACTGCGATTGGACAGGCAGCCATCCGTTGATGTCGACGACACTTTACCAAGCGCTTCCGGCCAATGGTACGTGACATTGCGCAAATGCTATATTTGACTTATTACTAATGTGTTGTAGTGGACTCAACGTCAGTCGCGTCCCAACAGGCAGCCTCCAGCATACCTGCATCGAACAGCAACCCGTCCATCTCGGCACCTACCCCGTCCCCAACGTCGAGCCCGGCCGGCGAGCAGGATCAACCCCCTGGCGGTAGCAGTCGTTTAAACAACACATCCGTGATTGCTGGAAGCGTCGTCGGAGGGCTTGCGGTCATCGCATTCACCGGCGTCGCCATCTTATACATCCTCAAGCGATCCAAACGCCACTCCGCGGGTACTCCTGTCCCGTCGAGCGACGATGATTCTATGAATCCGTATGGCACGCCGGAGATGACCAGGAACGGATATCCTGATGCGCAAGCGTATACGCACACGGCGACAAAATACGGACACACCATAAATGGAGGCGAACTTGATGGGCAGCATGGCACCGCCGAATTGGGTGGCGTCTTGGTCCACGAAGTAGAGGGCCGTCGATGAAGAAGGAAAGCAGGGAGAAGCGCAGAATAGGCCACAAAAGTGGCCAAGGGGGCAGCGGTGTAGTATTGTATGCAACTGCCTTGGCAGTAATGCATCGTCTGGTCGGCTGACGTACCGTTGCTAGCTGTCAACCCAAACCATGGGGGTAAGACGTTCAGCCAATGTCTCGAGACGAAGTTGCCCCATGGCGATGAATGACAGCGCACCCACCGATCACACGAAGCATGCAACCCTTACTTTGAGTCTATGTTCGACAGTCAGCAAGGCAGCATCTGCGCAGTGCCACTAAAACTGGCCCTACTGACCCCGAGTCAGCGCCCCGAAGTGGCAGTGCTGCTGCGCTTATTTAGGCCTCCCTCGATCTGGTCCCCGCAAATCACAGCGGTGCTGACGTGCACCGGCAATTTAGCCGCTCCATAAGCCAGCCTGCTCACCACATCAACACCGACAAATGTAGATGCTGCGCATACAGCTGACATGAATCAGATTCTGTCCAGTTGCTGTAGTTCTTTTCGTACATGCGCTACACGATAGGGGGCTGTAGTCCTTCATTTCCTGCAATGGTATCCATCGACGTATATCTTACTGTATGATAGGGTACAGCCACGGACGTACGTCTCTACCGAGGTTTGGCCGAACGCAGGTCTTTGAGACTGTGGGTAGTCGGTGATACTAGCGATCAATACGAAGTGATTCTTGGGACTTCATTTCTTCGAGACTGTGGCCATCCTCTCATACTTGGACTTTGCTTTCTCTTCTTCATCGCGAACGCCCGTTTCTACCTCCTTCGACATTCACTGCCAAGAGATCAAGATGCCTTGTTCCAGCCTATCTCACCGCATACTCTTCATAAGCTCCGTCCTACTCTTGGTCGCATCTATTGGCACCCTCGGTCTCACTGGTCACGCAAAATGGCTTTTGGTTCAATACTTCCCCGCTGACGCTTGGTACATCTGGAGAGGAACAGATGAAACATATGACGAGCAGCAGACGACTCAGCAGTGGATCGCTGTTGACTACAACGAAACATATGATAGACTAGCCGTTGCGCGAGCGGTGTTGGGCGTCGTGGCAAGTGTACTGAGTATCTGGATCATGCGAGCAAAGCCCAGAGCTATAATGGAAGAAGATGCACAGGTACTATCCTTCGTGATGGCTGTACTTTGATCAGAGCTTACAAAGTATCCAGAACTCGCAACATCCCTTCCGAGGCAATATTGTGTACATCTCAACTGTGGTACTCGCAGTCGTATCCTTCGCCAGCACACTTGCATCCGCGATTTGGTCCTCGATCTTGCATTACCAATCATCCAAACGTTGCCAAATACCGACTGTGTTGACGAAATACAACAACGAATTCACATGCACGCGTGAGCTAGCGACCTGCGTTATGCTACCTGTCATACGGAAAACGGATGATAGGGCAAGGAGGTTGGCGTGTGTGGAGACTGTAAGACTCAATCAGGAAATCAAAATGAAAGACCAGATGCTGACTGTCGTGATGTGTAGAAAACTGTCCGGTGGCTGCTAGTCCCCATGCTCGTATTGGGTTTGGCGTTAGTCGTCGGGTACGCTGTGCAGATCTGGTATCTGAGGAGACGGGCGGTTCTCGAGCGGAGAGCGGAAGATAAGGTTGCTGTGCTAGAAAAAGCTGACTAGCTAGGCAAGGTGTGATGGTATCAGCTGGCCCAAGACATTGCTATGCAACGTTTCCAGCAAACATCTTGCTTCGTATAAACTACATCGTGGATCCCAAGCAGAATCATCTTCAGTATGGATCTCACTCAACTTCCCACTGAGGTCTTCGAGATGAGCCTTGCGATGTTGCCCATCAAGGATCTGCTGCGCTGCGAGCGCGTCTCAAAGGCTTGGTGTGACCTGATCAGGGACGGACAAAACACCTCAAAGACTTTATTCCGATACAGCAAGTCTGCAAAAGAGCAAAAGAGTCCAAGCAAGAGAAAGCGCTTCATAGAGAGGACGTGGAATACACATCGTGCTAACCATCCCACCAAGACGGAAGCACTCGCCAACTGCATCGTGCATCCTCAACTGAGTCACTTCGGGCAACCAAAATTTTGCTCCATCGCCTCTTTCGACAGCCCAGATATCGGATTTGTCGACCGCTGGAGTCTTCTTGGTACTGTGAACAGCCGGAACAGATGGCCTAATCCGACCGCATCATGGCGAACGATGTTCATGACCTGGCCTCCGCTCACGGAGATCGAGTTTCACGTCAGCTACAGACTACACGACGGCCGACCGTACCAGCGAGAAACTAAAATCAACAAAATCTATGAACCTGAAGGTATCACCCTGAATCATTTCTTCTACGCGCTTTCAAGTTCTGCAAAGCGGAAGCCCTGCCCCCCTAGTAAGTCGATGATGGCATGGACTCGCGAGTGGCCAGAATATTGGGTTACAACCATGCACAGAGGTGTGAGATTTCAAATTATTCCTGCTATTAGTATGGAAGATGATGAGCTGGAGAGCACTGGAGGAGAGGCATGATTGCTATGGACGATGGATGCATTGAGGACTTATCAACTGCCATTCTGTAGGTACAATCATAATGTGTAAATAGTCCGCATTACAATTATTGCGTGAGATAAGGTCTACGACTCGATCATGCCATCTGCCCCCTCACCGCACCAGGTAGCGCCAAGCTCGAATGCGTGTCTGCCATGAAAGCCGCCGGGTTGGCTTCAATCATGCTAACATGGAAGCCCTCGCCCGAGTCCTTTCCTTCAACCATAACACCAGTCGTAAAAGGGCCCTTGATACAGCCTGCGCTGTTCCTAACCGTCTCGCTTCCCTCTACCAATTCCGGGTTCGGGAATGAGATTCTGGGTGGTCCACTAGCACCGCGCGCGGCCTCGTGGATGTGGGTCGCCGTGGTCGCGGGGGAGTCGAATTCGCCTTGGAAGTTGTGTAGCGTGATGTTGTAGCAGATCATGTTGGAGGCGCTGTTGATGCCAAAGTTGAAGGTGCCGGATGCGCCAGCGAGACCACCGGTTGGTTCGGTGCCGTTGACGACCTCCTCCGGGACAGCATGGACGAAGTGCGTTGAGGAGAAAGCGAACAGTTGCTGAGCATCGATAGCATTGGCTGCGACGGCGTCTTTACCGGTCAGGTCGATGTTGATTTGCAGCTGCATATGACCGTTGCCGATGTCGAGAGGTGATGCTGCGACTGGCGCGGCGGTTGCGCTCAGCGCCAGGCTTGCAATGGTGACTAACGCGGCGGTATACATTATGGTATAATGAGATGGCAAAAAGCGTGTATTGTGAAAAGGTGTGCGGTAAATGTCTTGTCAAAAGAACGTGTAGAAGAAAAGCGAAAGAAGCGAAAGAAGCGAAAGGATGAATGAGTGTGTTTGAGAAAGGACTGGTCAACAGCGAATTATTCCTACCGAGCCTCGAATAGCGCCCATTCAATCTGGTTATATACTCCCTAAATGTGGTGATACAGCGTACGTGGATGCCTTAGCACCAAGGCTTGGTTTCGGCCTGGAAGTTGTTGTCCCGATGTATATGAGGCACCTTTGTAACGCGTGCTGAGTTTCGCGGACCTTGGCCAACACCAACAGCCGACTCGGCGCCTTGGAAGCATCACGCCTCAACAGATGCTGTTGACATTCAGCTCGAATGAATGATTGAGTTGCGAAGTGCATATCCTGAATTAGCATGTGCATGGGTGCAAAAATTGATGAGCCCAAGGTACGCATTGCTAATTTGTCGCGGGTTCTCGTTCGCCAAGTACGCAAAACATACGATGCGGATGTCTTGGACGGAATAGAAGCGCAATTTGACAGAATTGGATGTCTATTCTCGTGGTATTCTTGTCGCCATTTGCTGCTCGTGATCTGCTGTTGCTCGGGTTCCATGCCGTCTGGAAGGAAGGGCACGCTTGAAAGGCCGTTCGACTAAGATATCATCTGCACAGCTTCGTGAACGGTATGGCAAGAAATCGTCGGCTATCGCAACGCTACCGATAGGAGCAAGACGTCTGTCATGCCGTTTGTTGTCAAGCTGTCCACGATCTTTCAAGGGCTGCCCAGATGAAATTGGCTCTTCGAGACAGGTGCGCGTGCTGTTGAAGACGAGAGGATCAGAGGGCAGGGCGATGGTGCTGCAGCCTGGAAGCCAGGCAGCAGTCTAGGGCTCATTAGAAGACTTTATCGACACACATTTCGAAGATGGTGGTCGCACTGTGCGTACTGATGATGATTGAGGTGTGTACGGACTGGGAGCAGTCATGACGCAACGGTGGTCATAGCTCCTGTTTGGCCCCACCCGCTGAGGTAGCCTCTGATCATCTCATACACAATGTTCGCATCGTGAATGCACGCCCTCAACAGCTGAGCATCGTGCCAGTGACAGAGGCGCCGGCTTCTTCGATGGTATGTCTTCCCGACGCGATTGTACGCCCGCGAAGGGGTTCGGTGCAATGACCGCCGGTTTCAGCCACTATCCGACCCCAGTTTCATGATTCTCTTGGATCTGGACTGCTCTACTTTTCGACACATTCAGCTAATAATCTGTGTCCTCCACAATACTTCACTACATTGTTCAGCAACAGTCTCTCATAGGAAAACATCGTGAAGACAAAAGACGGAAGGGATGTGGCACGTTTGGACGCGAAGGTCAACGGGAACTTTGCTTTGCGGTTCGTTATGTCTTGATGATATTCATTACGTATGTATTAAAACATTATATGAAGTGAAGTAGGTATTGGTATCATATAGCAGTCATCCTCTCACACCCAACTAAATTCCAGCACCCGCACCCGGGAACTTGGCAAGCAAAGACTTGTCATACTTGGCAAGATCAGGGCAGCCAAGCTTCGCAAGGATTGGATTCAGGGCATCGGTCAACTTCTGCACAGCAAGCAGAACATTGCCGAGGAGACCCTTCAAGATATCCGGGCTGGCGGAGTTGACAGCCTGGAATGCGAAGCACATGAGATTGTTGTCTTCGAGCAGGGTCTCGGCATTGAAGACACCACCAGTGAGATCGGCGATGTTGACGCCGGTGAAGGTGTTGGGCTCGCCAGTGTTGCCACCGACGACGGCCATGTAGGGAAGAGCTTTGAGTGCGCCTACGGCATCGAGTGTGAAGGCTGCGATTCCGTAGTCATCACCGATAGCGCGGCGGTACCACTACGGTAGGTGTTAGTAAACTTCGACCGCTGATGATGCATGCAGAGCAAACTTACGTTCTCAGGAATCTTCTCCTGACCGCGAGCCCACTTGAAGCTGCCTTTCTGTCCTGTGACGCCTTCAAACGACTTGAGGGTTTCTCCGTCGAGATAACCTGATGGGTACTCTGCAGAGTGGTTCGAGAAGAAGTGGAAGGTGAACAGGTAGGTCGCAGTGTTGATGGCGTAGTGGGTCAGAGGCCCAGCCCAGTAGTGTCCGTTGGTGGCGACGGAGTTGTTGTATCTAGAGCCACGGAAAGGATGCATAACGGTGAGATCGTAGCCGTTGGGACCGATAGGCATGGCCATCAGTTCCTCGAACTGAGGGAGGTTGAGGGATACGGGGTTGCCGTTCTTGTACAGGTCCTCTCGTGTGGGAGAGCAATCAGCCTCGAAACGGTTGTGTGTCCCGCTCATACCCTGCGGCTTTCCGACGAGACCAAGTCCCGTGGTAAGTCCACCAAGCAGACCCCCGCCGGGCGGGCCACCGATGGAAGACGAGACAATGTCGCCGCCCATGACGGTAGCAAGGACTGACAGGAAAGCGGAGAGCTCGAGACCCATACCGAAAACTACGGGGCTGTGAGCAATTTGGCTGACAGTCCAGTGAGAACATGCGTACCTTCGTTCGATGCAGTAGTCAACTGCGTGACGGATGCGATTCCATTGCGGGGGAGATAGCCATGGTTCGCCATGACGTTCAGACCTGGGCATGGTCCGCGAAGGTCATTCTTGCCAGGTGCAATCTGTAGGTGGACGTGTTAGAAATTGATGCAAGAACAAGTCTTCCATCCCAAGAGTCCACCTACATAACGGTGTTCACCCGTGGTGCTGATGCGTTGAGCATCCGCATCAAAACCCGGTGGTAGGATGCTAGCACCAAGTTGTCGCTTGGCCAAGTTGGCCGGCATATCCTCGACCGCTCTAGTGATTTTTGCCGCCAGCTCTGTGATCTCTGCGAGCCCCTCATCGCTGAGATCAGCAGGGAGGTTGTTGAGGAGGTTGGCAGGGAAGGCAAGTACTGCCGATGTAAAGAGCGTAGCGCATAGAATGGATGCCTTCATGCTTGCGACTGAAACTATACAAAGACTAAGGAGCGTATGTATCGGTGACGGGTGAAAAGCAAATCGGCAGTTGAAGTCTTATTATATGCGAACAGTCTGAGGTGTTCACGGCGAATGACATGAACGCGACCAATCACCCATGGCGAATTTCGTAGCGGAAGTTTAATCCAGGAGTGGTGTGCCTGATCATCGTGCTGAGATCATGTACGTCGCTGATGAAATGGCAAACCTTCTGCGCGAGCGTAGAACAATGACTCTGTTCTACAAATGAACGACCGACAGAAGGGCCGAAGTTAGGAAAAGAGAGTGGTGGTGCAGCCTTGAATATGCGCCTGACATGCTAGAGACATCGACTAAGATATCGACTAATGTCGGTCGACTCATCACGTCATCTTCGATTGGTCGGTAGATGATTCCGATCCCATCGGTCGCAAGGGCGACAAGGCCCCTGATGCGCGCATAGTGCGATTTGGGATCCGGGGACGCTAGGCGTTGTCATGGTGGTGGGCGTGCAGTGGCGCTACCTGGGAACCTGCCGCAGCGTGGAGGCGGGCCTGTAGATCAGATGCCGCTAGCCGGAAGGGAGCGGAGCCAGGAACCGGGCAAAGGCGAATGAGAAGACTCCGACGAGAGTCGGTCTTCAGGGTCCTCTCGCCTCTCATTACTCATGTTCTGAATGCTCGAAGAAAGTAATGCGATGGCTAGGATAATTAACAAGATTCAACAGTAGTCATGGAGAATGAATTCAGAGTGATGCCAATTCGCGGCCGAGAATTGGTGAGCAAACATCTTCGTTATGGCATTATTCGTGATTGACAATTACCCGTAAGCTCCATTACAACCTCCGTATGTCTTCTATGTGCGTCTGAATATGGTCTGCCAAGGGCCAATCGTCACCGTGTAGGTGCGCCCGTGACATGGACTCTGGCAATGACTCAGGTGTTGCAGCCGAAACCCTTCCAGTCTTCTCGTCAACAATGAGATCGTCCAACTCAATGTAACCCTCCTTGGGGCCACGCTCCAGGTCGTCGTCTTTGAATAATGAATCTGTGCTCGTGTTCTCCAATGTACGTGATGTGTTCTTGTTCAATCGTCTTGCACTTTGATTCGCAAGTGTGCTTGCGTTGTTGGAAGGGTTGGAAGGAGTGCTTCCAGTTCCAGTAGATTTTGATTTGTTGCTTCGGTTGGTTGAGTTGTGGTAATGCGAGATGGCCGTGTTGACCGCTTGCTTGAAGAAGACACGGAGTACCGGGATGGACGTGGCAACAACAGTCATGGCCGTGTCTGCTGTTGACCAAATGACGGAGTTATACGCCTGGTCTACTTTGGTTAGCTCGTTTCAGATAGAGAGCTTCAATAGCTTACAGGAAAGATCCTGGGTCTGGAGCTGTTCGACGTATCTGGCTCGGAGAATAGATGTGACTCCCGCCAAGATACCCAGACTCATGGCAACACCAACTCCGATCTTCTCCGCGGTGCGCATCTGTAGATTCCAGAGGACCTTCCAAGGCAACAATGCTAGAGAAATATCCATAATGGCAGCCCATATAGCCTGGAATCTTCCGTATATTACGGAAGGCTCCTTGTCGATACATGTGCCGGGAAGGATATCAACAAAGGTCTTCGTTATTGGCTTGCACAGTACCCAGGGGAGGACAGCAACTGGTATCGCGAATAAGGCAAGGGTAGCGATAGCGAACCAAACGTAGGCCTTAAGCCATCCGTCAGTTAACCGAAGCAAGGTGAGCCCGAATGAGATCTTGCTAAGGATGATGCCCGTGATAGAAAAGGTGAGCGCGGATGCGCCATAGTAAGTGATACGTTCGAAGTGGCTGAAGTCAACTAGCCAGAAGGTCAGAGATAGGTTGAATAAAGTCTTCTTTGCGAAGTCTTACTGTCGAGCGCATGCTTTCCAAAACCGAGGTTGATGCTGAGTTGGTTCAAGATGAGTTGACCAAGGAGCATAAACTGTGGTATATCAGCGATCCATGATTCAGTTCGACCTTTCGCCTTACTTACCCAGCTGATAATGAGTACAATGTCGTCAAACCAGAACTTCTTCTGGGAACGACGGATCCAACAGCGAACAACTAAAAAGGCGAAAGAGACTCCACCAAGTGACCATGTCGAGACGGCCATCAACATCGAGTGCGACTCACTCGGGTCACTGCGCCAGTTATCGAATTGGGTGGACATCTTGATCGCGCTCGCGGGGGACCGAGGAGTCGGATACGATGGGAACGTCCAGTCGGTATAGGTATATCAACGTCTCACGGAGTTCCATCCAAAAAGGGCTGCGTTCCTCCGGGATGAGGGCACAATCTATAGGTAAGGATGCTCCGCGGATGTCGAAATGTAAGGCACAAACTATACGATAGGCTAGTGCCTGAGACTCTTCCGCATGCCAGGGTGCGGCGAAGATCTCGCCGAGCTCGATCGCAGAAGCTATCGCGATATCGTGTTTGCCAGGTATGCAATTCACTGGAAGTTTTATGCTTATTTGCCCAAGACCATCTCAAAGATGTGGGTATTCGCTGGTCAAACCTCGTCTCGGTGTGAACGTTTCTGGTACGTGCTTTGGGCTTGTCTGACTCGGGCCTGAAGCAAGAGCCGGTAAGCATCAGGTCGGCGTGCATCCTCGTCATTTTCCAGATATGTGGCCAATCGCGGTTTTTGCACTTCGCATTGGCTTGGGTGAACGACGGCGGAGATCCCCTCCACTTCGCCGCTTGGTGCGCGCGCTAACAACGGGCCCGTCTGTCCCGGCAGCCATACCATCGCGGTTTTCAGGTCATGAGCGGGACTTGTGTAGATTGATGCCAGGGTGCATTCGATTGTAGTCGCAAATCTTGTTCTCTAGCAAGAGTGGGTCGGCTTCCATTGTCGCACTAGGGCCAGCGCGCGGATAGACTGATGCTCGGTCATCACCCTTTATTCTGATAAAGTTCAATGAATGCCGAGTGCGCAATCGACAGCCGCGGTTTTGGACGATCTGGAACATGCCGCGCTCGGACTTATCTTGGGGATGCTGGTAAACCTATGACCACGAAGTCAACGGGAGGAGGTTGGACCCAGCAACATCGCACCTAGTCTGATGAGTATGCGCTGCGCAAACGTTGGCAGGGGTTGCGGTAGGCAAGTCAAATACCCCCAATGCAGCAACGTAGGGATTACGCAGCCACTGCAAACGTAGTCGCATGGCAGCAACATGCTGTGGCAACATTGCGCAACGAAGTTGCGGCCAACTGCTCATAAAGATGTTCATTCATAGGGTGACTGTTTCCGCCCACATGAGATAGTGTTTGTGGTTTAGTGAGTGAGGTGCCAACGGCAGATCAGCCACTTCGACGTACCTAGTAGGCTGCGCGTGTGTCTGCACCTCTTTCACAAATGGCAGCAATGTGCCTGTCGTCACGATGGTTGCTACCCAAGACCCCGCATTCATCGTTAGCAACGAGCCAATCGATGCAAGGGTGTGACGCATCGTGATCTGGACTGGTGATGTTGGTTTTGGTGTAGGTTCAAAGACGAGGCGAACAGCCTTGTACAGCTAACCGTCGCTTGCCTTACCGCAAGTGGACTTACTACTGGACAAGTCGACCGAGCACCTCTGGTTCGTCGCTCCTAGTCGTTACAAACACTGCGGACGAATTGGACATCGCTCTGAAGCGGATGTACGGGTGTTGGGTAGCTTATACTACAAGTTGATATAGTAATGGTTCATTTTCACGATGCAGGGCGTGAAAATACCCTAACGGTATCCTGTAGTGCATCAGCAGCGCTTTGCAGCCTTTGTAAACTCTGTTATCAGCGCTGTATTTTCGGTCCACACAGCCGCAGTTGGCCTGAATGAACATTCGTACGAGTCACCTGTGTGCTAAGAAGCAGCTATTCGTGACCAGGTCGTCGCGGTTGCAAAGGGAGTGGCGCGCTTGAATTACCCGCCGGGCGTAGGCATGAGAGTTCAGGATGCTTGCATGCGCCCTATGCGTTGACCGCGTTCGTCGATTTCTCATAGAGGGCGGCGTATTCTCCATGTCTAAGTTTCGGGATCTAAACCTTGCTCTGTAGGCCAACCAGCAATCAGGCAGCTGGAATCGGAGACAAAGTTTGCGGAGCAGATCGGCCAGCCTAGCTCGTTCCGGTTCGCACTCGCCATCGACTAAATCAACACCATCTCCCCTCCTAAATTCTCTCTACACCAACTTCATGTTTTGTGTAGTGTAGGTCATCTGCGCTAGGGCCCAAACTTATGCGTTGGAGCCCACCATCCAGGATACCAGAGAGCTGGCACTTGCAGACGATTTCGATCGAGGCATTTGCCTCGGAGTTTTGGCCTTCGCAGCGATGACCTGCACGTATGCATAAGGTTCGACATCTTATCTCGTAGATCGAACTCGAAAGAGGAAGACACGTGAGGAGCTCCGATGCTCACACTGAGTGACGCGCATGCCTGATGGGCCTAATAAGATAGGCTTCAGGATTCAGCACGAAGACAAGCGACGTGTCTTGACCATCGGTGTTGATGTAGTGTTGTCATATACAAACGTTGAGTTTGGAGGGTGTCGGCTCGATCAGTCGGGATTGGTGCTGAAGGCGTGGCCAATAAGTGATCATTGCCCGGCTGGAGAGGGGGCTGGGACAATCAAGTGCTGTCGGGGTGCATTGCTGAACGTATGCGTCTCGTCGAAGAAGAGAATGCGCGTTTTTCGAGCGCCGGGCGCGAAGTTTGGAGTTTGATAGAAGCGATAAGAGACGCGTCCTTTCCCTCGGAAGATGATTCCGAAGATGCGCACGTGCCCGACCACGTGATGCTCTCCGCATCTTGGCAGGGAAGAGGGACCCGAGAGGCGACGTCATAACCCACTGCAACTGCTCTCTATCTACCAAGGATTCATTGACGATATAACCCTAGAGCTCAATCAGGATGTACAACCGACAACGCCCGCCTATGGAGCGATGCGCGCATGCGGGGTACCTTGGAAAGCGGTGCACCAACGGCTGAGACGCATAAGAAGTAAAGAGATCACGACTCACCCAGCTACATCAAAAGTTCTCAACATGTTGGGAACCGGGTTATTCGTCCTTCTGGTACTTGGGCCATGCGCACTTTCACAAGATGTCGATTATTCGCAGTTTGTGAATCCATTCATTGGGACTGAAGGCGCGATACCTGGCTACGCATGCAAGATGCCCAGAAATATGCATCAAGCTCACTTCTAACTGATACCAGACGGTGGCGGTGATGTATTCGTGGGTGGCGCAGTACCATTTGGCATGGTTAAACTGGGCATCGACACGTATGAAGAGCCCATCAATCAGAGTGCACTCAACGGCGGATATACACCCCAAGGCCATGTGACTGGCATCAGCTTGATGCACCAGTCAGGAACCGGCGGAGGCTCGAAATATGGATACCCTTCCCAGATGCCGCTGACAAGCATTGATGGCGACGTCAATTTGCTGGACAACCGAACTTACTGGCAGGATCGAGTAGGGTCATCAAGCGTAGGGGAAAGGCAGCTTCTGACAAGCCTCTAGGTTGGCGAAGACGTTGCGCAAGTTGGCTACTTCCGTACCGAGCTCGAATCTGGCGTCATGGTCGAACTCGCGGCTTCTCGACACGCAGGATTATACCATTACACATATCCGTCTTCGTCCGAGAAGCACGTTTTGGTTGACCTGTCGCATTACCTGCCCCATCTGACGCGCTCATGGGATTCTCAATTCTATACTGGTGGCGAGATTGAGATTCAACCGAACAACAGCACATACACTGGATATACATCGATAGCTGGAGGTTGGAACATCGGAGCACCAGTTGTGGTAAGAAATATCGCTGTACGAACTGCATGTGAGACATGTACTGACTTCGTACACCTACGTTTAGGTGTACGTATGCGGCGAGTTCGATAGTCTACCTGACGAAGCACGGGCTTTCAAGGGGAAGAATACATTCCCTGTCGGTAGACACTTCCGGTCGTTCAATAATGGCACAACACCTCGACCTACGTATACTGGATCAACAGCCCGGTCAGGCCCGATGAACGACCGCGTTGGAGCAGTATTCACTTGGACTAATGCCACCGAGATCAAATCGCGTGTAGGCATATCCTTCATGTCTGTTGACAAAGCATGTTCGTACAAGAACGCCGAGCTCTCTTCGTGGTCAATCGAGGATACCGCACAAACGACGCGTGACGAATGGAACCGCGATGTCTTTTCCAAAATTCGCGTTGACACTTCAGCGTCGGCAAACAAGACCAGGCTGGCGTTGCTATACTCCAGCTTGTATTTCATGCACCTCATACCCAGCGAGCGTGTAGGCGAGAACCCGCTATGGGAAACGGATGAGCCATATTGGGATGGTAAGTCCTGGCTGTACGAAATGCATGTGAGACATATACTGACTTGGTGTAAAAGACTTTTACACTATGTGGGATCTGTTCCGAAACCAGGTCTCGCTCTGGCACCTAATCCAACCAAGCTACTATGAGTCTATGATTCGGTCTCTGATCGACATGTTCAAGCAAGAAGGCTACCTTCCAGATGGTCGATCTGGCAATTACAACGGTCTGGTCCAGGGAGGATCGAACGCCGACAACGTACTGGCAGATGCCTACGTCAAAGGCTTGACGGGTATGATCAACTGGACAGAGGGCTATGCAGCAGTCAAGAAGGATGCCGATGTCTTGCCTTTCTTCGACGAGAACCCAGTCGATCCGTATGGGTCGCTGAAGGAAGGACGTGGTGCGCTGAAAGACTGGATAGAGCTCGGCTACGTCTCGGCTGATCGCAGCACGCGTGCAGTGTCAAAGACGGTAGAATACTCACTCAATGATTTTGCTGTCAGCCAGATCGCAGCTGGTGAAGCGCCTGGCGACCGTGACCTCTACCTCCGTCGGTCCGCAGGTTGGCAGATGAGTTGGGATCCTGAATCTTCGAGTCGCAACTATTCAGGCTTCGTCATGCCGCGATACGCGAACGGCACTTTCCACAAGACGTACGACATTACTGACTGCGGCGACTGTAACTGGGAAGATGAGAGCTACGAAGGCACTGCTTTTGGTGAGTCGCTGCCTGCCTGCATGCAATCCTCTTCTACTTGTACACTAACAAGAGGGTAGAGTATTCTTTTGTCGTTCCTCACGACATCTCGCGCGTTATCACGCTAATGGGAGGCCCTTCGCACTTCGAGGAGCGCCTCGACTACGTCTTCCAACCAAACACGTCTGGCGTAGACCTCGGCGTGAACGGACTTGGTATCACCACCATCAACAACGTCGCAAACGAACCCGACTTCGAAACACCCTACCTCTACAACTACCTTAACAAGCAGTGGAAGAGCGTCGAGCGAAGCCGCCAGCTTGCTAATGACTTCTACTTCAATACAACGAACGGTATACCGGGGAACAGCGACGCGGGTGCCTTGAACTGCTGGCTCATATGGCAGATGCTTGGATTGTATCCTATAGTCACCACCCCCGTATATCTCCTGGAAAGTCCTTGGTTCTCTGACATCAACATTACGGTCAATCATGACAAGACGCTGAGGATCAGGGCTGAGGGATTGGATGATGGAGATGGAAGGCAGGGGTACTACGTCCAGGGCGTAAGCATTAACGGAGAGGAATGGGGGAAGAACTGGTTCGAGCATGAAGACGCGGGCGGTATCATGACGGAGGGAGGCGAGATTGTCTTCAGGCTTGGAGAACAACAGACTGTGTGGGAGTCAGGCGATGTGCCGCCTAGTCCTGGACATCAGGTCGTTGATGTTGGTGAGAGCGCACAGTTTGCTTAAGCTGATGCAACATAGTGCGGCGCCAGCACTGCGTCCTAAGAACATAGGTGGTAATAGGCAGCCGCGAGGTATAATAGTGATTCACATCAATAGAGATTCGTGACATCAACCTCTCTCAAACATCAACCCCCCGCCAAGCCATCCGACAGATCTGACACACTCCGCACACCCTCCGATCACGTGAACCACTCTGAAACGCCTCCTGCGACAGCACAACGAGACCCATCCGCCACGGCATTGACCCCGCTGATAGGCCAGAACACATCTCCCAGAGGACGCGTCACCAGCAAACCGCTCAATAGCACAAGTCAGGTGCAAGTCAACCAACAGCATGAATCATGCACGATATATCCGCATTCATTATACGTACCTCGCCTCCGACACCCGGCGCCTGGATACGCAGGCGACAAGGCGATCACACAGCGACAGCCTCAGCGCCACGGAGAGCATGACACGATGGACTGGAAGCGTACTGCGGGGTGCGCATCGCGGGCGCCTGAGGAAAAGCATAAGAAGCCTTCGTCGCCCATTGTGTTGAGAGACCATCAAGCAACATCTCTTCGCACTACAAACAACCCACTTCTATTCCCTTCGTTTTTTGCGTCTGTGACTGCAAAAACTGACCTGGTGTCATTCGTTCAAACGTACAATACGTAATCTACCTCTCGATTATATTTCGATAACCCAAAACTATCAATATGCGTTTCTCCATCGCTACTCTCCTCACCTGTAAGCGACCACCGGTTTTCACCTGCCTCGAGATGCCTTATACTAACACCCCCCAGTGGCCGCCGTCTCCATGGCGCAAGTCACACCCAACAACGCAGGCGCCAAGAACGTCGGCGCGGGTGACGGTTCGCAGTTCATCACCGGCGGGTGCGTCTCGGATGCCGATTGCAGCTCCGCCTGCTGCAGTCAGGTCGCTGCGACCGGCGACGGCGTGTGCTCTGCTGAGGCGGCTAGCCAGCAGAACGGAAAGACGGGCTGTGGATTCACGGACCCGAATGCGGATGCGGTGATTGCGGCGGCGCAGGACCAGGTTGCGCAGCAGGGATTCAAGAGGGTTGTTCGTAGCGAGTAGGGGCGTTGCTTTGACGGAGGTCGTGGTGTTGCGTCAATGATAAGATTGTTTGACGGTGGTTGTAGTGTGCCCTGGCTGTGATGTCTCTTCTCGTGATGTGCACCAAGTTCAACTAGTTCATGCGCATTTTAGAATTCGCTCCAGATCGAATCACGTCTTCGACGTGGAGCGGATTCTAAAATGCGCATGAACCAGTTGATCTGTGATGATAACCTCAATGAGCATATCCGCTTCCCGCCCCAAAAGCTGCCCACAGCCGAGCCACCCAAAGCGCCAATATCAACTCCCGACATGTCTGGTCTAGATCATGCCTCAGTTCAATCGTGGGCATCTTGCCTCCAGGCCCTATCTTCAACACCTCTGTCGCAACGACATGGCCTTCGCTGTCTTTCCACTGGCTAGGTTCCAGCTCGTTCTTCCTCTGCTTAAGCGCCTTTGTGAATCCCCCTGGCTTCCCACAAGTCATAATCTCGTTCGGTCGACTGCCCTGTGTGGGCATATGCACCACATGCCACCGGCGCAGGCCGAAGCGCAGTTGCAAAGCGCCGGGTAGTGTGCTCCCCGCTTTGCCTTGTATGTAGTACTCGTTGATGAGGAAGGGCGGGTCGTGGGCTTCGTATAGCACGCTGCTGCTGTCGAAGGCGACGGTCGGTGCGCCGGATTGGAGAAACGTGATCTCTTCGGCTTTCAGCCTCCGTATCCGTAATTTGTTGATTCGCGCATCGAGGAGAGAGGAGAGTTGGTAGGCGGGCGCGTTGGGTGTGTGGATGAAGGTGCCGTAGATGGTGAAGGTCGTGGCCTTTTCGTCAACGGTGGCGTATGCGGGAGGTAACTCGGGCGGAGGCGATGCTGGTACGATGGTGGCTGTTGGCTCTGTGTTGACAGCAGGTTGTTCGGCAGCGGCGGGCTCGGAAGGAGGTCGTGGTACTGTGGGGGGCGGAGGCGCGACGACGGCTTCTTCGTATGAGGGTATTGGCGCGTTGATGTTTGGGCGAGACATGGCTGCGATAACCAGAAAACGCACGCAAGCAGTTGCTCAGTCGGGCTGGCAGTACTCACAGTAGTGCACAAGATGGGATTTCAGAGGCTGTGTTCCGCCAAGCATGCTGTCGTATTGATTGATTGATGATGTGAACACGGCAAGCCCGGCGTGACGTACTTCATCCACAACCTCGGCTTCTTCCGCCTGCCAAGACCCCACACCTGCAGTCTCTCCCCACGTCACACCACGAGTCCCATGGCAGTCGCGTGTGGAACCTAGACGCATCCGAGCCAGAATACTAGAAACGCAGCACCCCACCATCATGTTGGTGGCTCTTTGCATCTGTGCATCTTTGTCCAACAAGCCAAGTCGATCATGCGAATCTCGTGACCCTTCTCCTGCAACTCAAGCAAGAGTGGTTTTGCTCGATCAAGGAACTCGGCGCCGCGCTTACTATCAGCAGGAAAAATCGAAAGAGAGACAGTTACGCCCAGACTGGCTGAGTTCAAGATCTTTCTCAAATCTCCAATAGTCTTCTCGATATCTGACTCAATCCTCCAACTATTGTCAAAACGCATGGCGAAGGTGATGCGGCCGGTGATGGTTATGGGGAGTACACCCGCATCGATGTTCGACCACCACGGAAGCTTTGCGAGAATATCGTGAATAGACAACGGCTGCAACGTGCAGATGTACTTCTGAATGATGAACGTCGATCTCCAATGGAATCTTTCGAGGATCTCATCAGCTAGTGGGTGGGTGGTTGATATCATGGGGTATGGACAGCCGGTTGGTGGAGTAGGTAGAGTGCCGTCCGGTGCTCCTTTGTGGATGGAGAAGCCAGTGTTGTTTGTTGCTAACTTGATAGTGTAAGTGTTCTCCCTAGGGAGCAGATGGTCGTATACCATGTCCCTAACCTCCCGTGGTAGCTTCCCTGTTGGTAGCGATCCAAACATTCTGTCGAGGAGACCAGGGTGTACGAGCTTGGCGTACCCTCCGAGGACATCTGCGAGCGTGTGGTGGATGTACAGTTCCTTCGGTTCGATCTCGGAACGCTTCCGAAGCTCTGCATTGATACGACGCTCTGCCAAACCAAGCTTCATCGTAGCTCCGTCCTTGCTGGCTGGATCTGCGAGGGACGCTGGAACGCTTCGAGTATTTGGATCAAGTCGTTCCTCGATGCCCTCGAGAGTCGAAAGCTGCTTTTCTTTCCACGAGTACAGCTCTTGCAGCGTACAGTCAATTTTTTCCTTCTCAGCTCTCAGTCTCTCCGCAATGACATGTAGACTGGCATCCTGGACGTTAGCTGAGGTTATTCACGCAACGTTACGACAGAAATCCCTGACTGACCTGAAAGCTCGGAGACGGTAGTGCGCATACTCCGTCGAGGCAAGCGAAGAGCGTCCGAAGACGTCTACGAAGCTGAGTTGGTCACCAGTGGTATGGGTTGTGAACATGGCGAACACCTGGGTAATTTATTGAGTGATTTGTTTTGGTGTTACGCAAAACACCAAAGCAACCAGGTATGGGTTGCGACACTCAGCTAGCTGAAAAACTAGACCCGAAGAGGCAATTTTGAAAGGCTCCGTTGCCAGTACACCAAAGAACGCGTCAACAAAGATTGAGCGACTCGTTAAGAGTTGAACATGTTTTCACATCTCTCTACCTAGGTACATACTACCGTGAGTACGTGATTAATGCTCACTTTGGCTGAAAAACTCCAATCTTCCATGCGAACCAAGGTTGAGAACTAGACCTCAATCATATCCTCCGCATTTCATACGACCCACACGCAAAAGAATGCCCCCAAATAATAAGTACCGCCACCCCGAGAGCTCAACAGATAACGAGCCTTGCGATTGACATAATTAGAATGGGCAAAGCTAATAGTTTCGCGTGCCGGACGAAGCAGCGCTTGGCACAAGCGGATACTACACTTCGTATTGCATTCTGCAAAAAGTAGAGCCACTATCTGAGCAGGGGTATACATCGTCTTAGGAATTATTTACTTATTAGGATTTAGCAGTGTATACGCAGCAAATGCAACACGCATCTTAGCCCTATCTGGTATCGAGTTCACATCATCTAACCCTCCGCCCTCATCTCCGCCTTCTCCCCAGCATCCAAATTACGTGCCGAAGGATACATCTGATACAGAGACAGCCTCAAATACTCGCGGACTTCCGCCTATTGAATCTGATTAGTACCATAGACTCGTATGAAAGACTCAGGGTGGCGACATACCTTACGAAACTGCCTTCGATTAGTCCAGGCATCAGCGAATGTGGCGCTTACCTCCCCCGCCGTCCACGTCCACCCGCTAATCCTATCGTCCAAGTGAATCTGGTGGCCTCGAGCCTTCAATGCCATCAGGCTCGGGAATATAGTCTCCATGATGATATGAACGTTCTCGTTATGAACAGCGGCATCGATCTCGGTCCCAACATTCGAGACTGATAGTCGTTCGGTAGTAGCTAACATGGCTTGGCGTATAGTTGGGTCGGTGGGAAGTAGACACTCATATCCTTTACGCGAAGGACCAATTTGGGAATGCCAGTACATCTCTTTGCTAGGGAAGGTCACTTGGATACGTGCTCGGGTATTGGTGAGTTGCTGTAGTAGATCGAAGCGCTGACGGAGTAGAGTTTTACGCTCTTCAACCTGGTAAATGTCCTCGGGCATGTAGATGCTGATTTTGGAGAGCCAGCGTTTTGGTACGATATCCTGCTTCCACGCATCTTGGTTGAGA
Source organism: Alternaria sp. Ai002NY15 (assembly GCA_023758125.1). NCBI lineage: Eukaryota > Fungi > Ascomycota > Dothideomycetes > Pleosporales > Pleosporaceae > Alternaria > Alternaria sp. Ai002NY15. Next base: position 875,956 of record JAFVLO010000007.1, on the reverse strand, counting down.
ACCCTGCTTATTAGCGCGTCGTGGTGGATATTGAATTGGCCACGTCGGTAACGAAGTTGTAGGATCTCTAGAGCTGACTCTTTGCCGACGATGGATGGATCGATGTAGTAAGGATCTTGGCCTCGATCGACGACACTAGCTGCCATGTTGGTCCGGTGGAAAAATGTAGAGCGTGGCTTGTTGGTCGTCTTCAGTACGTATCCACTACCCTCCAACCAGATGTCAAACGACGGGTTCTCGAAATCCATCAGCTCGGCGTAGACCATGTCACGCAGCTCTCGCGGTAGGTGATCTTGCATGGCCTGTAGTATTGGTGGGGATTCTAGACGGGAGCATTCAACAGCGGTGTGATACAGACGATCCTTAGCTCGTCGCAGTTGCGCCCTTAGTCTTACACGCCGGGCTCCGTGTCCCTTGGGGCATGCAGTAAAGGTGAAATTGTCGACGGTACTTTGAAGCGGTTCAATTTTCTTGGCGGCTCTGCGTGTTCATCAGCGTGCGGTCTATTTTCATTTGGTGATGGGACTCACTGGTATCCATCTGCACGCAGCTCCACAAGCGTCGAGACCTTGCGTGTCTTCGTAGAAACCATTGTTGACTGCGATCTTGGTGTAACTTGGGCGAGATTGACGTATTCGCGCGTTGAAGTTGGCCGTTACGAAACTGAGAGCGGGCCCTGGGTGTGGAGCGGCGTTCATATATACGCAGAAGGTGGAGGCGATGAACATCCCGTGATGTGGACGGACCACAAAGTGGATAAATAAATGAGCGATCTCTATCTAATATGCGCTGAACACAAGACCTTATACAAGAGAAGTAAACAGGTTGCCGACTACACTAAGACAAAACCATGCAGAAAAGGTAACCTAACACGGATGTAGGCTCTAGGGTGTCTAACCTTTTCCTAGGCTGACGTGACAAGAAAGAACAACGCTAATGAATGTGGTCGTAATTAGATGAGTTGAGGTACACCCCGATACAAAAGTCACAGTAACAGCGTCGTCGTAAGCACTACCAGAACTCCAAAACAACATACCACCTGATCACACTGCCTACCAAGAAAGCCCAGCTTCCTGCCATTGCCGCTATAGCTGCATGCACTTTTCCCTGTTCCTCGTTCTCACCGTCCTGGAAGAGAAAGAAACCAGCCATCATGAAACCAAGCCCACCAAGCGCATTGAGAATGGCACTCTGCCAATCCGAATGAAAGAACCTGGGCTTGTACCAGCGCTCTTGTTCGGAGAACGCCAACATAGCGTTCGCGACCAGGAACAGCGCGCCGTGTACAACCTGGGGCCCGAAAACGATGTATTCAAAGAGGGGGTCTTCTTCCGGAACAATGCCGGGAAAGTCGACGATGCCAGCGAACATAAAGATGATGCCCCCAAAGAGAACGATGAGACCAGCCTGGAAGGCCAAGTTGGTGGCCGACAACTCCCAAACCTTCTCCCACGATGGTATCCACTTGAACTCCGGTGTGCCAAGGAGCGCTGGTCGGTATCTAACTTTCTCAGGCTCCAACTTTGACGTTTCGAGCGTACCGCGGTCCGCGTTCAGAGCACTGAAGGTGTCGAAGATGCCTGCGACGAAGAAGAAGATCGATCCGATCAATATCGTACTAGGGACGGCGACAGTCTCTTCGGTTTCGAACTCTGTGGAAGGATTGATGCGAGGTAGTAGATCGAAGGTGGCGTTGATGACGAGGTCGATGGAGCCAATGAGGAAGATGATCGCTACGAGGTAGATAGGATCGCGGTAAGGAAAGACGGTGAACATGGATTTTAGCCGCACTTTGAAGGAGCTGTTGTTGTCCCATTCCATGACCGAAGTGGTGTCGAGATAGCGGTCGTCGATGTATGCTTGGCTGTTATCGGCGTTGCGTTCGACATCGAAGAAGGTAGGCTGTGAAGTACGCTCGGAGTGGCATTTCTCGCGGTGCTCAATGTGGTCGACATGAACGAAGGATTGGAGCTTCTCGGTTGAAGCGGGGCGTGGTTGAAGATCGATTGATAACGTCTCCGATATGCTATGTGGACGAGGTGTCATGCTCATCCGCGCCTGGCGGATGTACGAAGCACGGATCGTTGCTGAGGCATTCATGTCGGGCCAAGACAGCGGTAAGGACAGTATTAGAGATTAGAAGTTATCGGTACTTGTACTAGGAAATTGAACGAAGGACACAATTCCACACGGTAGGCTTATAGAAAAGAAAGCATCCTCAATAGGCCCTTATGGGATCCCATACCCAGCGCAATCAAACGTTAGTTGGGTGTTGCTGTGTTGATCGTGCGCTCAGACGCCCAAGCCCAAGACTTCACATGTCTGACCCACGAGCTTCGTCATGCTTTTGGCCAACAAGCATCGAGTATTGATGCTGTTAAGCTCAACCAAGCTTTGTGAAGTGGTGCTTGTTTCCCACTTGTTTTTGAAGTGGGTCGAACAGTACGTGGCGCCGTCCCGGATGGAGGAGTGCCGCCACCTGTGTGTGGCAGTGAACTGTTCGGAGTGAGAGATGTCGGTTTCAGTATTTGCATCGTATGAGACATCGGCCCAAAATAGGGGCGACTAGACGAAAAGGGCCCGGATCGCCGGCAGGCGCCGCTCGGACCGATCATCTTCAGGCACTAGTGCAGTGTGCGCTTCATCCTGGAGGTCGATCTGGAAAGATAGTGGGTTGAAACATTCTTGCCAACTCAAGGCCACGCAAGCAGAAGGAAGGCAAGCGCTTATGGAATGGTGATGTTCAAGAGCGGCACTATCGTGGTTGCTGGTGGCTCATTGTGGTACTCAAGCACTGGCCTCTGAAACCAAATCGCTGCGCCGTCTTCGAGGTAGAGTTTGTCCCTGTCGCATCGATAGGCCTGTCGGGGGCATTGAGTATATCAACGCTGTCGCGCACGAAGATGCGTGCCGGCGGATGCCGTGGAAGATCCGCGCAGTGACCGTCTCTGGATTATCAATGCACTCTGGACCTGAGTAATGCAAGGAGTGGGCAATGGGCATGCATTGTGCTGGCGGGTTTCTCATCTTGCGTCGGGATCGCCTGGTGTTGTCATTGTTGATGAAGGTGCTGTTCAGACGAGTGGGTGAGAGCGGTCTCGGCTGGAAGGCGGTGCTGACATCATCCGCTAGGCTGGGTCAAGGAGCGGCCCTCCCATCCTCTCAAGGTTTTGGCGGTGGTGGCTTTCGCGACCCATCACAACAACGCTCTTCGCGAACGACTTCTGGCCCACCTTCTATCTCATTGATCCATCAGCACGCTTCAAGCGCTCTGTGTTTGATCGACATCACTATGATGTTCGTCGCATGAGCGGTCTGCTTATTGATATTCTCTATAATCTCGGTCGACCTCAGTTTCGAGCGCATCACCTGCTCAGTAGTGGACTGAATACAAGAATAGGCACCTTATCTACTTCAAACCCCGAGTCGCAAGATAAGACAGCCTCAAGCGCCGAGTCACATTGTCGGTACCTGGGAAGGATGCACGCTTGGCCTTAGGATGGGTTTCCGGGGTCTGCACGAAGACCTAAGAAAAGACGCGCCACGTTACGCGAACCCAAGACAACCGCACCCAACCTCAGCCTACATAGCCGGAACCGTCGTCTTCACCGTTCTAGGAAGTCCGGTTTGGCATTCTACTTTAGAGACAAGGCTACAGCGACAAGGCTGCAGCGACAAGGCTACGAGGCAAACTGATGACTACCTGTTGACGGAGTGCACAGAAGCCCAGCAAACCATGTACGATTCCACCGGCGTTGAGCCCAGCGATCCGCAGCTGCTGTGTAGCCCGCGGCCAACATCCCCCTGCCAGCGATGATCATTCAAGGAACATGTTTCGCGATTTGGTCACTTCGTACCGTTCACCAGTGTTCATGCGCGTCTACGTTGAGGGCGCGGGAGGATGGCCCCGCGCCCCAACGCGCATACCCGCCGGAAGGAACGTAGCGCATGTCAGCCGCGCCATCCATCAGCAGCATCTACAAATCATCGCAAGCGCCTATACACCCCAAGATTAGATGCATGACGCAGCGTTGCCGAGTCGCCTATGCGCTTACCAGTGCATCGCAGGACGCTAATCCTGCAAAAGAGGCAGAGGGGTTCTGAACAGCGAACAAGAGACGCCGAGGTCCTATTTACCCAGGATAAAAGTGTAGCAGCTTGAGATGAACTGCCGAACTGAACGTCAAGGTAAGCAGTACCGAGAATGTGCTGTAGCGATATTCTAGGATTAATCGCCTCGTGTACTGTTTTTGGCCCGCACCCTGGACAACTCGAAGCACACGCAAGGCTCTGCTTCACACATAATTCGCCTTACCAGCTACAGCCTTTCTGCTTCATGACCTGCTCTTTCGTCATGCTTAGGGTGATATGGGGTAAGAAGGTCTGACCATTTCATTATTTCCTTATCGTTTCCTTCTGGGCCAGTTTCCTGGACGTTGTCCATCTTTCCCTTACGTCGAATATGAAGTTACCGAGTGGATATTTTCTGCCCCGAAGTACATCAGCCAGCCCCATCGACCGAGCAAATACCATCAGGGCTGCATCATGGGCCATTCTTATCATCACGATGATGGTTTTCGGAGCACGGCAGATAATGAAAGTTGTTGTCTTTCGGAGAATGGCGCTCGATGATCTTTTGATATTTATCGCTTTTGTAAGTTGCACAACCTATCTCTCGAACTTTGCTCATGCATGCAGTCCTTTGCCGTCAGTCTTTCAATCATAGCCCTTGTCCTGTCGTTCGAAGGTCTCGGCACTGTTGGTCCGTTGACCCCCGAGCAAGCCATCTTCCTCATGAAAGGGTACTATTCGTCTGAGATTGTCTACATCGTAGCCATTGGCTTCGCGAAGTTATCAATCTTGGTATTATTTTACAATGTCGTCGTAACGCAACGCATCATCCGCCGAGCCGTGGTAGCTTTCAGTGCGGTAGTGTCAGTCTGGACAGCGGCGTCGCTTGTCGCAATTGCGTTTCAGTGCCAGCTACCTCGACCTTGGCAGATTGTTGGCCCAAGATGCTTCAACTTGGTATGCAACATGGGACCCAATCAAACACGGTATGAAAGCTGACCTGAATAGCGCATCTTTTGGATCGTCTATTGTATCGTCGATATTTCCACCGAAGTCGCAATCATTATGCTCTCCATACACCTCGTAGCATACCTACAAGTACGGCTCTCAAGGAAATTTGCAGTCATTGCATGCTTTGCGCCGCGCATGCTGGTGCTGATTTTGGCAATTGTTCGTCTCGTTTTGCTATTCCCGGCTACGCTCCATGGCGATCCTCAATACCGACTCTGGGTGCCGACGATCGTATCGCAAGCCCATGTATGCCTCAGCATCGCAACTGCCAGCATTCCATACATGGTGCCCTTCTTCAAAGGTATGGATGGTGACTTGCGAAGGACTCACTCGACGAAGAGTCGCCTCCATCTCATCGATGAAGAGACAGGGCGCTCAAGGTCCTCGTTGTGGTTTCGTCGACACAATAAGACCAAGGCTCTTGAACTCTGGAACCCGACTACAGATGCCATTGTCCCATACAATCGCGTGCCGCAGCTCTCGCCTTATATTCCCGCTCCGAGACCTTTATCGCCTTTATCGCCTCCTCGGCCGCAGACGCCGCTCGGCAAGCAGGCTAGCGTTCGCGGTTTGAACATATACATCCCATGTCGAGATCCTCGGCGGCAACGAAGCTTAGATTGGGCGAGCCCACGCACAGAAAGCTCGGGCGTGCTTTCGCCATCGTGCGCATCACCACAAGCTTTGCTTCCGCAATCATTCATCCCTTCTAGGAAGGCACCCAGCCCACCAACAAAGATCTACAGTCCCAGACCAACTTCCTCAAGCTCATGCTACTCCAGTCGCACCCCAACACCGGCTTTGACTACGCCATATGCGGAACGTTTTTCGCTGTTCCCGGCTCAAAGCTCCTCTTCCGTCTCACCGCAGCCACAGTATAGCCCTTCTCGGGTGCCACCAATTCGAGCAATGCGATCGCAAACGATATCTGCGGGCGTAAGGTCTCCTGATCCGACAGTCCTGAAGAGTCCTTCCGGTCCAGGGGCACTCACAACACGGTCGTCCAGCCGTGCGCAGCCTCGGAAGTTCAGTACCACAACGCATCTTCAGACACCACCGTTGATGACCACATATGAGGGGACTGGAATCAGACCCGGTTCGATACAAGACCTAACATCCCCCATGGGTGCAGCAATCAATGGCTGGTTTAGCAGTGCCAAGACAGACTATCCTTCGCCATCGTCACCCATGGAGGCCCCACCGAATTGGCAACCCAAGACCGATCAATATGAGCTTTCACCAATGCGCTCAGTCGCTCACCCAAGATCGCCACCTCCAAATCATATGCGCTCACATGCTCGTGCAGACATATCGCACGATGCGCCGCCACTTCGTTCGCCTCACGACACCCTACTTCACACCCGCGCTTCCAGATCGCAAACCATTCCTGCTGTACGCGATGTGCGGCATAGCCCGAGGATCGTGCATTGTGACCCCTTCTAGCTGTATATCCTTCAGTTTCTGTACCATTTTGTCTTTCGTCTTGCATCTGGGTGGCGTTAAGAGGGTTTCTTCCAACAATTTGTCGCATTGAACGATGCGATGATTGTATCACGAACTGTATAACATGTATTTGTATTTTTCGTTCGAGGGTCTATCTCTAGACCACAAGGTTTTGGCGGTTCTTCTCTGGCGTTCATGGAGTCGGAAGGATATGATGTTGATTGCCTCGGCATTCTCACGGCGCGTCTATGCAGCTACTTCAAACAAGCCATTTCACGAAGACTCGAGTCAAACGCTTTCACATTAGTGTGCGCAAAAGAAGCACTTTCTCCACACAACGAGTGAGTGGGTTACGTCGTGAAACCTCGCCGCTTCCCCACTTTCACAACAATGGTAGGTGAACACTACGCTTGCAGCCCATTATAAAAACTCTCAAACTTCACCCTTATTGACAACTCACACCAATCATTACTTTCAATCAACTCGGTCAAACTCTGATGTCTGCGGCATACAGCAAAACGACTGCCGACAAATTCCGTCTCTGGAAGGTCGACGGCTTCACGGATTCCTCTGGACGGACATCGTGTACCAAGGATGAACGAGAGCACTTCCGACTTCGCTGTCTTGCACTTAGGAATGTTGTGTCAACCCTAAGGCAAGATTATCAGTCCAAGCAGGCGAAAGAAGTGGAACTCGAAGACTTCATCGCCCGGAAGCTTGAATGCACGGACAACCCAGACAATGCTGCGCATGCTGCCTTGTACCAGAAGCGTCTGTTAGTCCACCAATCTACAGCTCAAGCTACTAAAGAAAGACTGGCACGCGTTGAAGCAGAGCTGGATTTCGTTCTGGAGCACAATAGCGAAGCGAGGGTCTTTTGCGAACTTATCTCCGAGAAGTTGCCCACAGAACTTGTAGACATAGTTTACGCTTTTATCGAACCCTACCCCAAGGAACTTGAAGTCGACTATGACGTCGAACACAAAGAGCCTTTGGGAGACGAATCCAGCAACCAAGAAGTCGTGGAACGAGTATACACCTCTAAGTCTCTGAATGGAGAGTTCAATGGAAAAGATTGTAAAACGCCCTGGTATCTAGACACCAACATCGTGAGCCTCGAGTTTGCCGAGGAGAAACTGAAGGCGTTCCATCGCGAAACGGTTTTCTCTATCGACCGGTTAGTACACCTTACGCGCTTCCTCAATCAGAACCGTTGGAGGGAATACGAGCACCTGGTCCCAAAAGAATTCGTGCGCAACATTCTTCTCAAGATACCGATAGATCTATGCCACGAGGAATGGATGGGCCCAGAAGACTCGGAATCTGAGGAAGAAAGCCAAGCATATCTGGACTCAATCTCAGGCTCCGCGGATGAAGATTTAGAATATGAAGCGTACGACTCAGTACTTGAGGAAAATCCAGAGCTGTCGTCTCTATGGCGACTTGTCGCTGGAGATACGCTCTTGAACGAGCTCGCGCCGCTACAGACCCTCACACAGAGAGGTGTTCGAATTACTATAGACGTCCGGCCCAGCATGAGGACTTGGTCCTTACTTCTGCCGAAACATATCATGGAGGCATGGAGGGACTCTTCCCACGAGGGCCCGTTCAAATATAAAGGGGGCGACGAAGCGGAAAATGAGTGGGAAAACACGGAAGACTTTGAACTCATTGGACGTCTTCTGCTGCTGGTGCTGATGGGGAAGTTGCTGCCGTTCTTCCAGGATCTGGTTAAGAAGGGACAAGTCGTAACGATTCTGGATGGCCGAGAGAAGTGGTCTTGGGTCATGAGCAGGGACAGCATGAGTGTGGATGATTTGCTCGAATGTAGGCGGGCCTTTTGGGATCAGAAGCCAGAAGGCGTTTTCGGGGGCGAGGCGTTGAAGTTCCGTATACCGGCTCTTGAGGAGGTTGGAGACGTATAAGTCCTTGACGGTCAGTATGCTTGAGCAGGTCATGCGCTCCGTATGGATGTAGTGCTTCATCAATTCATGGTTTGACGTTTACATCAGTACGAAAGCGAAACTTCGCATACTTTGAGAGGTGATGTAGACGCCTGGGTCATTTCCAATGTCCTCTATGAAGTCATGGTTTGCCGTCTACATCAGTATCAACATGAAGCTTCAAACATTCTGGGAGGTGATGTAGACGTCCGGGTGATTTCCATTGTCCTATATGAAGTACCCCTAGAAGTGTTCGCTCCATCTCTTAATCGGAGTGCATGTACACACATCATCCCATTCATTCATTCATCTATTTGATCAAATCAGTATTGATCATGCACACTGCATCCATCTCACTAACATGAAGCCACTTCTGCACACCCTCTAAACAGCCTTTCGTCGTGAAGTCCAGCGTATCCTCAGTAAAGCTCGCGCATCGACCCGACACTGTCTTGTAATCCTCAAGCTTCAGACGTAGTCTCCAGCCCTTACTTTTGAGCTTTTGGAGGATCGGCAGCAGGATATTAAGCAGATAATTCCTATGTCTTACGTCGTATTCTATAGCGACAGTGAGGATGCGACTCTTGCTATACATCGGCAGCAAAGTGGTGAGGAAATCAAGCCGCCGCTTGAGAACCATTTTTTTGGGGGGTTTGTGGCACATCAAAAGCTCGGTGATTGGCGGCGAAGCTCGTGTGTACGGTGTGTCGAAGCCGAATTCATATCCTGCCTCCTCCATTTTCTTGAAGTGGCGCTCGTTGATATCAAGCGAGATTTTTGAGACTAGCTTGTTTAGATCAAGCTGTAGTCCGGACGTGTCTGAAGCGAGAAACAGGGCGATGTTCTCTTCTTCACTTGGAAGTTCGAATGTGAATTGCGTCGTGCGATAGAAGCGCGCAACGAACTCTAGGTAGATCTCTTCGCCTAAGCCCTTGTGATGAGCGAGGTCGAAGCGGTTCCCATCTTCCTCATTTTCGAAGAATATGCCGCCAGCTTCGGCTTTTCTGACTATGACGTGACTTGGCATGATTTCACCGTATATCGCGTCGCGAAGCTCCGTTGGAAGCATGTCGCTCAGCTCCATGCTCATGCCAATGTAGGCGATGCTTGAAGACTCGTGCGGCATTGCGCTTGTGTCTTGTTCGCGCTGCCTGATTTGCGGAATCTCTGCTTTACTAGTCTCTTCCTTGATGACTTCTGGCTTGCTAGTGCCGAAGCGTTTGTCTAGGGTAGTCCAAAACATCTTTTCTCGATGCGACTTTTCGTGCAACTCAGCGCTTCGCAGCTCAGTAATCTTGCACTGCATTTGCAGATCTTTGATGTTGGCCATGATGTTGGTAATGTTGAGATTGAAGTGAAGTAGTACTTTGTAGTTGTGTTCTTGCGTCTTAGTCGAGCGAATGTAGATATTTGTAGTTCGCGGATGTGTTTTGGTACTAGCGTCAAGGTCTTCGATACTGTCTGATGATGAAGATGTCTAAGTAGAAAAGCCTGGGATGCAGCCATTATATACGATTCCCACCTCTGACTCACATCCGAACGCACGGGGAATAGCTAAAGTATGTGTCATGTCTTGCTGCGCATGTGACTCGGACCTGAGCGCCGATGCGATACCTTGGTAAAGTCCATTCTATCCACTTCCCCAGTGGTACTGCGCTGACGCAGAGTGAGCAACGGTCCTATCAAGCCATCCCAGATACGTCGCATCGGCACTGGAGGTAACCAAAATATGCGTCATGTCTTGCTGCACACATACCCATTACATCATGGGGAGTAGAGACTTTCCAAGGCAGTGTACACGTCTGGCTCCAAGAACTTTTGATGGGATATGACACAGATTCTTTCTGCTTTGCTGCATGCACACTGTTGTAAGATGACAAATGGATAGTCTCTGAATCGACGTAGACGTCTAACTAAAAAAATTGTTTTGTGAAATGCGAACCGTCGGTACTGCAGAGCGAAAGTGGGTGGTGCGCCGACCAACTACAATGACTGTACTTCTAACGACACCAAATTTTCACGTAAAAGGGCTGTGTTCGCAGGACGTGCATCGCGATCACATGGTACTACGATGACCCATACCTTAATCCACAGATGACGTCCGCATCAGATGATGGTGACGAAAATTGCGACTTGAGCTCGCGGGATATATTCGGCTCATACCAGCGCGTCACGCCTCGCCACGTCTTAGCCCACAGACCTCTCCCCACCTAATACTCCCTCTTCACATGCCACAGCTCCCACGGCGCCTCCCACGCCAACAAGATCCCAATCGCCTCTTTATACTCCTCGCTCTTAACCGCCTCTTCGAAATACTGCATACCCTCCCACCCCCTCGCCACAAAAAAGCACTTCGCCTTCTCCTTCTTCACATCCTTGTGCTCCAGCTCCTCCATCACCCACCCATACGTCAATCCTCCACTCCCCTTCAAAGCCTTCGCACAAATGTCGTTGAACTTGTTGAAGTCCTTCTCAATCTTGTTCCTGAACGACTCGTTGATCTTGCTGGCTGGGAAGTAGATCTGTACGAACTCGACTAGGGGAGAGGACATTGGGCCGCTGTTGTCGAAGGCGGATTGGCCGTCTTTGAAAGTGACGTGGAACATCTTGTTGGGGTTTCCGAGGGTCTTGATTACGGTCTCGCGGTACGTGTTTGCTTCCGCCGAGGACTCGGCTTTGGGGTCGTGCCATTCAGATGTCAGTTGTAGGTTGCGCTTGTCTTGGGTTTGGGTGCCTAGGACGTAGTTTTCGGGGGCTTTGGCGCCTTTGAGGGCTTTGACAGCGGCGTGGGCTGCTGCGTCGGCTTCCGAAGCGGAGGGTGCGCGGAAGTGGATTATTTGTGTTACTGTCATTTTGCGCGGTTGTGTAGTGAGTTGGAAAGCTGTCAGGTGAGTTGCTCGTGATGGAGATGTATATGTTCACGATACTTTAGTATGGAGTCGTTGCGCATGAGGTCGGACGTGCAGCCCGCGAGCTTTGTAATCTGGAGCTACCAACCACCGACACCGATGTTTGGCTTCGACGTTACGTGGCATGAACCAGGTTTGGCGTGCGTTCAGCCACGGCGTGCCGCATAGTACACGTTAAGGCGCTGTGTGGGTACGTGTTTGGCATCTTACTGGATGTCAATAGTCCTGGAAATGCAAGCATGCGGGGTAGTAATGCGCCTCGGCACCCCAACACTCATGCTGTGTCGCGGCATGGCAAGACTCGAATCTGAAGACATATTGGGTAGAGGTGTGCGCTGATATCACGCGAGTAATGGCCATATTTTACTGTCCAGAGTCCGAGGCGTGAGACCGTCCGCGATGACGATCTGGGACACGGGTGCCAAGAAGCGCTATTCCACATATGGTAGCGCACCCTGGTGACATCATCATATCCGGGAAGAGCGGCACTGTTTGGAAGGTCCAGCCCTTGTGCGGCGAGGATAGTAATACATTATACGAGAATCGTGTATCTAATCTTATTCGTAGCTTCGCAGAAGCTGCATCTATATATGTAAAAATAGCAACCCTAACTCCTGCAAATGCTAGACTCGCTTGCTTGTAAAACACGACAACAAAAGGAATGCGTTTTGATGTGCTGAGGGAACTACAGTGGATAACATGTTGGAAGGAGAAAAAGGTGGTGAGCGATGGGTGCGAGAAAGCCGGTGGTACGAGCAGCCTCTCCTAGAAGCTGAACAGCCCCGACCTTCTCTTGCCCAGTGGGTAAACGATAAGCGCAGCAAGGAACAAGCCTACTGTGATACCAATCGCGATCTGGATGACGGAGAAACCGACGTCTAGAGCAATGGAGTTGATGCTTGTGCTGCCACCGACGTCGGCGCTGCTGATTGTAGTAGCGTTGCCAGTCTGGTTGCGCACGATCTGGTCGGCCGAGGTCAGACCCGATACGAGAGAGCCTTGAACACTGAGTCCAGAAGGAACTTGTACGAAGATAGCTGGCAACATGGCGGCTGCGGCAAGACCATAACCGATCTTGCGAGTGTGAGGTGTGAAGTCACTGACTGAGCTAGCTCGTGATGTGTGGCCGCTGCTGGTGTGGGTCGGGTCGTAAGCCGACCGCTCGACCTTTTGTGTGCGGAGGGTGAGTGGTCCGTGGTTCTTCTTCTGCCACATCTTTCGCACCTTCACGAAGTGGGGTCGCAGCTTGTTCTCCCAGGTGTCATGACCCCAGTTCTCGATGTGACGACCGAAGCGAGCATGGGCGTTGGCGGCAATACCGATAGCCAGTGCTCCGAGCGTGTTGCTGACCTGCGCGTTGCTCTTGAAGTACTTTGAGCTGTGGAAGTTGACAACCCAGCCGATGAAAGCGATGACAGTCATGGAGGGCATCTGCTTGTACTTGGCTTGGTTGACGATTTGCAGGCAGATGGCGAATCCAGGAACAAAGAGATAATAGAAGTTGGTCGACATGGGTTCGTGGCATGTGGTGCGCGAGGTGGCATTGTGGTCCATCATGCCATATAGTACAGTGCCGATGGTGATACCGAAACCAAGGAAGAGGGAGTAGATGATAGCGTAGACCATGCGCACAGATCCAGCGACGATGTGCTTGCTTTGGAGCTCCAGCGATGCGCAAAGCACCATGAAACCGGGTAGGATGAGGGCAATACTAGACTGAGCCATGGCACTGAAGCAGAAGATCTCTTTCCCGTCATGTCGGATGGACCCAAGGGCGCGCGCCGCAAAGCTGGTGATAACCGATGCTCCAATCTCGAAGACGTTGCTGATAAGATCGTTTCCGGGTGCAACGACGAGTTGGAGCCATCCGATGAGGCAACCCAAGAGGAAGCAGAAGGGTAAGTCGACAAACCGAGCCTGGAACGCGAAGGGCCCTACAGTCGCGGATGCCAAACCGTACATCGGTACGCGAAGCCATTTGTTGAACTTGTCTTTGCGCCCCATGATAGCGTCAAGTCGAGGTGTGGCTTCTTCGACGCCAATCCTGTCGTGTACCACGTCCTTGTAGATCTCATGGACGTCGTGCAGTTTACCGAGATCGACACCCTGACTAGTTCGAACGAGCTTGACCTCACTGGTGTGAACTGAGGAGTCATCGAACGCGACGATCATGCAACCTGGCATGTACAGGAACTGTGCTTCGATCTCCAAGACACGAGCCGACATGTTCAGGTACTCCTCCAGTCGATGAGTGGGGGCTCCGTACATCATGAGCGCTTTGCACAGCTTGCGGAGATAGTTCTGACGCGCGAGTGTACCAGCGAGATGAATCTTGATCTTGATCTCCTCTTCCTTCCTCTTGTTCTTCTTGAATGGGAGTATGGACTCGTCTGACTTGGATCGCTTTCCCATGCCAGGGCGCGCCGCGGTCTTCTTGTATTGTTGATCATACTCCTGACCCAGTTCTTGTTGTGCAGGCGCTGCAAAGCTGTGCGCCGAAGATCCGACCAAGTGCGAGATGGAAGTTGCGGACTGGTTGTTGGAGTGACTCCTGAACCAGGGACGTCCTCCGCGCGGGGTGGAATATCCGGAAGCGGGTGGTGAGGGGTTGGGTGAGTTCGCAGCAGTCGAAGCTCCGCTGAACGTACTGGTGCTGAGGGTTCGGTGGTGGATGGGTTTGCGTGATGACGAAGATGACGAAGGTGGCGCCGCGTTACTAGACATCTTCATTAGGGTACCTAATACTCCTGTCCGGTACTTGGTAGGACGAACGACGTGTTCGTCCTCAACCTCCATAGCATCCGGTGTCACCTGGCCTGACCGTAATGGGGCTTCGGTATGGTAAAGATCCTCGGCGCTCAGTGCGGGCTGTCCATTAGCCGCGCGTATGGTGTGCTGACGAAGAAGCATGGATGCTCGCTTCATGAACTGCGGGTCTTCATCATCGTCGTCAGTGGTTTCGCCGACTGATTCGTACTGCTTGGACAGGTTCTGGAGTTCAACTGGTGGAGAAGCCAGCTCCTTGGAGTTTCGCCGGGATACTGGAGCAGAGTAAGTGCCCACTGACTTCGACAATCTTGCCGCACGTCGTTGAGCAGCGAGTCCAGATCTCTCCTTGAGCTCTTGGTGCACTGAAGGCGTCGCTGCCGCATTCTGGTCGTCGAATGGATTTGGTTGGTCGTTGAGGTAGAACTCCGGGGGCGGAGTCCGAGGGCCTGGCTTCCGAATGGCTGGTCGGGGTTTCTGTACATCCTTTGGAGCAGCGATAGGTTCCTGGATAACCTCTTCTGGTAGATGTTCGTTTCCAAGAGCTAAGCGTAGCGAGGCACGGATCTTCTGGAGATCATCATGTGATACATCATTCCGCACGAGAGGGGTGTTTTGCCCGGCAGAGCCAGTGTCCTCAGGTGACTGTGTTGCTCGTACAGCGGGGTGTTCTGCTTGCCAACCAACACGTTTCCTGCCGGGAGTGGTAGACATCTGGTCCTCGAGTTCGAAAGTGGCCTGACGAGAGGGACCGGCGTCTTGAGAGGGATTCATGATGATATTGTGTTGTTTGGGCACTATCGTGGGCTAGTTGGGCGCTTCAGGAGTAGCCAGTGCGCTCGCAATAATAACCAATGCGCCGGTATCCGCGACTCGGTGCATACAACGTTCGCGTGGTGAGTGCTGACTGTGCGCTAATCAGGCGGCGGTACTCAATAGGCGAGTTGATATCCGGTCCCGTTCATGCGCCTGCAGGTGGATCTATCGAGTATCGTGAGTTCCAAGGTACAAACAGGGTATGACTGGTTGTTGTGGCCTGTGTGTGGATGATGCCTAGAAATCGAATAATGATATCGTAATGACTGGAAATCAGGTACGAATGAAGTGTTGCTTTGAGTCAAAAGCTGGGATCGCGATGGAAGGCGAGTACTCCTAATGTTGCGTGGGATTGATAAGAGCCTCTAGTGCAATGGTGTGTGTCGCGTAGTCCCGAACGGGTCTGTAAGGGTTCTCAAACTCTGTAGTGGCGTGCCGACCCAATTTTCCTAGTCGAAACACAGCGGCCAGAAGGTTCGGTGTCGGGTTCGTCAGCTCGACAGCGTGAGGGTGGAGCGGAAAGTGCAGGGGACGTGGAACGTCGGGAGCGCCAAAATCGCGACAGGCACCAGAAATCGTAGCCCAAACTTCCAGAACCTTGATCGCTGCAGCGGTTGTGGCTGCACCGGCGTTAAATATATTTTAGGGAACCCGCGAAGGCCGATGCAAAAGAGCCGCAAGCGTGCCGAAGATATCAGAGTATAAAGACGCCTGCATTCGCCGGACGCGCAGAGTTTTTAGGGAGCCGTCAGGAGTCGGCGTACGACGACTTTGAAGCAACATGTTAGCAGCAGGATTGCACAATGTTTGATGAAGCTCTTGGACTGACGACAGTGGACAAAGCGCGGACACCGCTACAGCCAAGATTTGCAGTCACCCATACCCAGGACGGATGTCGGCGCAGCAAGAAAAGTGGACATCGTGGTGCCAAAGCTTGGGACATTCTGGTTGAGGGAAACCGAGATAAGGAGACAGTGGGTATAACTGGGTCGTCCAAGCCTCTCAGCGCGCGTCGGCCCAATCGTCGCAAACCTAGGGGCATCGTGGGAATGAGCTTGGAGTGCTATGATAGCATGGGTGGAGCAATGGCTCCTAGGCGATGATCGAGAATTAACCAGCGCCTAGGTTCATCACACGGTTGAGTCATGGCAGCGGAGGCGCACTGAAAAGGAATGCGTTGAACACGATAGCGATGGATAGATTACCTAGGTCGTCGCATGGTGTTGGATTTGGGTGTGGTCGCGTTGGTGGCGAACGAGCGCAAACTTGCGGCTCAAATTCTCTGAAAGGCCGGTAAAGCTTATTTCGCGAGCCCGGGAGTCCCTGCGCATCTCACGGTCCCAACAACAATGCGCCGCGAGAGAAGTCGGAGCGCATGTTTCGGTGTCGCTCGCATCGTCACATGCTAGGGTGTTTGGGTGTGACGGACACGACGATACGCCATGATCATGACGTCGCGCGCGGGTGGTGCGTTCTAATTCTGTTAGGATCTCACCACCTGCCACCACTACGACTATCTCCACTCTCCACAAGGTTCGCGACCTCCAGGTGTCGATAGCGTGGGCCACGTCGTCCCAACACTTCTTTTGTGTATCGCAATGTCTTCGTCACCATCTTCGTAAGACGCACTCGCTATAGCAACGGTTGCTTGTTTACTGTCGGGCTCAGGCGCGCGCCAGAGTTGTGATCATCAGGGGAGACGCGTGCTCTTCCTTACGTCATACCTAGGTACCTCGCGATCCACCAGCCCTGCAGGAAGCATTGCTGCGGCTCCAAGACCCTTTGCTCCACTATCACGGCTATCATTACTCAGCGCATCACGTGCACGAGTGCCGGTCCGGGCGGTCCCACGATGTCCCGGTGCCGATTACCATCCATGGATGTGGGGCAGTCGACTCGTTCCCCGCACCTGCCAGCTGCAGCTCAGCCGACACTCTGCGAGATGGCATGGAGAAGTTTGGAGGCGGGGATGTGACAGCCCCACCATAATGGACATGTCATCTGAGTTTCTTAAAGGATGACATGTGGTTGAGATATACTTCTTCATTATCTGTATGCAGTAGACCAAATCTGTCACAATGCCGAAGATTAATCACGTATGTTCCTCCGTGATGGCTTGCATGTGCATGTCGCTAACACCGATAGGTCGTCATCGTAGGAGCTGGCCCTTCCGGGCTCTTGCTTGGAATTCTTCTAGCGAAGAACCTCAGCATCAAAGTTACCATCCTCGATGCGGACACCAAGATCAACGACAACCCGCGTGCTGCTCACTATGCGCCTTCAGCGGTCTACGACTTCCATCGCGCAGGCATCATAGACGATGTTCGTGCCGTCGGGCTGCACCCCAGAGGTGTATGCTGGCGCTTGCAGGATGGAACCCTTCTAGGTGGCATGGGCCGCGAGCCAGAAGACTCAAAATACGCAATGGTCGTGCTACCGCTCGATCAATTAGGCCCCCTACTTGTGAAGCATTTTGAAAGCTACCCGAACACCGAGATCAAGTGGGGCCACAAATTGACCGGTGTGGAGCAAGACGACAACAGCGCGACCGCGGTCGTCGAGACAATTGATGGCGAGAAGAAGAAGATCACAGGCGATTATCTAGTTGGTGCTGATGGCGCATCAAGTGGTGTGCGCACAGCGTTGTTCGGGAAGGAATATCCAGGGGAGACGCTCAAGGCGCAGATTGTCGCTACCAATGTCTACCTGCCCTTCGACGAGAAATTCGACTGGTGGGATTCAAACTTCATCGTCCACCCCACGGATTGGTACATGGCTGCAAAGATCACCAACGACGGCCTCTGGCGAGTGACATACGGCGACTCTGAAGGACTCTCAAAAGAAGAGCTCGTAAAACGTCAACCCCTCCGCTACGAGCAAATCCTACCCGGTCACCCCAAGCCCCATGAGTACAAGCTCAAGAGCATGAGCCCCTACAAACTCCAGCAAAGATGCGCGCCCAGCTTCCGCGTAGGCCGAATTGTACTAGTCGCCGACGCAGCGCATCTGTGCAATCCATTGTATGTATACCAGTTTATGATGAGCGGACTTCACTAACATAACGTCAGCGGCGGCATGGGCCTCACAGGCGGATTCGCCGACGTAGGCTCCCTCTACGACTGCTTCACCGGCATTCACCTCGACGAACTCGACGACTCCATCCTCGACAAGTACTCTGAAATCCGCATCAAGATCTGGCGCGAAATGATCGACCCCATGTCGCGCGAAAACTTCCACCGCCTCTGGGACCCCGAGCACGAGGAGAAGAGGAAGGAGTTTTTCAAGATGTGTGAGAGGGCGAGTGATGATCCGGTGTGGGGGAAGAGTGTTGCAGAGACTATCCATCAGGTTCGACATGATTTCACGCAGTACTTTAAGAGTAAACAAAACGTGGGTGGAAAGGCGATGGGAGAGCTGGCCACGGCGAATGGGGTGTTGGCGGAAAATAGCGCGGCGGCGTAGTCGTGGGAGGAACGAGACGTTTTCGGGACATAGACTTTGGTAGGCATGCTCGGAATACCGTGCAATTATGATATTACAAGTATCATTACGACACAGTACATATAGAAAGCTAATTGAAGCTTTAATGGCAAGCGAACAAACTACAAGTAGACCAAGAAGACGTGAATATTGAACGGCTGTCGCCACCATACGCTTATTCCACGCAATATCCACCCGTAACCTACAAGCCCTCCTCAAACACCCTCCGTGATCCCGCTATACCCTCCACACAGGTACAAATCGCGTCCTTCCGACCAGACTCACCACACTTCCCACAAGCCGCCCTCCACTGCGCCTCCACAGCATCTTCCGGAAACTCCTGCAAGATCGAGAAACGCACATTATGCGCAAACGGTACATGCGATTTAAGAATCGGCAACGTGTGCATGTGGCACCCGCCCACCGCTCCAGGCCGATCAGGGAATTTTTCGTGGCGCAGCAGACTCCACATGCGGGTTTCCTTGATGTAGTGTTCCGGGTCGACGACGTTCCTCATGAAGCAGTGGGCGCAGTCCATGTTGAAGCGGAGAATGATGGAGATGTTGTCGTGGAGGGAGAATTTCCAGGTATACCAGTTGAGGATTTCGCGAGTTCGGTCTATGCTTACTATGCTTGATCTTCTGACTCTGTCCGTAGACATGTGAATGGTCATTTTGCGCAGGCGATTTCGGTTGACCAGACTGCACTCGTCGTAGAAGTCCTTGAATATTCTCTCATAATCCTTATCGAGCCAGGGACTATTTCCTTGTGGTATGAGCGAAAACGAGATATCGTTCAAGCTCAACAAAAGCCCGCGTGTTTCAGCG
The DNA here is from genome assembly GCA_023758125.1 of Alternaria sp. Ai002NY15. Classification (NCBI taxonomy): domain Eukaryota; kingdom Fungi; phylum Ascomycota; class Dothideomycetes; order Pleosporales; family Pleosporaceae; genus Alternaria; species Alternaria sp. Ai002NY15. Next base: position 856,690 of record JAFVLO010000007.1, on the reverse strand, counting down.
CGTGTCTGATGGCAGACTAAGCGAAGAGGATTGACATCACCGGGTTTGAAAATGGTGCCGTCGTAGTCCTCGGCAGGTCGCTCACTGTACTGGAAAGGCTGGAGACTCGGCGACCATTGAAAATGCCTGGGGCCATGTCGCAAGGGTTCTGAAGTAGCTACTAAGCCATCCTCGTATGTTAAAGCATACGAGTGGATGATGTCTCGTAGTTCTCGAGGAAGGTTCAGATAGTGGCATACGCCGCTGGGGTCTGGGGTATTGGCTGGGTGGCTCCGAAACCGCAGAGGCTGTTCGTTCCTTGAAGTGGGCATAGTCTTGGCGTGTGTTCGTTGAACGGAAAGTTGTGGCCGGTGGAGCAGTCGTATGTGGTTATAAGTATAGTAAAGTTCAGGCTATAACTTTCACGCGCCGAGATCTTCGAGCTTTGACGGTTTCGCGGTCATTCACAGCAGATGTGATCTCGGAAGTGGCGATAGTCAAGGCTCCTACGCTTCTTGGTCGGCCGATTACTCCTCTCGAGAGATAAGAACCCTTCTCAACCCTTCGGCCTTACCAGCGCGCATTCCCAACCTCCGACTCTTGACCATCACCATGGGCGGTTACATCTCCTCAGTGTCGTGCCCAACAAGGAACCCACCCTCGCCCTCACCAACGGGCCTTTCACAGCTTCTTGATCTACCAGGAGAGCTGCGCATCATGATATATGAATACGCTCTCTACTACGAAGATGGGCTGTCAATGGTACCTTTGACACGACGTTTCACAAGCTCTATCACACTCCGCCCAAGAAACGCCGCTGATGGCCGCATCACAAACCCCCTCAAACTCATCTGTCGCCAAGTCCGCGCAGAGACGCAAAAGCTCCCTTTGAAACTCAACATAGTCCACGTCGATGACAACGCTCAGCGACTAATGTTCTATCACCAAATACTGTGTCGCTTCGTCAGGGGTCTGGACTATGACGTGTATCGCCTTGGACACATTCGAAGACTGTCCATTCAGGTTCCATACCACAGCAAGTTGGACGGTATGCCATCGGTCAGGGTTTACTGGCCGTGCCAAAATAGGTTTCAGCTTTCCCTGAATGCATGGGTGGCGTACAGCAGAAGCCATCCGTTGTGTGAGGTTCAGTGGGCGTACGACCTACGATCAAGTGAGGCGCATCGGCAAGGGTTAGTGTTGATGTGGATGGTAGCTGTGGAAATCGTCATTACTGGCGAATCCCTTCTTACGCTATCTGATAGAGAGAAAGCGTTTTGGATACCAAGCGCTCAGACTTTCTTGGGAGATTGTCGAGACGAACACACCGGTGCAGTCGCGTTGCCGACCAACTTTCGAATACTTATCAATGCGCCGTTTCTCGAGGACCATGTCTTGACGAGATTACGGCAACAAGGGGAAACAAGTTCATTGACTGATCTCCAAGTTCAGGGGATGGTGGAACAAGTCAAAATAGTCTATGAGCAGGGAATCCGGGGACGCGAAACAACAGCGATGCGCGAAGCAAAAGACTGACGACTATTCGGTGAGGAACTCCAGTAGCGCGATGAATGTTCTGGTAGGAGGGGACATGGTTGCAAAGGGCCTGGAGCAGATAGTTAACAGGTCCAGATAAGAAGGGCGCGGCGCTCGAATAGAATTACCGTCAACATAAGCGCCATATCATTAGCTCGACCGTTCCTTGTCTGCTCTAATTGAGATTGATAGTCGTAGTACTCTTAATGCCATTAGAGCTGCGACGGCGTAGAGAGATTCGCGTTACTCATACACTTCATGCGTACAATCGTCCCGGGATAGGCATCTCGACCGGGAAGCTCGTAAAACAGCAATGGCCGATCGGCTCCTCCCCACTCTCGCCCACTTTCCCATGTGTAACAGCACCCCACTGTACCGGTAAAAGACTGGCGTTCACATCTTCTGGCGGCGCATGACACGCCGCGCTAATAGCAGCAGAACAGCTACTAGCAAGGGGTATACCAGCTGGATACCAGAACCTGCTGATGACGAGACCGCCGGCTGCGATGGTGAAACCAACGACCGTGGTCAGGATGATAGCGACGGGGGAATAGCCACATGTTGAGACTTCGCTAGCGGCTTTGCGCGTGTGCATGTCTGTGATGGAGATTTGTACTTTGAATATGCTTTGTGACGCGAGCCAGTGGAAGAGACCTGACATGATGGTCATGGGGATAGCGTAGCGGAAGGGTACGTTGAGCCAGTACGAGTCGCGTTGGAAGCCAGTGGGCGATGTAACGCGGAGTGATTTCCGTGTTTTCACGTAGCTTGCCCACTCCGCTGCGACGAACATGTTTGTGTAGAGAGCATTTAGCGCGATATACAAGTATGAGAGGACTAGTTGAGGTGTATTCGCCAAAAGTACGCCCGGAATCAGTGATGTGCTGAAGTCCAGGAGATTATTGCCGTTGACTGTCGCAAACCCTGTCTTCCACAGTTTTACAGGGTCTTTGGGCATGCCTTCCAAGGAAAGTGCTATGCAGAGTCCACCGAGCCCAGCAATGATGGTGTATCTGAAGAGGTGAGTGGATGACCGCGAAGGGCTTGCACACGACTTACGCAGAGTACGTCTGCCACCATCGCATAGTGCTCGGAGCTCTAGCCCACCTCCTTCTTCTCATCTTGAATCTTGCGGGCTCAGTGTCGAGTGCCACTTTCGGGATGCTAGCGTATTCGTTCCAGTTCCATCGGAGACCGACGTCTCGTTTGGTGTGCAGGCAACGACCGTAGGTTTCGGGATCCGGATCTTCGAGAAATGCCGCGATCGCATCTCCTATGGTTACAAGCGCGCCATGATCCCAGTACAGAAAAAGCAACAGGACCATGCAAACCGCTTTGACAAGGTTGGCCACAATAACTGCTGTGGCGATGGTAAAACTGAATTGCAGCTTGCAAAACTCTTCGACTTGTTCGATAGTGCAGTAGGCCACGGGTACTTCGAATGGCTGCCACGCTGACCGATTGCTTGGAATCGCAGTCTCATCGTTAGGGTCGCCTGTGTCAAGTCTAGTCAATACACCATCTTTGCAGGTGGCGAATACTGGGCTTACTCACACTTTTCTGGAGGATGAGGAAGACAGCGCCACCCGTTGGACGGATAATTAGATGGCGTACTTATGAACGGGAGATGTTGGTTTGGAGCTTCGGTAACATATGTATCGTTCTTGCGGTCCTCTTCTATCGTCTCTGGTGTTCTAGGAACCCATTCGAAGAAGCCGTTCCGATAACGTCGACCGACCCAGGCAGTAGCGTTCCGCAGAACCGTTGGGCTTGCTTGGATCAAGTACAAATTCCCAACTGCTGAGACATACTGGGTACCGTATGTTTCAAGACATTCGGATGTGCTGGCGTTCCTGTATTTGGGCATCGAGCTGCCATTCCTCAACGCGACCGCATCAGAGGGGTCGAATCTATATTGGTCCCTAATTGTTGAGGAGATCACTTCTGTTGCGTTCGTGCTGATATCCAGAAAGCCCGAGGTGTCGTAAACGTCTTGCGTAGACATCACCCAGTCAGGCGTCGTCGGTATGACAGCATACTCATTTGCCTGCAGGTTTGTGAAGACAACGGAGTTGAACAACAAATGTAGCGGTACAGACGAGAGAAACAACAAAATCCACAACACAGAGCGATCCCTTCCAACATGCCATAGGTTGCGGAGGTTAGGAACGCCGATGTGCAGCCAGTTTCGCCGTGCGTGCGCACGCCCCAGTTCTTCTCGATTCGGCGCGGCAAGGATTTGTTGGCAGTAGTTCGAGCTGCACAGCAATAAGGTACTGAGTATGTTCACGACTAAGTGGACGTAGACGTTCACTTCTCTAACAGTAGAGCAGCTGCCTTGAAATAATGTCCCGACGCCATTCGCATGCTCATAATCGGGGTTCTTCCAGACCCAGATTGTGATCGCGAGGTTCATGCTGAACACCAATATGGCGCAGGTAGCCGAAGCGAGCGCACCCATGCGCCATCCTGTAAAGAAGCGCTTCTTTGTAGGGACGAGATAGCCAGGTTCCGGCGTTCTTGCCAGCAGGAGAAAGTCGTCATCGTGGTATGTTTTGTCGTGGACCAGCTCGTAGGTAGGAGGCTTCGAGTTCGATGCATCCGATTCGCCTTCGATTGTAGAGTCCTCGTACTGCTTGGCATCCGTGGATGCGGCCCTATTGCCATCTTGTCAGCCTGTACTACTCGTTGTCACACAAAGTGGACTCGTACCTTGGGGACCTTCCTGCCGTGCGTGCATATCCGGTCGGATCTTCCTGACCTTGCAGCTGCTTGTACATGCTGTCTAAGCGCCGTACGACCGTCGCGTGTAGCCCCAGAGGCGAAGGGTCTCAGAAAGCATGGGGAGTGCGGCATCTTGTTGGGGGCCGACACAGCCTCACTGCATCTTGATTCTCAACTCAACGGTGACGTTCCAAGGCTTGAGCTGGCGTTTGGATACCACTGTTGGTGGCGCGAGTTGCATATGCATGTAGCGTTGTGAGCTTGGCGTCACAATACATGACCATATCTGCAAGTGGCTGAAGGCTTTTGAGACGCGTTTGACGCGTGGTCGTGCAGCGAATACGCGAACGTTACGCGTGAGTAACCTCTCATGTCGAGAGCGTTGAAATCGAGTTGCGTATACGGCATACGTTCTGTCAGATTGGTACTTTTTCCATCGAGTGCGCATGCATAGCGACTTCGATTTGTGATGGTGATGGTGGCTGAAGCAGGAAGCGTGCAGCGAGAGTGCAGCGTAGCTTCCCGAGATCGCGACATGTGACGTCATGCCCAGACGGGCTCGCGCACCATGCTAAGAACGGCTACGCGCTTCGTCGCTTTCGCGAAGAAACCTCCGAAATTTATTAATAGCGAATCTGCTAGGCAAGAAGGCAGCAATACCAGAAGAGCGGATATAGAACCTGTGCAATGTGTGGGGGAGCAGCTGGCTGAAAGATGGGAAGCCACATGGCTCGGCATGAGCGCCTGGGCGTTGGCCCCCAACCTTCACTTTGTTCGTTCAGCCTGGTTGTCAGCATGGCCATATTCGCAAACCTGAACACCCATTGCAGTATCGCATGGAGCCATACGTCTACAAGAGCTTTGGTGGCAGTACCGCTTCGCCGCCTACACAGATACGAGTACTTCACCTTCTGCCAGGCAACAAGGAAGATGATGTACTTTGCAGTCTGCGCCACATAGCGATCAACCAGCGTGTTTCATATGAAGCACTGTCATACACATGGGGATTACCAGATCGATGCCATCGTGTCGAGTGCGACGGCTTCTATCTTCGCGTCACCAGCACCCTCCAGGAAGCCCTCCGTGTCTTGCGCTATCCGGATAAGAGACGTACGCTTTGGATCGATCAGCTTTGTATCAACCAAGAAGACATTCAAGAGCGCAACAGTCAGGTGACAATAATACACCTAGTCTACAAGCATGCGATGAGGACTGTTGTCTTTCTGGGCTCAGTAGAGGGGCTTGAACAACCCGAGACAGCTCTAAGTACACGGAAACTCTTTGCTGAACTACTGAAAGCTTCTGACTCCAGCGTCGGCGATACCATGAAAGAATGTCAGGTCTTATTCGCTCATCCGTGGTTTCGAAGAGTCTGGATCCTGCAAGAAATCAGTATGTCCAACACGCTGAAGATCATTGTTTACTACAAGGGCAACGAGATGACATGGGACAAGCTATCCAGAACTGCCAGCTGGTTTGGTTCATATTCTCCTGGGCAAAAGTTCAGCTTCTTCCAGTTCCCGCCCTCCGTTCGCCAACACGAGATGATCGTAACAACTTGGACGGCTATGGATATCTCAGGCCCTTCGTCTTTCTCGTGTTTGGATCGATACGGGGCGCTCACAAACAAATACAACGAGTGGCTGTACGCTCGTTTCTTCTTGTGGCTGGAGCCAAGGCTAACCGAGGTTCTCCAAGACAGCCGCTTCTGTCTCGCTACTGATCCTCGTGACAAGATCTATTCATTACTGAACTTGCTGAGTTCAAGTACTGCGCAGGCAGAGTTTGCGTGGCTGTTAAACGTCGACTACACACTTCCTGTAGCCAAAGTCTATCTTAGAGCAGCGCGCTACAGCATCGAGACCGAACGCTCCTTGGAGATCCTTTGCTACAAGGACGCGACACCGAACATACTTGACTTGCCTTCGTGGGTACCCGACTGGACCGCGCAACGACTGTTTCCAATGCAACGCATATCCAATCCTCTGCACTACAGATCTCAGTTCCACAATAACATATGGCCTGACAAGTCATGGATGCCGCCATTTCGAAAAACTAGTAATCAGGCTCCAGTAGCCACTTTTAGTGCCGATGGGAGAACAATCACCCTGAGAGGATACAAGCTAGACACGATCGAAACGACCAGCTCTATTTGGGACACCACGCTACACATGCCTGACGCTACGCGCTTCGATGAGTGGGCATCTCTATACACTGGCGGTTCAGCTCCAGAGATCACCGCCTTGCCCTTTCGTCGCGAACGATGGCCCAAAGGTGTACAAATACATCCATACACCATTGGCGATTTCTGGCTAAGAGTCGGACGCCACCCGCGTTTGAAATCGACAGACATCCTCAAGCCATTTTCGACGAATCATTGCGCGCAAGAGAGATGGCGATGTAGCCCGTATCATCGTCACAGCCGAGCTCGAGCATTCGTTTTCTCCAGACAAGGAAATTCGTCATTTCTATGGTCTAAGGACTGGCTTGCAACGACACTCCCGTACGCGTCAATCGGTAGACGCGTCGCAACCACGCGGACTGGATACTTCGCGCTTGTACCGCCGGTAACAAAGCAAGGCGATGCGGTGTATTTCCTCGAAGGTGGCGGAAGTATCGGGTACGTGCTCAGATTGAATGCTAATGGGCCTGAATACGAATTCATCGGAGCTGCGTACGTACATGGCTTCTACGGTGTTCAGAATTGTTGGCAAGGCATGGAGCGAGAGACTGTGGTACTGAAATGATGAGTTCGATGAGACATTCCATCCTTCATGCGAGGAGCTTGACTGTCACGTGATCAGGAAAAAGGAAGGCCTCCGAGGCCTCCACAGCCGAAACAGGTGGCACTGCACACAGCATGAAACTTGAGGCGCAATAGGTTGTATGTTTGATAGGATTCATCTACATTTTTATCACCGCCTATCTAAACCAAGCTTCTCTTGACCCTACTAACCGCACTAGCACTCGGCGTACTCGTCGGCGGCAACGGCACAAATTCCTCAGTATGAGTAGCCTCGGCAGTACCGTTCGTGCTATAATCATCCGTAACAACTTGACTCCCATCCGCAATAACAACATGATCCAGCACCCTCTTAAAATGCTCAAGACTAGCCACAGGCTGGTAGTACGGCACCTCATGCCCCGCCTCATATATCCTAGTAAACGAGAAGTTACCAAACTCGCGCACCTCACCATACTCAACACCATCAACAAGGAAAGGCGTGTAGCCCGCAGCGCGGAAAGCTTCAGAGTCTGTGTAGTTGACAGCGAGGGAGACGGCTTCGCCGCCGAACCAATTGCAGATGTAGTCTGCGTCGCCGTAGAGGAGGGCGACGCGCACGCCGTAGCTGAGGATCTCCTCGAGGTCTTCGAGGAAGTTGGGGAAGACGAAGTCGCCGGTTGTGGAGAAGCCGTAGGAGACGTTGGGTGCGTTGGTGCTGGTGTAGTTGATGTTTACGCCGATGGCTTCTTGCGTGGAAGCCATGTTGAGGAAGTCCTCGAAGTAGTCCGGGGGCGTGGGGTCGTCGTAGGGGTGGCGGATGTCGTAGACGCCGCGGCCGCCGAAGGCGTAGTAGGGCTCTTCGACGAGGGACCGGCAGAGGTTGGTGGCTTGCGCGCAGGTGAGGTACCCGGCTTCGGTGGTGCGGTCGGATTGCTTGCAGTATTCGATTTGGTCGTGGCAGCCTTCGGGCATGTAGTAGGCGTTCTTCATGAAGGTGTAGACGGTGTCGTTGACGGCCTTGATGCCGTAGGTGTTGTTGACGGCAAACTCGGGGTAGTAGGGCGCCTGGATCTGCTCGTCGATTATACCGTTAATGACACCGAGAGTGTCCATCTCGACTTCGACACCGGCACATGAGCCGTTCTTGATCTTCTGGTTCTGTTGGTAGAAGTAGTTGTAGAAGCCTGGGCCGTAGTGACCTCCGTAACTGGGGACATTGTCAGCATTGCGATCATCTCTGGACAATCACATGACCTACCTCTCAGTCCAGAGGTTGAAAGTGAAGTTGGTGATATCGGGGTCGAGCTGCGGGCTCAGCTCCAGGAAAGCCTGGAGAATGTGCCATGCACCAATGGCTGCAGCATCGGTGGTGTTTGCGGTGTCTGGGTCCACGAGCGAGTAGCGGCCATCCTCGTCCGTCTCGGTGGTTTCGTAGGAAAAGCCGACACCCACAGGCTGTGAAAGGTACAGCATGTTGCTGCGCTCATTCCACGAGTAAGGGTTTAGCTGTGTCTTCAGGTCCTCGGTAACGTTGCAAGGGCCATGTTCCTGGAACAGACCAATGAGAGAGTCACTTCCGGGTCCTCCGTTCAACCACAAGGTCTGACAATATGATTAGTATACATTGCAGTAACGCTTCACGAACACGGCACTTACCAATGGCTTCTCGGAAGGGTTCTCGCGAGCCTCGAAGAACCAGAAGAACATGTTCGTCGTCGGGTTGAGGCTGATGTAACCGGCATAGTCGTCGACACCCTCGGTGGTCTCGCATACACCCGCCTTGCCAGGCTGCTTGTACGTGATCTTAGCACCAGCAGCAGAAGTAATAGTCGTGACGCCGGTAGGGTCAGCGGGCACTTGGCGTTCCTTGATGAACGGCGCGCGAGCATTGGCTAGCGAAGCAGCGGCCAGAACGGCGGCGAGTTGAGCGAAGCGCGCCATGGTGGGAAGCTTGTCGGGAAGAAGAGCAACCAAGGCTTCAGCGAATGCTTGCCCAGCAAAGTAGTGCCTTCCACCTCTTTATATACACGGCCTTACTACGAAGCCAAGCGGCATTGCGTACACCGGTTCACCTAGCTACGCATGCCTCTCGCGTATTCCAGCGCTGGGTCAACGTCAGACTACATGGTCGTATGCTGCGAGCCGCGGGTTGGGGCACAGGAAGGTAGTCTGCATCAGGCAACTGCGGACGTTCTGTGCAATTATTGGCCGGATAACGTGTCTCTGTAGATCCTCCGGCTGTGTGCTGGGAGCAGTGCTCAGGAAGTTCGGCTAGGATGTACCGGCACGTTCCTGGCGGGGGGTAGAGCGTGATGTGCTGTTTCACCTGCGCGACCATCAAGAACCCTTGTGCCATCTTCTTGCGCTCTTTTCTTCAAGCTGCAACTTCACCCATGATGCTCGCACACCTAGTTCCTGTAGTGCTTTGCGACAACACCGCGTTGACGTTGAAGCCTCGTATCTACAAGCCCCAAAGCTTGCTGCAGCGCGCATAATGAGCTCCTTACCCAAAGAAGAAGCTCGCTATGCACAGCGGCGGAACAAGGCCCTTTGCCAAGGCTTGTCTTGCTTGTTACCGGGCGGGCAAAGCTTATCGACGTCATGATTTCGGCGTGATATTGGACGGGAGGCTGGCACTGAGTTTGATGAGCCTTTCGTTGTCAATGGTGTGTGGAGGTGGAAGGAGGGGAAGAGGCCGGGACAATGCCCCGCCACATGCCGCAGCCCAGCCATGTGCTGACTCCGACCGAGCGGCAGGCCTTAATTGTGGCTTTGGCGACTGACGCGATTACCTGGGACTGTAGGCTTTTTCCTGCATCGGGAAGTCAAATCGCATGGCTTGTTGCATTAGGAAATCGAGATGGCCAAGGAGGAGTTCAGATGGGTGAGTGGTGTCTGGTTGCACAGAGCACTAGCAAGTGGCTGGGTGGGGACAATCGCAGTCAGCAAGTAGATCGCTCGCAATACGGGCAACACGGCACGGTATCTCGATGTCATGTTGAATCAGGCTTCAAGCGGATGAGTATACAGGCGGGCACACGCGGCCATAACAGCAATTGTTCGCGTCTTCAGAGGTATTAGCTTGGAGTGAGCAATGTTGTTGGTGGCATTTACTAATGCTCTAATCTCCGGACAATGAGAGGTTTATGTATGAAACGCACAACACCGAGGTTACTCCTACCCAGCGTACGACGGCCCATCCGCATCTTCACAGCTGAATCACGCTGTAATCCCAGCGCTCGTCACACTCCTCCGCCTCGCCTCCTCCACATCACCACCGAAATACCTCGCAATCTCCACGTCCAATTCCCTACCCATCAGCTTGGGCATCTCCTTCGCTTGCTTGACCGGATTGATGCCCTCATGATGCGCGCTCGCGAAGATGACATCCAACTCTTCCAGACTGCGACCCTTGGGCTCAGGGAAGAAGAAGTAGACGCTAGGGATGAGGCAGGCGTTGAAGACCGCGAACATGGTGTAGGTGTTGTATTGCAAATTCGCGAACGCTGGGGGTGTGATCATGACGATGACGAAGTTGGAGATCCAGTTCGAGCAGGTAGAGAGTGCGTTTGCTTGAATGCGGATGCGGAGGTTGGTAATCTCGGCAGGGTAGAGCCAGGTCATTCCTAGCCAGCCGATCGCGAAAAACGTGTTGAAGGCGAACATGAATACTACAGCCGTGATGCCATACTTTGGCTCTAGAACCGGGGCACCAAATTCGTTCTCGGTAGCTGTCGACACCATGCCGCTCATGATGGCCATGCTAGCCATCATGCCGAACGCACCGAATAGCATGAGTTTACGACGGCCAGCTCGTTCGATCAAAGGGATCGCGACTAGTCCGGCGAAGAAATACTCGGTACCGTTGCAGGCGGACAGGAGACGGGACATGTCTGGGCCGAACCCGAGTGAGTTCTCGAAGACGTAGGTTGCGTAGTAGGTCTAAGGGAAAGCAAGGTCAGTTTGTGGTTCACCGCAGCGATGTCTGAAGGTGTACGTACGATAAGGTTGATACCGCTGATCTGTTGGAAGAACTGCGATGCGACTCCCAATAGTGTGCGCCGAAGGTTCTGACTGGGACCGTTGTGAAGAAGCTCCTTCATCTTGAACGGGCCATCCCTACTTTGCGCTTCCAGCGCGTCTTTGATGTTCGTGAGCTCCGTGTCAACTTCTTCCGAGTCCGCAGTTGTACCAGCGAGGCGAGCAAGTAGGTGTCGGGCTTCAGTGTAACGGCCACGCATCACAAGCCATCTTGGCGAGTCGGGCAGGAAGCAAAGACCGATCCTAAGATGAAGTTAGCGAGATTCCGTGAATGAGGAAGAGATATAAATACATGACGAGGATAGTGAAGAAAGACTGGAAGATGATGGGGAACCTCCAGCGTACGGAGCTATAGCTCTCACCCGATGGGAGGAAGTAGAATCCGTAAGTCACCCAGTACGATATCATGATACCTGCGACAATGACTGCTCCGGATGTAATGATCAAGCGTCCACGCTTCTCCGGTTTCGCGCATTCAGATTGCCAGGTCGGGATCGCTGGGAAGGTTGTTAGCAAGTGACGACGCGTGCGGGTCGATGTACAACTGACTCGCTGTGACCATGCCATTGCCGATGCCACCGACCACACGACCGATTGACAGTAGGGCATAACCGTCAACTCCACCACCACGAGCACCTCCTGCGGCCACTTGGAGAACGGTTCCAACAATCATGATAAAGCTGCCCCAGAAGCTACTGCTTTTCCGTCCCCAGACCTCACCGTAGAACAGGATGAGAACAGCGCCGAGGAAACATCCGATCTGATACACCGCGACGCATGCGGATAAGATACTGGGACTGCCCGTGCACATGCTCGGATCAGGGACAGTGTTGGTCGGTGCATCGAGCCAGCAGAGGTTGTTTTGACGTTCGCGAGGTGTCATAAGAGGAAAGTGGCGTTGGAAATCTAGATGGTGGAGACGTCAGTGAGGGTTTGATGCAGTTATTATGTGACAGTACTCACCATCGAGAGTGAGAACTCCGGATAAAACTCCCTGGTCATAACCGAACATGAGAAATGCCAGACAAGAGCACCATGCTATGGCGGTGTTCAACGCTTTCCCTTGGAGGAGACCAGCACCAGGAACGTGCCATTCTGGTAGGTTGCCGAGCTTGGAAAAGATACCCAGAACGCCGGAAGGTTGCGATGGTGCCTTTTGGTGTTCGATGGCGTCTTGAGATGACGACGAGTTCCCATAGTTGATGTTATCGATGCGCGTGTCCGGGGAATGTTCCGAGCGCTTCTCGTCTATCTTTTCGGAACCCATTTTGAGATCGAGATGGTTGCGAAAAACGTAGCCAACGAATAGTGCAAACATCTGTTGGTCAGTGTCATCTTATACTTTTGCGCTTCCGCAAACTCGGCTATCCTGCCGGTGGACAGACGCGTTTAGGTTGCAGCCAACTCCTCCGTGCGCCATCACCTGCAACCCCAGAGTCTTAGCCATAGCATTTATGGGGTAATTTGTGGCTGGTACAAAGCCCATAGGCGACGTAGTCCAAGACTTTGTCAAGTCGGGACGACCTCTTCGGGCAACCCGTCCAGGTGCTGAGGCTTTTCCGATGCACTAAATAGGGCCAAGAGGCCAGACAAGCAGCGGAGCGGAGCCTTGACCTTGGCGAGCATCCTCATCTCGGCTTTCGGGTCAAGAATACGGGAGAACCTGTGAACAAAGATGAGTATTGCCGCGTAGTCGAGGAGATAGAGTAAGAAAAGTTGGAGTAAGCCACAGTGAGAAGTTGTTTGTTGCGTGGCAGACGTGCTGTTCACGTCTGCTTTGAATCGTATATAACGCCGAACCATGCTGACTGTATAGTACATAGGCGTGCAAGCATGCGGCTTGCTTCATGCCTGTCGATGGCTCCAGATGGTAGTCCTTGCTGCCGGGGCTTCCATCTGTGGTGCGCGGCTTCCGTCTGTTCATCCTGACTTCTATAACAGCCTAGATCCAATATTCATCGTGGTCGTCCAATGTTCCCTATCGCGCCGACTCATCTCGTGATGGAAAGTTCGTTCTATTTCTTGCCGCGTTTCGCTTCGAGGAAAAGTACTTGTTTCCGCACTGTCCGTTGTCAGCCATGTTCCTGCATCGAGCCTGCCCCGCGAAGACCCGCGGGCCCTTCGATTGCCCCAAAATTGCGTCCAGTCTAGTATGACGTCGTGTGTAAGGCCGGCGCGCCCATGGACGATGGAGAGAAAAGAGCGATGGTGTCGTACCGATGGGATCGTATTTGAGCATGCTCAGCGGTTGATGCGCACGTGGTCTTTGCATCGTCCGGTAGTAGCCGGTCATGGCCATAGAAATCAAGCGCACCATTATGGTACGGGACTTTGCTGTGAGGCGTCATTGTCAGCGCATGCCCGCAGTGATGTGAGTCGTGGGAGGGCGCATTGCGGATCGGCGGGGGCGTTGTGTTGGCTTCTATGGGACTGGTATGGGAGTAAAGTAAGAGCGCATACCTTTCTTCGCCATTGCGACAGGCGGAGATGTGTGATGCCGACGTCAACGGTGGTGATGTCGCGGCGTGACGATTTGCAGATGCGGATCTTGGACCGGAGGTTCTGCGGCGCCAAGGTCGTCAGCCAATCAGCGTCGATTGAGGTCATCGCACCACCTAGAGTTTAGCTGTGCCCGTCAAACCTCTTCGTTCCAACCATCACCGCCATGATTTTGTTCGCGCCTCTCACCTTTGACCTCGCCATGTCCGGGTCTCGCCCAGAACAATACTGCTCTACCTTGCATCATCCGAGTCCTGACTGACGCTTGCATAAGTGCACGCTACATGTACCCCTCGCGATCCCTTCGGAACTCTTCTTCTTCTTCGCGACTCTTCCAACTTTGGCTGTCATTAGTGTCATTTCCATCGTTCCACCATTTCCATTGTTATTTCCAGATTGGAAGCCCATGTGTACTATCGTCATCCCACTTCTCTTGCGACACGTCTCCATCGCCAAATTCGGCGATGACGTCGTCATATGCAAACCATCATCGACATGACTGGCGTATGTCACTCACTCCGAATTCGAACGCGGGGCGATTTTGAGAAATATATGGATTGATATACCTAAAAATGTTGGAGCAGAGCAACCTGCAGACCCACACGACATGCCGTTCCATGTAGCGGGCGAGCGGAACAGCTCTGCGTCCATGCATATACGCAACCTGCCTTCCGAATCTGCGTAACGGGCGCAGCAAGTATACTTGATGACACCATTCTAGATCCGACCCCTCGAGTTCTGGAAGACAGGGCATGCACTTTGGTTTCTTCTCGGCTCCAGTTTCGGGACACTACTATCGCCCTGAGGCAGTAGGTCCTTTTCTGTGGAGCCGTCGTAATGCTTGGACAGCAATGTTCCAAGATCGCGTGTCCCCTTGGGCCATCAGGATCAACGTCGAACCGATACCTACGATGAGCTCAGAAAGCACTCGCAGAAAAAAGCCACGGATGGACAGACCTGGATATCAGCAGCTTTCCAAAGTCGATACCAAGACATCCATAGCCTGGGATGGACGCTCGACGAACCCTCATGTCGCTTGTCCAGACTCAGCGCACCGGCGTTGGCAGCAAAAAGAGCGTGGGAAAGCAAGCGTGCAACAGGCCCGTGCTGCCGTCGCTTTGCGTGTTCGAATCGCTGACCTTACGCAAGGCAAAGTGAAGCCAAAAGATTGACAAAAAAATGTTAGCTACTCTTTGATTGAGCGTGTCATCCTTAGTGCAGGGGCCATGCTAATCTTCTCTGTATCGTTTCAAATGACCAAATGCCCGAAGGCGAAGAGAAGCTCGATTGTGGTGGTTATATACCCAAGGCCGAGCGGTGAGGGCGTTTGTTTGCGTCGAGCGGGTACCCGGGCTTGTGCGCAGCAACAAGGCAGCAGGCGGCGTGTGGCATGCGCCAAGCGCCGGCAGGGAGCCGAGAGGAGAGGAGTTCCGAGACGGTTGGTCAAAGTTGAGTCGATGTTAGCATGGCCTGCAGATGGAGTGTTGAGCGTACCTTTGGTGCGGCGCTACCTTCGACGCCAACTTCGCACCACGACGATGGAGGGTCGAAACAGCGGCTGAAGTCAAGGTAACAGCCTTGAGAAAACGGATATTTGGCTTTCGATTCCCTTGCATCATTCGGAAGCTGCTCTAGCTATCTGGTCAATAATGGACGACATCCGTGGAGTTGAGGTTGACGATCAACCAACGATGACGCATTCCAGCCATCAGGTAGCCAAAAGAGGACGAGGCAGACATGGAAGAAGGAGATGAGAAGGGACAGATGTAGCAGCTTGCTGATCATGCTTAAGCGTATCTGCGACAATGTTAGCTGTACGCGAATGGGAAGAGTAGGGCAGACGATGACACTCAACACTATGGCGTTGGGTGTATTGCGAAGAGTAGACAAGAGCTTGTCGCATGAATGACCTGAAGAAGGCAGACCGCCCGCGGTTAGCATGCTGCTATCTTGAGAGGAACGAGGTACTTACCGTCGAATCCGAGGAGAGCACATGCGCGCATGCGACACCAACCGGTTAGCATGGTGCTGACTTGGGGGATCAGAGGTACTCACCGTCGAGCCGCTGGATACGAGTGAGGAAGCTGGAAGAGCACATTACGCGTGCATGCGACACCATGCGGTTAGCAGGATGTTGTCTTGGAGAAGAGGAGGTACTTACCTTCAAAGTAGTTGTCAAGACTGAAAGTCCGCCGCGGAGTCGAATAAGGCCAGAATACACGCGTCGCGTTAGCAAAGTCCATATCTTCGGGCATTTGGTCGATTCGAACGACACTCACCGGATGCGTGGCGCCGCCGCCGCCGACACCAGAAGCTACCAAATTCGATCAAGTGTTCTCAACTTCATGTGAAGTATGGAAAATGTACGGACGACCCAGAACATCAGTTCAATGAATCGGAAAAGATGCTTATCCCACGTACGGTCATCGAGCTGTTGGTTTACACAGGACAAAAGCCCTGAATAGCAGCTCGAAATGCGACTTACTTGCTCTTGGAAGCCGTTCAGTGAGAGGCCACTATGAGGAAGTGGTCTCACTACCTCAGAGGCTGATGCGACTTCCTGAAACCAACATTGGGACTGCGATCGATCAAGGAAAAAGATGCGGACGTAAGAACACGCCGGTAGAGTCTGGATACTTCGGGTCAGCTGGTCGATGAGAACAACACTCACAAGATTGCTTGGCCGTTGCGGATAAAGACGTTCGAGAAGGCTACCAGATTTGGTTGGCAATCGGGCGGAGATGCCGCGAGTGGAAGATGCGAAACGGTTAGGCGATGTGACCAGGAGGACGTGCGAGGTGAGAAGGTGGTGCGAGGCGAGAAGGCGGTACCAGGCGAGGAGGTTTATATCTTGATGATCAGCAATGTGCCTTACCACCGAGCATTTGGTCAAGGTACTTACTGCGATGAAGCAACTAAGACCGAAGCCTGCCCGAAGGGGGACTGAAATGCCTGGCGCTGAAGTCAGTGAAGGAGCTGGATCTTCGGACACTTGTTCAATCTGAACGACACTCACGAGATAGCATCCGCCGTTGCGAATGATTGGGCTCGAGAAAGCTGACCATCGTCAACGCCAGTCGGGAAGGCGTGCATGCAGGACATCAGTATAAGACACAGCCATCGAGCATTTGGTCGGAAGCACTTACAGCGATGCGACTGTCGCTCGAAAGCGAGCGCGATATCGAAGGTCATGCGTTTGAAGTCAGCCACCGTCTTTAATCTGCGGGCACTTAGTCAATTTGACCGACACTCACAGATCGCGGTCGTCGCTGCCGGAGACGACGCCAGAGATAGCCACCATCGGATCAAGGGCTGGGAAAAGAGAAAAGACTCAGATCTCGGCGGTGCGGACTGGAGAAGCTACTATGAGGAAGTAGTCTCGGAAGATCATCGCACCGCCTTGAGAAGCGCAGAGCTAGCGTCCGCACAAGCTGAGAGGAGATTTGGAAAAGTTAGCTATGGTCTTGTACGAAGGGGGGTGAAGAAGGAAGTACTTACCGGAAGTGAAGATACGCAGCCATGTCGACATCAAAGGCGGAAGCATCACGTCACGCAAGCAAACGGGACCGGAAAGTATCAAACAAGTATAAATCTGCGAAGAGTTAGCAACTGGAACCGGAAAGAGAAGCATGGAGGGGAGACTTACTATATCTACCGCAACACCAAGGAGGGTTTCCTTCGACACTTTCCATCATTCAATCCACCGACTCATCCATGCCGGGGCGTATCTCGACGTATGTAATCCCGCCAAAGCCCTGGAAGAAGGAACGGAGCTCGTCCTCGGTGACCTAGTCGGAGAGACCGCCGATGAAGACGGTGGTGTTGTTGGGGTCAGTGAACTGGTTCCATCGGCTGGGGGTCAGCGAGAGAGTGAACGAAGCGGAGGGATCGCAGCCATGGCGAAGATGGATCTAGCATAGACCCTGGACTGTATGTGTTCTCGAAGTCGTCGCTGCGGTAGCTCTTTGGCGATGGTGAATATTGATCTAGCATAGACCCTGGACTGTATGTGTTCTCGAAGTCATCGCTGCGGTAGCTCTTTGGCGATGGTGATATGCTCTTGTCCATGACAGAGCTGTTGGCGGTCATTCTGTCCTGAACAAGAGCATATCACCATCGCCAAAGGCAGACGCTGAGACTCGGGGAGGAGGCGCTTCAAGCGTGAGCCACTGAACGGAATAGGCGGACCAGTGGGACTGAAGTATGCATTGCGATGCGACGGCCTCCGGCGGTGATGTTCTCGTAACCTGCGGGCTTGATGTCCCATTGTGTCATGCGACGTTCGCGCTTCTGGATGTTTGTGAAGCTGGTGAGGTCGGGTGTAGTCTGGCGCGACTTGTTTGTTGAAGGGCGGGGACTCCTCTTTTGCCTCCCAACGGCTTTGACTGTGAAGTTCTGGCATCTTGATAATGTTACTGGGAGACCTGCGGTCGAAGAGCCCGAACCTGGAATCGACAGTAGAGCTGACGCATCCTATCACGTCCGCCGCCGAAGCCTCCATCGCGTCCTCCCCGAAAGAGGCGATTGGGTAGTGGTAACAGTCATGTCCATATCATCTCAGTCCATCACACACCAGTTACCAGTATCATCCATATCCATCTCAAATCAGACCAACTCCTTGTGCATCTCAAGGACCTGAGCCTTGGTGCCAGACAGCGCCATAGCAGCGTACAGATCCTCCTCGAAGCCGGCCTGAGGGCTAATATCATTGAACATCTCTTTGCGCTTGTTGACGAGTAGCAGGAAAGGGCGAGGTAGATAGCACAGAAGCTAGCGAATCCGTCTGGTAGTGTCCAGTAGATTGGCTTCGGTACCTGGCCTCCCTGTCGCCGCGCATCCTGAGGACGGGCTGCTCCGAGACGGGCTTCTGGCGAGGTTTCGAAAGTTTGCGACCAACGACGACACGCGCGAGGATCGGGTTGGAGAGCTTGCGCTTAGCGGCATCCTCGTCACCGCCGCCGCCCTGATCCAGAGTTGTGTTCCTCTCCGAAAGAGGCGTGCGCTTGTTGACGAGTAGCAGATCCGGGGTGGTGTTCGTCCCCGAAAGAGGCGATAAGTACTTGAACTCTTCAGCTGATTCAGTATGGTAAACTCCGTGCGCAGGAGCTGGAGGCAGCGGCGATGGAGAGGAGAAGTCGTGGCACTCTGGGCACGGGCTACGAGCATACAGCAGTAGCGAGGTAGCAGTCTCAGATGGAGACCGCCATCCGGGCATGAAGTGTTCCAGGGCGTCACAGGATACTGCGATGTGTGGGCTTCGTCTGTCGACGATATGCTCGTACTACTGGTTGGGTTCCTCTCCGAAAGAGGCGATCGCTTGTTGACGAGTACGATGGAGAGGCGAAAGAGCGACACATGGAGACCGCCATCCGGGCATGAAGTATTCCAGGGCGTCACAGGATACTGCGATGTGTGGGCTTCGTCTGTCGACGATATGCTCGTACTACTGGTTGGGTGAAGAGACATCGGTTGCTTCTGAACTGTCGCCCCAAGACAAGCGCCAACCCTAGGATGGTGAAGGCGGCTTACAGCTTGAGGTATGAAATATTCAACATACGCGAAGGCGGCGGACGCTGAGATGGTGGCCGATCTCGCCGAACATCAGAGCAGGTCTTGACGTGGTTGCCGTTGGCACGAGACGTCGGAGGAGATGAAGTATGCGTTGCGATGCCATCGCGTTGGTGGCGTGAAGCACAAAGTACTTCTTGCCGATGAGGGTGGCCAGAGGAAGTGCTGAAACCAAGTGCTAGCAACTGTTGGCTCATCTCCGCCATCTTGGTATGCAGGTTTACTCTCGTGATTCCCGGGAATGTCTGTGGGTACCGTATCGATCCTCAAGACTCTGTTCTTGGACGTGAAGGACAGGAGTACGTGATCGTGCGGGATGCATTTCGAACTTGTCGTCGTGAGCATGGGGCGTGGAAGCTGCTGATGTTGTGGCGCAACGTTGTAGGCATTTGGGCGAGAGGTCTGCCGGAGAAGTTTGCGGAAGACCAAGCGCAACGAATTCCACGTACTCGATGAACAGGTCGATGTTGTAGTTGTTGAACAAATGCTCTGCATTTGTCGCCAACTTCAAGATCCAAACATTTGTCTTGAGCGACATGAGAAGAGGTGTCAGTTCTTCTCTGCTCATCACGGGGAGTATCTGGGGCGCTGGGCGTCTTGACTGCCGACGCTACGTCGTTGTTCTGGCTGCCACGCTTGGCAACGGTGACATTGGCCCTGGGCAGAACGTACTGCTCTTCGACTTCTCGCTACTCCGGGTTCTGATTCGGGAGATGGGATGTCTCGATGGTGCGTAGGAGGTAGAAGCGGACTTGCT
The DNA here is from genome assembly GCA_023758125.1 of Alternaria sp. Ai002NY15. Lineage (NCBI taxonomy): Eukaryota > Fungi > Ascomycota > Dothideomycetes > Pleosporales > Pleosporaceae > Alternaria > Alternaria sp. Ai002NY15. The sequence goes on along the minus strand of JAFVLO010000007.1, from coordinate 836,861 downwards.
GCATTAGACCTCTCCTCGCCGTGGTCGCCGAATACTCCTGTCGCCGTCCGAAGACGGGCGCCAACCCCACGCTGGGGAAGACGACTTACCATAAACGCCAACCCTATCGTAGGAGAAGGCGGATTACAATGGGCGCCAACCCATCACTAGGGAAGGCGACTTGTCGCTGTCGAATCCTCCTCCTCGAAGCCGGCCTGAGGGCCAGCATCGTCCTCCTCAAAGTCCTCTCCTTGAACGTACTCATGTACCATGGTAATGACCTTCTGGAACACATCCGTCAACAACGATGATAACAACGCTGCCCTCACTCTGGATCGTTTCTTGGTTCATATCGGCCATGTAAGGAGGCGATGTGTGAGCGTAGTATATGCATGGAGGAGCCAAGGAGGTAAGGAGGTTGAAGCGAAACCAGGGCGTGGACGCGACGTCAGGAACGCCCTTCTGCGGGACCTCGACGGTGATGGACGCCTCCGGCAGCGCAGCAGAGGTAGCAATGGCGTAGCAACTGGACGATGCAGAGCTTGAAGTTGACTCAAGCGTGACGGTCATGAAGATCGTCTCAGTCACGATGACGACTGGTCGGCGAACTCGTGCACCTTGGAGCCCGTCTCCAAATCAAACAAAGAGCAGAAGAGGAAAGATCAGCTTGTTGGGTCTCGACGAGCTCTCGAATCTGCTCCTCCTCGATGTATGTGGGGATGTTGACGATGCTCAGCTTGTTGGGGCTGTCCTTGACAGCACAGGTCATGCCAACAAGCAATGTGAGGATGCGCTTGTTGACGAGTAGCAGAAAAGCTTGTGTCCCAAGACCCAACAAGCTCTCGAATCTGCTCCTCCTCGATGTATGTGGGGATGTTGACGATGCTCAGCTTGTTGGGACTGTCCCTGACAACACAGGTCATGCCAACAAGCGATGTAAGGGTGCGCTTGTTGACGAGTAGCAGAAAATCTTGCGTCCCACACGTGTTGGGCCTTCCCGAGCCGACAGGTTGTAGATGGAGCAGATGTTATCGAGACCACCACAAGCGACGTCTGCAAGCATTTTCTGTGGACGCGTTAGTATGGGTTTCAAGTAGGATGCAAGAAGCTACTCACCGGTCTTGTACTTCACTTGCCAATGGGTCGCTGCTTGTACCAGCGAGTATGTCCTGGCAGAAGCGAAAGGCGTGAACTTCGTGTACCTTGCATCTTCTAATGAAGAACGCTGCAACGCTTGCAAAAGTAGGAAAGATAGCGACGTCGCATTGCGATTGCAAATGACCTTGGGAGTTCTATAAGGCTGGTATTCGAGGCGGTTTCTCCGAGGGCGTCGATTTCGCTCGCGCAAGGAGGTGGTATCGGGGCGACACCAGCAAGTGGTGATGAGGTCTTGCTGGCGACTGGAGCTCACTTGGCTACCCTCTCGTCGTGGGAGAGGGCATTGCCCGGGAGGCGGGTGCGACGCGGCGCGGACCCGGAGTCAGATTTTGCCTCCCATGCCCTGGGTGGATGGCAGGGCTTGTCGGGGTGCTGGTATCTGGCAAATGTTAATAAATGAAGGGGAATTGATCGAACGGGAAAGATGATGCTCACTTCGTCTGGCGCCAGCTCGCCCCTTCATTGTAGCTTGTTTTTGCTCAGTGTCCCAGTGACACATCTTGCTTGCTTCCAGTTCTACTGCTTGAACTTTCAGGGGCGGAAGGCGTTCTCGGCGAGGAATTGATTGACCACTCGCGGCGCGGTCGCCTAAACAAACGAAGACACCAGCAGGCAATGACCTTTCCTGCTGGGACTGCCCTGTTCAGCCATCTCCCTCAGACTAGGTGAGATGTTTCCAGGAAGCGCGGCGGGGACGCACAGAGACAGATTCACTTCCCACACTGAGACACGTTAGCAACAACCAAAGGGGGGAGAGGTACTTACATCACTTCGAGAACTGAGACACGTTAGCAAAAGGCAAAGGTTGAGGACGACGTACATGCGATAGGCTGTCGAAGCTTTGGGGTCGAATATGATTGCTGCCCGCGATGGGCGCATGGATCGTCTGTCTCGACCACATGGCATCTCGAGACGCTGACGTATAAGTGAGAGACAGCCTGAATATATGTCAGTAAGTGCATGTCGCCGGTAAGGGTAGGTAGATACTTAGCGTCGATGAGACGCTGATGAAAGGTATACTGCTCGCTGATGTGCTGGCCAGGGCGTAAGTCGGCATCGATGGCGAGCTCGGAGGAGGGGAGGAAGGGAAGAGAAGAGAGAATATGTCGACGATGCTTAGGGAAGCGAAACGATTGGAAGAAGGTTCAATGCGGTCAAGCACGAGTACTGGAGCTCAGTTAGCCGCCCTTCTCCGAAGAGAAGGACGTTACCAGGAGGCGGCGACGGGGAGCCAGAGTCAGATTTTTGCCATCCCACCCTGAAAACACTAGTTAGTCAACGACGGGAGAGGGGGATACGTACGTATAGAGGATGCCTTGTTATGTTGTGCAGCGGTGGCATCCGACATGGTACTTCTTCTCTTGGGCGAAGGCGAGAGAAGCAAAAGAGGGAAGTATCGGAAAGACAACGGAAGCGATTGGGTCTTGCGTGCGGAAGCGTCGTTGAGCTTCTTGGAAAAGCTGAACGCTGGTTGTGGGAGGCATCTCGGTTCGTGGTGGTGAGCTCGACCGAAGGCGGCAGCGATACCCTGGATGCAGTCAGCCAGAGTTCTCACCTTGGTTGGGTATACGGGGTACTCGATAGGGGTATAGGTAAGGTTTAAGGCGCCATGTACTGGTGTCGTTAGTCGATGAGCTCGATGAGGGAAGGGAATGAACTTAGAAGTGGACCAAGAGTTGTCGCAATGGTCATGAGGGGCCCGCATGTACAAGATGGACAAGCAGCGCGTTGCTGTTGAGAAACGGAATGCGGTAAGCTGGAGCAGTCGAGCATCTACTCGTACTTGGTCTCCATGGTCTGGGAGAGGTCAGTAAAGAAGGGGATGACAAACCTGGATGAAGGAGGGTGGAGGAGATAAGGAGACGGAGGTGGGAGAGTAAGCACCACTAGGCAAAGGTTAGTCAAAGAACTAATGATGTAGGGCAGAAGGAGTAACATACCAATGAGTGGACATAGTCGTTTTGTGGGTAAGCATTGCGGGGTAGTGACGCTGGGGTGGTCCGACGAAGATACTGCTGGCGACGACAGCAAGTGTCGTAATGGAGGCGCTGAGACTACAAGTTGAATATTAGCAGATCGGGGCGACGCCGCGCTGATGGCGACGTCGTAATGTTAGAGGAGGAGAGGAGATACCTGAAGATGTGGTCAGAGCTGGCAACGGCAGGGTGTGCCATAGAGATATCCAGCGACTACAAGTTGCGGATTAGCATAACCAGGGCGACGCCGTCTCGATGACGACGTCGCAATGTTAGAGAAGGGGAGGGGATACTTGTAGAGGTGGTTGAAGCTGGCTCTTGGAGCGGGGTACTAGACTAGACGCGCGACAGCAGCGCCGGCGAGGGTATCGTCAGCAAAGTTCAAGGCAAGGAGGAGAAGATAATGTTGGAAGGTTTATACTTATCCCCATGCAAGGCATGGGCGACCGACTCCAGGCGAGGCAAGAGGTGGCGGGGAGAGCCAAAGTCAGCGCTACTGCTATCAAAATCAGCGGGCTGTCAGAAAAGCAGCGGGGGGATACCTTGAGACAATTGCCAAGTAGAGTAGAGGTGTCGGAAGAGGAAAGGAAGCTTCGAGGAGCAGAAAAAGGGCGATTGCGAGGCAATTTTGGGTGGTGGTTGTGGGAGAAGGAGAGAGGGAGGGAGTGAGACAAAAAGCTTTGATTTATGGCAAGGCAGCTAGCTGAGAGAGCGGCGGTGACGGCGAGTTGTTCAATAGTATCAATATCACCGCGAGCAATGAGACAGGGGTGGGCAGACGGCGGCAGCTTGATGCATCTGCCACTGAGACACTGCAACACCAAGAGAAGAGCTGGGAGGACGACGACGATGATTTTAGATAGTTCTATAGTATTGCATCCTCCTCGCGAGGCCTTCAAGTCCTATCCTACCGTGTTGTGTTGGTGATCCTGACCTTACTTTGCCTTTGACGCTAGTGATAATCTCCGCGGACCCCTTCAGCACCATCACCACTGCCAAGCCTGCACCGACTTGAGATGGCCCAAAAGACTTGCAGAAGCTTGAGCACAAGCTGCTTGAAGGCGGACGAAGCCCCTGAAGCTACTGCATGCATCGACAAGAGGCTCAGCAACTCTGCCAGAACAGGGGTGGCGTCGAGGCGGCTATGAACTCAGGGATCGCGGTCGGGGACGACGGCCTTGCCTCAGTCGAGGACGACGAGCTTGCAATGAGACCTCCGTTGAGGGCAGGAGCATCCTAGTCTCTGCTGATCCGTGGGTGCATGAACAAGTGTTGTGACTTACATCGCCCAGGGCGGGCGCCAAAACGCGTCTACCGACATGCACCACGGCGGAGACATCCACCAGCACCACAACTCAACCAACCCGATGGCCTGGACGAAAGACTCCCCTCCACCACTACCTCCCTGGCATCGAATCGGCGACGAGAACAGCGACGGCGGAGATATTGAACGGCGCACGAACAAGTCCGGTCGAGCACAATCCAAGGGCAGCACAAGGGCGCGGAGATACTGTATGGATTGGAGCTTCCAGTTGGCACAGAGTCGCCTCTGGAATACGAAAGGCTTGTCTTTTGCCCGCGTCTCGACTCCGCAAGACTCCTTTGGCGGCGGCACGATCATATCCGACGACCCTTCGCACATCGGGACTAGACGAGCTACACGACAATCATCACCTCCTCGAGCATCTGCGCGCCAACATCAACGGCCTGTCATCTCTTCCCATCGAACAGCGCGACTCATCGGCGAAGGCACAACAGGGGCTCTGCTGGCGACGAACATACAGCTCGACGAAGGGTGGGAAGGGCGCCGGAAGAACAAACCCAACCAACAACGGCGTCTCAGAGTTCCAGCTTACTGAGCGCTTGGGAGATCCATGGGGAAAGACCGATACTTCCAAGATCTGCATGACGCCGATGGACGTGAATGAAGTCTTCGGCGACCTACCTCTCGCAGCGCGACTCCGCCGAACCTGCGCCATCACCCTGAGCATGCCCCGCAGACCTTTCCCACATCGAACCTCCACAGCTCTCCCGCGATGGCAGACGCCTCCTTCACAGCACGCACCGGTGCCGAAGCCTCGACGACATCGCGGCAATACTTGAGGCGAGCGACGAAGACCAGTACACCAGAGGCGCAGCCAGGATACGGAGGCGACGCGGCCATGCAAAGACTTCATCCGATGCACGCGAAGGTAAGCAAGCCCTAGAGGGCGCCCCTTGGTCAGGCGAGGCATCGACCGACCGAGCTACGGTCCGATCATGCATGCGGAGGCATCCTTCTTCCCGTAACGAACCTTCCGAGCATCATCAGCCGGATAGTCGGCAGTCTCCAAGACCTACATGGACTTAGGCTAATGTCCTGACCATAGTGCCCAGAGCTGCGCCGTACAGCTTTATCCGCCGGTACCAAGCCTCCTAGCATCCGCCCGCCTTAAGCACCTGCGCGCCAAGAACCCCGCGGAGGAATATAAAGGACACGGAGGAGGTCGAGCGATACCAGCAGCGGTACAAAACATCGGGCTCGCAATGGCCTCACACGCTGGACGCTGAGCTGATCGTTACCCCCGCGGGCACTTCCAAAGGCTTAACGGAATTCGGCGGCAGGGTCTTCGCCAGCTTTATCACCAGCTCCATGGTCCAGGCGAAGTAGCGAAAATTGGCGCCTCCGCGTCTTCAGTTTCCTCCCGCCGCAAATCGCATCCTTGCAGACGGACTACCCACGGCCACTGCTATCGAATCGAGCGAAGCCATACAAGCAACATCGATGCTGGACATGGCCGATAGACCTACATGCAGCAGAGGGGACGCGACAGCTTCGGCTTTCGGGCAAAGGCCAGGCGTAGCATCAGGCATTCGACATGCCTCCTTCACGGTATGGACATGATGCGACAGCTAGTGGTCATGCCCAGCCTCTTTCTGAACTCGCCCATATTCGATCCGCACAAGTAGCAAGATGTTGGTAACAAGGAACAGCCATAGTGGAGAGCCATGGATTGTAGGAGACGTGGAGAGCCGGCGAGGGCATGGTAAGAGTTTACTGTAGCATGATGACAAGGACTGACTACTAAGCAAGAGGATGCCGGCATTCAACGGCTGCGGTAGAGCGACACGGCAGCCGCAATACGCCCTCCACCGAACCACACCGTCGAACGATCCCTCCTCTTCCTAACGCGCAGACGTATCGTCGCATACGACCGGCAGCTGCGGCATGACAATACGAGAAGGACGGACAACCCCGTAGGAAGAAGACTTGGAAAGACAAAGACCGACGCAAGCAAAAGCAGAGAGACAAGGGGATGGTGTCGAACATACCTTCAGCGTGCGGAAGCCCGGTCGTCGCACCGAGAGCTGCGATGCATGGCTGCCGGACGGGCTCATCGCACGGCATCAGCATGTCGAAGCAAAGCGTCTGCACAATTCGCGCCGGCCACAAGACGAGTTCTCACATAACCCCCTGGATTCGCGACATCGCTGGCGTCCATGATGGCGGCGGGCGTGATGCAGGATGGGAGAAGTTTGATGGGGCGAGGTGTGCTTCTGGCAAACTTCAGCTAAACCATTTCCGTCTAAGGCCCCGCTCAGTCCCTCGCCGAGTTGGCGCGTCGACGCGCTCTCCTACCTTCCTCACGACGTTTGAACATCATCCGCATGTAACGTCTACAATCATGTGCACAAAGCCAATAAAATTCGACGGAAGAGACAGCCCGATGATGCAGCTTGCGATGCCATCACGCTGCAGATGGAAGAACCGCCGAGCGGAGAAGACACAGACGCGCATCGGCAACGCCAAGTCTCCTTCTACACGCGTGGAAGATAGCCACGTCTGAAGACCGCCTTCGATCATACGTTCCCGGCGATGCATGCTAAAGCGACTACGACGATGTCGATACCTATAATGCTGCGCAAACCCAACCGCACCGCTCGATCTGGCCTCATGCCTTGTTAGCAGAGTTCGACAAAGAAGAGACTTCAAAATTCGGAGATGGCATCGCGTGTTCAGCAAAGGCGGGTACTCAAAACCGAAATGTACAGAAGGGGGCACAAGACATCGCTGCTGGTAAAGGCAGTGCAGTCGATAATCGAGGTACACTGGCTCATCGCACCCGTGTTCATGCCCTCGTAAGGTCATGCCCTCATAAGAGTAAGGGTTAAAGTATATCGGGAAACAGGTTCATCATAACACAACAGGAAGAGGAGGAGATGGCAGTACATACCTTTGACTTGAACTCGCGCCAAACCGGATCTGGAGGCGTGTAAGGATGCTTAACGACTGCAAACGCCGACTTTGCGAAGCAGCGCTTACCTGAAAGCCACACTATGGGGCCGATGTCCTGCTCTCGTACCTCGTTAGCCAAGCTCGATCCTGCAAACAAAAGCGATGAGAATGAGGTTCAAATTGCTCAGATCCGTTTTTGACATGTCAACTACCTAGATGCATCTGCCACGGGGGCCATGCATCTGGTTGTCGACGTTGCCACTCAAGCCGTCATTTACAGTAAGTGTTAAATGGGGGTATTCGGCAGAGTAAATCATCATTGCAAAAACAAAACGCGAGAGAAAGAGAAGGACTTACTTCGGGAACGTGCGAGTCAGCGGATACACGTTCGTGATCCTGAATTACTGCTGGCGGCGGTAATTTCTGCTTTTGGTCGTCATCATGTCGATGTGCTGCCTCCATACGGAGACGAGTGGAGTGCAGTACATTGGTCGATGTTTCGCATCGCGGTCAAGACCGAGCCAGCCTCCTGCATTGTCAGTCACAGCCAAGACATGTACGACAGGTAGCAAACAGAAGAGTGGGAGGCATCAGAGTATGATACATGATAATGACCTCATGGGTTGTCGGAAGAGATGCTTAGTCGGTTGCTCATCATTGACCAAGTCTTGGGCGAAATGTCGCACGCTTACCTCGGAGAAGACGGCCATTGCAGTGGAGGCGTGTGGGTGGGAAGGCCTTGGACAAACTTACTGGCATTGTCGCCAATAGCCTTGCCATCAAGGCCGGTGCTTCAGGAGCCTGTTGCTTGTCAGTACAGAAGCAATATCAGAGTCTCAAAGATCATGGAAAGAGAAGGAAAGATCAGAACTTTCGTTGTTCTCATGGATATTCGAAACGAGCGAGACGTGCTTAGAAAGTGTCATCACGAAGATGAACAAAGTGGGAAGAGGTAGAAAGACTTACTCAACTGTCGCGGAATTGGGTCGCGAATGTGTCGACCGTCCAGTCATGCCAACGTCTACATGCGTGGTCAGCGGAGTCTACCAACACAGTACGAGTTGCAGAGTGGAAGTGTGGTCTTCAGAACAGTTGAATGTCGCCATCGGAACTGACGAACGTGCGTCGTCCGGTTTGAACCTTACTCTTTGATCATCATGAGGGGAGGCGGGCAAGTAACATGAACGACTGCGCACTTACCTTTGTTGGAGATGTTCTCGACTAGAGCTGCCTGCGCCTCAATGTCAGCAAAACGAAGGTCAAACCTCGGTCAAGAAAAGCCAATGAGAACCCTCAGCGATAGGTTTCGACAGCGACTGTTCGGTGATTGGAATGAGTGTTGATGTATCATCATCGGGTACTTGGTACATGCGCAAGAGTTGGAATGGATGAGGGCTGCGTACCGAGGATGACATGATGATGCGACCTACCAACCTACTGCCAGGTCGGCAACTCCGACAAGTCGTTATCGTCTGCGAACCCGTCGCCAAAAACCTACTAGAGTGTTAACGGACATGCTCATCAAAGTTCTTGAAGAGGCTATCATCGTCTGAAAAGATGTATGAGAGCGACAAACCACACGCGGCACTCGCGGGGAGGAGCTAGCTCGCCATGGACCAGTCACGCATCGACCTGCAGATTTTGAAGATACTGCTCCTTCCTTGCCCAAGAGCAAATCGACCGAGTCGACTGGTAGTTGTAGTTTAAGAACAGATATCCGAGAGCTGGAGGTTTTGCAGGTCTTTTGTTGATCTCGGCGCGTGGGTGTACGAGTAAGGATATGGAAGATCGATCCTCCTACACCCTGCGCCTGCAAGGGGGTATGAAGAGACGGGAAGAAAGACGACGGTGTGGTGGACTTACCTAAGTCTGATGAGACCATGATGGCTGCGGGTGGGTGGTACGCTCCAGGAACACTATGATTGAGTCAGCGACCGTCCTGGCTCGTACTCAATTTCGGAGACACGTTGTCGGAATGTACGAGCATGACAACCTATAGGCACATTTGCCGACGAGGGCAGCGCGAATGGAACAGTCATGCGTCGCTACACACAATGCTTGAACGCTACCGGGTAGCTTCTCTTTGTTTGTGTGTGTGTACCCCCTCGCCGGAGTACTGATGGGCCATGCCTAATCTTCGTATCCTTTCCAGGGATTTACCCACGTTCAAGACTGACGAGTGTGATCTTGTTCTCGGCGCGCTGGATCTCCGAATCACCGGAGGGTCATGCGAGAGAAGGGTATGGAAGACCCATCCTCGCACACCCGGCGCCTGGGTCTGATATGGAAACGGGGAGTAGGAGAGAGGGGTCGAACTTACCTGATGCAGCTAAGCTGAGGACTTTGGTGGTCTCGCGGTGGCGTCAAAGGAGTAAGACGGGTTGCGAAGGTCGACGCCGATGCCGAATCTAGAAAAGGTGTCAGCTTGCTCAAGGTCGTTACCCTTTCGGCAGCAGTAAAACGACAAGAGTACGAAAGCGACGAAATGTACGAGCTTGACAACCATCCAGGCCGTACTGGTAGATGGCTACCACGGCGAGGGGAACAGTCAAGCGTCGACGCGGTCATTGCCCCCCTCGGTGATCGATCTCCAGGCCATCAGAGATTGGCGACGGTATCTGATTGTCATTCCACTTTGTCTCTGGGCTCGAGACGCGCTGCCCCAGCAGCGCCCAACAAGGACCAACAAACTCTCTCACCGCGTCATGGCTTCAATATAGGCCCCGGGAAGAAGGATGCGGTATGAAGAACCACAACCCAGGATGCGGGGCCAGATGCTCACCCAACGTGTCGGTCGGTATGATCTGAGGAAGAAGGAACACAGACTTACCTAGGGCTGTGACATGTTCTTAATGTCCGGGTGGGCGGCGTGTCAATGTATGATAGGCGATTTGGTTGTGGATGACCACCGAACGGCCCGGCCAGGGAGAGCAGACTCGGAAGGTAGAAGGTACCTGCGAGCACATCCGTCAGTTGATGTACTTGAATTGTTGGAAGAGAAAGAGAAGGACCCAGTACAAGAGTAAAGACTTGGCAAAGACTTGCCTGTGGGCTCAGGTCACATGAGTCTTGTGCGCATGAGGTGGGAAGTGGAGTTGCGACTCGGTGACAGCCGAATCGCTCAGCGTCGATGAGGTGGACGTTGCTCACGCCACTCTAACTGGAGCATACTTGAGGGGAGACCGACTAGATCATCATGGACTCGCTTGATGCGGCGGTCATGACGGAGGTCGCGCATGTCCGGGCAAGGCCTGCCAGCATCGCCGGTGAGGTTGGCGGCATCATCGCTGCGAATGCTTGTCAGTCTCGGTGCGCGCATCGTGGAGGCCATGGTAGTCAACAAGGTGATGCCAGAGTGTGTCATCGGGGGACATGACCGCCGCCGCTGTCGCCGCGGAGGCAAGCAGCGGAGGTCAACAGCCAGGAGCTGAGCAGCGACGTCTCACTTGGCTCTCTTGCCGCTGTGCACTGGGGATGGGAAGGGAGCTCACTTACTGGTCAAGGTCTTGTAGCCTTCTGGTGAGGCTGTTGTGGCTGCCGCCGCCTGAGGCGGGGTAGAGTTTGCCGGTCAAAGGTCAACAACAGGGCGTCGATCTCGACAGCACCACTTCGTACGACGGTACAGTGAGCTAGAGCTGGCTCTTTGTACCTTTGGCTAGCTTCTCGCCATCTCTGGTGGTGTTTGAGAGCGGCGTGGTTGTGGGCAAGACCTGGAGCGATTTGGGACTCCCGCATCGCCGCCATCGTCAAGGCGCCGCAAAGGCTTAAGACGGGCATGGAACGAGAGAGAAAGTATGGGCAAGGTGCAAAGAAACCTTTGAGATGCGCACCAGTATTGCAGGAGAAGGTTGTGGGTGGCCGTGATTTGGTGGTGTGGGTGGCAAAGGGGAGCTTAAAAAGGCCTGACAACATAACAAACCTTGGCGCCAAAAGCCTCCAGCAGCAGCACCGACCACCCTCCATCACTTGGTGAAGCACGTTCCAGGCGTTGATGGCTCCCCAGAGAGCGGCTGCACTTGTGCGAGCAGGCCAAGCTTGACATAATACAGGCTATATTGTACTCGCATTAGGTCTGCTACTTAGATCTACAGAATCCTCGCCATGTTGGACTTTACTCCTTTTCCCTCGTTCCCTTTATAAAGACTACTCGCGAAAAGATCCTCCGCACGACGCTATCTCCCCTCCGCGTACCTCGAGACACACAACGCACACACGAACGACTCGAGCGGGACCCGATGTCGAGGACCGCAACGATCTTCGAGAGTACACGATCTCCTCCCCCGAGCGCTTCGTCCACAAACCCTACTGCGCTTCGTCTCGACAATACAGCTAGTCTAGCTCCTGGCGGAAGCGATCGTTATAGCCATCGCCGAATGCGGTGCCGTTCCTGCCTACACCACCGCGTTAGCTCAGTTCGATACAATTTCATAGCGAGCGTCCTTACTCTGGCTCCTAGTAAGACGGGTCGAGGATCGACGGGTCGGACCACCAGTGGATATCTGCGATGAAGGCTGGCCACGCGGGGAGTACGCACCACTAGAAGACGGAGCCTGACGGGTGACACGACCACGCACACGGGAGGAAGCGACAGGAGTCTTTGATCGGGACGAAGTTGAAGCACTTGCCTGCCCATACAACAGAGTCTTTTGTGCTTTCGGGCGCGAAGTCGAGGCAGACTTCCCAGAAGCATACGGAGATTTTCCAGGGAGATCAGTAGAGGAGTTCAATGGGCGCGACTGAGATCTGGTTCGCTGCTTCTTTGAAGCCGATTCCTTCTCCGCCAAGTCACTGCTACTCTTACGCTTCTCGGTGTAACCCTGCTTCGTGGGATGCGTCACGCCGTGCTGCGATCCGGGTTGGGCAGAGCGTCGAGGGTCATACTGGTTGTTGGTCTGCTGTGACGAAGGTCTGGTCTGATCTCTAGGATCTGAGGCATGTGTGCTGCTACCGCCGAGCATCTCCAAAGATTTTCCGTACAAAGTCTGTCGGGTGGAGCCTTCACGCTCTCCCGTATGGATACCAGTACCAGACTGCGAGTATCTGAAGCCATTACCAGGAGGTGGCATCATCCGCGACGCTGTGTTGGCTTGCGATCGTGGTCGTCCGGATGATCGAGATGAGTGAGAGCCAGCCACAGATATGGTGTCGACTGCCGGCGTTGCTTTTGCATTTGCGTGGGTCGAAGCATGATTGGAAGAATCACGAACGTAACCACGAAGCATAGCACCTGACGCAGGTTGGGTCTCATCCAGCGCTGCTAAATCGTCGAGGGATATGCTACTCAAATTCAACGAGCTTGAGACTTGGCGATTGACATCTTGCTGTGACGGTCGGAACATGTTGAACATATCCTGCGAGATAGATGCACTTCCAATATCCTGAGTTTCTGTAGCCGTCCCAGCTTCGTGTTCAATGCTGTCTGCGTTATTGAGGGTTTCATAAGTGCCATGTTGTGTCGCAAACAGGTCGTCGTCGTCAAGCTGAGTCTGTGAGAACTCGGCGTCCAAGGCCCATGATGGCTTCTCAAAGTGATGACCACGAAGGCCGTCGAGCACCGAGTGGTTTTGTCGTTGAAGTTTCTTCCGGGGCTTCGCTATCTGTACAGCATCGCGTGGATTCTCCAAGACACTCTTGCCACCCTGTACTTGGGAGTCGTCTTGTTGATTGCGACGAACCTTCTCGCGTTCAGCCTTGATCACATCTTGATATTGTCGTTCGAGTTTCTGCATATTCGACTCTGCCTTTTCGCGGTCAGCTGCCAGCTTGACTTTGAACTGGTCGGCTGCAAGCCGTAAATCCGCTTCTGCTTTCTCCAATGCAGCGTCTTTCTCGGTCAGACGACGGTTCCAGTCATCGATCACGGTGCGATGTTGCTCATTCAGCTTCTGGCGCTCTTCATCGGCATCTTTTTGGCATCGAGATTCGTTTGCTTCCTTTGCAGCGCGTAGTTCGGCTAAGTCTTGTCGCAATTTGCCCTCATTGGTCCGGGCTTGCTGAACTTTGGACGATACATCCTTCTTTTCCTCTTGAAGTTTAGAAATCTGAATGTGTAACAGTTGGAGCGTATTGCTCGCATCTTGTTGTACTTTGCCAAGTGTAGTATCAGCCTCTTCGCGCATAGTTTGCATCGTCGTCCGTTGTTCCACTGCTTGGGCTTGTGATTTATCGAGCAGACCTTGCAGCTCAGAGATCTTCTCGACGTTTTCCTCGCAACGGCGGCTCAACTCAGCATGGCCTCTACCCTTGGTGTGAAGCTCTTCGGTCGTCTGCCGTAGCTGCTCTTGGATGTTTGTCGTTTCCAACGCCTTCGTTTCAAGTGTGCGGATCTTGTCCTCCAGCTCATTGATCTGGGTATTCGCGGCGTTCCAATTGATGCTCACTTCTTGATATGCGTTTTCTTTCTCGTCGCGCTCAGTTGTGAGTCGATCAATCTCGCTCTTCAAGCTGCGTTCTTTCTCGATGAATCCACTCTCGCAGTCTTTGACGATCTCCTCTCGTATGATGACGTCGTCTTCAACCTATTAACAGAATCAGTGAGGCCATGAGACGGGATGGTGCTTCCTACCCTATGCTTCTGCTGCTGTTCCTGTAGCTGCGTCTTGACATCCTCGGAGTGGCTCTGTCATTCGTCAAAAAACCGCAGTAGACAGGCGATTGACGCCGCTCACCTTGTACGTATCTCTTTCCTGCTCAATCGTTTCGACCTTGTTATTCGCAGCTTCCAGGTCACTCTCGACCTTCTTCAACCGTAGGCGAAGGTCAACAGCTTCTTGCTCAAGCTTCGCCACATCGACGTGTGGGACGGGGGGAGAAACTCTCAGTCCATTTAGATCCCGTTCCAGCTGATCGGATTGGGCCCGAAGATTGACCTCGGACTGCTGGAGCTCCTTGATTTGCTCGTTGAGTTGATAGGAATGTTGCTGCTGCTCCTCGAGCTTCACCTTAAGAGAAACGTTTAGCTCCTGCGTTTTGCGGTTCTCGGTAGTAGCCTCATCGTATCTCAGCATCGCTTCCTGAAGGCTGTTCAGTCGCTCTCCGATAAAAGTCCGGAGTTCCGTGTCAGGGGTCGGTTCGCTCCTTAGGGTTTCGGAAAGGGTATCAAGACCTGAGTCCAAACTGTGCAACTAGTCAGCACATCAAAGATGCACAATAAGAAAGGATCATGACTTGCCGCTCGTGCACAAGACGCAACGTGCCCTCCATTTTCTCGATGTCCTTAGTTGTCAAGGCTGGCGACATCTGCAGGGTTCGCAAAGCGTCTAGACATTCTTCGATCGGGTTCTTCCGGTCGTCATGGGCAGAAGCCTGCTCAAACGAAGTCTGGAGTGATGCCAACTTCTTGGCCAGAGTATCAGAAGCATCGACAATCTTACCGGGAATACTCTGAACGCTTGAAAGGAGCTGCTTTTCCATGTCTTCGCGTTTTCTCCGCTCTTCTCCGAGTTCGGCATCCCGCTTGCCCAGGTTTTCGATAAGATATCCTCTCTTTGACTCCGACATAATGAACCGCTTATAGACATCTTCGAGCGTCGACTTCATCTTCCGTTGAGTTGCAGCAAGCCTGTCAATTGCAGTCTCGAATTCGCGGTACAGCGTCTTCTTTTCATCCTCAAGTTCGGTGATCTTCTCTGTTAGTGTCCTCTGGCTCTGCTTTTGGAAACTCGTAGCGGACTTCTGCAGCTTCTCGTAGTCCTGCTGAAGTCCATGCACAAACTTCTGGTTGGTTTTGGCCTTGTCGGTGAGTTGACTGAAAGCTTCTTTCAGGCTTCGGATGCTCTCATCACGCTCTGCGATAGTCTGGACATGGTCGTTGATCGTGCCTTGAAGCCCGGCAATTTCTACCTCGCGCTGCTTCGCGATAATCATGCTTTCATGCTTGGCCCGGAATTTGTCAGCCAGCATCGCCACTCTCACGCTCTCAATTGCTTGATCAAGACCGGAAGAGATGACCTGCTCCTGAGGGCTATTCGGGACCGGTCCACTGGCCCGTAGCTTTCGTCGAGGTTTAGCCACACGGTGAAATGCGTCTTGGTGGGAGATGCGATGTAGAACAGCTTCAGAATCCTTTGGCAGTGGGGCAGACTGTTGACTGCTTGCAGATACTTCGGGCTGCTGGAGTTGATTGGACTGGGTGGCTATAGCAACCGACTCGTGATTGTCTGGGATATGAAGACCAGAGTCCTGAGCCGGCAGTGGAGTACGTTCTTCGGCGGAGGTCAGCCCGCGATCCTGATCGAGAACATCTGCGAGCGGCTGTTGCTCGCGCTGCGTATCATCTACTTTCGGAGGCAAAGTCGATGTCACAAACATAGAGGACGTGGGGAACTCGCGCTGAGCGGAGGAATCTGGAAAGTCCTGGAAGGTCGTGTCCGGAATGGTCTGAGTGGTGTTACAGGACTCCTCGACGTGAGCGACACACTCATGCTCTTTCATCAGCGGGGACTCCTCAATGTATGTATGCCCATCGGGGTTATTTATAGGGGCAGATGCTTGCACTGTATGAGGTTGGTAGGCATGAACTGTTGTGTCGTCGGTAGCAAGGGGGTTGTTGAATGTCTCGGCTACTGGTTTGCCCGTCGTCATGGCCTGTTGAGCGTGCCGTGCCAGAACGTTTGATCGAGGAGGTCGTTGCCCTTCACGCTGCTGAGAGAGCTGTCCTTTTCTTCCTTTCTTGCTCTTCTTGACAACGCGGACCTTGCTAGTTCCAGGAGTCGGTCTTGCGTCGGGCTGTGCGGAAGGAGGGATTTTGGACGGCGTGTCCGCTTGGGTAGGTCTACGTAGATCAGTAAAGTTCTGGGTGCTTGCTATGAGCTCTTACAAAGGATACGCAGGCTCGTCCTGTGACTCCTTGGCGGCCGGCTGTTGGAAGAGAAGTACTTCCTGATCAGTAGCAGGATTTGGCTTGTGGCGATCGTCGTTGCGCGGGAAGATTGGTGGTGAGACGTATGCAGGCTCTACTGCTACACTGGCATCTACTCGCATGTTAGTCTGATCGGTTGACATGGCGTGATTGCTTACCCTGAGATGCATGCACGACCTGCTTGTGAACACCAGGCATTGTCGACTCAGTGTTAGGAACAAACCTGGCGGTAAAGGTCTCGTCATTGGGGGATGCCTTCTTGGGGACTTGGCTCGGTTGCGAACGTGTGAAAGCGAAGGCGGGTACATCTGCTGGTCCAGAGATATTGTTCACTCCGGGTGTTTCCTTGGTGCGAGTGCTGAAAGCGAATGGAACCCAGGATGATGTATGAGTGTCCGCCTTTTTCGTTACTGCAGTGCGCTGCAACAACTCTGCAGTACCGGGACTAGTAGGCAAGTCGCTGAGGTCCGGCTCACGCTCGGGAGTGAAGTCATTACGAACGTAGTATCCGTCCTGATTCGGCTGGGTCTCAGGAACAATTGCATCGCTGTCGGGTTCTTGGGGGGCAGGCTTCTTGCGATCTCGTTCGTCATCGGTTGACTCGGTGCGTACTTCATGTCTGAGTCGTGAAGGTTTCTGCCTCCTTGGCACCTGCTTGCCTTGTCGAGGCAACTCGGCCATGGTGAGTGACAGCACTACCAGGCGCGTTCGGACGCAAGGAAACCGTAGTAGAAATAACGCAGGCAGAAGATGAGAAGCGACGTGCTAGACGACTGCACCAGTAGACGAAGATGAAGTGTTATGGGACAAGAGTGAGGGGCGACGAGGTTTGCAGCGGCGTCCTGCCTTCGTTCTTTCCTTCATCGGCGCGAGGGAGTCACGGCTGAACAAAATGACGCCACACGTTCGGTCATGACAACTGAGAAAGGCATCGTGGAAGGCGCAATGGAAAGAAGAAGAACACCCACATCGCATGCCTACATAGAACCAGTGAAGCACCTCATCAAGGCGGACATATTTCACACTGCAGTATGCTGTCCGGACGCATCTTCCAGATCATGCGTCGGATACATGTCTGCCCACAGCCATTCGATCGATAGATGTCTGCATGCAGTTTGCTGAGCTTGCTATGAAGCTCTGCAGGTGCCATTACCACCATCCGGCATGTTTCTACTCCGTACCCCGCGCGGCCACAGGCACGTGACGGTAGACAAAGAACGTAATAAGGCAAACCTTTGAGGGGTGAGTACTTACTCCAAAGTCGCCTCATGCTGCGCACCACACTGATCATCGCAGTGCACCCCTCCGATAGCGCGCATCCACCAGAATACCCAGGTAACATCGTACGATAATTGTCCCTAGATTAGAGAAGGCCGCCTGCCATGTGATTACTTTTTTCACGTCGTCTGGTCCACTCTGCGCCGAAACGTAGGTGGCTAACGTGGACTGCACCGGAGATGAGGAGCCAGAAATACTTTCATACCACGGGCTCACCGACTACAATAAGCGGCAGCTGCTACATGTACGCCGTGAGGTGGACGATGGGAGTCGTCGCCTTGCATGCTCCCCTGAAACGAAAGTGTGCGGCGACATAGCTAGCCGGGCGCTTCAGACCGGGGTGCGTCCAATCACATTTTACCCCTTGCTAGCTCGGCTGCACGGTGATCTTCGTCTACACAGCTACGCGCCCACTACCCAGTACGCCCTACCAATCCTTTCGGCTTATCCTTCCAAGCCGACAAAACTCGACGCCAATGCCGCTATATTAAGAGAATGGCCTGATGTACTCTCCGGCAGCCAGCCTGGTCTGCCGTCCAAGCGCACGATGCTAACCGCCGAGAAGCCCTGAGACTGGCGGGGTATTGGACGAGTGATGGCGAAGGTATTGGCTTGGATAAAAGATGTTCGCAGGTGGCCACGCAAATATAGAGACATGCCCTCCGTTCTGGTAGCGAGTTGTTGGTATTCCTCCAGTTGATCGAACGTCCTTCACGCCAGCCTCGTGTCACCTCATATCCGATCCATCCTCCCGTCCACGCCGCATTCCACGGCACATCGACATCATGAGCAGGCCTCTCCTCCTCTCGTTCCTCCTCCCTCTGCTCGCCCTTGCTCAGGACTCCTCCTCGGGCAGCGAGCTTCCTCCTCCCGGCTACAATGGCGGTAGCGACAACCCGCAAGACCCCAGCGATGCTGGCGCTGCGGGAACACAGAAGGGTGCTTTCTCGCTCTCGGGAGGTGCTATCGCAGCGATCATTGTGGTCGCCGTCCTAGTCGTGCTCGGATCCAGTACGTTCTGCACATCACGTCCCAGCATACTCGAGCTAACATTAAAACAGTCGCATCGGGTGTACTCTGGTGGCTCGCGAAGAAGCGCCAGTGGGACGTTCGCGCATCCATTCGCCGTGCGTCTCGTCGCTTTACCGGCCGCGCGAACAACGACGCCGGCAAGCAGAACCGCGAAAACCGAAGGACAGGCATCAGACTCAACTCGCCGCCCCCGGGCAAGAACGCCAACAAAATGCGCGATATCGAGAAGGGCCTCCCTCTGTCCAACAAGCCGCCACAAACTACAACTACCATCACGAGCGTGATGAGGTGAAGCTCCGAAATCATATTATGGAATATCTGGAAGCAACACCAGCGCCGCCACGCGGGTCGAGGCACCCGTCGACGCGAAAGACGATAACGGAGTTTGGAAAAGGACGCCTCACAACTCTTGTCCTTCGGAACGTGCGCACGCATACCGCATCCTTAATGCGGCTTATCATAGCACGCAGGGCATGCATCTGTGGGGCGTACATGAATATTACGGTAACGATAGCACTTGGGAAGCGGTTGATGGCTGCTTAGGACTCCGGAGTCTTTGCACTTTGGGTGTCATTATTTTCTTGTCAACATATCATGATACCACGCTTTTTCGGACGTATGGATAATGGACGCATCGGTCGCGTCGATGGAGTCAAGACGTAGACCGTAGATTTCGACAGTACCCAAACATAAACTATAACCACAATTTCAAAGACCTGAATATTTCTCTATGCCTTTCGACATATTCAAAGTAAGGGCTTCGAGCCCGGGAATACTGAAATACGAGCCTGGAGTCCGGTAATATCAAGGCCTATTATGAGACCACGCCAAGTCAGCGACCGCCCATCTGACCACAGGCGCTTGGCCAAACGTCCAGGAATAGCCCGTTACTTGGCCATCGCTTGGATGTTTCTTGGGAGTTTCTTGGAGAAAGCTTGGGAAAATGCCCAGGAATAGCTTGGAGAAAGCTTGGGAAAGGCTTGGGAAAGGCGTGGTATATGCAGAGATGATCTGACCCTAATCCTACTATCCCGGTGCTGTGGTGTGCTCCCGGCTGGGCACCCAGTCTATTTGCCGGCTTTGCATGACTGCCGTAGCTCTGACCCAGGATTAGAAGAACGGTAATGGTGCAGGGTATTTGACGAGAGCGCTTCGTGCAGTTAATTTCCGAGAATAGTTCGCTGTGCCGCAGAGCTACATCGCGGAAGCACCTTGTACAGGGGAGCAACTAAACAGATGGAGAGCCTACATTGACGCTAGGTATCTTTCCATCTTGAAGTAGACTCCATGGTGTTCGGACTTTTGTTTGCATGAAGTAGAAGGAAGACCGCCTGGGCAGCAGGCAGATCGTGGATTGAACACCGTGACTACAATTTGCTTCCTGTGACATCAATTCAAGTACTGAGAACTTAAGATCATCGATGACTTGATGTTCACGAGACTGACACTCGATTTGAGGCCTTGCGACAAGAGGGCGGCCACAACCACTCAATCGGTAGCACGTGACCTGGCGAGCACGCTAATCCTAAAGTATCTCTGGCAACGCGTTCCCCGCATCATCGTGTCTGGCGCCATTTCTGCCCAACGCGACACCTGGGCAGCACCACATCGCATTCACATAGCAAAATCGCACTGAACAGAACAACATGGCCTCTCGACACCGAGCTACGAGGCCATCTGCTAGTCGCCCGTCGGGAGTTTCCACTCCAGCGCGAACTGCCGGTAGCAACCGCAGCGCAGACGTCCTTCCACCGTACAAGAAGCCATCGCATCCCCTCGATACCGAAGCGACGCGAGCCCTGAGGGAACTACAAGGTCGCAATATTAATGACATTAAGAGGCACAATAAGCAGGCTACCGAGCATGTCACCAGTACAGCGGCAAACATCAACGACATGCTACGCGACCATGCTGGGTACATGGAGCGACGGCAGAAGAAGTGGGACGTAGGCAAGAGTTTGGACGACAAAGACGAAGAGGAAAGTATCATGGCAGAGCTCCAGACCAATGTGGATGGGGCTACCACCAAGCTGGAAGAAAGCATGCGCGCCGTCATTGACTCGGGTGTCGCCGCGCAGCGCATCGAGGAAGCGCTGGAGTGGTTAAGGAACACTGCGCCTGGACGATCGGCAGACGAATATCGGACGCAGATGACACAGCGGGAGACACAAAGGCAAACACAGACTCAGGCGGCGAGCCAGCGGGCACAGAACGAGGGTGACGACGAGGAGATGGACGACAGACCTACGCCCGGTCCTACACCCCTCGATGGCTCTCGCGTAGCTCTCACAGGCGCAAGTGAGCTGTTTGCAGATCGTATGCAGCGCGACAAGGATGCCTACACGTCACTCTCCTACACAGCGCGCTATGCACGCAACAACGATTACCGCGAGTTCAAGCGTACGGTACACGATGCCAAATATGGCGACGAGGGTCCCACACTTGGTCATGAAGACACCTGGTTCAACGAGTCCGGGTCGCCAGCGCCTGGCATTACGGACACACGGCGAGGCGACCTCGACGACGACGATGACATCGTAGTAGACAAAGCGACCATCAGCACGAGGTGCCCCATCACATACCAGCAGTTCAAGGACCCATACACAAGTACAAAGTGTCCTCATACCTTTGAGAAGAATGCCGTTCTCGATATGATCCGATCGGGCGGTCACAGGGTGGACGGTCAGAGAGCCATTGAGTGCCCAGTCAATGGTTGCTCACAGGTAAGTCTATCCCCCGCATTTCAATGTTCTCAGAGACCTATGCTGACACTACTTCTTAGTTGCTGACCAAAGACGACGTGCGCAAGGACACTATTATCGCTCGCAGAATCAAGCGCATGCTAGCAGCTGAACTTGAAGGTGACGACTCCGACGAAGAGGTGCAAGCTCCTCGTAAGGCTCAACAAGTCGATGGGAGCGACGATCTGTCTGGATCGACTTCGAGACTGCAGGTTCCGGGGACTCAACAGCCGCCAGAGTCGAGCATTATCGAGGACCTCGGATCTCCGAGCGATAGCGAGATGTCGGTTTAGCCTATGCACGATGGGAATGGCGTTTCGGTTTCGGACGGGCTCAATGATACCCAAAGGTGTAAAGGTGTAGTCGCATATAGCGGAATATGTTGAGACAACAGACAGGCCGCGCAATCTATGCGGCATAGTACTTGTCCCGTAGTCAGGCATCAATCTTCTCAACAGTACCTGCGCAACCCTTTCGTTTCTTCTGCAAGCGTTCAGGCCGGCCGGGCACCTCCACATTCCCGACCCTGTGCCGAAAACTAGCTGACCTACCATTCACCCACGGACATTGTATCGGCCTAGATCTGGTGCCCTGCATGACATCTCGCTACAATATTCTTCCGCTCACAAAGTAGTTCACAGCCTGTCGTCACTCAGAAAGTCTTCGGCCGCGGATACCTTCGGGTCACTGGTGGTTGCAACTTCAACCGCGCACCTGGGCGAAAGGCCTCAGCACCGCCCCGTCCAGCACTGAGGACCCTGGATCTCGCCCAAAAGAAAGCGATCTCGCCAGTTCATTCCGATCTGCGACACGGCGGTATATCAATACCCAACGAATGAAAAGCAATGCGCGTACACGCACATCGGGTTGGAACGACGCACGGATGCACGTTGTGCGCGCGGAAACCGCAGTCTCATCCGGAAAAGCACAGTGAGGTCACTGCGCCTAGTAACAGGGTACCGCAACCACAACGTGGTGTACTGCAGCGGGCCCTCTCACAGTATTGTTCATGACATGTGACAGGATGCGCTGTGTTGAAGTTGCGATCGTTCGATTGGCCGAAGGCTGCCGTTGCAACAAACGTCATCGCTCACATGCAAGCGGTTCCGCATGTGGCGCACTGGAAACGGGATACTCTGTGCCTGAAGATCGTGTATTACTCGAGCAAGACATTGCGCAATGGTATGAGAGCCTCAACGGTGCAAGGGAGACCGGATGGCATGGACACGCGACATCAATGCGCCCAGCTCGTCCCGCTCCGCCGCGCACGTTAAACTTCAACATGGGAGCCTGTGAAGTAAGAATGGCATCAGAGTTCGAGAAATCAGTGTGACCCGATTGGCCCAACAGCGATTGGCATCTGGTAGGACGAGCAGCAGTTCATATCAGTGGCTCGCTGGGGCAGCTCTGCGATGCGGGGAAACGCAGCCCACCCCTCAGTTCATGGCACCGGTCGACTGGCTGGGCCTGTTGACAACTAAGAACAACAGATCATCGTGCTGCTTTTGTCCTCCGAGCCTCTTCACTCACAGCCTCGTCCATAACTCCATCTTATCTGCTACTTCAATCCAAGTTGCATCGTCACATAGTCGTTTGATGCTAGGAAGCGGGTAGTCGAGCGCATACCACCCTACCCACTAAACCCGCGACCCACACCCCACTTCTCCGACGCGGACTGGATCCTCCGCACAGACGTCAGCGCACGAGGTACGCACCCAACGTCCCATCTTCCTCTTCACCGTCTTTGAGCATCCACAATGCGATCGCCGCGGGTGCAATCGGAAAGAGAAGGGTTATCGCACGTGCGCACGCCTTCGGAAATGCACACATGTCCGATGACAATCTTTCCTGTGCGCCGAGCGAAGCTGTACATCTAGGTTGTAGCCGGCTAGCTTGCGACGTCCACGGCCGCGGTGTAAGGCGCATGGGAACTGCGTCTCAGGCTGAGGCTCTGCCAAAACCTCACGGACGCACGTCGTAGTACTATGCTGCTGGGATATAGACCCGGCCATGGAGTCTCTTTTGTGGGCTTTCTTACTTTCTTAGTTACAGTCTTTCTTCACATTTGATCTATTTCCAGTACAGCATAGCGACAGCGATATACCCCACATATCTTCCTTTCCTGCATTATCTATTCACATATCAAGACTGCGCAAGCTGTCACTGACAACGCAATGTCGACAACAGCAGCTGCCACTTCGCAAACCCTTAAGATGCCCGCCGCACGCGCTCTCGAGAACGCAAAGCAATCTTCAGAGGCTGTTCTAAGCGACGCATCCTCCGCCATGTCCAAAGCCGCCGAGAACCCCAAGAAGGCCACCGCCGACTTCCTACACACACCCTTCATGCGCGCAGCACTGCCCTTCGTAAACGGCGGCATCGCAGGCATGACGGCAACAACTGTAATCCAACCCGTAGACATGGTGAAAGTGCGTCTACAACTCGCCGGAGAAGGAGTAAAGACCGGCCCCAAGCCAACTCCCGTCACAGTCTTTCGCGACATCATCGCCCAAGGCAAAGTGCTAGACCTCTACACAGGCCTCAGCGCGGGAATCCTGCGCCAAGCCGTCTACACAACCGCGCGCCTAGGCTTCTTCGACACATTCATGAAGAAACTAAGCGCGCGCGCCAAGGAAAACGGCACAGCAATCGGCTTCAAAGAGCGCGCAGGCGCAGGTCTAGCTGCAGGAGGTCTCGCCGCCATCGTGGGCAACCCGGCGGACCTCGCCCTCATCCGCATGCAATCCGACGGCCTGAAACCCGTCGCCCAACGTGCAAACTACACCTCCGTCATCGACGCCCTCGTCCGCATCAGCAAGCAAGAAGGCGTCACGCGGTTATGGGCCGGCAGCTACCCGACCGTCGTCCGCGCCATGGCACTCAACTTCGGCCAATTAGCCTTCTTCTCTGAAGCTAAACAGCAGCTCAAGAACACGTCCTTGTCGTCGCGCACACAGACTCTTACTGCGTCGGCGGTTGCGGGCTTCTTTGCGTCGTTCCTGTCGTTGCCATTTGACTTTATGAAGACGAGGCTGCAGAAGCAGACGAAGGGGCCGGACGGCACCATGCCTTATAAGGGTATGTTCGATTGCTTCAGGAAGGTTGCGAAGGAGGAGGGACTGTTGAGGTTTTACCGTGGCTTTGGGACGTACTATGTCCGTATTGCGCCGCATGCGTAAGTTGTTGTCCTTTGGCTTGATGTCAGGGTATGTGCTAACGAGAGTGATAGGATGGTGACGCTTATTGTCGCTGATTACTTGGGCTTCATCACGAAATGAGGGTGACAAGATGAAGTCTTGCTTTTGATGGGGTTGAGGCGTTGGGAGTGAGGGTTTCATGGCGTTTACACGTGGCTGCTATCGCCATTGATGTTGTTTCGGCATTGCCTTCTTTCTTAGGTCCAGAGCGCTGTACGCGCTGTTCCCTCTGGTTCCCAATCGCCAGTGTGGGCAGCAAATAATGTCATGACGTTTCGCGGTGCTCGTGCACATGCAGATACTACAAGTCTAGATATGCTACCACTTACCCATTTATTGAATGTGACAGTGCTACGTCTTGCGCATTCACCACCCAGAGGCCTCATGTTCGGCAATCACAACGCGTGTGTCTTCACTACAGACCTTGTTCCACTGCATGTAGTTAGCCGCAGGCTGTGAATTTTATCGCGTCTTGGAATTCTCGTGCAGAAGCGTGAAGGCTGCAAAAAGGGATGGATACTGCATCTTTTGCATCGCATCTGCGTGCAACGCAGCAGTGATTGCACAATGAGTATGTATCGTGGGAACAGGTAATGGGGACGACCTCTGGACTTTTGACTAAACAAAAGATCCTATATGGCTACCTGGGCTCGATGGCCGAGTTTACAAAGCCTCTTGCAGTGATTCTGTTTAAGCTATTCAGTAACAACATAGCCAGTCGCTGCCCCACTGTCCACGCTAGACCCTCAGCGTATCTGAGTTGCGCCGGGATTTGCAGCAACGCAAGTTCTGTCGCAATAGCGATGTGAAATAGTGTATACAAGGCCCGGGTGAAACAGGGCCCAGGCGCCTGCGCTCAAGAGGTTAGCGCAAGTATGTGGTACCTCGGCCTACGCAGATTGGTCGCATGAAAATGTGGGGCTCAAGCCCCTATCGCCGAGCTCCCGACTTCAGACTTCATCTCTGATGTTCTTCCAGGACGTGTTCCCCACTCAGCAGCGCCCTTGGAATGCAGATACAAACAATAACATCACGTGGCATCAAGGCAGTAGGATGGTAGCGACAGCATGTATGTTTGTACGCATACGACGTATGTAAGTTCCAATGTTGCCCCACCAACCAGCCAAAAGAAATCCTAGCAGCAATCCGAGTAGAAAGCGTTCAATCTTCCCGTCCCCGTTGTGTGAGGCCGAAGCCTTAGACTCCCCACTTCTCAATCTTCTTGTAAGACTTGTGCAAAACCGTCGCGTCCCGCCTTGCAACGCTGGTGCGCTTCACCACACTGACGGCGTCCTCGTCGACATCAACGCAGCCCGAGCTACCGACGGTCTCGGGTGAACAAAGCGGAGTAAGGGTCTTTGTGCTCATGTCGCAGAACTGATCGTCGGATCCAATGAAGTCTGGGCCCCAGGATGTGGCAGAGTTGCAGAGGTCCGCGGCAGTTTGGCTGGTCCAGTTGGAGACGATGAGGTACTCGTGCATCCATGTAGGGCGTTCGGGGATGCTTCGTTTGGCGGGTTGCGCTGCAGGAGAGGGTTAGTTTGATCGTCTTGTATATACGGGCATGGACACACATACCTGCAATTGGTCCACTGTCTCCTCCATAGATGGTCGAATCGCATGTCTTCTCCTCGTCAGCGACCTCCTGGACACTGCTAGCATACGCATTGGTAGTGAACTTGAGTGCTGCGTTCACGATATCGTTTGTTTCGTCTGCAGAGGTAGACGTCCGAAGTCAGTATATGTCTCACATGCCTCCGTAGTCAGAACTCACCTTTGTCGAGCCAAGTACACGCGGGGACGTATGGCTTTGAGCTGTCTTTGAGATTGCCTGCAGACTCCCTGCTGTTGTACCACCTCTCGCCACAGTGGCGGCCAATGTCGCCAGTCCAAGCCCCTCCATCCGTATCGTCAGCTTGGTTGACGCTGATCCAGGCGATGCAAGTGGCATCATCGTTGTTGGACACGCCAATGTACTCCGCTCGCCGACCCGAGCCTTGGTCTACGGTCACATCGCAGAAGCTGCCAGGATCAATCCCACAACCGCCTGCCTGCCCGCTGAAGCGATTGCCTTCGCCCCACGCGTACACTGCGGCGATCGACCCACCCTAGAGTCTTCTTAGTCTTCACCAGTCTTTTGGAGAGAATGTTGTGGGCGCAACTTACCAGACTTTCAGACTCTTCGCCCACTCCGTGAAGGCCGGCTAGAAAGTATACCCGGTTAGCGGTGGAGTCTTCGATACTACTTTGAACTGTATCCTACCTTTGATCCTGATGCTTGGGCCCTGGGGCTTATTGTCGGGTAGTTGGGATTCGGTAAAGGATACGATTGTTAAAGCACCGCTGACAAGGCCAATTGCGTTGAAGAAGCCAGACATCTTGAGCTTGATGATGTTTTGCGCGTGTGAATATGATATTGATGAGTAGTGAATGAGACTTGCAAGCAGTGATGGGGTCGGAGGCATATCAATATATAGGATTGTTTCCAGAAGCTAGCAGTATCTGACGGCGGATTTTGTCGACAACCCACGTGTGTCCGCATGCTGCCATGATGGTATCATGGTGCACGTAATTGCACGCAGCCAAGCGTATACCTGTAAGCATATTGATTGAAGTGGTACGAGGTTGACTGTGCCTCCGGCAAGCTCGGTGTATAATTAGACATGGATTGGGCAATTACGCAGGTAACAGTTGAGTGAAATGTATTCCTGGCGCCTAAGTGCATAACAGAACTCCACGTGCTCGCTTCCAGCGGATGAATAGCTCGGTTACAGCTCAACAGAAACGTATCTCAATGAATCCAAGACCTTGGAAGTATTGGTTGTGGCGGGGTCAATTCATGGGACGCGTGCTATTGTGGTGTACACGAAGGTGTATAAGGATATCGTCTTCGAAGCGGCTGGTGCAGAGCATCAATTCCGCAACATCTCAGCCAATTCCAGAAGTCAATTCCACAACCTTCACTTTCGATCAACATGAAACTCTCTATCAGCCTGGTTGGCATCTTCCTCACAAGTGCTTTCGCACTTTCGGTCAAACGACAGAACGGAGTTCCCGACTGCATCGACGGCGATAGATCCGGAGTGGGCGATTCATTTGGATCCAGTGAGTTCAAGCAGCCTGGCGTGGATCTTTACTATTTAGTGATATGATCTGACATGTACGCATAGAGCCTGACTGCGAGGACGAGTGTTTCATGCCTGAGCAGTCTGGGGATGGGGTGGAGCAGATCTGCCGAGGCTATTGCACCACGTTCCCAGTAGCCACTGGGCCACTGGTGTGGAACTGCATGGGCTCACAGTGAGGCTATTTGGATGAGTGTTCGAGATTGGAGAAGCGTACGTAGTAGCAGATCAGTTTCGACGTGATTGCGTCTATGAAGAATTACCTTGAATCGACCCACTATCTTGACTCCGCTTTCATAACTCGTATGTGATACTCTTACGGTACCTTGTACCCGCTCATACAGTACTTCGGTCAGCAGATGTCTCGGCATCTGCTTCCAAAGTATTCATCTGGACACACTACCAAGCCAAGAAGCATCACCGGCATGCCATACAGCATCTCCGATGCAGTGTAGTCAAGGATGTACAGCGATCCTTACTTGGTGTGTTGATAAAGTCACAAGATATCGTCATATTGCCGATAGGTCTGTCACCAAGAAACATTGTGTCACCAAGATCATCTTCCGCCAAGGTCGTCCTCCGCCAGATGTCATCTTCTCGAGCTAGAATAGATGCGATAACTTCTCCATATCATGCCTGAGAAGCTTAATGCATGCAATGCGGCTACAGCCCGGGTAGTTCGACTAGAGTCGGCAACGTTGCATCTGCCACAAACGGACACAAAGTTGTCACTGGAGTACGAAGTAAGCCAAGATGGAAAGAGCGGCATGATTCATAGTTGAAGATCCTGCCCTCATATTAACAAGGGCATCATCCTTCCCATGGCCCACAGCCGAAATAGTAGTTACACGGAGCCACTCCACAGTGAAAGGAATATGTTGAGTGCCGAGGTGTCTATCACCACTCAACTTCTATTGCATACCCAGGCAGGTACGCCTTCGCCGGGGCACTCTACAGCACGAGTACCTACCTAGGTAGGTACGTATCCGGTTGGGTACCAATTCGAAGAGTCCGCAGTCAAGAGACAGATACTTAGATACCCTTCGTGATGAACGTTACAAGATGACGTCGGCCTTCGGCTTCAGCCGAAGGCCGTACATACGATCCGAGCCAACGGCAACGCTCGTGGGCGTGCCGGCCCGGTTATGCAGCGCGCGATATCAGTGGCTATCACACCCATTGGCACTTTCTCTTGGGCTCATCTTGGCCCTTTACCAAGATGGATAAGTCGGCAGGTGCCTTCAGTTTTATGCAGTTGGGGATAGAGCC
Organism: Alternaria sp. Ai002NY15; assembly: GCA_023758125.1. Classification (NCBI taxonomy): domain Eukaryota; kingdom Fungi; phylum Ascomycota; class Dothideomycetes; order Pleosporales; family Pleosporaceae; genus Alternaria; species Alternaria sp. Ai002NY15. The sequence continues at coordinate 808,030 of JAFVLO010000007.1, read as the reverse complement.
ATCGGGCGTGATTAGTTGGAAGGTGTGATTGGAGCTGCCAAGCCTCGTGACACAGCGCCTAGCGAACTGTGCCACATAAGCATCTTGGCCCGCGGGGCGAGCGGGAGCTTGGCGACCTCGGGATGCATTCCGTAGCTTGGCACCACGCCACATCATAGTGGACGGCAGTAGAGCATTGCTGAAACGGGCATTCCAACTTAACCGGGCGCCGTCCTACGGATATCGGCTCATGCATGATGCCCAGGTGTGGTTGCAATCTAATGAGCGGAGTATCCGGTGGATGAGGACGATTTTACCCGTGGACGCAGTCGACTTGGCAGACTGCAACCCTATTATGCTAGGCTTCCCCAAAGAAACATGGCATCTGGATGAGGGCTTCGGAGCTTCTCTACTCTCTGTTGCACAAACGTTCAGCTTGTTTGCAGGCTATCGTTTACTGATAACAACGCCCCGAAATCATCACGCGCACAAGACTACCTGGACATACATCGCCTGGGCATCCCTTCGCGATGCAGTTCCTAAATACCTGTAGACTGGCATCAGTCGCTCTACTGTTGTTTCCTTTCAAAGTACAAAGGCACGTGTCACCTACCGTCCGCATCTATTGAACTCGTCGACTTATTCTCCGCAGTGCCGCCAATTTGACCTTGCGCTTCTTCACGGAGAGCCAAGATGACACCTGCTCTTTCCGCAACAGCAGTGAAGCCCTGACGTTTACCTCATCGAGCATTCCCACCATGGATCATTGCTTCAACCTAGAAGATATCTTCGGCGGAAACACCACCCAAGGTTTCGTCAACCAAAGCGCCTACCCACCCTTCTCAGCCACGGCAGGCATCAACTGGTCCGTAGAGAACGCCGCATTATACAACCCCCAAGCGAACTACACCAATGTTCTCTACCACCTACACGTGCCAGGAGCCGAAGCAGCCGAACAGTACGCAGATCGCCGCGTGAACATTTACCCTGCTAAAGACTGTTACAACGCGGACCCGAACAGCGACGCCACCATGCCACCACTACTTCCCTGGTATGGCTACGACTGCGTCAGTGACAGAGATGGAAACTGCGGCACGATCGAGTATGATGTCCGCAGCTTCTACCTCCTACCAGGCACAAGGGAAAGGGATCAGTCAGGCCGATGTTTATTGTCTGCGAAATGGGGTGCTGCCTCGAGTATTTACTCGTCTTCTCGTGTCATTTTAGGCGCCGCTTTGAGCGCGTCTCTGGCCATCTGGTATGCCTGGTAGTCATGATAGTCCTGTGTTAGTTTTGTACTTGACAAGCATTCGCCTACATGAACGCCTTTCGTTGAACTGTAGATCGTATCCAAAACTATTTATACCTGTACATGGACTATGGAATGTGTTCCAAACTATATCACATGTTTGCCGACGCTACCGTCACTAGCCACCTCGTTAACAATACCACTTTTGAGTGTATCATCCTACCTTCTTCTTTCTCATCCTCTCCTTCCTCATGTATTGCCACACCCAACAACACGCAGTGTAAAACCCACACCTAGACCATCATGATAGGACCCCAAGATCTCATGAAATGCAGCGCCCCCGTACTCCGCAAGCACTGCATCAGCCAGCGAGCGACACCGCAGAGCCACATAGGCAGACAAGGGAGCACAGAACAGGACAAGCAAAGCAAACAGCACGGAGAAGATCGAACTGTGCGCAACTCCCGCAACTTCAACGCTCTCGTGAGACAAAGTGATGCTTAAAAGACAAACGAATAGTGACAATAGAGGAAGCGGGACCATGACTGACACCATCTGAATGGACGGCCCAACAAGGTGCGCTCCACACTGTGACTACCCGACGTAACTGGAAAGTCACTATCGCCTCATGTGTACTGAAGATGGTGGGGCCCGCCCTTCCACGACCTCAGTGCAGAAGCGGCATGCCTTCAGCATGACAATATGATGTGGTCGGCGAAGCTGGTCTCGCCGCCCACATATACCAGAAACGATCCAAGACACCACCTCGCACCTAACAAACACGCGAGCGAGGATACCGGGGTAAGCAGCCACGAATATCATACCATGTGCTACAGCCATCACATCCATCGACCTCTCAATACACAAAGCTACACCCCCACACATCTCATCCACTAACCCCCTCCATCTCCAAACCACACCCGGAGGCAACATGCCCTCACCTCCTCCCACCACCAATATCCTGGCCCAACCTATACCCACTGATCTTCTCCCACTCAATCTTCTGCCTCGTAATCGGCAACTGCCTCCTCAGCGCCTTGAACGCGCCTTCACTCAGACTACCAAACGCCCTGTTAAGATCCTCCTGATACTTCTTCTCTTCGGCAGCAATCTTCCTTACAACTTCGCTTCCATTCGCACCGGCACCCGCACTGAGACTAACCTCCTTGGTCGTAAGCAGACGCACGTTGCCGTCTTCGTAGTAGTGCACGTCGACTTTTATGCTGCCGGTGATGGAGCCGGAGGAGGTGTCGTAGATGTAGGAGCTGCGCCAGCGGCCGTTCCAGTAGTTTGTGGGGGAGTACTTGTTTGCGACCGTGATAATGGCGAGGGAGGAGGGGGAGGAGGGCACGGGGTATACGCCGTGAGAAGACTTGGGGTAGTGTTCTGAGGCGTGGGTGCTGAGGGACTTGTTTAGGCTCTTGCTGTTGGGGTGAGGTTAGGTTAAGCTTTTATGCGGCATGGGTGTGTTGGTAGCCAATGGGTGTGCGCGAGGGATGCGCGGAGATATTGGCTTGGCGGGGGGCGGGGCGGAACGTACAGGAGCTCTTCTTGTGCGCTTTCTACGACGTAACTCTGCACAGCGCTGGCTTTGCCTGTGGCATGGTCGAAGTCGAAGGAGCTTTGTGTGTCGATGTCGTAGTAGCGGCCGTCGCCTAATGAGTTGTACTGGCTGACTAGGACCTCGGTGCTGCCGCCGGGGAGCTTCGTTGTGGTGAATTGCTCCTCGTTGTACTTTTGAAAGGCGGGCGAGAGCTCGTTTTGGACGGCGTCGTCGCCGAGGATTGACTTGATTGCCTTGGTGACATCGGCGAGCTGTGGTGTTGTTAGCAGGTGTACTGGTGGGAGGGAGCTCCGTTTTGGTGGGGGAAGTACCTCGCCAGGCGGCGCGCTGTCGATGAAGGAGGAGAGAGCTGCTGTACGTGACATAGCTGCGATTTGGCTATGTGGCAGAGGGCGGGTATGCTTCTGTGGTTGTCTCAATTGTTTGGCGCGTCGTGGAGTTGCGGGCGGACGTCGAGGCGCGCAGCCGCTTAGTGGGGCAAGGGCCAGCAGGGCGAACAGGGGTCAAACATCCATGTGCCCATAGTCGATTGCGGAGGAAGCTACATCAACAATGCAATACACGCAGACGATATTCGCAGTTCTTGTTTCATATTTGAATTGGGAAATTGACAATGGGTATCTATATGTATCGAGCAACCATCGTTGGCCTCATTAACCCTGGAACGCCGCGCTAAGCCTTGATCAATGCTAATATTATCTTACAAGAAGTCACATATGGCCATCACTCGATGCTCATTTTCATCAAGCCGTCGTTCGTATCTGTCATGCCCTGCAGACCTATCCGCTTTGGGCCCAGTGTCGGCGTCATGCTCATGCTGCCTCCACTGTTTGAACGCTCACCGTGTGACTGCCCGCTGATCGATGTCTCCCGACTGGCTTTGGGATTCGTGCCCCAAAGACTGCTGTCCCTCTGTGCGGGCGACTGCGAGATGACCGGGCTGTTGTGAACACTGAGGCCTGGGGAGACAGCACGCCGTTTGATCGAAGCTTCGTCAAAGTCGTCGTCTCGTCGGCGTTTGTTCGACTTCTTCAACGCCTCAGCCGCTGTGGGAGGCTGCATAGGACCTGGTGTAGATGCTCGAGATGCTCCGCCATTCATAGAAGGCGAGTCCATGTTCATGTCCTCGCTCATTGCGGATGACTCTGCGCGAGGGAAGGATGGCGGTGGAGTATGTGCGGCGCGTTGGTTCCAGAATCCGTTGCTTATCGAGTTGCGACCACTGTGAAGACTACCGAATGCACCGAAAAGTCCCTTAGACGTTGATCCGTCCAGACTCATGTTGCTCTCGCTGCCCTCTTCCGGCACACCCTCGAGCGGGCCGTCCAGCCCGGGTACTGTAGGTAGTAGATTGGGCGATGATTGCGCTGTATTAGAGGGCCGCTCCAGATCCGTGTCGCTCTCTCTCACTTGTCGGATGATCTCGGCTTCGCGGCGGAACTCGCTATCAACAGGTGCAGCTTCTTCGAAAAGCTCAGCCCTGATGCGACCGAATTGCCTCGATTTGGGCTAGTAAAGTTAGCATCTGATGTCTGCGTGACAACGGAAGTACATACCAGTAGATTGCCTCTCCGTGTGACAACCCGCCTCACCACACCTGGAGTCTGGGGCAGATTACCACCCTCATCTCCGCTGTCATTACCAGACGAGATGTGAAGGTCGTTGGCAAAGAGTGACAGGCTCTCTCGTCGTGATCCCGCTTTTCGCATAGCCGCTTCTCGCGCAAAGTATCCTGTATCCTTGCCGTTTGGCGGCGATGCTGGCCCAGGGCTTGCCATAGAGCTGTGTCCGCTGGCTGAGCTGGAGCTCTTCCGGCTGCGACCCTTGCGCAACCTTGCCCTATGCATGCTCGCAAAGTTGGGCTGTCCACCAGGCGAGAACAAGTTCGACCACGCGTTACCGGTATTGAGTCCTGGGAAGAGAGTGTTGGTCTTCGCCTGCGGGGTCATGATCATGGGGTCGTCGTTGTCCTCAGGGTCCAGTGGATCCACCTCGTCCGAAGAGCTGCTAGAGTCCTCCGATCCCATCATGTTGATGCTGCCGACTGAACTGGACGGGGCGGTTCTATCGCCATGGCTCCAGCCTCCTTGCATGCTCACATTGGGCGAGTCGAGCAGCATCGAGTTGGAGCGAGGCTTCCGCGGCGGTATCTTGATGCCCTTTTGCGTGATCGTCGGCGAGGAATCCGGTGAGGATTGGTCGGGGAGGGTCGAGTGGTGGAGGTTGGTGCAGGCTCTCGAGAACTCGGCACCGCGCGACCGTCGGGGCAGCACAGAGGCAGGCGACGCGTACGTGTTGCGCGAATCTAGCTGGGGCGAGAGGGGCACACGGGCGGCGAAGTGGGCGGGACTGGGCATGGGCGACTCTCGCGCAGGCATTTGCAGCGACAGGCCTCGCGAGAGGAAGTCGGGTCGACGCGGTGTGCTGGGGCTGGCGACGATGGTCTGATCATCTTTGGACATGCGAGCGGGTTCGCGGAATTTCGGAGAGGGCTCAAGACGGGGCGTGCTGTCCGAGAGCGACCGTGCTTTGGGCGAATTCGTCTTTGACGGCGTTGTCGCCAGTTGAGGTTGCGACTCCATCATGGCTCCCTCGCCCTGTTCGGCGGTACTGCGCTCGCTACCGATGTCTGGCGTCATCGTCAACATTGAGGTGGAAGGTTGATATGACAGGAAGCGACCTGAAACGCATTCTCTCAGCAGCGCGCTGTGATCAGAGTCAATTTGTCGGGACTGGTGAATGGCCCGTCCGTTGAACGTCAATGTCACGAAGCGGGGCCTCTCGTCACGTGCAAGCCACCGTCATGGGTGAACCATGCTGTGAGGCTTTACCTACAACCACGCCCTTTGAATATCTCTGAAATTGAAACTTTTGTAATGCGGGCTGTATGCGTCGACTGTAGTACTATACGAAACACATTAACAACCTCCATACGCCTTCGGGATGATGTTGATCATGACGCGTAGGTCACCCATAGATCACCCGTGCCTTCGTACCCCTGAACACTCTTTTCATGCTATTGCTAAGAGTCCACAATTCCTTGCACCCACTCAATGTCCTCCCAAGTTGCTTCCCAGATGTTGAGGACTGTCATTGTCCATTCCTTATCCTCGCGCTTCATGGTGCCAATGCAGCGGCAGATCCGCCCTTGCTGTAACAGTCTTCTACTGTCGTACTCGAAGAGCTGCACCGACTTCCAGATAGCAGCATTATACACTGCCTTGATGTAAGGTGGCTTGGCATGGAAGAGGTCGCAGAAGGTGAACTGCTGCTCTGTACTAGTCCGCTCAGAAGCAAGCACCCTGGCATACATCTCAATCATGATGTGCTTCCCTGATTTGGATGCCTGACAGCTTTGGTTAATCACTTCACCGATACGGAAACATGTCCTGAGCAGTAGGTTTGACGAAAGACCGATGATGGGTGAGCGATCACGGACAGCCTCTGGAAATGGTGGCCTGACAAATGGTTTGCGTATCTTGAATGAACCTAGATCGCCAGTTGCGGCTTGCAGGCGCGTCGTGAGAGTGACCGGGGAAGTGAATTGCTTTGACACGGGCTGACAGGTCTTCTTGTCAGGACTTCCATCGAGTATGATAGGGGCATCCGCACAGGTGCCGGGAGGGTGACGCAGTCTGTCATCGTCCCTGTCCCCGGGCTGCACAGAGCGGTTCAAAGCAGCATTTGCAAGGTCAGGACATGCGTCGTCAATCTCGGATGTCAATGTGAGCAGGTCATCATCGTTGATGTCAAAGTCGAAGTCATCTTGCGCAAGCATCGAGTTCTCAATCTGATGTGGTGCCAGGGAAGCATTAAGTTGTTCAGGTTCACTGGTATCAAAGTCGTTATCGTCGAAATCAAACCCGCAGAGCGCGGTCGGATGCTGCACAGGCAATGTAGCTACTGTATCCTGGCTAACATTTCGTATGGTTTCAGGACTCGCGAAACCATGATCTGTCACATTGCAGGCTTGACTGATACGGTCCTGGTGTGAAACCGCCGTTCCGTTGCCGGTTGTTGTCGATCGTTGGGTTTGCGCATCGTCAACAAATATGGACTGCGTTCTCGTCGACAGCCGAGCCTTGGGTCTAGAGGTCGCGGAATTGCGTGTAGATTTTGTTGCCCGAAAGCTCTCCGATACTCGATGTTGTTCTGGGAGCCCGTTTCCTTCCAGATTCACGCGTCTGCCATCTGGTTTGTTCCCTTGAGCGGCCAACCGAGGTCGCTTGCGTCGAGGTTTCGGAGGCGGGTTACTCGGTACTGCCGGCGAAGGAGCATATATTTCCAGATGCGTCGGCTCTTCTGCGCCACCAAGACCGAGATACCGTGCAACAGTAGAGTTGTGTCGCCTTCGGTCGTTGACGGCGGCTCTCCGCCGGGCCTGGTTCTGCTGCACGGGTGCCGCGGTTGACGGGGGAGGCGTCGAACACTGCGTCGAGGGCTGATTGATGGCCGTGAAACTAGAAGTTGACGAGCGAATGTGAGTGCATCTGCATACTTCAGGTTAGTTCAAGCGATATGAGATAAAAGCAACGTGTGGTGAGAAAAGGTGAGTGAGCACGCGTCGGGTCTCTCACGCGTAATCACCAGTTCGTTCTCTCGTTGTCCCCGTGTCCCCATCGTGATGCAGCGCGTTCGATGCATCCATGCTGACTCTATGCGTGAAGCGACACGATATGGAAGCGGAGTGAGAGATGAGGTGAAGAGGGTTGGTGTGGTGGGTCGCGACTTCCATAGTCCCTTACTCAGCCCAAAGCCACCCCACTGCGGGGAGCTTGCGCCCGACCAAGCAACCATAGCTTCATCTTATCGCGTGCGCATAGGCAACCATTACTACTTAGACTTCCGCTACGAAGCTCTGCCACCAGCTCTGACTTTCTGCAAACTTTGCACCACTCATCAACATATGTTCCGTTGAACCCTGAGTGTTCTATTCTTATCTGTAACACCGGCTCTCTCCTTCCAGACCGACCCTCCGACCTTTCTCAGACCGTGGTGCAGACACCAGACCCTGATTCTGTCCAGATTCATTCTGACAGCCAAGCAAACATCCTGTTCGGGGCGCTTTCTTTTTCTCGCCTCCCAAATATAGCAGGTCTTACCCTGAAGGGTCAAACGAAGCGACAAACGTACGATGCCTGTAAGTTCTTCTTCAGACTCGTTTCTCCTTAAGAGCGTTCAAATACCATGTTCTCTTCCGCAGCAGCCCCGTTCCATTCGTCCTTCAAACCACCGTTCCTACCATACTTATGATTTCTCACGCTTCTTGGTATGACGGACAACCCCTTCTCTACGGAGAGACGCTTCGTAGAACTTCTTCTTCGTATAGCAGTGCATCTTCTGAACTGCAAGCACTTCCTTTGTACCGCAAAAGTCTGTCATTGTCAAGCGAGCCGTCAATCGAGGCGTCAATCGAACCCCCTCGCAAAACACTTCATCACCACAAGGATCCCAAAGCATACGCGGACCTTCCGATATTCGAAAATCCCTGCCCGCTATGCTTCTTTGAACACTGTCACACGGTACTAAGAACATGGATCAAACGTAGAAGCACGCTTTCTCGGCTGTCACGGTCCAAATCGATCGTTTGACGAGTGAGCAATACGAGGAGAATGTAAGTCACCTCATCAAATCGCACATCTCATGCTGATCAAAACAGGATGTCGGTGGTGTCGTTGATCTCATCGAGGTCATCCGCATTCAGGCATCTGGTCCTACGGAAGCAGCACGAGCTCTGCGAAAGAAGCTGTAAGCCAGATTCTCACACATCCACAACATGAGCTAATAGTTTCGCAGCAAGTATGGAAATGTACATCGCCAGATTCGCGCCCTTGTCATAATGGACGCTCTGATTCAGAATGCTGGAACTAGATTCCAGAAAGCGTTTGCAGATGAGCCACTTCTTGAGCGACTCCGTATCCTGGCCAGGGACGACACAGTCGATGCGGAAGTACGGCAGAAGGCCAACATTTTGTTCCGAAGCTGGGCTGTCGCATACAAGGGAACGCCTGGCCTGGAGCGGATAGCAGCACTACACAAAGAACTTCCCCGTACCAAGCGCCCGCAGCCGCAACAATCTCGGATCGTGCGACAACAGGACGCTGAAGCTGCACGTGAGCGCGAGGAGCACTCGCAATCTCCTCCTAGAAGCAGGCGACCGGAGCCACCCCACACGTCTTCTTCACGAACCACCACACCCGTTGTCCTCGGTGCCGGTACCCCTCTTCCAACAACCTCACTTTTCAAAAGGGATAAGAAGGACAAAAAGAAGACTAAGGGCCAGCCGTTCAACCTCGAGAAGGAGAAGGGCCAGATGCTTGAGACAATGGCATCGGCAAATGTCGCCAGTACGAACCTACTGAATGGCCTGCAACTCATCAACCGAGAGCAACAGCGTGTTAGCGAGAACGCAGAAGTTATGCGACGCTTCGAGACGTGCAAGCAACTGCGTCGCCAAATCTTGCGCTACATCCACTTGGTCGAGTCCGAGCAGTACATTGGCGGTCTTCTCAACGCCAACGACGAGCTAGTCAAGGGTCTCATGGCATTCGAGCTCATGGACAAGAGCATCGATGATGACAGTGATAGTGATAACGAGGAGGGCAACGTATCAGCCGCTGAAGCAGCGATGGCGAATATGGGTATCAATGAGTCTGCCCCTCCGAAGCCGCCTAGGCCCACGAGCATCCCCATGCCTCCGCAGCGCGTGGAGCCAGACAGTGAGCCAGAGGAGGATGAGGATGACCCGTTCGGAGACAGTAATGGTAAGACTACTGCAAACATCTCTTTCTCCCCTAGCTAACACGCTACAGCTGTCAAAACACCATTCGCAGAGAAGGGCCAACCGACTTGGAGAGACGTCTAAGCTATCAAAGACACGATACGGACACGACCTGCATGTTCAAGGCGAGACACAGTGTTGGGATTTCCTCATCTCATGTTTAGCTATACCCTTTCCTACAATTTCGCCATCTAGATAGATCTCAATACAACATTTCCACACCATCTGCCATGTATTTCCATTTTCTGCATGCCCCGCGCGCCTCTGACCGAACGCGCGGCATTAGCCACGTTCACTGCCACGCGGGCGACGTCATGCAGCCCCTAGCGTCGGCCTGTCATTGGCCTAGCGCCACGCGCAGCATTGAAGCAGGGCTGGATGCCCTCTGCGACCGTATTAATCTCCCCTTTGCCTCCTCGATACCACTGCCTACTGTCCCGCGACAACCTTCACCTTTCACGCACCTTCATCGCATAAACTGTGTGTCCAAGCCCTGATCTCGTGGCTGCGAACACCGCTAACGTCACCGCAGCGCAACTCCGTCATCTCTCTGAACCAACAATCACGAACCCGCGACCGCACATCTACGAGTCATACAACGTCGTAAACCCGCTCGATCGTCGCATATTCATATTTCGCAATGCCTGCCTCTACCAACTCTGTTTCTTCGGCCGCCGGCTCGATCGTTAAGCCTCAGGGCGGAAAGTGCAGCTGCATCAGCACCGACGACTGCAGTTGCTGCTGCATTCCTTGCACCGTCATGTAAACGCGACGGCAATATGAACAGCCGCTTATGGCTTCGACGCATAGCGGCGCCGTCGCGTGCGACAGCGGAAGCGGCAACAGTCGGCACGTAACGGACGGCACGCGCCAGACAACGGGCACGATAAGGGAATGGTGTTTTGGGACATTTTGAGCGAGCATACCACAGCAGGAGGATTACTTTTGGAGTTTAGGAATACAGCGACAGCTCATGAGCTTGTTGTTAACTGCTCATAGCAATAGGACATTTAGATCTTTCATCCTGCGCGTTTCTGTTCTGAACTCCCAGACCGCCCTTTTTCGCACCATGCATCAGCGAGTAGGGGAAGCTCTTGCGATGTACGCTCTACCACGACTTTAATTCTTGTCGCGCGGCTGTTGGGCTATGCCTCGTTGTTTCAGTGCCTTGCGCCTGTGGCGAATGGCTTGCCTCAGGTATCCGCCACGCTTCAACGTGGGCGCTTAGAGACAACACACAGCATGCGGCACAGCAGCGCAATACTGATGCCTACCAGAGATTGCTAACATGTAGTATCAATCATTTCCTACCCTGTATCACCATCGCTTTCGCTTTCCGACGTCTTCCTACCCGCCAGCGTCGATGTACCTCTACACACCTTCCTCGTCGCCCTCCAACATCCTCGCCCACGCAACTGCAGACCCAACATGTGGTTTCGAGGGGAACAACGACATTTACGGCATCGGAATCCGGATCGGTATATACGCACAGATTCTCGCTGTGTGGTTCGCAAACTACTTCCTCCTCTCTGAAGCCCAGGTACTCCGCGACTCGGTCAGCATCTTCAGCGTAGCAATCCTTATCGTCACGTTGATCTACGCTTCTAATCCGGCCGATGTGTATGCCGTAGAAGCATTCGTTTTGCTACAAATACTGGCGTGGAGTTGCATAACGGGTGTGCGCGCCAAATCGTCGTACAGCGAAGCGACCTTTTCGCGCGGCAGCTTCCTGAGGAGAGTCGTGTGCGAGATCGTCAATCTAGTGAATATTTGCCTGCATATCTGGTTTTGGTGGGCAGGTTTGGATGATATGAAGGAGACGCCGTGTGGCACGTGGTTGATGATGTATGTGGTCAAGACGGATCTGTTTGGCTGGGCGAGGAAGGTGATGATGGCTATGAGTCTGTTCGTTCTGCTTTGCACGATTTATTGGATGGTTCTGGGGTTTCTGAAACCGTGGACTGCTTGGAAGGTCAGCGAAAAGAGAAGGCAGTTCGTCGAGGCGGTCAGGGCATGGGAGGAGTCTCGGGGACAGAACTCTGGCGAAGAGGCTGTTGAAGAGAAGGACACGGAGGATACCTCAAAGCATGGAGCATCTCATGAAGCATGTACTCAAGCTCTATGCTCACACTGTTTACCAGCAAGAGCTGATTTTGGGCCCGCCCGTCCACTCAATCTGGTTCGCACGCGTTCAGATCCCCTGGCGCAAAGGACAGCAGAGTGGAGGTACTTTCCTCGTATCATTCACCAGGGACACTACAATCGATCATCCCGCATCACTATTCAGGAGGTCCCTTCTCCTACAACACCGACTTCGCTATCGTCTTCTCACACAAACGCAAGCATCTCTCAACCTTTGCCGGACCATTCCATCATCCAAGAAGTCTACGAAAGCGAATTGTATATCAAACACTGCGCCGCAGCGAGCCCATACCAGATGAGCGCCGCCGACAAACCTCTTACCTTCCCAGTCATTGCACGATCAATTCTCTTCCCGAAGAAGTACCGTAATGCAACTGCGGAAAAGCCAGTATCACCATCGTGGTTTCACTGCCAGCTATACAGCTACATCGCGTTCCTTAGATGTCGTTTCCCACCCCAGGCTTTCATCATCTACTCGCATCTACGCCAAGCCCATCTTCTCGATCCACTCAACGGACCTTTCCAAACATACGCCGCCATAACGTATACATCAGCAGTTTCGACTCCGGACATCATACCACCGTGGACTTCCGTATCACTGGCTTCATCACTCCTGCTTACCAACCCTGCAACGCCAAAGAAGATCTGGCTAGGGTGGTACTACACCATCCTTGATCTGCTCGTCCACGTCATCGTTATCCTGCAACTCGAGTTGACGCTGCACTGGAATCACGTGAGTGGTTTGAGTGGTCTGTGGACGAGTGTTGGGCAGTTGATACCTTTCATAATTGGTGTCGGTGGGTTGGGGTTGGTGATCACCAGATGGGTGGTGCGGATGTGGGTTAAGAGGGTCATCGCAAGAGGGGAGAAGAGTGGGTGGGCAGTCGACGTGGAAGAAACTGATAAAGGCGATGCATATGATGAAGAGTACGTGATGGATGGACTTGAGAGAGCAGGTATTAGGCAAGGGTACGAAAGGTGGAAGAAGGCGCATGCAGCAGAGCAAGCAGGACGAAATGGATGACGTACACTGCAGATAACGGCAACACAAAAACACGGTTCCGCCCCTCGTTGGTCGTTCAGCCTGTGATCGGTTTGCAGAGTGAGTTTTGGCCCCCAACTCTTGCGGCGCAGCGAGGCAGACTCTTCATCCGCTGTGCTGCATGCGATCCGACAAGCTGGCGTCACAGCCGCACCTTCATGTACTGAACGATTGTGAACTTCCTTCTGCGCTTATTCTTCACAAAGTCCAGTACGGGTTCGCATATCAAGTCCATCGCAATGGCCACATCTGCGAGTTACGAGAAGGAGCCCCTCAAAACGCTGACACTGGAATCATCACCAGCACGAACGCCAAACTTCGAAAAACATCCACCATCACAGTCATCATGCACTCTACCGCGTCCTCCGTCTCCCAGCAAAACAACCAATAAACCACGGCATCCTCGGGTTCGTCGCAACAGACCACGCACTTTCTGGAACATACGCAATACGACAGGCATGCTCATGTGCCTCATTGGCATTCCATTCGCTTGGATTACCTACCTCATCACACTCCCTTGGGTCATTCCCTCCGTACACTGGAGCCCCGTCCTCGCCTTTTTCTTTCTCCCGTGGTGGGTGTACACGGCTGCTACTCTTTTGATAAGGCACAGGCGTTATAGAATGAGAAGGACGATTGCAGATGACGAGGCTGTCATTGGGTTATTGGATGCTGACGAGATTCTAGAGGATAGGTTGGATCTGCATGCTGTCGGGTATAAGGATGGGGAGGAATTCGGGTTGAGGAAATGAGAAGGTGTTGAGATAGTGGTGCTTGTGGCACTATGCATGCTCATTGATTCGATGTTTGGCTTGTGTACCACCTCATACAAGGTTAAGACTGAACACCCTGGAGCCTATATTAGGATGAAAGCATGCAAAGTAAGCAGCCTGATGGTATTGTAGGCTCTAGGATGTTCAGCTTTTCCTTTGTGTAAGGTGGTACTAATGCCTTTATCTATCTTAACGCCATTTGAAGAAGGAAATCGCTTTTGCTTATGGTTGCATGTGCTGCCAAGGATCTTTCGCTAAGATTAAACATTAAGTGGCGCAGCAAGGCAGATTCCCTAGCGCGTACCTTGTACGCTCCTGTGCCGCATCGCGCATGAACACAGCCTTCCTCTACTCATATATTTCAAACACAACTTCCCTTGCTGCGTTTCCTGTACGAGACCATCTCCTCACTTCTCGTCAGTATTGGATCACGATCGCAACAATATGTTTTCGCAAAAACAACAGTCTTTGCCACAGCCCTCGATTTACAGCGAGAAACAGCCAGATTCCCATCCACCACGAACCAAACTTCGATTGACCCTTCCACCAGGTCTTCGACAATGGTGGGACGACCTTGATCGCTTTCGTTACGAAGATCAGCCACTCTCCTTCCGCACGTTCGGATTTATTATCCACGACACGTTCCTCAGATTCATTGTCCTGCACTTTTTCCGTTCTCTCCAACCACACGAAGTTGTCCGTCGTCTGTATCATCCACTTCTGTTCGCAATCGTGGGAATTATTCTCGACTTGCTATGGAAGAAGGTCGTGAAGGACAAGTGGAGGGTGAGAAGAACAATGGGGGATGACGAGTCCGAAATTGGGTTGACGAAGAGGAGCGACTTATTGGACGACAAAGTGGACTTGTATACATTACGGAGTGATAAAGATAAAGGAGTCGAGTTGGCGAAGAATCAGGGATTTAATTGGAGATGGTGGACGGGACTTGAGATGGCGAAGAAACAAGGATGCGGTTGGAGATGGTATGTCGCTTTTCTTCTGTGGCAAATTGTATGCAATGGTGCGATGATGTTGACTGCGGCGTGGTGGCAATATCGAACGGATGTACGTGAGATGGCCCCATTCCGAGGCACTCATGACAACGTGTCTTCTTGAAAAGATGACTGGGATGGACGTATATCTTCGATGGAATCTTGCTCGATCGTCTTTGTAATTTTTGTTGCGCAACAACCAGTCTTCTAAACAGTCTTTATCAACTTTGCTCGATCTTGCATACATTGCAGGCGGTAACGAACAATGACAACGCAAACGCACTTCCCGACCCGAACCCTGCCTACAACCTCTTCCAAAGAGGTTATTTCACCGAATGTCGACAGCGAAATACCGCTCTCTCCTCCCAGCGCAATACCCATCTCCACGATCGATGATGCCGAAATAGAGGGTCTCTGGATCTATTCTCTCAAGATCATCTTATACACGTCGATCTTCCTAGCGATCGTCGCATGCGTTGCATACGCCATGTGGTATCTCGAAAATGCGGTGGCGAGCTTCCTCCTCTTCGGCGTACTCACCTCATTTACGAACATAATGTGGAAGCTGTGCGGTCGGAGACTGTTCCGGGAGTGGCGACACAGGAGGGCCGTGTTGGATGAGGAAATGAGGTTGATGGATCAAGATGAAGCATTTGTTGAAGGAAGGACTGCCATCGAGGCGCTTGATGCCGGCGATACGGACGACGATGTCTGGTGATAACATGCCTAATGGGCTAATTTGAGCTCCTGAATCCCCTCTACGAGCTCTTCTGTAGAGTTTTCGTTCTCCAAGGTGCGACGCACTACTGTTGATACTCTTTCCCGAGCGTGCTGTGATCCGCGACGTTGTCGACACGCGAACCTGCCTCGTTGCCTTGCTGCCAAGCCTACCTTCTTTTGCGCGTCGTCTTCCATGTTTGCGATTGTTAAGAAGACCTCAAACGATCTTCTCTCGAGTTTCCGAATGGCTTGGAAAACTCTCTTAATCATGGCGCGATCGTTTCCACTTACTTCGTCTTCCAAGCTTGCTGGGGAATACCGAAGGTGATGTTCGACAGTGTATATGACCGACGGATGTTCGCAAAAGATTTGTATAGTCCGCAGTTGGACACCGGGCGGACATCGTTTCTTGATCGTGCTGGAGGCCAGACCGAGAGCATGTAATATAGCAAGTAGCTCAGCTCTTTCGCGTGTCTTGACGTTTTCGGTCGCAAAGTTTGCGCGTGTAATGCCGTATCTACGCTCTTCGGTAGGCAGTAGTCCTGGCATCAAGGCGCCCGTTTTTGCGCATCTGGCCTGCTGTAAGACGCCGATACCAACACCTTGCCCTTTCACGTGATCCACAGCAGTATGTAGCAGCAACTCCAAGTTTACCTTCTCTGGGAACAGGGAGTTCATTGTGTTGCGTTGACAGCGGTAGATTCTCGTTAGTTCGTTTCGTTGTGTGTGGAGTGCAGTGAGACGTTGGCGAAAGGACTTTTGCTCGGGCAAACGACACTGGGCTAGCGAAACGACTGTACCACGGTTCATGTTTGCGTCATCCGCTCTACAAGAACAACATAGTCAACATTATTGAACACATGCTCATTCGGCTATGTCGATTGGAAGAGTCAATCAAACATCATGTGAACCAACACATATACCTTAGTCACCTTTCTTTCCCGACTCCTCATCTTCCATCTTCTTCTCTCGTACCAGCCTTCTCAACACAGGGATTCGGCGCACGTATTGTACCATCTTCAGTATCACTCGCTTAAGCGCACTGAATCTCCTCCATACAACAAGCACCAACAGAGTCAAACCTATCGTAACCACGAAGTACAGATACACCCAGTATGTCACCTTCGTGCCGTCATTGTCGGGAGAAAAGTCCCAGAACGTAGTACTGAAAAAGGTTGCGACAAATGTTCCGGGCAGGAAGATGAGAGTGATCGCCGTGATGAGTCGCATGTCGGCGCCGTACCGGTGGTTGAGTTGGTTGTCTGCAGGGGTGAAGATATAAAGTCAGTATAAGTCGTATAACCACGTGGTACAATAATTGCTTTACCTGTCTGCTGAAGCATGGCGTACACCTATAATTGTGAGCCCAAGTTTATAGTCAACATGATTAACGGGACGTGTACTGTTTGGACCTTGGCTTGAATGATGTCCTTGCTTCGTCTGTTGATGATACTGATATTTTCTAAACTTTCCTTGAGGTACACCACTTGTTCAAGTAGTTCGGCGCGAATGCTAGGGCAATAGCAGTCAGATAATTGTATCAGCTGACTTTCCATACGGTTTGATGAGATTGCGAGTGCGGAGCAAACCGATTCTATATCTGCGACAAGAGACAAGAGAGCACTCAGGCGCCGAGGTATTTGCGAGCTCTTCGGCACTTGGTCCAAGTAAATCTCGTGGTCGTCATGGTTATAGCCTATTACGGTTTCCATTTCGTTGCTGATATTGATACCTGTCAATCCCTCGCGTCGAATAACTCGCTCCTGGATGGATAGCAAGACTATTGACGAGAGCAATGGATTGGGCGCTAGAATCTGACCGCCTTCAATACGTTCGACGATATGATCGACATCCGCGATTATTCCAAGGCATAAGGCAAATGTTTGACGTGTTTCGCTGTTGTAGATGGTCGTAATCGGATCTGCTGTGACTTGGAGAAACCCTGTGAAGCTTTGTCAGCTTCAGTCAGCTATGAACGACACTTCAGTCGGAGTTAGTTTACCATGCCAGTTGGAGTCACCCAGTAGAGGAGAGAATGCCATAGACAACTCTGGGGATAAACCGAAAGAAGGGATGTAGCTATATGGGACATGCCAGAATGAGTTCAGAGCCAGAACACTTTCAATTGAATACGGAATCAAGCTGTGTTCAGTCTGGTTTTTCGGGCAGTCAGTCAGGAGGCTGATGATAAGTTAGTATAACCGCGGATGATGAAACTCATACTAACAGTTCAAGAGACCATTTTGTATCCGTGGCTGATTTGGCCGATTTCTCGCACAGCGCTGGTATATCCCTGTCGCTTATTGACTTCTGACTGAACTTGATCCCCTCCTATACAGCCTTAGTTTCGTCAAAGTAAGTCTCCTATATATACACTTACACTGGTTTCACATATTGAGACGATGACGTGTTCGTCCCGTGGAACCAACTTCTCTGGATGTTTCTTCCAGTGCTCATACCGCCATGGGAGATGATCTACTGCCGCCATTGCAGTGTCTCCGGACGATGCAACAATGCATATCAGCGGGGAAAGCGTCGATCAAAGCGCGGGAAGAGCGTGTTAAGTACACGAGGTGGGCGTGCATCAGGCTGAAGATAGAAACCTTCAGCTGACAAGCGATAACCACCAGTGCAAGCCGCTGCATGTTATCGGTAAGATCCTGACGAATCACAGAGGCTGACAACCCAACTTCGTGCAGTCCGCACACAAGGCTGAACAAGATTGTTGCGGATCAAGGACTTGCTGACCCAAACCACCGAGAACATTACATCCGAACGCAGCCTATTCGGTAACGCCAGGTGTTGCAAAAGGCCAGGAATATGAGTTTGCTCGGTGTGGATGGTAGATAGATCAAGGCGATCGTTGGGCTGCGCAAGAGTGAGTTGTTTCTCGTGGCGCTTGGTCCCGCAAGGCTGAGCGCAGCTGAGAAGGTGGCGGTAGGCATACAGTCTAGACCATCGTCTGCATGACCTCACGGTGCCAAATGTTATCGTTGCGATGCAGAAGGCAAGTCTGTATTGGCTGATCAAACGTTGGCTTTTCAGCAGCTCCTGATGAATCATCGCGACGCGTCGCAGTCGCGTTTTCAGCAGCGTAAGACCGAGAGGACGTCATTATTACTTCCCTTCCACTCGCATTTTCGTGTCTTCGAAGACAATCATATCGCTATAGAAGATGGATTGGGTACCCGGGAGAGGTTTGGTGAAAAGGATGGTATGGCTTTGATTCCGAGAGCTGGGCGCGCGCACCCAGGTGAGCGCCCTTGTGATTACGTCATCGATTATTAAGACGTTAAATGCACCTACCAGCGCGTTGTTTCGGGACATGGCCTGTCACGAATACATCACACAGCATCAATCGCGAATTTCTGTCACACAGCCACGGGGAAAGACAAGATGGGACACATGCCACGTTTTCCGCACTAAAATTGCACTTAGGATAGGCCGCAGGGGGACACATACTCAGGATCAGTGCACGTAGCCTCTAGTTCATCATCCCCATCCACTTCCCCTGCAGCTCGACCGATCCCACTGTAGCCACGATCTTTCCACGACACCCACCTCTTCAGTTCTCTTCTGCGACAACAGGCTGATCCCGCACACTCTGGAACCACCTATCCAAGTCCTCGTAATGCTTCTCCAACTTGCTGTCAACGCTCTCAACGACCGGTAATGGCGACGCGAAAGAATTTGAGGCACTGGACCCCGGTGATAGTGTCCGAACGTTCGACGCGTCCTGCGCACGCTCCAGATCCTCTTCCGCCTCATCCACTAGTTGATCGATCTCCTCCGGTAACAAGCCCTCGCGATCGAGTATGTCCTTGATCTTCTCCGCTACTGCAATCTGGAGCCTGGTCGTGGTCTGCCTCTGTTTCAGTGCTGCAGCGAAGTCCTCTAGGGTATCCGTGAGAGCGTTGTTGTCGTTCTTGATGCGGTTGCCGCAGTTCCTCTTTGCGCCCTTGACTTTAGGCGGCGCAGCTAGGGTTTTGACCTTTCTGACGATGGGCTCAATGTAACCGATGAGGGCCTCGTAGTGATCCAAGTAGGCTTGATAGTATTTAAGACGCATCTCATTTGTTCCTTGGTGAAACATGAGGAACGCTTCCCCGTTCTCTTGCGCCGCTTCTTCATACTTATGTGCCAGTTCGAGCGAAAGGCTTGCCACGTCCTTGATTTGATCGACGTACTTGTCGTACATTTTTACCACCTCTTCCAGATAGGTCGTGGCGGTGAGCTTGATAAGGAGCATGAAGATAATGGGTACGAGGAATTGGCGACCTAGGATCAAAGATACGGGCTGGATGAACGCGATATGAACCAATGTGTAGAAGATAAGTAGAACAGCCGTGCCTGGTGAGAACTGGTATCGAGCACGTGGCGGCTTGTCGACGGATTTGCGCAAGATCCGGTTGAGCTCCTCCATGTCGACAGTGCTGGGTCCCTGGCGCGTCTCATCAGATTCCGCTTCAGAAGGGAGCTTGTCCTTGTCGATGTTGGGCTCCATGGTCGCCATGTTCGGAGTTGGACGTTGGGTAGTGACAGGCTCAGCGCCGGTTTCCATCGCTATCTTTGCTTGGGATGACTCGTGTTCTGGTGTTCTTGTCCAGGAAGGTTCTGGTCACGACGAAAGAGCTTCTCATATAGACGATTGGGTGTGGTGGATTGTACTACGTCATTTGCTATTTGTTGTGGACGTTTCCACCTAGCAATCAGGCAACTACATTCCCTTACCTCTTGTAGTTTGAACTTGCGGGAAAGATAACGTCATCGCATTTCGAAAAATTGCTACTGGGCGTTCACTGACAAAAGTGTATCGAGGGAAGTCTCTTCTTGCGGATACGCGACTTCACGGAGGGCAAGTGTTGAGACAAGTGAAGTGTGCGAAACGCTCGCACACATATGACATCCCGACGCTCCTCTACCTACGCGTGCACCACATCTACTCTGGTTCTAATCCTCTACCTACTCTTGCTCTTCAACTTTGTCCGGCTTCCTTAGATGATTCCTAACCCTCCAATCACCCTCACAATACCTCTCCAGCCTCTCCCTATGCCCATTCAGCCTCACTTCCAACCCAGAATCGACCCTAGCAGGAGCAGCAGGATTCTTCGCCAGATCTTCCAGATGCATCAAATACCCATCTATCACCGCCGCCTTCTCTAGATCACCTTCTGCCTCGCGGATAAAGCCATCCACTCCCTCATCTCTCAACGCGCGTGCTGTTTTCGAGTACAGGATCTTCTCGATACTCTCGGCTATGCTCAGTCGCATTTGTGTTCTTGATCGCATCATGTAGACCTTATCGAACGGGATGTTTAGCGCGGGAGAGTCGGGGGTTTTGGTATGGGTTCTAGATATATGTTCTAGGAAACTGATGGTGCTGCTTTGGTGCTTGTGGAGGGATGTGTAGTGCCTGAGACGGGCTTCGTTGATGCGTTGTCGATGCGTGTCATATGCGTCTTCTCTACCCTGAAGACAAGTAGAAAGCTCTTCCGATAACACCTTCTTCTCGTCTTGCAATCCCTTTACCGTATCCGCATTTTCTCTTAGAGTTCTCTTCTGTGCGTCTATGGTTTTTTGCAGGTACTCGATTGTAATGGCGAGGATGCAGATGAATATGTTTGGCAGGAAGAATGCAGGGGCCAACTCAGCCAAGATGAAGACATCGGTCGTGAAAAGGCCGGCGCGGAAGTGGAGCAAGCCGTAGATGGTGGGTGCCCAGATTGTAAACTGCACAAAAATGCTTCGGAGGTACTCAAGCGTGATGTAGCCAGCAAACCGTGACTTTAGAGGCACTTCCGTGGTTGTTGGGACGTCGGTATTCGTGGCAGAGGACTCGTCTCTTGTCGCTCTGTCATCAGCGTTCGGCTGGGTCTGATTATCTGGGTCCATAGTTGCAATTGAAGACATCGAGAAGACTACCCAATTAGACCGTTCCGTATGATGAGCTACGAACACTCGCGGAACGACGGAGACAATATACTAATGCAGTGTTTGTACGCAAGTAACGCACAAAGCGCTGCCCGGTTTGCGCTTCGCAATCCCGCAGTCTATTATTTCGGAAGCCAAACAAAGCCTAGAATTTTCGTGAAACCGGTCGCCAAAACTTGCGTACAATTGATCATCCTCTTCGACACGACTATTCGACAACCTCATCAAACCCCAGCCCATCCAAATTACCCAAAAACTCCATATTCCCCTCTCCCGCCATAAGCGCATCAACATCAATACCGCCACTAGTAAGATACCTCGCACTAACCCCCGTATTAATCCTCTGACTAAGCAAATGCTTAAGTTCCGCTCGTAGCGCCTGCATCTCGCCCTTCGTCATCTCACTCGCCTCCTTCTCCTTCTTCTTGCGTCCACTTCCCCTCCCCCTCTTGCCAGGCGCTTCCTTCTCAAACTCCTCGCTGTCGTAGTCTACGCCTAGATCTTCGGCTGCGCGGCGTAGTACGTCATCTTCGCTGTGTTTCTTTTCCTTCGCGATGACAGTGTCGGCGAGGCGTTTGGAGATGGTGGCGCGGGGTTTCAGGCGAGAGACGATGCGGCGGTCGATGTCTAGGGTGCGGATGAAGAAGGCGGTTTTCTTTGATTTGGGGGCGTCGCTGGCGCGGGCGTGCACTTTGGCAACGAGGCGACGGACGCCGCCGACTTCTTCGGGGGCGCAGATGAGGATGCTGGCTCCTGATGCGTCGGCGCGGGCGGTACGTCCCGAGCGGTGGACGTACGTGTCGGCGGCGCGGGGGAGATGGTAGTGGATTACTAGGTCTATCTTGGGAATATCGAGACCCCTGGCGGCAACGTCTGTGGCTACTAGGATTGATCCGGGCCGCTCTTTGAATCGTTCGATCGAGCGTAATCGGGCTTTCTGGGGCATGTTGGAGTGTAGGGGTAGAGCTGGAAGAGCCAAATTGGCTAGGAACGGCGTTATGCGACGTACTGCCGAGATGGAGTTGGTGAAGACTAGAGCGCGCTTCTTGGTGTAGAACATCAGTAGCGAGTAGAGGTAGAGATCCTTCTCGGGTCCAGCGCATTCAATGAGACCTTCCTGCAGTCTACTTGCCATCTGCGAAGTCGGGTTGGCATCGATGAACATCGGCTTCTCCTCGCGGAACTGAAGTTTTTTGAGTAGATACTCCATCGACTGTTGTTGGTTCATGAGATCGCCACCGCCATACTTCTGCTTTCCAGCGAGCTTGTGCTGCAGTTCCTTTCCGAAAGTGGCAGAGAACACAAGAGTTTGCCGTTGGGATTCCGGCGCTTCCTCAATATCGTCTTTCTCGTTAGGCTCATCATCGGGCTCTAGGACTTTCAGAATCTCTCCCATTTCCTTGAAGTGTCCTTGGCTCAGCAAACGATCAGCCTCGTCTACAACCAGGAACTTGATTTGCTTGAACTTGGGTAGCACTCCTGAGCCACTGCTCATGACTTCCCACAGTCGTCCTGGTGTTCCGACAACGATATCAGCCTTTTCTAGTTGCCTGCGTTGCTTTTGTACGGACAGACCACCTGTGATGGATGCGATGTATGGGGAGTCGAAATCGCCCTTCGCGCAAAGTGCGATCAGGTGATCGTTAATCTGATGCGCAAGTTCACGCGTTGGCGCAATGATCAACGCGATGGGCGCCTTGTCCTCGGGTTCCTTGGGCGTCGAACGAGCAGCAAGATACGTCTCGACGATTGGGATGCCGAAAGCGAGTGTCTTTCCTGAACCTGTCGAAGCCTTGCCGATAACATCCCGGCCAGACATGATCTCGGGTATAGTAGACGCTTGGATACTGGTAGGTTTCGAGAACTTGAGCTTCGCCAACGCACCCAACATCTCTTCGGAGAGGTCGAGTCTAGCCCATGCGCGGACGTCTGTCTCATCGTCGTCGTCATCGGCGTGGTTTGCCAATATATCCCAAGCGCCAGGTCCGAAGGTCTCGCCGTCTTCGCGATCTTCGATATCGGAAGGTTCGTCGTCCTCGGCATCCTCCTCCTCTTCGACCTCATCTGGCGTCGGCAGCTCTGCCTTGGCCTTTTCCTCTTCTTCCCTCTTGAGCTTTGCTTCCTTCGCCCTCTTCTTCTTCTCAGTCTTTGTCAGTTTCTTAACCTCCGGCTCGCCGTTGGTAGCAGTTGCGCCAGCTGAATCCTTAGCGTCTGCACCCTTCGTCTGCTTCAGAATCCCCGCCGGCGCATCTTCCTCATCGCTGAAGCCCTCCCATGCGACCTCCTCATCTGCTTCCAGCAATTTCTTTCCTACGCTCTCGTCTTGTCCAACCACCTTCTCCTCGTCAAAGGTAATCTGCTCCAAACGTTTTTGCTCGTCCTCCTCCCGTTGCCACGCTTCCTCGACATCCTGTGCCACCTCATCTTCCGTCTTTGTAGTCTCAAAGGTAAGATTGCCCGTAACAGGATCCTTCACAATCTCAACATCTTCAATCTCTTCAAGTCCGTAGAAACCCTCTGTATCCTCCAACCGATCGGGCATCTCCACAGTCTTCCATCCCAGCTCGTTGAGTTGGACTCGGCGCTTGGGTCTCGTGGACGGCGGAAGAGGTTTGGGGAAGTCGTCGAGTTTTTGACGTTTGGGTTTGTGACCCTTATGCGACGCTTGTTTCGGGGCGGGATTGGGGCGCTTCATGGTGGGCTGTGGTGCGATTGAGGTTTATCGTGGGTTGGATGCGCGCGCCGTGAACTTTTTGGAAAACTTGTCGGCCTTCGGGAGTCCGCTCGCCCCACTTTTGTTCTAGCCCACTTGCTCTTTCCCACACTTCACGTGCGAATGACTCGCACTCATGAATTGACGTTTTCTGGATCGGCAACGATGAGAGATACGCATAAGGCATAGAAAGAGCAGGAACACGTTGAAGAGAAAAATTGTTTCAGAGGTGGTTGGCACATCTTCACAGAAGCCTCACGGCCATTACATCGTCCTACCCGCGGTGCAAGAAATACACCCCCCACCAAATCTACATCTAAAGACCAGAAGTTCGACGTCAATCGACATCAACAACATCTACCCAAAATGGGCAAATCCTCAAAAGACAAACGAGACGCCTACTACCGCCTCGCCAAAGAAGAAGGCTGGCGCGCCCGCTCCGCCTACAAACTTCTCCAACTAGACGAAGAATTCAACCTCTTCGAAGGCGTAACGCGCGTCGTAGACCTCTGCGCCGCACCAGGAAGTTGGAGTCAGGTTCTCTCGCGCGTGCTGATAAAGGGCGAGAAGTTTGGGAGAGCAGGATGGCAGGATAAGCAGAAGAATATGCGGGATTATGTTTTGGGCGGTAGTGGGGAGAAGAAGGAGATGGAAGAGGGAAAGCAGGAGATGGATGTAGGAGGAGAGGGGGAAAAGAAGGTAGACTCGACACCAACCCTCACACCAAGAGAAGGAGTCCGCATCGTAGCCATCGACCTGCAACCCATGTCCCCCCTCGAAGGCGTAACAACCATGCGCGCAGACATAACCCACCCCTCCACCATCCCCCTCATGCTCAAAGCCCTCGACCCAGACACCTACGACCCCACGCACCCCACGCGTTCCTCCCCAGTCGACCTCGTAATCTCCGACGGCGCCCCCGACGTAACCGGCCTGCACGACCTCGACATCTACGTACAATCGCAACTCCTCTGGGCGGCCCTCAACCTCGCCCTATGCGTCCTCAAGCCCGGCGGCAAATTCGTAGCCAAGATCTTCAGAGGCAAAGATGTAGATCTGCTGTTTGCGCAGCTCAAGATCGTGTTTGAACGTGTGAGAGTGGCGAAGCCGAGGAGTAGTCGGGCGAGTAGTATTGAGGCGTTTGTGGTTTGTGAGGGGTTTTGCCCGCCCGAGGGGTTTATGGCGAGTTTGGAGAGACCGTTGGGGGCGGGGACGGTGTTGCCGCAGCCGCCAAAGTCAGATGATGCAAAGTCGGAGAAGAAAGTCACAAGTCGAGTTAGGGAGGATGGTGCGATTGAGATTGATCTGGGGGATGAGACGGATGACGAGGATGATGTTGAGGAGGGTGGTCGGCGGTGGATAGCTCCGTTTCTGGCTTGTGGCGATCTGTCGGCGTATGATTCGGATGCGACGTATCATTTGCCAAAGGATAGGGTTAGTCTGGATCCTGTACAGCCGCCTACTGCGCCACCGTATAAGAGGGCGTTGGAGATGCGGAAGTTGGCTGGTGGAGCGTATGGGAAGACGAAGGGAAGGGTAGAGAAGGTAGCATCATAGTAGAGGCTAGATACCATTGCGCTACCTTCAAACATCACTTAGCTATATCAGATCATGATCCAGTGGCATGTAAGACGACGTTGCCTTGCGGACACGGAACTAACGGCAGTCACGCGAATGAGAACATTTGAACTTGAAGCTTTACTTCTGTATACAACAGCTAAGCATATCCCCTTTTAGGTAGTCCAAGATGAGTAGTAGATGCTTCTCCCATATTGAATGAACATCGCTCCCACAAGATCACCTTAACCCCGAAATATGCCCAAAGCTTTTGGTAGTAAATAATGTCATCGCATCCCCAACATGATCATAAAAATGCCTAAGCACGCTCCCTGCGGCCACCATTGCCACCCTTGGAAACAATGTCGAGAATCATCTGGCGGGCCTCCTCGCAGCCATCTTTGGTACCGACAATCTCGATAGCCTCATCCTTGGCTTGGTCGCGGGGGACCTGAATCTTTGTGCCGGTCTTCTTGCGGAGATCGTTGATTGTGGCACCACCGGGTCCGACAACGAGCCTATGAGGTGTTAGTATGACTGCAGCATTGAAAGTGTTGAACGCTTGAGCTTACCTGTAGCTTCTTGGGTCGGGCAGGATCAGGTACCCAGTGGCGGAAGGCTTGGAAGCAGCCTCGATAGCCTGCTCAAGCCTTTGACGGGCCTTGGGAAGGCTCTCAGTGGGTCCACGCAGGATCCAGGGGATAGTGGCGGAGGTATCAGTGCCCTCTGCCACAGCGTTGTTGTCAACGATCTCCCATGAGTGCTCGTTGGAACCGGCAGTCGCATCGTCGGTGATCAAAGGAAGAGCACCGTTAGCACCCTTCCTAGCGCGTCCAGCCTCAGCTTGGGCAGGCTTCGCGGGCACCTGTTCACCGCCGTGGTCGACGGTAACCTTATGCTGGTTGCGGAGTTGCCTGAAGAACTGACCGTTGTCTGAGATGGCGTGGTGGAGGTGACGGGGGACCTGGATAGTTTCGCCCTCTTGGCCCTTGACGAGCTCAAGGATGTGCTCCTTGGCCTTCTCAACGGCAGCAGGCTCACCGGTGATCTTTACCTGACTACGGGCGGCACCAGTGGTAGTCTGCTTAGGAATGTCGAGCTGAATGCTGAGCTGCGACTCAAGTTGGCGGCGTGTCTCACCCCCACGGCCGATAAGCAGACGGTGCTTGTCAGGCGAGACTTCGATGGTCTCGGTGGTCTGGTTCTCCAGCGAGGAGGCCTGTGCCTTCAAAGCAGCAACGATTTTCTCAACCACACTCTTGGGACCCTCAACACGGATAGTCGTCTCATCAGACTCGGGGCGGGGGAAGCGCACCATACGAGCCAAGTCGCGCGAGTTGTCAGGTCCGCCAGCCGAGGTGACAATGGAGCGGATGTTGGCACCGCTGCCACCAATGAGGCTCCTGTGGTGCTTCCTGTCAATATCCAGAGTCTCGACGATGGTATCATCAAACTCGCGGGCACGCTGCTGCAAGATCTTCTTGGCCTCCTCAACAGCCTTCTTAGTACCCTTGAGCTTGATCTCCGCGCGGCCGGATGGATCAGCGGCATCACGCGCGCCGGGGACGTCGATCTGGCAACCAGTCTCGAGGCGGAGGTTCTCCATCTCGCGACCGCCTGATCCAATCAGGCGAGGAATGTTGCTCTGAGCGACCGAGACAGTGTCGTTGAAGGAGTTGTCCTTGATGTACTGGAGCAGACTAAGCACCTCGTCGCGGGCCTCATCGGCACCCTTCCTGGGTCCACGGATGATGACTTCATCCTGGTTCTGACCAGAACGAACGTTCTTCTGTGATGACGCATCTGCTGCCTCCTCGTCGTTCTGTGCTCGGCGGGGGAAGTTGATGCGTACACCGTAGCGGTCCTGCAGACGCTCTACCTGCTTGCCACCAGCACCGATCAGGTCGCGGTGGAACTGAGGCGCAACCTTCAAGGTGTGTGTAGCCTCGTCTTCGAGCTTCTTGGCCATGTCAAGAATGTCCTTCTTGCATTGCTGTGCCTTGGCGGAAGGTCCCTTTAGCTCGACCTTACCGTCGTTGATCTGAACATCAACGTCGTACTTCTGGCGCAGACGCTGAATGTTCTCTCCACCCTTGCCAACAAGATGGCTGGCGTACTTCTGGGGGTAGTCGAATGTAGTAACGTGGTTGCGCTCAAGCTCGTCCTTCTCAGCTTGTTCGATGAAAGCGAGAATCTTCTTGTTGAGCTCATCAACGGCGCTCGACGGTCCACGGATTGCGAAGCTGTTGTTTGAGCGGCTGTGAGGCTCCGGTCGTCGCTGACCAAACAGCGCCTGAACGGGAACCTGGTCGGGTGTAAGACCTTCTTGCTGTTCATTAACGAACTGCTCGATCTTGCGATGGAACTTGGGGTTAGACTCAAGGCCACGAGTATCGATTTGTGGTTGGTTCTTGGTCAGGCCCATAATGAATCGCTGAGCGTCTTGCAGACCTTGCTGGTATGCTTTGATCTCAGCGGGGGAGGGCCGGCCACGAGGAATGGCGTACTCGTTGTAAGGAGCGTCACCCTCGTAGACGAGAATCAACTCTGGCGATTGCTCGGTCTCGTCAGGGAAGACAATGTGAACGCCATGGTCTTGTCGGACCTTTGGTGCATTCTGCTGACGCAAGAACTGATGGTAGAAAGGATCGACGTTCATGGTCGCGAAACGGCTAGGTGGGTGCGACTGGAAGACGCTCATGATGTCGCCACGAGCCTTCATGCTGTTCTTTCCGTCGCGAGCGTAGATTTCCCATCCAGTTGGGGCATCACGGTCTGAGGGTACGACAATGCTGGCCTCGTGCATGCGCTCAAGGTCAGCAAGGGCCTTGCGTTGACGCAGGTAGCGAGTCAGATTGTGTGCGTGCGCCTGTGCGTTGGGACCCTTGTGCTCACGGGCAGCATCCGCAGTAGCCATGGTCATGCTAGCAGCAAGGTCCTCAAGCTTGTTGATACCCTGCTCGATCTTGTTGGGCGGGCCGACAATGTAGACTGTCTCGCTGTCGTCGGAGCTCGGGGGCATGACAATGCTGCAGCCAGTCTCCTCCAAGAAGTCATGGAGAGAGTGGCCCCGGTCACCAACGATGAACTGATGCCTGCCGCGTTCGATGGATCGCTGCTCGATGGCCAACTGCTGGCGGAGTTGCTGAGCGCGGCGCTCGAGCTCAGCTTGGATCTGCTGTGCAGCGGCGCGGTCACCAGAGACTTGGATGGGGAAGTTGGCCTGGGGAGCGAACTGGATGGGCTGGCCGCGAGTAGCCTGGGGAGGTGCCTGGGACTGCCAAGTGTGGTACTGCGGGATCTGGATGTTGACGTCGCGGCCCTGGACAAGCCTGTCGGTGTGGACGTTGTTGGGACCTGCGAGGAAAGGATAGAACTCGGCAGGGATGTCCTTCAGACGCAGGTTGACAGTCGAGGTGCGTTCGTTGACGATGGCATCAATCTCGCGACGAGCCATCTCAGCAGTCAAGGCATTGCCCTCAATGTGAACATTGACCACGGTATCTTCATCCTCGCCCGGCTCGGCCTTGGGGACCTGGATGCGGGCACCGGTACGCTTGCTGATTTCCTGGATCTTGGAACCTTGACGACCGATGATGTGGGCGCGAACGGAGGCGGGGACGGGGACATCGACGGATTGCTGGCAGATGTTAGTTTGGTTAGAGTGGAATTGATGGGTGACGTACCTTGGAGCCGACTTCATTGGCGACTTCCTTGAGAGCCTGCCTGACCGCTTCAACCGGACCGGTGGCCTCGAAGATGAGAGCTCCCTGGCCCTGCTTGTAGTCGAGCTTGGCCTTGGAGCGCCTGTTGATGTCGCGGACGATCTCGTTGATGGGCTTCTTCAGCTCACCGCGAGGGGCGACCTGGTGGGCAGCAAGGGAGATGCGCTCAGTGTGTTTGCCGGGGATGTTCATGGACGGGAGGGCGGGGCCACGGCTGGGGGCAGACGGGGCAGGCGCGCTGCCATTGACGCCGTTGGAGGTGACCGAGGCAGGCTTCTTGCCCCAGGTGGGCGCGACAGGAGCCTGAGTGCGCTTGGCGGGACCGAGAGCCGGGAAGGCCTCCTCAGACGACGTGTTGAGGGCAGGCTTCTTGGAGGCAGGTTGCTTGCCAGCTGCCTTCTCGCTGAGCTCGGCAGAGGGGTGGGCAAGCTCATCCTCGTCGGGGACGTCCTCGACAGTGACATGGTGATCTTCGACGCCATGATTCTGCATGAGCCTCTGCGCCGGGGTCAGACCGTCGTCAGAGGTAGCAACTGCTTCGGATGCCATGATTGAGTATAAACCGTTTCGAGTTGACCAAAGGGTGTTCGCGTGGACGGTGGGTGGGCAGCTTAGCAGCGTGGAGCCAGCTTGACGTTGACGTTGGGATTGAGATTTCGGTGGGCGGTGTACTTCTTGTTCTGGGGGTGGAGAGTTAGTGGGTGGTTGAGAAATAAGAGCCGAAGTGTAGAAGCCCTCGCTTTCTCGCTGCAGCGCTTTACCGGTAGTGCGGGTACCAAGTAATGCAACCGTGGGATGGGCCTGTTGTCACTCGGAGCTTACCAGGAAATAGCTTACAGGGTCTTGATGCCGTTACTCAGCAGGCCATAACGTGACTGGACGGGCGGTGCGGGTTCAATTGATGTGGAGACGACTGCTACGGTTGCAGGTGTCGTAAGCGGTAGTGCAATGGGAGAGAGAGCACAGGTGGCCAGAAAGCTACTCGAAGGTACTCGAACTTCCCTTTGGTCGGTGTTGGACCCCTGCGAAGCCGCCCCACCCGACTAATTCCAATGGATCCGTCCCGTTGAGCCTAGCCCTGGAGGGCCGCTAACCTCCACACCTCGATAATTGCAATCCACTCCTCGCATTCGTTCATCTGTATTGCAACTGACTGGATACTATGCGCCTGCGATATGGTTTTCGGTGGAATGAATAATCCAGCGCATCCCAGCGCGCACTATATGCTATCGGAACAGATATTCACGACCTCGGTATGGTCGCCAATATCCTCTTCTCAACCACGCATGGACAAACCATTGGCTTCTGAATATATGTCGCCGATTCTGTAAACTCTGTGGGCATTATCAAATAAACAGGAACAAACGGCCGATGGACTATAGCCACCGGAAGCTACCACATATCTCTGGTAAGCTTCGCATCTCAACAGAGCATAATCAAGAAGAAGAATTTCCATACCGCCGCCCATATAACCAGGAATGTCAAAGATAGTAACAAGAACACCCTCTCCCTCAAATTCACTCCCATCTCAAATCCCCTTCTGCCCCTTCCTCGCCCGACTCTCCCAAGTAATATACCCATCCGGTTGATTCTCCTTAGGCATATGCTGCGTCCACTTGCCGCCCAAAAACCCCACACTATCATCCTGACTCGTCCTCGCCTTCCAATAACACCAACTCCTGCCCACGCCACCCCCCTCGCCCTTCGTCAGCGCCGTAAACCCGTCTAAGCACTCCTGCGTGAGCGGTATCCAGCTCCATAAATGGTGTGCGAATTCGTTGTCGATGTTCACTTTGAAGATCCAGTCAATGGGTTTGTTGTCGTGGCCGGTGATGGTGTAGGTGAAGACGGTGGCGCTGTCGGAGAAGATGGGGTTGCTGCCGTGGATGGAACAGAATTGGCGCATGGCTTTTTCCCATTCGGGGACGTCGGGGTAGTGTTGCTGGGCGGCGTTGCATTGGTCGCCGCGGCGGACGAGGGTGGTTGTGTTGGTGTCGTGTGGAGGGGTGGTCAGGGTGAATGGTTCAGACAGGACTGTTGCTGCGAAGGCGGCGAGGAGGAATGCCATGGGTAGATGCATGGTGTGGATTAATCTGACTCTACCTTTCGAGTGGGCGCGGGTGTGGACGTGGACGTGGGCAAGCAAAGGTGCATAACGTGAAAGACGTGTAGTTTGTCTTGTTATATCCTTCAACACCCTGCTTGTGTATTCCAGCCAACCAATAGACAAGAAGTTCCAAGGAGGCGTGTTGCAAGGACAAAGAGACGACTCGGATGTCCTTCCGGTTATCATAAAGGAATGATGCCGATGCCATGTCACATGGAAAGCCCTATGCCTGTATCCGGCATGATCGAGAGACAGTTTCACGATGCGGCGTCGCAAAGATAAAGAAACGACCCACTCGTCCCTTCAACCGAACAAAGCGCCGTAGTGCAACACGCGTCGACGAAGTCAACACTGCCATGAGATTAAGATATTCAAGGCAGGCTATATCAATGGGATCCCTGCATGAATGTGTATGCACTCTATTAAGGTATTGCAGCACCCGTCCGGCAATCAAACAAGATCGCGATCTTTCACTTCTCGTTCTAATATGTCGAGATCCAGAGATAAAGTACAGAAAGACGCTAAGACGCAAGACCGATGTGAGGAAGAATAGGGTACCAGGCAAAGATCCACGATACCCTCTCTACCATCTCTACCAAGTCCACATTATCCCAACTTCTTACAAAAAGTGCCACCAAATCCCTCAATCACACAACGTATTTCACCACGACCGGAAAAATATGCCTTCCGTATCCAACAACAAACGCATCTCGCACCTCACATACCCCCTTCACACGTCCAAAAACAGCCTTACATCAACAAAGACGGTCAACGTGGCGCAATAACGACCGCCGCTATATCATCGTATCCTGAAACACGGGGTGAACTGGGGAAATGTGTGTATAAAAGACCCCTCGTCACCTGTAAACCATGTGAAGAACCAGTGCGATTTGGTAGTATCTCGCATTTATAGACGTAGAGATTTATACTACACTACAACTACAACTACACATCCCATCACCCGCCCATCGACCCCCACGACCGATTCTAACGGTAAAAGCCCGCCGCGTCATCTCCACCAACAGGGGGCGCACTGGGTGCTTGTCCTCCAGGTCGATATGGAAGGTAACCTTGAGCAGGCGGTGCGGGGCTAGAGGTAGCGCCAGGCGGCGCAGGTGGTGCATATCCAGGCTGTGTTGGTGGGTATCCATAGCCTTGCTGAGGCGGCTGTTGCGAGTAAGGGTCAGATGGAGGCTGTTGTTCTTGTGGGGCTTGCTGTGGCGGAGGTGATGAGAGCTGCTCGTATGGGTTTTGCTGTCCTTGTGGTGGGCCTTGGGGAGCGCCTTGCTGTGGTGGGTAGCCGCCTGTTTCATAGCCTTGTGGTGGCTGGCTGGGAGCGTGGAAAGAGTGGCGGTTGTCCACTGGTGAGTCGTATTGACTAGTCGCTAGCTCCTGGGGTGCGTAGCTCTGCGGTCGCCCTCCTACTGGTACTCTTCCTGGAGGCAGTGTGTAGGGGTCTGATGGCGGTCCCGGTTTCGGGGTTTGCTGTGTCCGTTCATTCGGGGGAACCATGAAGAAAGCAGGGCTTGAGCCTACGGGTGGTACTTGGGAAGGAGGCCCATGTTGCTGAGGTCCTCCACCATAAGCATAGCGGCCCGGATCTTGGTGTGGGGTAGATGATACAGGCGGGTATCCTTGGTAGTTCGAGGGAGGTGGTGCATTGTAGCCGCCATATCCAGGACGGCCGCCGTATGCGGGTTGTTGGGGCTGGGACATGGATGCCTCCAGCATGGACTCGTAGTCTCGACGAGCCTTGATGAACTTCTCGTTTAACTGTGTAAAGTCATCTAGTAGAGTTAGCGCTGATCGCGAGACTTCGTATAATTAACCTACCTTTCTTCTGCGAGTACTTCCCGATAAGCTCGATCAACTTGGGCCGAATAGCCAGCGTTGAATGGTAGAGCTCGGTAATCTCCTCGTTGTCTCGCGCATCGCCCGCGCCTGGCTGTGAGCTTGTGCTCAGCAGCGCAAGCAGTTTCTCCACATTCCTTATTTGTGCAAAGACCTCAGCCTCGTTCTGTGCCTCCCTCTCGAGCTCCTCGCGCGTCGGATCTTGCAGCTTCTCCACGTAATTAAGCGGGAAGATACCTGTCTGCCCGCGTAGCGATCCCTTCCACCAGTCCTTGTATACCGATTCGAGTACGGCGATAATGTCACCCTTACGGAACTGTAGCTCACCGGGTTCGGATGGTTGGAAGTCGAAGAGAGCTCGTACACGTGAGACGGTCGCTGCAGTCGTACCTGACGGCAGGGGTTGCGAAGGCTGTTCGGGCTGGGCACTGGGAGTAGATCCCCCCTGTTGGGGCGTGTTGGACTTGGCGGCCGTCGGCGCTGCGCCCTTGGACTCTCGTATCGACATGGCAAGCGCCATCTGTAGCTCCTCTTCCTCTTTCTGGCGTTCGACGTCGGAGATTTGCGTCTTCTGTGGCTTGGAAGGCGCTCGGAGGTTGGGGTCTAAGACCTGTCAGTATTGTACATGGCACCGCTAACTCCCCAACTCACTTTGTGACTTCAACTTCATATAGGCATTAGACATGATTCCCAGGTCAGGGTCGCGGGCGAACATGTCGCTCCACTCTTGCATGCGCTCCAGTATCTTGGCCTTGACCTGCTGATGTGTGTTGCGGTCGTTGGCAAGCCTCAGCAGCGCTTCTGTGAAGCTCCGCGAGGCAAGCTCCTTGTGCATTTGGATTCCACAGTTCTGGCTCAGGGCGTTGGCCAGCTCGAGGGTGTATAGTTGTACGTTCGCATTTCGGTGTGCTAACCGCCTGATCATGGCGGCAACCGCATCTTTGGCGCCCGTGTCGGACGATCCAACCTTGTCGCATACATCCTGCGTGGTAAGTTAACATCTGTTGCATATGCTGGAATGTAAGGCGCGTGGTCGTGGCTGGACGGATGTTGCGACATCTGCCCAACTCGCCGCCCAAGGCATCGCGAGTGCTGACCATACCAGAATGTATTCCCAGTTCTCACTCGTGAGATTTTCGTCCGTGGCTTTTACGACAACATCGTCGAAGATGTTGGATTGCGCGCGAAACATGACGTCTGCCTGCTTCCAAGTGTCTTGGGACTCGGTATGGGGAAGCTCTCCGGGGGCGCGGGTGCCTGGAGTCGATACGCGAGTTGAGGTGAAGGTGGTAAGTTGAGAAGGGCGGAGGGCGAGCGAGTAGGTCGTAAATGCGCGCGAGATACTAAGGGTAGTTTCGGGGAAAGGCCGTGTTATGTGTTATAGGGAGAGTGAAAGTCGTTCGTGTCGCAGTCAGTCGTATGCAACCGGGCTTAGAGCTCCCCGCCCAATGACGACGATGTGGCGGCCCTTACTCAGCCACAATGCTCGGGTCGCAAATTCACCAAGCAAGACATGTCAACGCCCATCACAATATACGCCCCTGAATATCGATCGATTGTGAGTACACAGGAAGAATATTCATATTCGACTTTTCTATATGCCGAGATTGCCACCTCCGGCCAAGTTTGTAACCCCAAATCGTATAGACACTAAAATTGCACACATTGTATGAGATAGTCGTAAGAGATGCGCTTCCTTCTGTAACCCAAGAAATCTGCCAGATCGTGAGATGGGATGTATGCCTACATCGGCACTCGGAGTATTTGAAACAACATAAATAATGCGCTCGCGAATATGAGCAGTTGAACAGGATATGACGCGCTTGCTAATTCGCTCGACATTGCTCGTTGTGTAGAGCAGCAGTATGAGGCTTCGACCTTTGCATACTGACTGCCGAGCAGGGGGTGGTACCGCGACACGACCATGAGGGGCGGGTGGCTTCGAGCTGCCACTGGGGCTGGATATGCGAACTTGTGAGCCTCCACCACGTGCGTCTGTTCATCGTTGTGCGCCATTTCGTCACCTATAATTCCATCGTCTTGCCATACCAATCGGCGAACGAATTCGTGCTCGTGTTTGACGAATCGCGGCCGTTGGTCTGCGCATTGTCCGTACCTAAGTTCCGGTGTTAAGAGACATTCATAATGAAATAAGAAACTTCACAGACCACCCTTCTTCCGCCTCTCTTCTGCCCTTGCTTTCCTCGCCGATTGTACCAGTGGCGCTAATGTGCCTAGCGGTTCAGCGGTCTGGATGAAGGGGTGCTGCAACTTGTTAGCGACTATCGACGACGACAAGCAATTACGATGTACTTACCACCAGAAGATCGTGAGCACTAGCCCGCTTGTCGGGGTCGACCTTGAGCGAGAAGCCCAAGAAGTCACGGAACACTGGCGACAAGGCATGTTCCTCCTTGATCGTCGGTGTGCCGTTGGTCGCGATGAGCCACAGTGCACGGAGTGGACTTTCATTCAGGTACGGCGGCTCTCCCTCGATCATCTCGATGGACATGATACCCAACGACCAGATGTCGACCTTTCGGCCGTACTCCTTGCGAGTGACAACCTCGGGAGCCATCCAGTAGGGGGTACCTACCATGGTCGTGCGCTTGTTGTGGCTTTCGTTGATTTGCGCGCAGAAACCGAAGTCGGCTGTGAAGTGTATTAGACTTGATAGGAGGTGGCGGGTTCGAATTCAACATACTGAGCTTGATGTTGCCTTCTTGGGAAAGCAGGATATTGTCCGACTTGATGTCTCGATGAATGACGCCCTTGGAATGAAGATGTTGCAAGCCGTGGAGGGTCTAAAAAATTAGCGGGGTTCTCCGAGCGGGAACTAAAGACTCACCTCTCTGCACACAGCAGCTATTTGGCCTTCGGACATGATGTTGAAAGTAACGACATCCGTCAAACTTCCACCCTCCATGTACTCCATAACCACCCACAGATCGCCTCTGAGCAGGAAACTGTCCATGAAATTTACAATGTTCTTGTGCTTGCTGTCTTTCATGACCAAAATTTCGTTGATAATCAAGTCTTTCTTAGGCTGCTGCTCGAGATTCATCTGCTTGATGGCTACACACTTGTTGGTGCTGTTCTCATAGGCCATGAAAACACCACCAGAAGCACCCTGACCGATCTTGCTGAGGTTGCGGTATCTTTCCCGGGGATCGGCATTGGTACAGATGGCATTGAGCTTGGCCACGATATCCGGTCCCTGGCTCTGCCTCGGCCTTTGGCGTGGCCGGGGCGCTGGGCCAACACGAGCCTGTTGCGATGGTAATGGAATGTTTTGGGGATCCGATTGCTGGGCAAAGACCTGTTGGGGCGTCGGCTGGGACATCTGCATCTGCGGCTGCTGCTGCGGCGCAGGGACTACAGGTGGTGCGTAATTTGGTTGCGGGGCTCTTTGGCTAACGCTCCTCCCTAGAGGTGCCTTTGGCTGCTGCGTGGTTGCCATGGCCATGGCTTGTTGCTGCTGCTGCTGGTATTGCTGGGCGGGAGAGATCGGGGTCGAACTGGCTGGGGAATCAAATCGCGGCGGCGTTCCTCCCGTGGTGTTGGATCGGGTGCGGGACATTGCAGAAGAGCCATTGGGGCTCTCTGAGGGAGTGGGGTGCGCATAGGCAGCCTGGGGGTAGTCGTTCTCGTAGCGAGGGGTCTGGTGCTGGGTGATGATCGGACTTGGGGCCGCGGGGGCAGGCCTGTTTGGCATGGGCGCGGCGGAACCAGCAGGAGGACCTGGAGGCTTGGGCGCTGGCCGGCTGGGCACGAGAGCTGCAACATTGACTGGAGGAGAGTTAACGACGGGGGAGGTCAGGCTGCGCGGAACGGGAGGAGGCGCACGCGGGTTTTCGAAGCTAGACTGGTCGTTCCGTGGGAATCGCGGGCTCTGCGGGGGACTGAGCGGGGGCTGGTTGGAGCCGTAGTTTGCAGTCTGGGGCACAATGTTGGCCTGGTACGCGTATCCCTGAGGCTGCGTGGGGCCCATCTTGTCCCAGATGGCGTCCTCCTCGTTCTTCTCGGCATTGTCCTTGTAGAAGTTGACCACGTCCATGACGGCCTGGGGGTGCTGCTTCTGCTCCTCCTGCGAGATGCCATTTTGCTGGAGCATGCGCTGCCACTCCTTGGGGAGGCCCTGATCTGTTAGCACACATCTATCAGCAATGAGGGGCTACCCACCGTGTACTCGCCCGTGTGGTTGTCGATGCTGACGTGGGTGACGTGCATGGGGTTCGTGGGCGTCGAGATGGTCGGGCGGCGCGGCGAGCCCAGCATGCTGCTCATGAAGTTGGAAAAGGTGCCCTTCTTCTTTGCGCCGCCCGAGAGGCGCTTCTTGGCTGCATCGCCGCTGCCGTCGCTGTAGCGGTTCGTCTTGCTCGACGTGGTCGAGGGCGGGGTCGTCGTGGTGTCCATCTTGGAGGTGAAGGAGCGCGACTGGCGCAGGTAGCGGTTCTGGGCAGGCTGGTCGGTGTACGAGTGCTGGAGGGCGGGCCGCGGCTGGCTCGAGGCGTTCAGAGCTTCCTCGACGATGCGGTCGAAGGGCTGGCCGACGTGGACGGGTTGCAGGTCATAGGCATGCGGGTTGGGGGGCTCGTAGACTGGCCGCAGGGTGTGCGAGGGCGAGCGGGAGAGGCCTCGCGCTGGCGACTGCGACGAGGATGCTGCAGGTGCTACGCCAAGATTCGGCTGGAAGTAAGAGGCGGCGCCTATGGAGTAAGGTCAGTATCGCAGGCACGGTAGGAACACAGGAACACCACGCACTCGGCGCACGCTTCAGCGTCGTCGGGCCCTTGTTCAAATAGGCTATTGGCGGGCCTCGCTCTTTCGACGGCCCTCTCTTGGTCAGCCTCGTGGGCCGCGTTGATGACTTGTCGTCCATTGCGGGCCTGCAGAGTGTCCTAGTCAATCAACGTCACACCTCGAGCCTGCGCAGCCGAGGGGGGCCAGGCCGGAAGGGGAGAAGAGAGAGGATGGGCGGCGCCGTGGGAAGCTCGCTGTCGCTGGATACGTGGAGAGGGGATGCACGGCAGAAACAGGTACAGACAGAAGTGATCGCAGCAGAAGCACAGATGGATCTGGCCGACTCTCCAGGGCTGGTTTTGCCGTGCTCAAGTCCTAGCTAGCGACTCTACCACCTAATCTCCACCAGGCCAGCTATACCTCCACTAGACTCCGAATACGTCTGTTTCAGGACGTGTTTCCTCTAATTTCTCAACGGCCTGCCGCCGCTGACTGAAGCCCGCCCTCTGCCCGTTGCGACGCAGCCCCCCGACTCATGCGCGCCCGCATTTGACGCCCAAAGAAGGTGTGGCGATATGCAGTAGCTCATGTCACGTCGACGTCTACATAGTACATTAACAAGTCGATGTCTTGTCTATTCTCTTCGCATTCATCTCCGTGCAATGAATTCCCATATGGCGTCGAGGACTGAACTTGCCCCATTGACAGCGACCCCGACCCAACACCAGCCACGCCGTAAAGTCTATTCTTATACCTGCCATCCCATCGCGCCTTCCCTGGTAGACGCTCTCACTCTTGGTCGACGTGCGGCTCTTCCCGGCGTCGCATCTTTCACATGCTCGGTACCTGCTACCAACACCGATGCCCAAAACACCACCCATCCTATCGCGTCTCCCGGGCAATACGCGCGATCATTACCTCACCATGGAAGCTTCACTGCAGGGCAGACGCGTTTTGTAAATCGACTGGTAATGCCATGCAAGGCAGCGCCCGAGCTCCGAGACAGCCTCTTTCCCCCCACATCGCGCTATCTGTCGCTACGACTCCGGCCGCAGAGCACAGCGTCACGATAGCCTCAACCTTCACCCTCATGAAACACGCCACGCACGTCTCCTCTCCCACATGCAGGTCGCCGTGATACAGCATCCAACCTGCCAGCCCAAAGCACGCGAGACAGCAGTAAGTCATGCGCCAACAAATACTAATCCACCTGGGCAAGAACATGAAATGTCCAGGCAAGGAGCACGGCATCGCTCAACAACTCCGACCAGGCTCGCCTAGACGCTCCAAAACCAACGTTGCACGAACAACTCACTCCCGCTTTACGAGTCTACGAGTAATGGTCATGCAACAAGAGCCAGCATATCCCGAGCGCCGCGGCAACGGCCCATCTCCCGTTCTTCTAACGCACCCGGCCACGGCACTTTCCCCCGTGCACAACAACGCTCCTCTGAGCATCTAGGGGTTTGATCAGCCCGCCACAAAACTGCGCAAGGCTAACACACGCCACGTGAAATGATACGAGTCTGTCGATCTATGTCAGCTCTCCGGCGCTCTTCGAGTCTGGATTCATCTGTGAAGAAGCCCGAAACAGCCACATCGTGAGCTATGACGATCACCGTCAAACATGCTGTTGGTCGTGCTATTTTTGCTTCTTCGATGTCATGGCTTCAACGTTCGGTTGTCGGCACGCTTTTACATCAACACCACACGCATCTGTAGTCGACGCGATGTAACGGCGCGTCTGTTCAAGACGCATTACAGCAACACGGTAAACACAAGCCTTCTACACATTCAACCCGCATCGCGCTCAGGCTTGGCATTCTGCGAAGACTTTGCTTCTTGAATAAGCATCATGATCATGCATGTCGACAGAAATGAGGCTTGCTCGACTCCTTGCTGTCTTTTCCAAATAGATGGATTCGTGGGGGTTACGGACTTCGCAAGCATGAGGTATAGTAATCAGGTTAGAATCTACACTGTACACAAACCTGTCAAGAACATCATCAATAATCAACCTTAGGCATTATTAGACTAGTCATTCATTTGTATGCCTGGGATGCATGTACAACGCGCATTCCTTATCTCATCAGTCTTCATGTTTGCATGCGCTCCTTGTCCGTGCCGCCCTCATCACCCCAGTCAATGCAACTGTGGCACAGCAATCTTGCACTGCTCTCACTCAACGACCCGGTGTAGGGATTGACACTTGGAGCACCACCAAAGCTTGCGCTCACCCCTTCCGCAAACTGCGAACGGGTTGCTTCGTGGAACAGAGCCTGTGGGTGTTTTGACTACTTTGCTCGGCGTAGGCGACGTCGCAGTAGAACGTCCTCCGAATCCTAAGAACCATGAGGGTAATGTGAGGGGTGTACCTGCTGCCGTAGAAGTCCTAGGGCCGCGGATCGGAGAACGATGTGTGGTCGGCGGCTGAGTGTTGCGGGGATCTTCTTCCATGTCCTCGGTGCGATCGCCCTGCTCGACGCCCTCAATCTTCACGTCGATTTCTTCGCTGTCGTCTTCCATGTCCTCGTCTTCATTGTCATCCTCCTCCTTGATCTCGTAGTCAAAGTAATTTTCGTCCTCTCCTCCACCAAACACCGACTTCGTAAGATCTTGACGTCTCTGCTTAGCCCACTGGTCAAGCTCGTCACGTATATCCATGAGCCAACGGGGCGCATATTTGCCCTTGAGCTGACATTCACGTCGTAAGATGACCTTGTAAACGTTTCCGGCTTCGCGTCTCCAGAAATCCACGTCCTCCCAGTTATCCTCGGTGGTGATGAAAAGTATGCAAGACCTGAGGTGGAAGTATGATGGAATCGTTGGGTCGCTGAGGCGATTAGCATTGCGATTCTCAGATATATGGCTAACAACACTTACCACAATAGTTTTCCAATTGCTTCCACACAACCGTCTCAGTCACCGTTGTGGAAGAGCGCTTCTGCATCCTCAAAGGCCCTCAAGGTCCTGACGTAAGGCTGGAACCTCGGCCAGTGCGCCTGCCAGTCCGGCACTTTCGGGTGTGTCATGCTTGTACTTGTTGGTGGGGTTAACGAGATTTGAAAGTAGAAGGAGTAAGTGTAAGGCAGGAGCCCTGGAGTGCAGTAAACACTGTAGCGTCCTTTACTCAAATGCCAAGCATTACAACCCTGACAAAGCTCGAAGAGCGAGACGAAAATGGAAAGAGCAAGAAGTTACTCGTCTTACTCTCACTCCTCATTGTCATCAAAGCCTTAAGGCTACTAACCGGAAGTTCAGTGTTTAAGACAAAGCCAAGAAAAAACAGACTTCTTAATCACACATCTTTATCACCTATCTTGATTATACCTGGTAAAACTACTTCTTTAGGACGCTTTCTAATATTACTTCTCAATTCTACTTCTTGATCCAACTTGTCGATCCTACTTCTCAATCCTACTTCTCGATTCTACTTCTTGATCCAACTTGTCGATCCTACTTCTCGATCCTACTTCTCGATCCCACTTCTTCAATACGGCTTTGAGATTGCATGACTACTTATTGCAAGCAGTCTCGTGTTTACGATCACGACGGGCGCTTCGAGGATATGTATGCACATGAGCTCCGTATGAAGATATGATCGCGAGAAGATCTAATATCTATTAACAGCGGGACTGATCTGAGAAAGGTGTATTGTCAGGTGTAATTCTATGGTTTCAAGACAAGATTTGTTTGTAGAGGATTGCATAGTAATTATATTTTTTCACGTAAGTGTGTACAGATTATTATATTCTCTGATCGTGTAAGAAAGTCGTGATGGTACCTCACCCTGTGTGTTCTATTGGAGATGATAGCCGACTGTTGCTCCCACACCTAACATAGCTTTGCTCTTCGCTGCGGCAAGAATATCAGTAAAGCCCCAGTTCGTAAAAAACTGTTTCAACATTCATGAGAGATTGCTGTGAGACGGCTTTACTCGCAAGGATGACCTAGGCATGAGAACAGCAAGAATCGACAGATGAGGCTTTACAATGTCCCCTTCGCATCATCTGCTTCTCATCGAACAAGACATATCGCACGCAAGGAACAAACACACGCATACAGACACAGCAACATCTCATGTTTTTGTGTCCATCAATTGAACTTCGCACCTATCCTACTCTAGCCCCTTTCCAACCCTTCTTTTCCCCTTCCCACATTCCCCGGACACGACAAAAAATCCCGTATCATGAACAGCTGTCGTACCTACAGCAAGAAAAACAACAACTCCTCTTCTCATCATCAATACGTGCGTGACATCCAAGAAAGACTCGACGCAGACTTTCCAACGTCTAATATTGGACCAACGACCTGGGATAAGAAAGAACAAAAACCCCAAAACCCCTTTCCAATGCTTGCGAGGGCCCTGTTGCCAACCCAACTATGCCGCCTGAATCGAGTGGTGAAACTTGTGGAAAAATTTATATGTATACGGTTAAAGAGTATGCGCTGACCAGTGAACTAGGGTTGAGGTCGTGAGGCGCTGAAAGAAAGTAAGGCTGTGGTGGTGTGAGGCGTGGGCGCGGACAGCTGGTCAGCCGCGACAGGCGGCATCTATGAGTAGTACCGCGGGCAAGGTGAGTCGACTAGGGTAATGGCAGACCACTGATCAATAAGACACATCTCAGTTGCTTCATGCTGGATCTTTGGAGGCGTCATCCGGTGGTGGCTCCGTCTTTCCCTCCTCCTGATTTTGCAAGAGCCGTGCTTGTTCGTCGGGAATATCGCCCTGTTCATTTTCCTCTCCAGCCATCGGTTCTTCTGATCGCATGATCGCTTCGTCGACCTCCTCCGAAGGGTTGGGCATTGGCGCTTCGCCTGATGGCTTGGTGTTGGCCTCGTCGGCACTGTGCTTGCCCCCGTGGAACCAGCCACCCTTCTCCCATTCTCCGGGTTGGTAGAGGCAGTCGTGGCGAATGTCTGTGTCGACGATAGCAGCCATGAGTTTGTTGAGCCGATCGAAAGAGATGGGCTTCAGGATCCATGCATCGAATCCGGCGTCGATGTAGCGTTGGCGGTCGCGCTCGATCAGAGAGGCTGAGACTGCAATGATGGGGACGCGGCCGCAGAGGGCGGCTCGGGCTGAGTAGATGTCGGTGTGTAGTTTTTCGAACGATCTTATCATCTTGGTTGAGGTAAGTCCGTCGACGATTGGCATCTTCAACAATGTCAGTAAACAGGGCAGGTTTTCAAGAGCACTCTACTAACCTGCATATCCATCAAGACAACATCAATGTCTCGTGAATTGTCGCAGTATGCCGACGAACATTCCTCGCCATTGACGGTGAGATGGACCTCGTGTCCAAGCTTTTCTAATCGTTTCTTGACAATCCTACTATTCACCGGGTCGTCTTCGGCAACGAGTACGCGCATGTGGTCCGAAGTCAATTTCTCCGGTTCCGCAGACGGTTGTATCGGCGTGTCGCCCTGTACCTCCCCAAGAACGCTTCCAGGCTTGGGCCGAGGATCTACCGGACTGTCGCCGCCTTCATCAGGCATCTTCAAGGCCGTGATTGGGGCACCCGAGCCAGGTACGGTAACTTCACCTGCGTGATCGGACTGCATGCTTCTCTGGTGTGGAGGTACAATAGGCTGGCTGCTGATGTATTCGAGGCTCCTAGACCTCATGCGTGCGGCGCCGGGATCAAGACTATTGCGTTTCGTTAAGGTCGGTCTCAGAGAGTGTGCGCTTGGGCTTGCATCGCCTCTGCCGATCATGTGCGGCTCTTGTATCGCGTCGATAAGTCTGTCCACATCACTCCTCTGACTCGACCCGCTCTTGA
Source organism: Alternaria sp. Ai002NY15 (assembly GCA_023758125.1). Lineage (NCBI taxonomy): Eukaryota > Fungi > Ascomycota > Dothideomycetes > Pleosporales > Pleosporaceae > Alternaria > Alternaria sp. Ai002NY15. The sequence goes on along the minus strand of JAFVLO010000007.1, from coordinate 764,378 downwards.
AGCTGCGTAGACTAGTCTTGCTCGTCAGGCTCTCCGCACTAGATCTTCGAATGACCACACCACTCGCCCCACCACTACCACTCGAGCTACTCTTCCTCTCGCTGTCGGAGGTGTGGCGTGATAGACTTGGGGCAATGAGAGTCCGTTCGCCTTCATCGGGGCCAGGCAGGATGCTCGATAAGGTACTGTCCGGTTGGGGTGTGATACTACCAGCTGGAGAAGCCTCTGCCGTTGTCACGGCTTCTACCTCGGCATCTGGAAGGTCGAACGGGAATTGTACGACAAACCTCGTGCCTTTGCCCTCTTCGGATCGAAGCCTCAATTGTCCGTTCATATTCCTGATGATGCGGCCAACGACGGCCAGACCGAGACCCAACGTTGACTTCTCACCTTGCTCGGCAATTTGCTTCTTGTCAGGCACCAACGCATCTTCCAACATCGATGCAGGCTCAGACTGAACTTGCTCCAAGTCATAGAAGAGCTGATCAAGCTTCTTCTGGCTCATACCCCTGCCCGTGTCGGCTACCGCCACCTCAACCTCGACGTGATCTCTGCTGGGCCTTGCTGCAACATAAACCTCCACAGTGACGCTTCCTTGTGTGGTATTCTGTATGGCGTTCGCAGTGATATTGGAGATGGCCTGACGGACTCGCCGTTGATCCCCGATACACAAAGTAGGCAACCCCGGGTGTTCGATAACTTCGTAAGATATGTTCTTCCGCTTGGCGTCGTTCTTGAACATGTCGGTGGCGTCCTTGATTGTTTCCCGGAAGTCGAACGACTCGCCCTTAATGAGTGGTCCGCCTTCCTCCGTCTTGGTCAGGTCCAGTAGGTCGTTGATTACGTAGATGAGTGATTTCGACGCCGAGTGCGATCTCGAAAGGTTTTCCCGCGTTTCCGTGTCCAGGGCTCCTTCCAGTGCTATTTCGAGGTAGTTGATAATTGCATTCAGTGGAGTGCGAACTTCGTGCGCCGAGTTTGCCAGCAATAATCGGGTCAGCTGACTACTCTGCAGCGCAGCTTCTTTTTGTCTCCAAACTTCGATGAACTTTCCGTATACCAAACATAGCACTGAGGCGGTCTCAATCTCTTCTTCCGTCCATTCGCGGCACTTTCCAACGACGGTCTCGGACCACGTTTTGAAACTCTTTCTTGGCTCCAGGTAACCCTCGGTGCCCTCTTTGATGAACTTTTCGTATGGGTTGCCGGCCCATTTCACCTCCTTCAGTTGTCCTTTCCTGAAGAAAACGATAAAGTCCTCGCCATCTACCGACAAGGGGACGATTAGCATGCCTGCTATGACATGGAAACCGGGCGGGTATCGCAGATCGGGGAAGTCCGAGATGATATCTATGGAAGTCATGACCGATTGTATTTTCCTCATCCTGAGATACTCTAACATGGCAAGTGCTTCTTGCGAGTTTTCTAGAACGCCAAGGATCTTTGTCTCGTCACGGATCGAGAGTAAGCCAAAGTCGGCATCGAACAGTTTCAAGAGATCATCAGAGGAGGCGATGATGTACCCGGAGGGGTTGTGTTGTGTTGGTACAGTATTGATGAGTTTCCTGGCTTGTAGTCTTGACGCATACGATAATCTTTCGATGTTTCTAGATGCTGCATCGCCGACCATGCGACACATCTTTCGAATAGGAAAAGATACGCGCATGCCGCGAGGCCCGTACGAATGGCAGGCAATGAGACCCCACAGCTCATTGAATGCGTTGATGGAGATGGACATTGACGATCTTACGGCCATGTTCGCAAGATACTTGAGATGAATTGGGGACATGGCGCGAAGATACGAGTGCGTGAGATCGAGAGGGCTTTCCAAATCTTCGGCGGTACGGCAAACGAGCCTTGCGGTTGTTAGGTCTCGATCGTAGAGCATGCGTACCTTGTTTAGCTTGTATAGTTCTCGAGCTTGCTTTGGAATATCGGACGCAGGGAAGTTCAGCCCCTTGTACAGATCCTTTGTCGCTCGCGGGTCAACAAGTTCGGTAACGACACGGCCGTTGAAAGTTTGGTCGAATTGATATATCATGACGCGATGGAAACCAGTCAGTTCCTTGACAACGCCCACAAGAACCTTGAGAAACTTTTCCAATGATGGTGCCGCAGCCAGCTGTTCTTGCACCTGGGACATGATGTTGAAGACCTCCATCGCAGCAGCTTCACCCTTCCTTTTCCGCGCGCTACGCAGGACGCGCAAGGGCTTGCTCTTGATTTCTGTACTTTCGAGTAGTTCCTCCGCCGTGGGCTGACTGGACAAAGTATCTTCCGGCAGCTCTGGAGTAAGGTCGTTGGGCGGCACCAGCGGGTATAGAGGGTCTTCTTCAAGCTCGAACTCGCAAATAACAAGTCCAGGATTTGTATCGTTGATGTGGATGGCGCACCACAGCTTGCGAGTTCGATTGTAGCCTGCCACTTTGATGGACATGGTGAAGACTTCGGGCCCATTGGACGTGACGTCGGAGTCCTCGTCTTTGATGAAGTCGATGTGGTCCAAGAGGTTATCGGCTTGCTCTTCGGAGAGAATGTCCGTAAAGCTTTCTAGTGCGAATAGCTCCTTCGGGGTGCGTCCTAATATGCGTTTAGAGTTTTCACTTACGACGCGCACCAGCAGACTTCCTTCCGGGTCGTCTTGCAGTGCCAGTAGCAGACCGAAGCCTTGCACGGCGCCCGGCAGATGGATGGGCTCATCCTCGCAGCGCTGTAGGGTATCGCCCTCACGGCCTGTTATGACCATGTGTCCTCCCTCAGTCGTGACGTGCTTGAACCGATGTGTCACCAGTCCTCCCATATCCAAGCTGCTGATACCACTTTTAGCGGAAGCACCCCCAATTGACGGTGCCCGTTCGGCTCTGGACCCCGGTGACCGACTGCCTTCCTGTGCGCTTCCACCTGACTTTGTTGACGACAGATCATTGAACAAATTTTGGGGTATTTGAGGGGCGGCCCTTCTCGAGCCGTCAGCTCTTTGAGTGGATTGGAAGGACGAGCGCTGTGTATCAGAGCCTGTGTCTGCCTTGGTACCCCCAGGACGCAATCCCCAAGCGCGCTGCGAGCCATGTGAAGCCTGTGACGTAGTCGATCCCTGGGAAGCTCGGCGGGAGTCGCTTGTGAAGCGCGAGTCGTTTGTTCGCGAATATGGGTGGAAGTAATCGCCCTGGGAGTGACCGCCCTTTGGTGTGGGAGTAGGGTCGACGCTGATGGCGCTCCGTATGGGAAAGACACGGTCGGTAGCGGAGGGGCTCATGGCGCCTTCGTTACTAGGGCCCCCAGACGCAGTGCTGTTCGGTGGCAGAGCGAAGTCGGCGGCCTTTGGTGCAGCGTCGGGCGTAGCTGGCTCTTCGGGCACGGGCGACACGGTGGAGAAGTTGAAGCGGCCATCGCTTGGTGTATTAGGACCAAGGTTGGGGGTTTGCTGGGGTGATTGAGACATGGAGCTGTGTGTCGTCGATCAGGCGAGCACGCCGGCGGCAGGGTTAAGAGTGCGCCGACGGCCTGGCTGTTGGTAGGAATAGAGGCACCCGCACACGGTGGGATTGTGCCTTCAGGCGTCCATGGGCGTCTGGTGGTCGCTAACGTGTGGTGTGGATAGTTGCGAGGATGCTCTCAACCGCAGGCAAGGTCACTTGGCGTTATGCAGGGACCGCGTGAGGGTGGCGAAAGGCGGACAATCCCTAATAGGAGTCTCGTTTCTTTTGCCAGGGGGGGATGGTGGGCGGGCCTAGCAGCCTCATGAAGTTGGCAGAGTTGCTGCTGCTGGGAGATGTAGTGGCGGGCGGAGGGGCGAACGAAATCTGGACCGTCCAGGGCAGTCAAGTGCGAGGCATGCAACCGTTGGAGTGGATGGAAAGCGACAGAAGGACGAGACCCAGCAGACGATGCACAACGACCAGGCTGGCTCCTAAGCTGCACTTGTGCAGACACAACGACGGCAGCGCGTCACCGTCTAGTTGATGAGATAGATGACTGCCATGCGTTGCCTTGAATGGCTTGATGCGCCTCCAGATGTCGATCGCGAACGTCTTGGGTTAAGTCGCTCTATCTCTGCGATCGACGATCTAAGCTCAGAGCAGGTAGGTTAGGGGCGAGATGCAGGTTAGGCCATGAAAGTTCTTAGCGACCGGAGCATGGATATTCGACAGTTTTCCATCATCAGCGGCCTCGGACCCACTCGCGCGCGGGAATTAGGGCAGACAAGCGCTACGTCATCGGTGAGATGCACCACGGCTTGCTCGACGCCGAACGTGGAGTGTGTTTGGTGAGACGCGGCGGCATCATTGCGACAGTCACCTGCTTGTTTATTGTCCTCAACACCATAAGAGGCGTCGGCTAATGACACCCGGGTCTCACAAACATATCCATGACAGCTGTCAGCGGGCTCCGAGGGCTCCAGACACTCTCGTAGTAAGAGTGGTACGCTGCCTCCCGCCGAATCATCCTGTCCCCAGAATATTGGGATTGCCCACGGCAGACGGCCCCGGGGGCAGGATGCGCCGATCTCACGTGATTCCGGCCCGTGGCGTGCAAAAGTGTTTCGACGATCAACGCGCCAAGCTCTGACGAATTCATGGACCAACGATGCACCATGGAATCACTTCATGTTTGACGCGTACATGTAACGAGGTCGGGCCTTTGAATGCGGCCGTCACCACCGTTCGCGACAGCACGGCATCAATGGCTTATGCACTCAAACGTCCATGCACCCTTCGTGCCTGACACTGCCTGGGCTTGGCGGCAGCGACTGACAGCAACGTGGGGCAGCGGCCAATCGCGGTCTAACGTAACGGTGAATCGATGTCTGTGTAGGCACTCACCGCAACCTACAGACTCCCACACGCCACCCCTCAATGTCCTCGCAAACACCCGCGCGAACGCTAAACGTCCTCGTCGCCCTCACTGATCCCTCGGCCTTCCGCTTTGGCTGCTCCATCGTTGCGCGCCTGCATCGCCTCCAGCATGTTTCTCTGAAGATCATCGCATGCAAGGACTTCCCGACCACGACGCACACGACTGTCCCGCCCCAGCTCGAGCCCGTCTGGTACACGTATGACCCCGAGAGCGACACGACGCCCGAGTGGCAACATGTCGACTATCAGGAGACCAACGTGGCAGAGTACTGCTCATGGGCCGACTTGCTCGTCCTCGCACCGCTTGACGCCGAGAATCTCGCCCGTATGCTCCATGGATTCACAACAAACCTGCACCTGAAGATCTTGCGCAGCTGGAATGTGTCAAAGAAGATAATGCTCATACCGGGCATGTCCACGCTCATGTGGGAGAACCCCATGTCGAGGAAGCAGATCAGCAAGATACGGCGGAAGTGGAACTGGATCCGCGTACTCCCTCCCTTCTTGTGGTCTTTCGACCATTCCGGGCGCAAGTACCACCCATGGGTAGAAGGGCACAAGGCTTTCAATGAATCTATACAAACCCAGATCGATTTGATGGCAGTTGGTGATCGCACTATCGCACTACCTATTGCCCATCTCCCAACACTGACACCTACGCGAAGCAAGGGGTCTCGGCTGCCGCCAGAGCTCTGGTCCATTATCCTGGAATTCACCAAGGACTGGGAGCTAGCGACTACGTTGAATGTTCACACGAATCTGCCCATACCGAAAGAGTGGCGACAATCGGCTAGCGATGAAGGCCCCAAGACGCAGATGCAGAAGATAGAATGGGCGCTTCTTACCTACCCCTATTCGGAGATCAAGGCTGTGTTTGACTCCGAAAACCCCACTCGCATCTCCCGCGTATGCATCGAACTCATCATGCGCTTTGCCATGGTACCCGTTCTTGCACACCTGGAAAAGTTTCACAAGGAGCTCTTCTGGGGCACGTTCGGGCACACCTTCCTACCCCACAAAGCCTCTGTGTTTGGCAAAACAGAGATTCTCGAGTACTGGCGGACGTCGCCCACCTTCCTTACCAAGGAGTACTCCGCGGAAGCCATTGACAATGCGAGCCGCACCAACTCGGTCCAGGCCCTTGACTGGTGGTATAACTCTGGCCTCTCACTGAAGTACACAGAAGCTGCGCTCGAGCAAGCAAGCTCGCAGGGCCACATTCACGTACTGAAATGGTGGAAGGAGCACAGCCGTTACAGGACGGCCCCATCGGTACCTTCATCACCAATCGATGAGCAAGCTCCTAGCAGACCCCGCCAAGACGACTTACCTCTCAAGGTGGGCAAGTCCATCACCTACGCAACACAGTCAGGCTGCCTACCCGCGATTCACTTTTGGGTTGAATCCGGCATTCCCTTTTCGCATGAAGATACAATAGCCAAAATCGCCTCGACACATGGCCACACACATATTTTAGACTACTGGCGTACCCTTCGCGGCGAGAAAATTCTTTTTGACAACCAGGTTCTCGTAGGACCGACCAAAATGGGCCATGCCGGCGTGCTAGAATGGTGGAAGCGCAGCGGCCTGAAGGTGGAGTACAAGACGTGTGATATCGAAGAAGCATTAGAGGATGGTGTTGAGGGAGCGCGGGGAGATGCCGTGCGAAGATGGTGGGCGTTGAACGGATTAAATCTTGGGATAGGAACGAGCGAGTGGATGAAGATCAAGGTCTTGGGGTCGGGATGGTGATTCAGGGAGGCGGAGCAGGTGTAGACAGTATCATAGCATTATAGCATAGCAAGCGACTTTTCTGACAACCATCCTGATTATCATTTCATACGAGGGAAAAATTGAACCTACCTTCTCGAAGTATACATTGCCTTAGAGAATATGTACGTTCCAAGTTTTATACTAATGCAGACGACAGAGCACCCGTTCAGTCTTTGCATGAGGTGCTATTCCCATTGCCAGCGGAATTGACTACTCAAAAAGACCGCAAGCCCCGCCGACAGGGTCTTCTTACCCGTTGTGGCCGGAGCTCGGAAGCCTTGGGTCGGTGAGCGCCTGAGCCAATGGCTGAAGAGCAATTTGACTTTGAGCGCGAGCGCCTCTGCAACGCCTAAACCGACCTCGGGAGAAGCTAGCTAATCAACCCGCTACAACTGTGCACAACTTCTTATCCGCCGTGTTCATTCCCATCTGACCACCTCCACGTCAACGCAACCGTCTCCCGTCCAATTCTCTCCCCGCCTCGACGCACGCAGTATACGACCTCGGTTTTCCGCCTTAAGACCACGTACCCCGAATTTCCGCTACACCACCACAATGTCTGCCGACAAGGAATTCACCTACTCCGACGTCTCGGAGCACAACACCAAGAAGGACCTGTACATCGTCGTCCACGACAAAGTCTACAACGCATCGAGCTTCGTAGACGAGCACCCGTACGTTCGCTGCCCTGCCCACCGCGCAATGCACCGCACCTCGGCATTCGCATACTCATACTTGTTATGGCCAAAAGCCCCGCCTTCACATGTGGCGGGTCAATGGTCACAGCAACGGTTGCTAACACATGTACAGAGGTGGTGAGGAAGTTCTTCTCGACGTCGGAGGCCAGGACTCAACAGAAGCCTTTGAGGATGTTGGTCACTCGGATGAAGCCCGTGAGATCCTCGATGGGCTGCTTGTTGGAAACTTGAAGCGTCAGGTACGACACCCTCCACTCCTCAATCCCGCACATATAACCCGATTCCCACTTCCTCCCTTCACGTACACAAAACAACATCCCCCGACACACCAGACATCTGCATCCCACGCCCCCAGATGCCGCGCCCAGATGCCGGTCCGAGGGTCAAGGAACTTCTTCGGAACGATTCCGCCCACCATGCACGGAAACGAAACAACCCGTTCTCCGTATCCACAAAACAGAACAACAATACTGACGAGTGAAAAACAGGAGGGCGACCCAAAGCCCAAGAGCTACGCGCAACCCGGTACAACCGCTACCACCACCGACGGCGCATCCACTGGTGTCGGTCTCTACGCTATCATCCTACTTGGCGGTGCGCTCGCATTCGCTGCCTACACCATGATGAACAAGCAGTCTTCTGAGTAAGACTGTTCGTTAGCAAGGAAGAAAACACATATCTGCATCGAACATACGATCGGTCCAAGCACGCGGATTCTGAGTGGATGGGCTGAAGGAAAGAGTCCCGCTTGGACAAGACAATGGGACTGGGGTATATTTATACAGAGGCGGTGCCATGTGGTATTGATCGCATGGAGGAGTATATTTTATATATGGCGTAGGCTGCGTTTCGAGCTTTCATCATGCTGCGGACGGGCTATTGGAATAGATCGATTTAACTTTCTTCAATCGAAACCTCGTACGTGTCCTGACACTCATAACATAGCAACGCAGGTTGGTGAAAGAAGCTTTCATCGCTTGAGCTGTTTAGATCGTCTTTTTTTTTTGTGGAACGAACTTTGGATGATAAAGCTACTCCATACGCTTCCCTCTCAGTTCATGTAACAAAGCAAGTAAACATCATCACTATCACATTACAGTCAACAGAGTCTTGCAGTTTGATAAGGGTATCATTCAACTCCCAAGTATGCATCTTCCATCTTCCCTTCCACCCAGTCCATTTACTTTTCCAAACCCTACATATTCCTAAAAACGTTGTTACTAGCATTCCTTCTCCCGCCCTCCTTCCTCCGATCATGCCTCTGCCCCTCCTGCTCCGGCCTCTTCCTCTGCTTCTTCTCCGGCGCAAACGTAATCTCCCGCTCACCCACCACCGTCGTGTTACTCGCCGACTTGGCCGGTTTCCTGTCTTTAAGCTTAGACACGCGCGAACCAAATGTCTTGTCTTTCGCCATCGCAGACGACCCCGATTTCCGTTGGTTCGACGACGAAACAACCATTTCGGGCCCACTGCGTTGAGAGCGGTGCCCTGCTTTGCGGTATGCGCTTGATGAAATACGGGAGTTGTCTTGTTTTTCCTTCTGCTGTTGTGGTTTCTTCGCAGGACGCACAGCGTCCTTTTCAGAGTCCGAAGAGTCGGAGTCGGAGGAGCCTTTTCTTGATTCCAGATCTTCTTGCTCGGCGGCGGTAAGACCCTTGGGGATCTTGGTGCTGGGGTTGAGCTGCTGGAACTCGCGGGTTTGCTCGTCGATTTCGAATTCGGGGTCTTCGAACATTTTGGCGAAACGAGGGTCGTTGAGGACGCCGTCGGCGGGTTTGGTGGGTTCGGAGACGGCGGGCGCGGTGCTGGTGGTGTCGAGCATGTCGTCGTCGCCGCCTTGCTTGAGGACGCGCTTGGCTTGTCGGCGCGCTTGCTCTTCTTGCTTTTCCAGCATCTTTTCTGCGAGCTTTCGGTTGACTTTGACGGCCACTTTTTTGTTGCCGCGGATTCGGGACTCGCGCTCTTTGCTGATCTTCTCGGCGATGCTCTTGGCGCGTTGTTCTTGCCATAGGTCTGGGTTCGAGATGAGGCGCGCTTCTTCGTACAGCTTCTGGGCGACGAAGAATCCGTGCATGTAGGGTCGAAGTAGGCTTGTAGTTCCGACAAGGTGGTCCAATGATAGCTGCTTCAGCTGCTCGTGTGTCAGGAACTTGAAGTTGTCGTATACATCTCCAGATGCGCCCTTGCCGAAAGCATTGGGGTCGTTGGGGTCTTCGGCCATTTCTTCCACAATGTTGTCGAGGAAGGAGCACCATTTTGGCGCCGGACCGAGCTGCGGAATGAAGAAGGAATGTTGTTGCCTGCCCTCGTTCGCCGTCAGGAGCATGCCAGTCTTTGGCACCCATTCGACGTGGTTGAGGTCTACTGATGGTTCCACGGAGGTCCATGGTGTGCCGTCCTTGGGATCCCAGATCTTGATGACCCTCTTGTCTGCGGTCAAAATCTTGGGCTCGGCAGTTTGCGCGCCGTCGAGGTAGATGATGTTCTTTATCGGGTAGCCGTATCCTTGGTCCTTTCGCAGAAGGGGCTTGGGTGATCGGAGATCGTAAAGTTGTACAATGCCGTTGGAGTCTCCCACGGCAACTTCCAGACCTGACGACGGGAAGGTCAGCGCTGTGATTTCCGACTTTCCCTCAAACGCATCTGGGGGCGCCGACAGAATGCCCACTCGGTTTCTTGATCGCGAGTCCCAGTACTCAACTGTGCCGATAGAGGTACCGAAGGCGAGGAGGCCATGCGAATGTTCGGCAATAGCACCGGTGTTCACTGCGCCCGCGCCGATGCCACCCTGGAGAGCGCCCCCGCCGACTGTCGTCACATCGTCACCACCCACGTCAATCTCGTAACTCCGCATAAAGCGCCCGACTTCCAGGTTCAATCTGAAGGCCTCGCCCATGCCGTCCGCATTTACACCGACAGCGGGTACCAGGCACTCTGCTGATCTCCGGTCGTAGATAAGATCGCGACCGTAACGTGGTATGCGACTCGCATAGTGGAGGCCTCCACCGGTGTGGAATTCTATGCATCGATCTTGCTGGAGATGTACGCTCTTTTTGGCGTCGGAGGAGAGGAGGTGGAAGGTTTGGTTCTGCGGAAATTAGTATGCATTGTGGTGAATAGTAAGAAGGGAAAGACCGTACAAGAGTATTGGTGTGTCTTGCAAAGGACAGCGACAAATGGGGAAGGTAGTGGACGTGTATTTGAGGTTTGTATGTGCCCGTGCTCATGACCCAGTCGCCATCCTCGCTCACGCGAACACACTGGCTGGCTTCCTCAAACTCGAAATCTTGCAGCAGGTCGACACGGTTGGCGAATTCGGGGTCGTTCTTCAGGCTGCGCTTTCTTTTCCGAATAAGCCACTCGGGCAGCGGGCGCGCCTCACTGCCACTGATTGTGTATACCGGAACAGCACCTGAGGAAATCTTCATGGTGGCGGAGTGGGTTGCGACAGAGCGGCAGCAGAGAACGTTTGGAAGTTCGCGATGAAAAAAGAGTGGAGCCGTTAGTACTAAGCGCAACTCCGGGCGTGCACCCGGGCGACATGGATGTGTGGGCTAGCGACCGCGAGCCAGCCGCCGTCGACTGGGCTGCCTCTTCCGCGTAGCTGACATCGCATGCATATGCTTTTTCGCTGCCGGGTCCAGTCGCTCTGTCCCTCAAGTGCCTGTACTGCCCGCCCTGTACCACGTCGTTGCAATCGGGAGGCGCCGAGCGCTGCATCCGGCTCTCTCCCCGTGTTCGGAGCCATGATCACTTCTCCTACGCGTCTAGATCATGCCGATACACTGACCCTCGACCCTCGACGCCCCGCCCACACCACACCCCCATCGCTTTGATAGACACTGTCGCGCGTGACGCGCTGGGCGGACCGCAGCGGAGTTGATGGAAAAAGTGTACAGCGCAGTCTTGGGAGTGAAAATACGCCGCGCATACCACCTGAATGTCCCTTAACCAGGAGCCATCTCTCTAATGGAATTTCTCAAAACCTGTACTACGAATGCGCAGGCTATAGTACGTCGGAACATTCTTGTACGCGATGGCACGCTGACAATATACAGGGAGACTTTGAGGCTGTCGCATACCACGCCTTCTCAATCACCCGTACCACCACCCCCACCTCCTCGAGAACGCGAGACTGGAACGCTTCCGACGACATACGCGCAGTCGAAGCCGACCTGCGACAGGACCTGCACCTTGTTGCGCAGGATGCATCGCGACCGTGGCTATGGCTGTTCAAGCCCACGACCGTCGATAAGATAGAGCCGAACGTCGACCTCCCAGAGCTCGACGGCTATCGCCTGCACAGTATGTCGCTCTCGCACCTTCCCAAAATTACGACTGACACGTGCTAGGCGAGCAGACAGGATGCACCAAAGCCATCGATCTAGCGCGACCCCCCATGCGCCCGGGCAACCCCAACACCACCGCGGCCTCGAATAATTCCCCATCGGCAACAGCACCACAAAGGGGCCTGCCTGCTGGCAGTGCGAGGTCGTCACAGGGCAACAGCCAGGCCTCGGCATCTGATGCCCCTGCGCCGCCCGATTGCTTCACAGTCTATGAGCTCTTCACATCATCCGTCATTGCTCTCATCTCGTTCAACATCGTCAAAGATTGCAATGTGACTGCCTTGAACTTCCGCACGTTTGTTTCTAAGGCTTACAAGCAGATAGACGATGATGAAGATGAGATTGAACCACCAGACTGCGTACATCGCATGACAAGCATCAATGTACATTGGGCCAGCTCGGGCACACTCCTCGTTTCGACTTTCACTGACCAAAAGACTGATATTCGTTGCGTCAGCGACGTGTCCACGCAAGCTGGAGAGCAGTCTCTTGTTGGTAGATGTATCCGAGTGGCTCCGAATGGCCTGCTTGCAACAATAACGAGCCTTGAAGATCCGCTTGATTCCCTCGTAGAGGAGATAGGCCTCCGTCATAGGAAACGCACTAGACTCACCACCTTAGAGCAGAGCATTGAGAACTGGAAGTCGAGTGTCAAGCGTTGGCTGGGCTGGAAGGGCTTCACTTTGCATGACCTTGAGAAGAAAAGCTCATGGGTTAGAATACGCATGACCTCAGTTAATAACCCTCTAGTTTCGAGCCCGGCTTTAGCAGGTCAGGATCGAGATGTCCTCTGGCCCAGAGCACTGTGCTTCTTTCATGGATCAGAAGAACACGAGATGAAGTCTGCGGAGCCGGCTAGTGTGGCGGCAGCTGGAGGCCACAGTATGCTGAGATGGTACGACACGCCAGAATCAATAGGCTTCAAGGATCCACTTGATGCCGCACAGGAGTGGTTTCTAGGGAAGCCGGATCGTGACAAGATTCTTGAAGCGAGACGAAAAGCGAAGAAGGCTGAAGAGGACGCTGCCCGTCTCAAGGACGAACAACAGACCATGATCGCGTCATCACCTGTAAACGCTCGTGGTGCCTACGGGGACCTGCATCCTGCAGGTGGTGTCTACCCCACACCTCCGGATGGGGTTGTTCCCGGAACTGCAGTCTCCCATAGCGACACACCGAGCGTGTCCGGCACGGTCTCCAACGTCATCCTAGCACCCGGAGGCAACAACCCTGCCATCAATCTCTCCGCTCCACAAGACGACACCAAGATGGAAGATCAACAAATGCCTTTGACGTCACCCGTCGCACCTGCGCCAGACAACTTCAACACCTCCGGGGGAAACGATGATCTTTTCGGCGACGATATGGACGAAGATGGATACGGAGGGGATCGCATCAACGACACGGATTTCGACTTCTTTGACGGACCGGACGATAACGATATTGACATGATGGACGCACCTCAGCTGCCAGATACGAGCGTAGCACCTGCCAACACATCACGAAAGCCTGAGTCTCAAGTGGCTGTCGAACCCAAGACCGAAGAAGACACAAATGACCCTTTCGCTGCACTCGAAAGTGCGTTGGATACGGCTTCTGAGCCTCCCGTGGACGTGAAGAAAGAAGACAAAGGCAAACAGCCAATGGCCGTGGAAGAACCGCCAAGCGAAAGCGTCGATCTGTTTGAGGAGAAGACTACCGTCCCAACACCAAGAGCAAAAGTGTCTTTCTCCAAGGAGCCAACTCCACCACTAAGCCCGAGCGCTGTTTCCAAGGCACTACAGCCATCTCCGCCGCACAAGAAGACATCGCGTGCTCGATCAACTCAACCCACGGATACCCCACACGATACACACTTCAGCCCGGTGGCTTTCAGTCGCAAAATGAGCATGTCTGACGCCAAGTATCAGGATGGACGATTCAGCACACATCACTCTGTGGAACATGGCCGTAGCAGTATCTCCAGCCCTAGTCCTGGTGCTGGGGCCACTGTCACCCAGACGAAAAGTCTGAGAGACATACCTCTACTTTCGAAGCTTCGTATCACTGTAGGGGCTGCGTCTACGCATCAGATACCAGAAATAGCATCTCTGGCTCGAGCAGCTAGCGAAGACTCGGATTCTAGTGAGACGTCAGACGAATCCGATGAAGACTCTGGAGAAGATGAGGAAGTGGAAGCGACGCCCACAGCTACCATAGGCGGACTAGTCATGCCTGCGAAGAGGAAGTTACAGAGCGAGGGCAACGCCACGCCGCTCTCGGTGACGTCGTTCGCGGACTCGATGGGAGGCGATTGGCAAGATTTACACGGTCTTCAACTTGATGAGTCAAACCTGAACAATTTCGAGCCAAGCTTATGGGATTGGTCTTTGGTCCATTTCCCGTCTCCGGTGGAACGACACTTAGCTGGCGCGCGCTACAGTCTACCTACCCTACAGACAAACCCAGCGCAAATGCCCGACACTCCCACCTCTCAGCCTGAGATGAGTTACGAAGTATCAGAAGAGAAGCCTTTGAGTGCCAAGGATAGCATCTCAATTACGCAGATTGTAACAGACCAGATTGTGTCTGCAACTCTGGATCTGCTGGGAGAAGATGTACCCTTCGAAAAAGAATCCGGAAGTGATGAGATGGCAGAGACGCGCTGGCAGGCTGTCATCAAAGAGCTCTTCCCGGCGGCCGAGGATTGTGACCTACCTACACTTGCAGGCGTGCACGAGGTCTTCCAGGACTATGCCGCCCTGGCAAAAGCGCAGCAGAGGCCACCTGCACGGAAGAGTGATGGCCCGGCAGTTACCGGGAGCCACATGTACCAGATCAACGCACCCTTCTTGAGGGTACGCCGTGCGGAGACGCATTGGGATTTGCTTCCACCAGCAGTAGCGTTCTGGGAGCCCTTGGGATTATCACCCATCAGTCCTCCCAAGAATGTCGTTACATTCTGTGTATACCCTCATAGCGATGCTCTACGACCCTGCCTTGAGAACTTCCTGCTCAACCTTCAGCTTGCTTACGACAGCTGCAAGCTCGGTTCACACTCTCGCGTCGAGACGGTTGTCGAGTTTGAAGGGGGTCTTGTGCCTGTGAGGGCCAGCTCGTCCATCACACCGTCGGAGACATTCAAGCTCCTCAGAGAGACCTGCGTCCAGCTCGGAAAGCTTCTCGCCATACAGCATGGGAAGATACGGGAGCAACAAGATTCAAAAATCGACGCATTCGTCATTTACATGATCGATCCTTTCGGTGGTCCGTCTGCGCTTTGGGAACTGTGCTCGGCGTTCTGGGCGCTCTTCCAAGCGTATGGTCAAGGGACACCAGGACGTCCAGATCAGCCCCAGAAGCCGGATCTGGTGCTTCAGGTTATACCGATCAAGTACATCGCTTCGTTCGACGCCCCCGTCATCCTGGATCCGGCTACTTACTTCAGTCTTGCACGAGAGGTCTACGATCGATGCCCACCGAGTGCACCTAATAGCGACAAAACATCGCTCAGCATATATGCGGCACCTGCTTTCCATCTCGAGGAGACGCTTCCACGAAACATACCATTCAAGCTGATACCCGAGCCAGCGCAGGACCTGCTTCGAGAGAATACCTATATGCATCTTGCTTACGCGATCAGTCTCGATGGCACTTGGGTCACAGCAGCTTGGACCGACAGCTGTGGCAAGTCACAAGCCGTCGTCTCGTACCATCTAGGTACGCGTGTGTTCAGAGAAGTCGCAAAAGAGATATGGCAGACGACTATCGAGATCTTACAGTCACGAAGAGTCAACTGGCGTGTTTGCATTGCCAAAGCCGGAGTTCTGGAAAGAGAGGAATTGGAGACATGGGTCTACCTCATCTCGTGTCCGACACAAATCAACGTGTTCGTCACGTTGCTCACAGCAGTAGATGCAGATCCACCGTACAAGTTCATACCCACCATGGCTGCTCCAAGCACAACCACTGGCGGCGGTGCAAGCCCTCCGGACTCCACGTCCCAAGCCGGCGTCTCCCCCTCCGATCCAGGACCAGGTCTAACACCCGCTGCAACACCCTCCGCCGACCCCTCCGCCACAGACCCAACAGCAGACCCAGAAGCCCGCCTAGTCGACGTGACAGACGAAACCTGGGGCGTAATCCTCGCCCACCGCCTCCACAACACCCACTCAACAACACAATTCAGCCCCGCCCTCATCTCGGGCCTCCTCGTCAAACGCGGCGAAACCCACCAAACAACCAACAGCATCTCGCACCCCATCCCCGACCCAGAACCCGGTCCCATCGTCATAGCCGTAAACTTCCTCTGGATCGGCGCCGTAGGCTCTACCCGCGCTGCCTCCTCTCCCTTCCCACCCTCTTCCAACACCAGCACCAGCAGTGGTAGTGGTAGTAGTTCTGCCTCCTCCGACCTCCCCAGTCCAGGTGGTGCTGTTGCTGGCCTGCCTAATCCTTACGCTAGTAATCCGGGTACGCCGCAGAGTCCGGGGCCCGGTCAGGATCCAGCGCAGCGAAGTACGACGAGTCTGATGTGGACGCCTACGCCGCAGACGAGGACGACGGCTGAGGGGTTGTTGAAGGAGGTGCTGGGGCAATTTAGGGCGTTGGGAGTTTTGGCGAAGTTGAGGGGGATGAGGGGGACGAGGAATGGGACGGTGCCTTGGCATGTTGTTGCTGCTAAGAGGGGGGTTGAGGGGTTGAGTCGGATTGGTGGGGCGGTTTAACGGTTCTTGGGAAATGTTTTCTAAGGTGTTCAGGATGGTTTTTGGGATATTGGGTTGTAAATGGCGTTTTGGTTTCTGGGATTTGTATTGTTTATGAAGGGACGATATTTTCATCATATTTAGTTTCGCAATGCTTTCACGTTTAGCATCACCCCGATTTGGTTGGTTTAATGTAGTCATAATCATGCCGTTTCAGCTATCGTCTTGTGCTCTAGACATTACAACACCTCCGTCCATTGCTTTATCCCTCAATCCCTAAATGATCAACCTTTTCCACTTTCTTCCCCTGCTTCTGTTCCTGCGCCATCCCACTCTCCTTTGCTTTCAAACTACTCTGCTGTGCGTTCCCCGCTGCGTATGCACTTCCTCTGCCCCCGGCTGCTGCGCTCGCGGTACCTATATAATCCGATTAGTAAGACTGTAGTCAAATGACAAGGGAGTCAAAGACGGGGTAGGTGAGGGATCCGCTGGGTGTATTGGGGGATTGGATGAGGGGATGGGATTGGGTAAGGGGATGGATGGGTAATTGGCTACCTTTATCGTGCTTATCCTCCTCCGTAGTACTCGACCCATCAGCATTCTGATGCGTAGTTTTCTTTTGCTTGGAGGAGAAGGCGCCGGAGAGGGCGCCGAAGAGGTTGAGGTTTAGACCTGCCTGTAACGGTTTGTTAGTACAGGTTTACCCATTTACACACTACCCTTACTACCCACCACAGCACATCGCAGGGCATTGAAGAGTTCTCTAGACAATACTGTGTAATGGGTTGAGATGGCAACGAATGGGAATGGGGATGAATGTTGACGTACAGAAGCATTCGCACTAGCATGATGTTCCTGCACTTCTCTGTTGCCCGCACCTTGACGCTGCTGTTGGACTTGTTGAGACGAGGTGTCTTGTTTGGATACGGCTTGTGTCATCTTGAACAACCAAGCCACTTCTTCTAGGGGCCTTCTTCTTGGTGTATGTAGTGTGATGCGTGAAGGGTTATAGGCTCAACGGGTATCGCGATGCAGAAATTGGGGTAGGTAGTTTATCGATATACGCGGAAATGAAGAAAATTGGTAGCGGAGCAGACTCCGCGGATGAATGTGGTACGCATGCTTTGTATGCATGGCCGCGTGCCTTGGTGGTGAAGGTTTGGGTGTATGACGTCATGGGCTGGATTGGGAGTGAGGCTGGGGTCGGGAGCAGGTTTTGGTGTGAACGCGCGCAGGGTCTAGGAATAACTGCAGGGGTTCAACGTTCTAAGGATACGGAGGACATGTGCGTGGAATAACATCGCACTCGTCGGTAATATGGGTGTTTTGTATGGTGATGGTGTAGTAGCAGCACGAATATGAAAAGAAAGGATAGGCAGAAATTCAACGTGGTGTATTCAATAAACTCCGCGCTTCGTATCCATCATCATCATCAAGTCGCGCACCCCAGAACCTGCATCAAGAAGGACCGAACGACGACCTTCCACCCTAAGACACAACCAGCCGAGTTTATGTCAGATCCAACATCTCAACAGCACTCTCGCGCCATTTCCGTCTCTCCTTGCCCTTCAGCACAAGACCTGCTTCGCCCTCTACTATCTTCTCTGGACTATCGACATCTACATAAGTCCATGCGCCGACTACGCTTTTTCGCAGGACGATTGCGCGTTTCTTCTTTTCTCGCGCTTTCCATGCTGCTGGCGGGGAGGTGCGAGATGAGTGTTGTGGTGATGTAGATTTGTGATCGTGTGGTGAGCGGCGGAGGGATGAGGGTGAGATCGAGGTCGGTGGAGGGGATACTGGTACAGGTGCTGTCGGTGTTGGGGCGCGCTCAACGACGGGGGACGAGAGTTCTGTGAGGTCGAGTGTTTCGACATTTGGGGATGCGGATCGTGCTCTCATTGCGATGGGTTCTGGCGATGTGAGGTCGAGAGTATCAGCCGCTGGGGATTCTGATCTTGGTTTTGCTGGAGCAAGCTGTGGCGATGTGAGATCGAGGCAGTCGGCTTCAGGAGGCGCGGACATGGTTTTGCTGAGAAGAGGTGAAGTACGGCGAGGTCGCGATGGGCCAAATACGTCTCTTATACTCTTCTTCTTATTGGATGTGGAGGCTGTTGATGATGCCGATTTCGTGGATGCATGCGATGCGTTCGATGAAATCGATGTTAATGGCGGGCGTGTCGTAGCTGTCTTCGAAGTTGGTAGTGCGCTAGTACTGGCACTCTGTTGATGTCGCGTTTCTCGTAGTGGCGAAGAAAGCGTCAAGTCCAGCGAGTCGACTTCTTCTGACAAGGATCGAAGCTGGGGTGGTGGCGCTGCATTGAGTGCTGGAGTCACACCCCGTCGCTTTGTGGGCGTCACTGATGCTCGCCATGCATCTAACGTCGACTGCTTTGACTTGCTAGGAGACAAGGCTAGAGAAGTATCACGAGAAGCTGCCGTAGCTGCCCCGTCCTTAGTCCTTCGTGTTCTTGCCTTCTTCGCGGGTAATTGTGAGGGTGATGGATGAGCCGGCGAATCTACCAAGTCCAATGTTTCTATCGTGTTCAGAAGAGGAGGCGTCGATGGTCGTTCAGGAACCGCATTGATATCAGCGGGAAGCGTTTTGGAGCGTTGAATCGGGGCTCGTCTTCTCCGCTTGCTCACACTTGGAGGCAGATCTGCAATGGGGGGAGACACCGACTTCTCGCGTTCAGGTGGTGGCGGCTGTACAATATCCCGAGTCCTTACTGGCGAGGAAGAAAGAAGGTCAATTATATCGTCTTGTTGTGGTGCAGACTGTTGGATAGGTCCAGGGACCCCAGCAACCTTGTCCTGTGTCTTTGCGAGAGCTCGCGAGAGCTTTGAACCCGGTTTCGTTACCTTGGCGAAGGTTTGGATGCGAGCCTGCGGTTGATCGCCGGCTGTTTTCGTCCGTCTGGGAGCAGCCTTGGCCTTTGGTGCAGCTTTGCCCGGCTCTTGCACAGTTGCTGCTCGCTTAGGCTTCAGCTTCGTCTGTCGCCCAGCTTCCCAGTCTTCAACGGTGAGTGGCACACCAACCTTGACGAAAGTCTCCATCACCCAGATTCTCGCAGCCTTCTCTGGGTCGAACTTGGTAGGTCCACGCTTCTTAGGGCCTTCATCTTCCAGATCTTCATCATCGAGTTCTACATTATCCCCGGCTTGCTGAGAGCTAGGTGGTACTTCCACATCATCGTCCGGATCCTCCTTACTAAGGTCGATCTTGACAAGCTCAATGGGTGTAAAGCTTACTCGCAGTTCTGTGCAGTTGTCCGTGACCGAATGTTGTCGCTTGCCATGCAGGCCTTTGATGAGAAGAGCTTCGTCCTCTTGTACCGCCTGGATGTTGTTCGTAGGTAATCGATCGAGATTTCCAGCGCGTATACGTAGCTGGCGCACAACCATCGAAGGCGCCAAACTGCGGACGAAGTGCTTTGCGCCTTCAAGCTTGACCCAGTCGAACGCATCGTGTGTAAACTCGCGCAAGCCCGAGAAATCCAGCTCTTGGTCCCATTTGATCGATCGGCGCAGTTTATCCAACCCAGCTTGATTCGAAATGGCCGGGTGTGTGTAGTATCCAAGGATGTCCAAACGCGGGAAGTCGTCAGGGATCTTCAGTGCACCGTGCTTGCGCTTGAAGTGCTTGCTCTCGTTAGTCTTCAGCTCATGCTGCAGTCGCTCTCGCCATTGGGACATGGCTCTGGCGTCGTTCCTTGGGATCTTGCACAAATCGGCGCCGAAACCTGCCTTCGCAGCCTCGCATGCTGTCTTTGGACCGCATCCAGGTATACCCTCAGGGACGTAATCTCCTCCGCTCATTAGCGCGACGAGTATCATGCCCTCGCGATCCAATCCTGACGGCCCGTTCTTTGTTTCAACCGCATCGTATACGTTGACGTGTGTTGGCGTCTTTCCTGTCTTCTCTGGTGACCAGTTGCGTATCGTGATGCCACTTCCAAACATGAGTGTGTCGACATCTTCACTCAAAACCGCGTCCACTATTCCCTCTCGCTGAAGTAGCGCGCATTCTGCCTCAGCTTCACCCGGCGCAAGATGTATCGGATATCCAAATTGCTTCAACAGTTGCTTTGCGAGAAATTCCGGGATGGATGCGACGTTAGGTCCGGTGCGTTTGTTGCGCTTGAAGGGCGGCTTGTTTGGCCCATCGAAGACGAATACGGGATGGATGGCGAGCGAGATGAGGCGAAGGAGGCGATAATAGAAGGTGCGCAACGCCGGGTTGGTGCCGCCTAGTCACAGTCAGCATAGCGCAAGCATGTGCGTGATGCCAAAGCTCTACCTTTGCTAGCTTGTATCTGGAAAAGCCATATTGATGTGTCGATAGCAATGCGCAGCGGGCGTCCGGTCTCTTCGAACTTTTCGACGGCGAGCTTTGACAGGGCTACGCGCTTTCCAGGGCCGATCTCCTTGTAGATACTGCGCGAATCAGCAAGGAATGATTTCTAGTAGACGGCGCAACTCACCCATGAATACCCATCGCGCCTCCATAGTCTGCACTCGGTTGTCTCGCCGGCTGCCTTGTTGGTGGTGTCGCGCGTAGCAGCGCGTGATAAGATAGTTGCTAGGGCGACAGCGCGTGGCCCGTCCCGCATTCTGACGGATGCCGCACGTTTGTTCCCCACCCACATGCATTCCTCTCGCACTAACAACCAAGACACCCCTCCGAGCCTTCTAAGACATGGCGCCCCGCGGCCGAAGCGCAACGGCAGGCGACGATGCCCATAGCGATCGCAGCTACGACTCGAGCCCGGATCCGCTGGCCCTCTCCTTCGACAACACCATCACATCCGCCCGCAAGCCCAGGCCGCGTGACTCCATGGCGGGCAGCTCACCGACCAAGCAGAACCGCAGGTTGGAGGCCTCGGAGATGATGTTCTCGTCGCCCACCAAGTCGATGATCATGAGCACACCACGCGGCGGCGGCGCGAGCCCCTGGCGCATCAAGGTCACCGTCCAGGCTGAACCCGGAAGCGACGACGTCAACGCATCCCCCTCCGTGAAGCGAGTGACCACGAGAACGAAGACGACGACGGTGCCATTGAAGGATCACGACACTTCCTCGCCTGTCAAACGCCCCCGCGGACGCCCCCGAAAGTCTGACGTGGGAGCCACTCCTAAACCAAAGCGGAAGGGAACACCAGTCAAGAGACGCGCACGATCCGGATCACGCGAGTTGAATACGAAGGGTGGAGAGTCAAGCGCAGCCGATGTGGACACCGATGTGCCGCCAAAGAAGCGGAGAGGCCGGCCCAGGAAGGTCGTGGCTGTGGCCGAGGATTCTGAGACCCGGGAAGGGTCGGTGCAAGATACTACGCCTGTACTCCCTTCGAGTTCAAAGTCCGGAATGTCAAAAAAGACCGCGCACTTCGCAGATCTCCCCGGCCCCACTACCGAGACCATGAGCGATGCGCTGATGGAGGCTGAGGAATTACCCAACTTAAGCTCACCAATACAGAGGAGTATGAGGCAGGATCTGCGAACGCGCAAGGGCACCCCGCACGCGAACAAAGTAGTACTCATGGAGTCTGACGAGCACGAAGAGGAGGGAAGCGATGTTCTTACGCCGACCAGTGGAGACGACGCAGAGCCTATACAGCCCGAGGATCTCGATTTCTCGGAAGATGGCCATGCCAGCCTCCCCACACCCAGCGAAAGCTCCGCCCATGCGAGCGATGCCGAAGACGACCAAGCCCAAGCCTTCGAAGACGACGGACCCGCAGAAGTCGCTTTCGACGAGGGGACAATGAGGATGCGAGACGACACAGTTGGCAATGAGAGCTTCACTATGATCTCACTTGATGCCTTGCTTAGTAATGGACCGCGGAGTACGCGAAAGCCTGCAGATACGCAGAACACCACAGCGCCAGCCGTCGGATCATCACTGAGAAACGAGTATTCGGAGCAAGATACAGCTACAACGCATAATGCTGGACCATCGACCAGTGAAGAGCCGTCACCTCCATCCCGGAACTTCACAGCACCCTCGGGCCCTACACGGCCAAAGCTATCGCGTTTCGTGACACCTGTCATAGATGCCGACGTTCCATCAGCGCCGCCCGCTATAGAGCCTAGTCCACCCAAAGCTCAGACACCGACGCTCGGGCGTGTAGTTACCGCCGGCGTAGCTTTACAAGGCTTGCTGGATCCCACTCGTCTTTCGTCTACGCCCGAACCTCCTCAACAAGCACTCGACAAGAAGCGCGACGAGCTTGATGATCTGTTCCGGGGATTCAGTGAGGGCACGCGGAAAGAGCTTCAAGCGGGCTTACGTCTTGGTGAGCAGCTTGCGGGCCAGCCATATGAAGAGAGTGCGCCCGCTCCTTCAAGTCCCATCAAAAGCAATCCTACGGTAGCTCCCAAACAAGGTGTGTTCCGAACGCATCGAAAACGTCAGTCACGTCTTCTTACTCCCGAAGACCAGGATCATGCCGTCTCATCAGTGGAGCCAACCGCCACAGCGGACGAGGTGCAATACCCGGTCCTGGATGTTGAAGAAGAGAGCGCACCGGTGAGCCCTGCAAGGAGCGAGGGTCAGATGAGCTGGCGGGCCGACACACCTCCTGCCAAACGAACTAGCTTGGCACAAAGAGATGTTGAGATGGAAGAACCCCGACAGGATCATGCTGCAGAACAGGCGGACAAACCTGCGCAATGGGATGACTTCGCTGACATCTGGCAAGAAGAGGCTAGTCGTTCGGTGGTCTCAGTTGAGGAGGAGGAAGCGCCTATACAGAAGGCAGCCCCTGCGGACGAAGAGAAATCGCTCCGCGATGTCTTCACGGAGGACATTCCCACCAAATCTGCTGCAAGGACCTGGCGTCGTAGAAAGGCGAATGAAGCTTTTTACAACACGAAAGTTGAGTTACAGCGAGAACCGAGCCCTGCCCAGGCGGAACCTGCAGCCACAGAACAACCCGAAGATGACGAAGACGAGGAAGAACAGGATGTCGTAACTCCACTGGAGGAAGACAAGCCGATCCAGATTGACGATGAGTCGAGTCCAGCAAGCGAGGCCAGTGATGACACCGGCATGTTCTTCCAGTCGAACATGCCCAACGTCTTCAACCAAAAGCGACCATCCCGTTTCGAACAACGACGGCAACGACGACAAGAGAAGGAGAAAGTGAGCCTTTCTGAACTTCTAGACCAAGGTGAAAGCTTCGTTCCCGAGTCCTCGCCGCCACCCATGGCAACAAAGAAGCCGTCTCCAACAACAAAGACAAACCCGTTCATTGACACACCACCTCGCTTCCCTGCGCTCATGAGTTCACCAAAGAAGAGCAGTCCTTTGAGACGAGAACTTCAAAGCGCCGACATCTCAACAAGCTCGGTGCAGTTTGAAGAGTCTACACTACCACTTGCTCAAAGCTCACCGTTCCATACTATTGTTGATGGCGATAGCAAAATCTCTGCAGCATCCGATCAACGACAATTCCGTGTAGAGATGGAGGGTAATACAGCTTCTACGATAGTCCGCGTGCGCGAGGAGGCGAATGAATATCTGGATGCCTACGAGCCGCAAGAGCGGACGTTGAACGACCTTACTGAGGTCACTGAGGAGCCCAGCAGAATTTCGCACCAACAGCGCAGTCGTCTTCCGTCTAGCCCACCAAAGATGCAGCAACGGTTCCAGCAGAACCTGCTGTCTGCCCGCAAGCCTTCGCCACTCTCCCAGGCCTCGCATCAACCCGAAGAGGACCCCGCATCATCACCGCAACAATCGCCCGCGCGTTACAAAGGTCCCCAGGTTGTCGACGAGTCGATCGAAAGTTCCATCAGCGAGGAGTCGCAAGCCAGCCCAGAAGCAAGCAGCCAGCCTGCCACATCTCCACCCCAGCAACCGCGTCTCTTAGACCGCGTAAAGTCCACCCTCGCGCGACCACCACCACCATCCCCCCACCCAATCCTCTCCCACCTCCACCCCCTCCCCAAGATCGAACCCTGGACACGCACCCACTACAAAGCCCTCGACAAACTCTACACAGTCCACCTCAAACACCCCGCCCTCTTCAGCCCCTCCACCATCCCCCCAACCCGTCTCTCAGCCACAAACCACTCCCTCCTCCGCCAATTCCTCTCCCAAAACGGAAACCTGCCGTACGTCGGCGCCATATTCCACGCTTGGGGCTACCAAATGGAGATGACGGAGGAGTTGGTTGTTATGTGCAGTGTGTTTATGCAGTTGCTCACGCTGGAGAATGAAGAAGAGTATTTTGAGCTTACGCAAAGGAGGTTGCAGGTGGGGGATTGTGCGCCGGGGAGGGTTGGCGAGAGGATTACGGGACAGGAGGTGCTTAGGAGGTGCGCGACTGTTGTTATGGGGGAGAGTGTTAGGAGGGATGAGAGGGAGGGGAGAGCTATTGATAGGAGTTTGGGGTTGGAGGTTGAGTGGCCGGTGGGGAGGCGGTGATTTTCTTTTTGGTTGGGTTGGCGTTGAGGGTTGGATTGGATGCGCTTATGAATGTTATGATACCTGTTTCTTACTCTTTGGATAGGTGGGGATGGAGTTTGGGGGATGTTGAGATACCTCTACTTTGTATTTTTGAATGTGATTGAACTTTTCTCAAGATCGTGCTGCTGGAAGGTGGAAGACTGCGTGATCTTTGCTTTTGATCAGCAGTATTCATGCGACACAGCATATTTATTACTTTAAGCTAAGATGCTTGTTATCAGGTAAGAGTGCGGAGCAAAGCAACAAGACGCGATTATACAGACACCTTCTATTTAATTTACGTTCATGCGCATATATCTCTGCAACATCCTGTATCTGCTGCATTGAACTATACAAATAGAACAAGATTCGTTACAAGAACGTCTTGCACAAAAAAAGTACTTTACAGTTTCTTTTTATCGGGACAAGAACTGTAAAGATCTAGAGGGTGAGGTTTACCTATTTAGCGTGTAACCCAAAAAAGGTTGCGCAAGTCACACGCAACCAAGCAAACATAAAGGCCAAAGTTAGTAGCTCACTGGCACTACCTGTATCTTCCCTTACCTATCCCCCGTTCAATCAACCCAAAGAAAAAAGGGACAAAAAAGAAAGATCCGTAAAGGGCTCAACCGGGATTTGACTAACACATGTTAGTGGTTGATACTTTGGTAATTCGAACACTGGCAACATACACCCGGGACCTCCTGCAGTTTGTGAAAGCTTTTCCCAAAGCAGGAATCATGCGACTAGCTAGTAGAGTTATTAGTCGGGGTGTTTGACTTGAATGGGTGAAGTTGGGGACTTACACCATTGAGCCGTGTTGGATGGTTTTGATGACTAATCAAGGATTTAGAAATCTTATAATAATCGATACAGACGCTATCAGTGTTACGGAAGTGGTTTGTACAATCCGAATCACTGTGTGGGCGTTGGTACAAAATTAGTTGTGGGTGGAGACTGTGGAGAGGGGCGGTCAGAACGAGACTCGTTTACATGCAGTGGTGGCTCAACTAGGTGGATAGCCGCAGACTAATCATGGTCGTGCACTCGATAGCATACAACAGACTTGCTTGGGGGTCAGAGTTCCCCTTGGTATGTAGAGAGATCAAGTTATGCTGTTGGTTTGAAGTTTATTGAAGTCTATGTTCGCTTTTCCGCTTATACAGAGAGCCTGACCCGTGAGCTGCGACGGCGGCTATACGCGATTGCATTCGAGGCACGTAGAAGCTAATTTGCTTGCTACTCGCTTTTGATGATGGTACAAAGGAAACAATGCTTCAGAGCGAACATCAACATCTAATAACGTCCCGTTTACTTCATCTTCGCCTTCTGTCTCTTCTCCTGCAAATACCGCACTGTCTTGGAGAAGCCCGCAGTGAAAGGACCCTTCAGAGTCTGCACAGTGGAAGGCCACTTGACCGTCTGATTGATTGCCTTGGTGACCATCTGCGGGACGTCCTTCTCGCCCGCTATCCGCTTGTCAAAGTTGCCGGCAACCTGCTTCTTCAGGATACCACCGGAAGACTCGTCTTTGTTTGCATCCAGCATCTCCTGGTATTCGCGACCCGAGATGCCGAACTTGCCGCGGTATTGGAAGTACACCTTCTCACGGAACTTCTTGGGCAACCGCCTGATCATAGTAGCGCGCCTCTCGGGATCCATATCTTGTGACATCTTCTGATCGAGCGTCTGGTCCTCGATCCAGCCCCTTGTGCGCACCACGGAATCGTCGGCGTAGAGTATGTTTGGTAATGACAGTATGAGGTCGTGGTAGAGGTATCTGAAGTTCCTTATTTGGTGCGTGACGATGTTGTCAATCTTCTTGGGGTTCTCGCTGCCATATTGCATACGCGGATCGCCCTGATAGCTCAGGCCAGTGATTGTAGAGTATAGTTCCTTCTCGGTGAACGTCTGGGGTAGTAGGAGAAGCGCGCATCGAACGGCTGAGAGGAGGTTACGTTGGTTCGCGACGCGGAGGTTGGGCTCTTCGTGGAGGATCTTGACGGGCTTGTGTAAGCGGCCGGCGAAGTACAAGGTGTCCCAATCGGTGAGGTCGCGGAGGAGCGTTTCGTAGTTGACAACAGCGTACTTGATCATCGTTCCGTTCACTACAACATATGGATTAAAGTAGGCGCCTGCACCGTACTTCTCCTGCACATGGCTGACGACGCCTGAGCCGAGCGAGCCCAGGAAAGAATAGTGGTCTCGGTGCTCGCGCAGATTGAGCGAGTGGAAGTGCTGCGAGAACCGAGGTGTCAGGATAAAGTCTATCATCTTTCCACCGCCCTTCTGCCATTTGAGAATTGCCTCGGGCGCGTTCGGATGCGGTGATTCCGACGGGCGTGAAGCTGTCGCAGCTGACTGGGGGAAGACGCCGGAGCCATAGGCAAACGCATAGGTAACCGGTGGAAATTGCCGGAGTATGCCCCTTAACGATCGCTTGAACTCCTCATTCGTTTGTATCAGCTGGTTCTTCCCGAAGTCGCGTGGCAGCTGCGTGAAGTCGTCCAGCGAGGGAGGCTCATCTTCCCAGTCTGGGGGCAGCGATTGGAATGCATGTGGCTTGTCGGCGGGCACAGTCTTTTCGGATGAGATGAAGCGGCGATTGACATTAACCAGAGGCCTCCTGCACCACGCTATCCGGAATGCTGGTTGGCGTCGATACATCTTGTACAGAAGTCGATGCCTGAGGTTTCGCAAAGTGAGAGGGTGGATGACGTAAGCGGTTGCTTCCGTAACCAGCTTGGTGGATTTGATGTTGTCTGGTCCCGCCTGCCGCGTAAAGACGCGACTTCCTCTCATCCCACCCATCCCACCACACTCCACACCAGCAACTCTCAATACTGCGTGTTACTCAGGCGCTACTCTTGTCAATTGAACAGAAATCACACAAGGACACCCAAAAAGAAATTCGGCTACCCCTACAGCAGCCAACACCATGGACGCCGCGCTGGCTTCATTCCAGGCGCGTCTCGCGACCTTTGGCGGAGCAGCGACGACCACAAAGACGCGACGCACGAGCAGCAGATCGAAAAAGGCAGGCACAAAGTCCAAAGCCGGCTGGCCATTGGCTTCACCAGCGGCACAAGATCTCGCGTATGCGGGTTTCGTATGGAGGCCCACTACCGCCAGCCCTGACAACGTACAATGCTTCTCCTGCGAGTGCCAGCTCGACGGCTGGGAGGAATCAGACGTCCCCGCATATGAACACGCAACACATTCCCCGAGCTGCGGCTTCGCAGTCATCGCGTGCATTCGCCTGCGTTCTGGCGACCCAGGCAGAACTGAAGAAGACCCGACCTCCGACGCGATGGTCGCGGCGCGTCGCGACACGTTCGGCGACATGTGGCCTCTCGACCCCAACGCTGGCTACCCCTCAGTCGACCAGATGGTCGCCGCGGGATGGTTCTACGACCCCACAGACGAGACTCCCGATGGTGTCACCTGTGCATACTGTGCTCGCGCACTCGACGCCTGGGACATTGGCGACGACCCAATGCAAGAGCACCGTAAGCGCTCTCCCGACTGTCTCTTCTTCACCTTGTCCGATATCTACAACCCGCCCATCCCCGCGCCAAAGAAGGGCAAGCGCGCTTCAAAAGCCAAGGGTCGTTCAGCACGCTCGTCTACCGCATCTACCGCGAGTAAGAAGGCAACGCGCGGCAAGAAGCATATTGATGACACTACGATGGCGATGGAGGACAGTGAGGTGTCTGAGGTGGTACGACCGGCACCTAAACGCGGCAAGAAACGTACAAGCGACACTATGGACATTACCGAGGCCTCAGAGGTTGCACAATCCGCACCAAAGCGGGGGAAAAAGCGCATGAGCGATGCGATGGAGATCACGGAGATGTCAGAGGTTGCACAACCAGCACCGAAGCGCGTTCGATCATCAAGCATTGAAAGCTTCCCCAGCGACTTGCCGGGCGGAACACCTAAGAAGACTCCGACTCATACCCAAGACCACGTCGCATCAGACTTCGACATGTCCAGCCTGCCAGGCGACCTGATGGTGGGAACACCTAAGAGGACCCCACCTCCTATGAGCGAGGCAGATGACAACAACGGTTGGGAGCCCGCCAATGTGGACATGCTCTTCGCGTCCCAGGGAGAGGCTCAGGGCCTGATGCAAGACATTCTCATCGACGCCGGCCTTGACAACATCGAGGCTGCGGGCTCGACACCCGAACAAATCTTCGACGCTGTCATGGCAAACCTCACAGACCACGAAAAGTCCATGACCATCGAGCAATGGGTCCTTTACAACGCCAAGCGGGGCGAGGAGAAGTTGCGCATGGCCTGCGAAAGGCAAATCATGGCATTCGAGGCTGAGGGCCAACGCGCCATGACGGTCTTGGAAGCCATTCCCACTATTTGATTTCCCCACGCGTTCGGTGAGGGTTGGAGTACTTCGGAGTTCGGTCGCTTATGATACCCCGGCATATGGACAGGCGTTTGGTTTTGTTGGCTTTCGAGGTTGTTTCTGTTGTTGCTTCTTGCTTTCTTGGTTGTGTGTTTTTCTAGTAGCCGCATCCGCCCTCTTCCCTTTCCCTTGGGCTTAAGGTGAACCTCACAGTTGTAGCCGCCCGCAAGGGCTGGCTCCTGTGGGGGGATCTGGTTAGCCTAGGGACGGGGCTGGGATAGGCGAGGCATTTTTTATTGTCGAGAACGTTTGTAAGAGTTTATGATAGTTGTTTGCTTCTGTAACAATGCGAGATAGTTTAGCTATCATTCTCGCTGTGCTTCGTGGCTGTGTCACGGTCGTGCATTAAGAGATGTGTTCATACTGGTAAGGTGATTCATCTCACATTTACTGTGCGCGACAAATCGGACTTGGATCTACCTGGGACATTTCCATTAATGCGATGGTCTTGCCATGGTCAATAAGCATAATACTCACTACTTGGTTGGCACATCATGTTGCCTGCACGTTCTTGAAACGCAGATCAGTCATGTAAAGGTCCATTGTCTTCATCATCATCTCGTACAGTAAAAAAACAAGTAAATACAAAACTAAACAATCCAATCCAATCTCTGAGAGAAAGTGCGCTTCTTCCGCGCTTTAGGTGCCGGCTGTGGCGTCTCAGAATGTTCACTGTCCTCCATCGTGGTGTCGTCTATGTGCTTCTTGCTGCGCCTTGGTGCGTGCTGTACAACCTCTGAGACTTGGGTCATATCCATGGCGTCGCTTGTGCGCGATCTAAGTCCATGACTTCGTCAAAACGACCAGTGGTATCCGAAATGAGAAAAATGTCGCAAGCAATACGATTGCCCAAGAATACAGCGGAAGAATGGCGGAAGAATGATAGAAGAATGGTGAATGAATGCCGAAAGAATGTTGGAGAAATATTAAGAAGAAACCTCGAGGAGCCATCACAGCTGCGTGGTTATATCAGCTATTTTGTATGGCAAATAGCTGGAGTGTTTGAGAGAGCTCGTACATTATTCCAGATATCTCCGCTCCATCATCGAGAAGACCATAGCCCGAGTCATCGTTGTGTTGGTGTTGGACATGCGAGTCTGCTTAGTCTTAGTGGCGACATTCGAAGGACTGAGATGATTCAGGTGCTGCATAGCATGACAGTCGGATATTCGCTGCGAAGAGGTGAACTAGCCCCCTTGCTCCCGCTGCCGCGACGACGGAGGAGGAGGAGGAGGAGGAGAAAGGAGAGCTTAAAGTTGCGGTAGTTGCGCAAGAGGAGGGTAGTACCTACTTAAGCTGATTGTCGCACGGTCGGGGAACATAGGCTTGTGTTCCGCTTGACCAACACTCGAAATCCCATCTTGGGTATCCTCGGCCTCGTCAGGTGCAGGTGTGGAAGTAGATGACGGCGGTGTCGGTGGTGGTGGCGGTAGCGGGTAAAAGATGGAGCATGGCGCTGTTCAAGAAGATAGCGGAGAGGAGGATCGGAAGGATGAGTTAAAGCTGGCTGGAAGGATAGGCGAAAAGATAGTCGAAAGAATGCGGAAAGATGGTAGGAACCTTGTTTGTCGTACATCAGCCAGCTGCATACAGGGGTTTGATGGTACCAACTTACAGGAGTACGATATTGATGATCGAGTTGCTGCTGTGGTTGTTGCGACGAGTAGCGCGACGAGTCTGACGGGTGCGGCTCAGAAAGAATAGAGTGCGCCTTTGACTCAGACTGCGGTCTGGTTCTAGGTTGGACTTGGTCTTTGAGATTGTGCTTTGGTATACGGTATGATTGCAATAGCTTTGATGGGACGGGTGTGGCGACACGCCACGCTCCGCGCAAAGTGGTCTCGCTGGCAATGACAACCTTCCAAGCCTCTTTGAAGCGCAACAGGTCGACGTCGGCCGTATACGTGTATCGGAAGAGCTCTTGCTCGCCAGCTCAACTTCCGTTCCGGCTCATACGAGTGACAGGGCGATTGGCGTTGAGGTCGTTTTCGAGGGCACGACCGAGGGCTGGGGTGGTAAGACAAGTGTATGAGAGAAAGAGGTCTCTTGCTGCGTGGGACTGGTAGCTCACTGTGTAGCGAAGACCCGCCTGCGAAGAATATCTGCGTATGAATAAGGTAAGACACTGAAGCCATGCAGGAGTGCGTCGACGACGAATATGACAGCAATGTGATGAGAGAAGTAAGATAAAGATGCGCGAAGGCGCGTGACGATGGAGTGATGGTATTTGAATGTCGTCCGGGGAGGCTTGAAGGGGTTGGGTCGCGTGTTGATGTGAACGAACGGAAGGCTGCGGCTGAAGTATGTAAACAAACTTTGCCCTAGCGTTACGTCCTTGCCAGTGTAGTAGGGGTCTTCGGCGAGAGTAAGTAGGAGGCATGCAGAATCTAGTAGTCGCGACGGGTGGTTTGAGCAAGAGGAGAAGCGCTAGTTTCGAATAGATGAAGATAGAAGGCGCAGCGCACTGCCGAATCGAGGGGAGATGCTATCATGTGATGAAAGGAGCCTAGGTATCTTGCGAGCTCGCCTGACTATTATAATCAGAATTGGCTTTCATCTCTCTGACAAGCAAGTGCGCGGTGCAGGCACAAGGCTATCTCACGACATTGTAACGACTAGCAACCGCATATATACAGGTCCTTCCCCCTCAGTGAAATCGACTAGCGCGATGGGTCTCATTCGTCCCGGTGGGTCGGATAGCCCAGAAATCATCGATAGGATAATCGAAAGGTTGATAGAGAGACTATTCGAGAAAGTAATCGAAAAGACAGTTGAGTGGGTAGTTAAAAGGGTCATCGAAAGGTTGGTTGAGAGGATAGCCGAAACCGTAACTGACAAGATTGCTGAAAGGGTAATTCAAAGAACGGAGGAGAGGATGCAGCAGGAGTGCTGAGTAGAGATGTTGGCGGTGCTTTGGGGATGGTACTGCGAATATGTCTTTGCAGCATGAACACGCACGCGCAGCCAATGGCAGGCTACACTTGAGCTGAGAGAAAATGCTTTCCATCGCGACTTGACGCGCTTTCACGTGACGATGCGATTCAGGAAATGATATGCAGTGGAAGGGTGCATGATCTTCATTCCACAAATCTCCTCTGTAGGTTCTCTAAAAACCCGCCTCTTTGCTGTTGTGGCTGCTGCTGCGGCTTCGGTACACTGCCACTGCGAGCGTGCTTCTGCTGACCACGCTCCTTGTTCCTCTCCTTCTCTCTATCGAGCTCTCTTTGCTTATCTTCTGCCAACTTGACAAGACCCTCCACGAACTTGGTCCTCGCCTTCTCCTCTGCTGTGCCCTTCCAGACCTGTGCTAGGTCTCTCAAAGCTTGTATGCGCACCTCTGCCTTTTCCGTACCGCCGTCTGGGTCGCCGGTGATGAGGTCGGCGATCTCAGTGCGCAGGGAGGCAGCGAATTCTTTGCCTTTTTGTTCACGCGAAGCGCTGTCTGTGCCGGGTTCGGGGGCGGAGACGCTGATAAGGGAGGCTCCTAGGGAGACCTCAGAAGGTGGTATCGACCAGTGCATGGCTTCCCCAAAGACTTTGATGACGGTCTCCAGGCGCGAGCGGACTGTGGTGAGGGTGCGGAGGTCGGAGATGTACTCTGGGGTGGTTTCATCGGGCACCTCCAGTGCTGGCTGTGATGGTTGCTCATCTGGCGCATCTGCCTGTGTCGCAGCAGCGCTCTTGGCATCGTCGTCGGACGACTCCGTCTTTATCGCTATGCCGCCTGGTAGGAACTTCTGAACATCGCTCTTCAACCCATCTGTCAAGGTCTCTGTGAGCCCAATTGCCTCTCCCCGCAGCACCTCGACCTCGTATGCCAAGCGCCCGCCGCTTCGTAGTATGTCATCAGTCAGCTGTGTCAATATCGCCGATAATCGCGTCGTGTGTGCATTGAGCTGTGAGAGGAGGTCTTGGGTCTGGGAGGAGAGGTCGGCTAACGAGGCGGCATTGCTCGATTTCGGCCTGGCAGCTAGCGAGAGCGAGGGGAGCGTGGCGTTGAGGTATTCGGCGGCATTGAAGCGCGACCCCAGAAACGGGG
The DNA here is from genome assembly GCA_023758125.1 of Alternaria sp. Ai002NY15. Taxonomy (NCBI): domain Eukaryota; kingdom Fungi; phylum Ascomycota; class Dothideomycetes; order Pleosporales; family Pleosporaceae; genus Alternaria; species Alternaria sp. Ai002NY15. The sequence continues at coordinate 731,100 of JAFVLO010000007.1, read as the reverse complement.
CAAGCGCAGGGTCGGAGACGTGGGCAGACTTTGGCGTCGTCTTTTGTTCCGACACAGCCATTTGGAGGGCGAGAGCAGGGCTGAGGAAGACTGGAGCGGCGGCGGCCGTTCCTGAATCAGTTAAGCCGAACGCTCGGGACCTTTAGGTGCGGGAGAGGGAAACTAGGTAATTGTGGGGGAGGGGCCGGCATCTTCCACGTCCTGGGTGCGCCGCGTACGTCGTTGTGTTTGCTATTCCCTTTCTCTTTGTTTGAGATGGAATCTATGATATCAGTGGTAATTGCTGAAATGGATGGCATAGCTATCATCCCTGCAGTTGCCCGCCTGCAAGATGCGGGCTGGAGCTTGGACTGAGCCACACTACTCCGTCCCTACCCACTCTTCCCAGGCAACAGGGCCCGTCCACCACCACCACCATGGACTGACTGCGTTTCACGGAATCTAGTTTGCCAAGCGCCTGTAAGGTAGGGTCGCCAGTCGCTGTTCGTCCTCTCGCTCTTCTGTTTCGTCTCTTTCTCCTCCTCGTCCGTCGTTAGCTGTTCGTGGGCGCAATTACCTAGTTTCCAAGGTTAAGCCGTCCAGCGTTTGCTACCTCACTCCGCATACGGCAGTTCGACGTCACTCGTGGGCCCTTACCTAGGCAGTTTCCGCCTAATCCACGATCTGGAGTGCTCAAAAGATTAAGGCCTCTCCACCAGACTTGCACTACGCCGCAGCCCACTCGCTCAACCACCGATCGCAATCCGCGCCAGCTTTCCACCTGCGAACAGCAACCTCCACTACAGTACGCAAACACTTCGCGACACCAGCAACACTTCTCAAACACGCGCGCCAAAATGCCGCGGCGGCAATTCCAAGCCGATCTGCAAAAGGCAGCAGAAGGACTTTCGATTGCGGGCATCTCAAATGTGCGCCCTGGTGGTGACGATGGCGAGTTCACCTTCATGTGCCTCGCAGACGGCCAGCAGCTAGAAATCTCAGCGCTCGTTCCAGGTAAGCTACTTCCGGTATATGCACAGCTCGCGACACTAGGGATGGCTACAATTCGTGTCGCATGTTACAAGATTATTTTGAGTTACAACACGCGTTGGCTTAGGACGTGTCTGCTTATCAAGGTTTACTATCGTGTATGCAGACACAGGCGCCACAAATACTAGTCGCCCTGATGGCGAGACCCCTACCGCCTGGAACTCCCAGCCTGTCTGCATTACCTTGACGGAACATAGCTAACAGACTGTACAGAAGTATCCGATTACCCTACTGGCCATACCTGTATGATTTTCGGCGCCGATAACCTTTCTGCTGGCGTCGCTACTGCCCTCGACACCATCGCTGACGCTACCTACGCAAAGACCGTTTCCCAGATTCTAGAGCTCGTCTCTACCCGACTGGAGTCCACCGACCGGGATGGGGACCAGCAGATGCTCGACTCTCAGGAGTTTGAAGACTTCGACGATGAAGAGGATGAAGAAGAGGAGTACTTTCCCGGTGACGACGACATGATGCCGAAGCCGCGACTTGCCACCGACGGTGGTGCTATGTCGGGTGGAGGTTACACAGAAGCTACATCTGCTTTCCGACAGCGTGTCCGACATGACCTCTTGATTGCCAAGAGCGAAGGGTTCAAGGTTGGACATCTTGGAGGTTTGATGGATGGTCTAGGATGCTATGTTTCCCTGTCCATTCGCATTTTGAAACTCGGTATCTCAGAAGAGGCTATGCAAGCCTGGCAGGTCGAGCCATCGGAATACCTTGTCGCGGTCTTTCATTACCCGTCAGGCTACAAGAGCATGGACGACCTGAGGTCCTACGACGCCCACCAAGCTCGACGGAACTTTGGGATCCGCATCGGTGTCTGTAGGACGTACAAGCCAACCATGCAAGAGGCTATATCTGCCTTCACAGTCTTGAGCAAAGAGGAGGAGAAGCGACGGGAAGCATCACAACAAGGCGATTCTCAAAACGTCTCTTCAGAGTTACCCAAGGGATTCCGAAATTCGTTCATCTCAAGGCCTTTGAACGAGCTATTGGAACAGCGCTTTCACATGCTCCTAAAGTACCGCTACGGGGGTATGCCATGGCATGGTGCTGAATCATTCTACAACGATCAAGTGCTTCATGCATCGCACTCGGATCACGATGCCTCGCACGACAGATACTACGACGACGAGCGTGCCGGCAATACATGGCCGAAGATTGTAACCGATGATCACATCACATCTTCACATGGTCAAGAGCACTCTCTACCTCTTGTGGGGATGCAATTCGTGCTACGGCATTTCGTCCGTTGTACCGAGTTCTGCCTGATCTGTTTCAGTAGAATGCCTGATGACCTACAAGCTATCAAGCCCTATGTCTGTGACAATCCGCTGTGTTTGTACCAGTACATGTCGCTAGGCTTCGGTCCGAGTATCGAGCATGAGATCGTCTCACAACCCAAAGTCGTCGACCTCCTAATCAGCTTCTGCTACGCTAGTGCGCGCGCCAGTAGACTGAGGGACTTTCCAACCGGTCTCAGTTTGGCAGTTCCACCTCCGATAACGAATGAGAAGGATTACATACCTATCAGTACCCACTATCGTTATGTCACCCAAGACCCTGCACAACAGCCTCCACAAGCCGACAGTACACCTCCAGTAGCTGCGTTGAGTGTGCGATACAACGCGGCCAATCTTGAGATGCTGTTTGAGAACGCAAGGGAAGCTTGTCCTATATCAAAGGGCCAATGGATCGTTATGCGGACAGATGATGAGCCGACCAAAGCTCTGCATTGCCGCGTGGTCGATGCATCTCTGTATCCATCAGTCAAGGTTTCACATCCTGTCGTCCCGTCCATCGAGGGACCGACGGATGCATACGGCATGGCACAGCCAGCTCCGACAAAACCGAAGGTGTCAGCCCCGCGACCAGTCCCGGAGAACGAGTTTAAGTCCGCAAGCTTCTACATCTACAACACCAACTTCGACGATTTGGCCGACGTCGAGAAGCCGCGAGTCATTGCATCACTTCTTGATCTCCTACCGCCTGTGCAAGAAATGAGGAAGTACCTTTTGCGGAAATCGCAGTCTTCTCTGAGCGCTTGGGTTGACCGTCTATCCCCTGCCGTTCTTGGAATACTGCGCTGGGTCATCGCTTCGAATCGAGCTTGCATCCTGCAGGTCGATAACGAAGAGGATGCCTCTAACGGTCGCAAATCGGAGGAGCGTCTGTATGGCATGGCGGGCTGGGCGCAGTTCCGGTTCGCAATGGGTGCTCCTGATAAGGAGCGAATGTTTATCCAGGCAGTACGAGACACTACTAACCGCCTCAGCCTCAAATTCCCAACTTTGTTCGCGTGGCATGGCAGCCCTATCCACAACTGGCACACCATCATCCGAGAGGGTCTTCACTTCAAGGAGACCGCTCACGGACGCGCTTTCGGAAATGGCGTTTACCACGCTCCTGACGTCAATACTAGCTTGGGCTATTCTTCGATGTCCTACGGCGCGGCTTGGTCAATGAGCGAGCTGAAGGTTCAACAGACCTTGGCTCTAAACGAGATTGTCAACGCTCCGCAGGAATATGTGAGCCAGACTCCACATCTCGTCGTCGCTCAGCTTGATTGGATCCAGACCCGCTACCTCTTTATAAAGACACGCGCGGATAACGTAACAGCCGTAGATCCGGGTAGCAAGCCACTTCTTTGCGTTGATCAGGATCCGATTCGCACGCCTCGTGGTGTGACGGGCGACCTCGTTATCCCGATCCACGCTATTGCTGCTTCTCGGCGTCCCAAGGCGAAGTCTACTGGAGTGAGTTGTGCCCCACATGCTACTGCGCACTTGCTGACAGACATACAGGGTCACAAGCGGCAGAAGGCTTCTGGGAAGACACAGTACGATCCCATCGAGATTGACGATGATGACGACGCCGCCAGTGTCGCAACCCTTGAAGAAGATCGCATCGTCTTTGACGGTGAAGATGAGCACCACTCTTTCCAAGAGGCTGACCCTCTTCCCACGCCAAATTCAATCAGCGACAAGGGCAAGTCAAAGGTGGCGGCCTCGATAGCGTCATTTTCGTCCAAGATCTTTGGCAAGTCATCATCTAGTGAACCTTTGACCGACTACGAGCCCGGAAAGCTTGACTACGATAAGCTTCCTAAACTTCAAGAACCTGCATGGGCGACAACTGCTGCTACCAGGCGCCTTATGAAGGACTTCAAGGACCTCGTCAATATCCAGAACAAAGAACCGATGCATGAGCTAGGTTGGCACATTGATGAGGAGAAGACTGAGAACATCTACCAGTGGATCGTAGAATTGCACTCATTCGACCCCACTCTGCCACTTGCAAAAGACATGAAGTCAAAGAAAGTCAAGAGCATCGTACTGGAGCTACGATTCGGCAAGGACTATCCCATGAGCCCACCATTCGTCCGTGTGATCCGACCTCGATTCCTGCCCTTCACTATGGGTGGAGGAGGTCACGTCACCGGTGGTGGTGCCATGTGCATGGAGCTTCTCACCAACGATGGCTGGAGCGCCGTTTCTTCCATCGAGTCTATTCTCCTCCAAGTACGCATGGCCATCTCCAGTTTAGACCCCAAGCCTGCTCGTCTACAACAAGGCCCTCCTGGAGACTACGGTGTCATGGAGGCGGTCGACGCGTACATACGTGCGTGCCAGGTACATGGATGGACTGTTCCCGCTGGTTTCAAGGAGACGGCTTATGGTGGTGCGGAGAACGCGTCTGCCATGTACTAGGAGATGGGGCTAAGCGCATCTCTCCGTTGACCACCCCATACTGGGCAAAATTGAACACCGACTTACAGCGCATAGAGGATGAGAATAACCCAGAAGTGTGCATTGCGTCAAGGATCCGCCAACGTTCTTATGTTGCCAATGCAGACTGCAGGAGTTTGGGCTTCTTCCTTTCAATGCGGTTTGATTGTCGGGCCATACATGTGGAGTTCACGCGACACGGCGCGATACACGATGCTATGAGATCGCAATGAATTGAGACCGGTTTCCAGGGTCTTTAGAGGAGTTTCGGTGCATAGCATGGATTACGGAGAACGGCATACGATACCTTATGGATTTTCCTTTTCGCGGGTTCTACGCATAGTGGAAAAGTAGCAACCGAGCGCTTCATCATGATTTCTTACAGGATGTGATGTGATGTCGTGAAATGATTTTGAGGACGCATCTTCTAGGCTTTTCTTTGTCACGCATTTTGGAATTATCCACTATATTTCATGTCAACATAAACATGAGCCCAAACCGAACAATCCCATCCAGAATAAACGCTAGCGTCCAGCAGTGCAGTTCGCCAACAGCAAGCTTTTATGATGTTGGGTATCATTAACGTAAAGAAAAACATGGAAAACCACGAGTCTCTACTACCCTACATAGACTCGATCCAACTCCCCACAAGCCAAACACTCGCACAACCCACCAAAGCCGCAGCCCCATACGCCTGCTTCGTCCACCCTTGCTCTTCATCCACCTTCCAAGCACCCTCAGTACGCACTCTGTGCGGTACCTCTTCCGCACTCACATTCCCCACACTCTGATCCTGTGACTTCGCCAGCTTAACCGCGCTCCCCGCTTCACGTACCCACCCCGTCTCATTCCGCCCCTCAACTTCCACATTTTGCACATTCCCAAAGAAATCCATCACCCTCCTCTCCCTAGCCGCCTGCTCGCCTCCCTCAAACAGATCATACCGTATACCGGGGTGGCTATGTATCTTTTCCTCGTCATAAGAATCAAATAAATCCCCCATGGTAAGTTTACTGGTAGGGTCTTTGACCTGGTTTTCTAGAAACTCGAGGTTGTAGTATGTGTAGCGGTCGATGACGGCGACGCCGACGTCGTTGTCGGCGTGGTGGGAGTAGGAGGATTGGTCGATTTCCGAGGAGCCGGTGGCGAGGATGTTGGGGGTGTAGAATTTGGAGTACATGGTGTTGGCTTGGCAGGTGTCTATCATGAAGAGGATTTCGTGGTAGCTGGGGTTGGGGGGTTAGTTGATGGTCTTGGGTGGAAGGAGTAGAGGTGATGAAGGGGTGGGCGTACCGTTTCTTCTCCCACATCTGGCCAAACGCATCTGCTAGATCGAAAGCGCTGATTTCCTCTGCGTCTTGGAATTTGAGGAACTCGTTTCCGCCATGCCCGGTCATGTATACGAGGATGTTGCTCCGCTCGTCCGTCATCAACCTCTTGCTGCGTGGCATGTCCTCGCCCACTCTGTCCGTCATCAACCTAATGAAGTTCTCGACTGTGACTTCGTAGCCCCGGTAGTCCACCTCGATGTTGTCGCCGTATAGATCTAGCGCTCGGTCTGCGTTGTTGTAGACGGTTCCGGGGAAGGCGTTGCGCGGGTTGCACGCCATGTCGTCGGGCAGCATGAGGATGATTTGCGAGTCGGGGATCCCGAGACGCTTAACGGTGCGGTATAGTGAGAGGACATTGGCGAGGTGGCGGTAGTTGAACCAGAAGCGTGATGTCGAGACGAGGACGGCCCAGTTGGATGTGTGTTCGCTGGCGACGAAGGGAGCTGCCAGTAGAGGCAGAAGGGCGGCGGAGAACTTCATCGCGAAGCCAATGTCGTATGAAGATCGGCGGGCAGTTCAGAGGGTTCTTGACGTCGTATGCGGACCCGCGACGCGCCCCTGTCTAGCAGTTCGCGATGCACGTTGGAGTGTTGGCGCAATCTGACAAATCGGAGATAAGCAATTCACTCCGCCAATAACAGCCGGCTGTCACGTGTGGATCCGCGCACGCTAGCAGATCGCCTTGCATCATCGCGTGCACATGCCCAAGCACGCCATTCCCTGTCAAGACTCCGTTATCTTCCTATCAGGGCCTTCTGACCTCTTTCTTCTCTACTCGCATGCTGCTTCCTCGTCTTCACGCTGGCTGAGTCGATTCAGCTCCAGGATATCTCGAGGATGGCTCCAGACCGGGGATCCGCATCGCTGGAAAACGAAAGAGCAGGACATGGTGAAGAGGTGGATGGTCATGCGCTCGGCCGCAGTACGACGGGTGCCCGCAGGTACCTGGCTGAGCAGGCAGATCAGCCGCAAAACTTCACGCTGAGGGGTGTTTTGGTGGGCTTGGCGATTGGTGTTGTGATATGTTTTTCCAACATGTACTTTGGGCTGCAGACGGGTTGGGTTTCTGGTATGGCGATGCCTTCTGCTCTGATCGGATTCGCCTACTTCAAGGTCGTTGCCAGGACGCTCAAGTTGCCGTTCACGCCGGTGGAGAACGTTTTGGTTCAATCAGTCGCTGGATCGGTCGGCACCATGCCTCTCGGATGTGGATTTGTTGGCGTAATTCCTGCGCTGAACTATCTGTTGACGCCTGAAGAGAATGGACCGCTGGATATCAGTCTGTGGAAACTGATTGTGTGGTCTGTTGGCATATGCTTCTTTGGCGTAGTGTTTGCAGTGCCCTTACGGAAAGAGATGATCATCAGAGAGAAGCTGAAGTTCCCTAGTGGTACTGCGACTGCTCTTCTCATTAGAGTTCTACACGGGGATGAGAAGTCGAAGACGATGATGGCCCGTGAAGGAGTCCAGGACGGGGACGATCGGTCCGGCGACGGAGAGACACAGGGCCTGTTGCAAGGTTCAAGCGCGCAGCGAGAAGAGCATGACCTCAGGCCATCCATGGACGACAGCATGAAGGACCCAGATCAAGAGCTCGGAGAAGATGGAGACTGGAGATCGAAGATTAGGCTATTGCTGATTTCGTTCGGAGGATCAGCGCTATATACTGTCGTATCGTACTTCCTCCCGCAGCTTCACGACATACCCGTCTTCGGCCTTTCTTTGGCGCAGAACTGGCTCTGGACTCTGAACCCTTCACCTGCGTATGTTGGACAAGGCATCATCATGGGTCCTGCTACTACACTACACATGCTACTCGGTGCCATCATAGGCTGGGGCATTCTGTCGCCTCTCGCAAAGCACAAAGAATGGGCACCAGGGCCAGTATCAGACTGGACCAACGGCTCCAAAGGCTGGATCGTCTGGATTTCTCTCGCCATCATGTTAGCAGACTCGCTAGTCAGCTTGGGATGGCTTCTTCTACGCCCCGTCGTTACGATTGCCAAAGCTTACTACCCCACCGCGAAAGAAAACTTCCAGTCGCATACCTGGAAAGAGATCTTTACGCTCAACATCACGTCTAAGCCGCAATACACGCAGCTCAGCGATGGTACGTCCGTCAATCCATTGGAAGCGATCAAGCAGCACCTGGCTGAAGGTAACGAGCCTGACGCGCCGCCGGAGCACCTCGTTTCGAACCGCACCACCATCACCGGTCTTATCGCGTCACTGGTCCTTTGCGTTATCGCGGTCCACGTGTCGTTCCCCAACCTCATCCCCTTCCGCCTTACGTTGTTATCGCTGGTACTGGCGCTCCTCCTGTCCGTCATGGGCGTACGCGCACTTGGCGAAACAGATCTCAATCCCGTCTCTGGTATCTCGAAGCTCACACAACTCGTCTTCGCGCTCGTCACTCCGACTACGGGTCCTGGCGCCAAGAACGCCGTCATCATCAACCTTGTTGCGGGCGCCATCTCTGAGTCCGCGGCGCTACAAGCAGGCGATCTATTGCAGGATCTCAAGTGCGGCCATCTTCTCGGCGCTGCGCCAAATGCGCAATTCTGGGGTCAGATGATTGGGTCTGCGGTTGGCGCGGTGTTGTCTGCTGTCGTGTATAAGCTCTACACTAACGTATACACCATTCCTGGTGGCCTGTTCGAGGTGCCTACGGGATACGTGTGGGTCTTTACTGCGCGGTTAGTGACAGGGAAAGGCCTACCACCAATGGTAAAGGAATGGGCTAGTGGAGCGGCGGTCATCTTCGCCGTGGGTACGATGGTCAGAGTCTGGGGTAACAACAGAAAGCAGAGAGGTCTTAGTGGGTGGTGGATAGACTTCGTACCTGGTGGTATTGCTGTTGCTGTCGGTATGCTTGTCGCCCTTCTATTTGTCATATCCCATAAACTAACTCATTGCGTAGGCATGTACAACACGCCTTCTTTCACGTTGGCGCGTACAATTGGCGGTCTGCTCAGCCTGTGGTGGCGCCGCTGGAAGGGTCGGAGCGAGACACCAATCATTGTGCTCGCGAGTGGGTTGATTCTCGGCGAAGGACTGTTCAGCATCGTGAACTTGTTGCTGGCGAGTCTCAAGGTCCCTCATTTGTAAGGCGCGTCTCAACAATATCAGATTAGCTGGTGCATGACGTAGCCTGGTGTCTCTTAACAGATTCTGCATAGCGAAGTGAGTATGTCCCGTTGTCATGTCCTCTTCAACGCTCTGTGTTTCCTGAGTCTCCTATGCTGGGGGCCGTGCATGATGGAGCCTAGTGTCCTTCGACACATTCTGCATGGGCAAGTGGGTATGCTACATCACCATGTCATCCTCAATTTCCTTTGTGTCCTAACTCTCCACCGCTGGGGGTCGCATTGACATCCTCCTCGCTCTGTTGCCTACTCACCTCCACCGGCTGGGACTTAGATGAGATACTCCCCGCTCTATCGACATATCTTGTCCGTCAATCCATGATGTACCGACAGCCTCCTATCGGAGGTCCGTGTTTGCCGGTGCGTCATACTCCCATGTTCGCACTCACTTTTCAAAACACTGCGTTTGCACTTACCTCGACCCATATCTCCCCACAACAAACTCACCCACGACTTGCGATATGTGTATATATTATATTTAATTGAGCGATATTCTATCACAACACGACTCCGAATGGCCTAATAATCCCTGGATGCGTCTCCTGGGTTGACCTTGAGAATACCGTTGATAACAGCCATTTCGGTGAGTGAGTTCGATCCTCATAGTCTACCGCAGTGTTGTGATTATTTATTTTTGCTCTTTTTTGCTCATTTTGATGTCTTTCACTCGCCTTCACTTAGACTTGAAGATGGCGTCATTTTTGCTCTTACTTAATCCAGTACTAGTGGGCAAGTATACGTTGATTGTAGTCGCAGTGAGTGTGGAAATTTGGCGTGAATATGAAGTGAATGTGAGCGTGAAGGGGAATTCACTACTCTCCTTCACTGCAGGACTTTTACGCACTGGAGCCTAGGCCATATAAAACTTTCTTCTGGTCGTAATTCTGCTTCCTTTAACCACCCACATACAATCAAGCTATCATCACTTTAAAGCTTTTTTGTATACATCATGCCTACGTTCTCCGAGCTCACCCGCACCGAGAAGCGCGACATGATTCGCGGCGAGCCCTTCGACGGTCCGCAAGTCACCATGGAGCCCAGGAGCGTACGTGACCTCCTCGATACGCTCGACAGCATCCCCAACAACAAGTTGGGCACTACACACCCCGCCGCCGCCTCCCTCGCCCTCCTCGAAGAGAACTGGGGCGTCGACATGACCTCCTTCCCCCCTCCCCCTCCCATGTACGGTGGACGTACATTCCGTCCAGACGGCGACGCGTCGACTTGGGACTTGCGCCTGTTGGCCACTCTGGCAGTCTTGTCGGAGTTTACGCACGGCCAGGGCGACTACATGGGCAGCCAGATCAATTCGGCGGTAGAATTGAGGAACATCAACAAGAGGTTCAAGAAGGACCTTGACTTGGTGACTACAGTCGATGTGGTGAGGGTGATTCGCGATCTGCTGCATCCTCTTGAGGTAAGTCATGATTTTCTGTTGAAGATATTTTGATTGCAAATTACAAATGCTAACGATATATAGATGAACGAAGAAGATGTCTTGGCGACGAGGAAGCGCAAGAACGAGTACAACGGCCGCCGCAAGTCCGAGCGGGACAACACCAAGGCCACCGAGTTGGCCATAGACACCGACATGCCGGTTGGGGGTGAGGCGATGGAGAGGGTTGAGAAGAAGTTGAGGAAGACAAGGCTTCCTGAGAAGGTCGAGTCTGACTCCGAGGAGGAGATGTTGGCTCCTGGAGAGCGCATGGAGTAGATAGTTGCGGCGGTGTGAGTCCTTGTCGTCGTCTCGCATCCTGATGGCGTTGGTCTTCGCGCTGTGAAAGGACAGCCAGGCAGATACCAATACAGTACAGTACCACCATGAGTCGATTATCCTAGTCGAATGTCGACCTCTTCCGTGTCTGCAGCATCCCATTCGTCCTTCCACACGTGTCCTATAGCTTTGCGGTATGCTATCCTATCTTCCCACTCGATCCAGAGAACATGGTAAGACAGGAACTGCCATTTAGACGCTGGTGTGAAGATCTCGGCATGTTTGTGAAAAATATCTTGAAAACACTCACCAGAACAGGTCTGTCCGAAGACCGCTCCTCGCATAAAGTTGCGCAAGTGAGCATGTTCAGTGCACACAGGCCTACCCATGCCGATGCAAATTAGTTCGACATCGTGTTTAGGTAATTGAAGACCATTAAACGAAATGTCGATATCTAAGATACCGATTACCTGACCTTCAGGTCCTGTCAAGATAGGCGTGTATTCTTCCAGATCGTCGCGATCGTGGTTAGACATTGAAGCGATGAGTCGTCGAGTCCGGAATTCTAATATAGCCGAAGGAACGGATTCAGCTGCTAAGCTTTGCGTAAAATCTTCTTGAATCACGGGGTGCTTAGTGAATACTATGGTAGGTGGATCAGAGGAGCTGTAGTTGTCCTCTACTAGTCTGATCAACCCGCGGGTTTCGTAGTAGTGTAGATCCTTGACGTGCTCCTTGCGCTCGCCGTGCTTTTCAATTATAACTTTAGAAAAGTCGATAAGGTGAGGATATTCAAGGGTGGAGCAGTGTAACTTTTGTATCGCCAGTCGGCACGCCGCTTCGGCATGATCCATATTGACACGCTCATACCAGCCCACCCACGACCAAGAAGGAAAGGCTTTCAAAACGTTGCCTTGACGATCCGTTCGCCTTTGCTGGAGACGCCCTTTACTATATTGCGGAATATACTCGCCATGGTGCCAGCAAAGCATATTGGGTAGGAAGAGTTCTGGTATACCGAACATGAAACTGCATTCCATAATACGCCCTTGCACAGTCATGAAGGCGTTAAAGGCAGCCAGAACATCTTCGGAATAAGTCAACTTTCGTTTGCTGTAGACTTCAACAGCATCACAGTATTCCATGAAATTAGGATCCATGTCCCATATGTCCCGTGACAGCTTCCCAGGAAGCTCGTTGCGATACTGCCAGTCTTCCGATTTTTTAGATTTTCCGCAAATCCAAGACACTGATTGATTATGGAAGACGATCAGGCGACGCGAGAATGTCCACTCCTGGAAAGTCCAGCCGCGGGTATGATACGTCGTACGTTCTTCTTCGGGTCTCTGATCCAGCCCTTCATGTATAACTTCATGTATAAGATCCAGTCCCTGGACGCGGCAGCTGGGACTAAACTCATAAACTTCAGCGGGCGGTTTCCTTGGTCGCTGTTTGCCGACTCCAGGTATCCCATAATCACTATCATTCCCCTCTGTAGCAGCTATAGTGACGTACGCATTGGAGTATATAGATGCCATGGAGGCTAGTTGATGAGGTTTCGCAATCTCATCATCCTGTACAATAGAGAACCTATCCACCCATAAGTAGCGAAGGCCTAGAGCGCGTGTGAGGAATATGCTGTCTGTAATGGTGTTGGGGAGACGAGTGCCGTTGCGAGGAAGGTCGAGCGCATATTCCTGGCTCAAATCTTCGACATTGGCCTTCACAGTCTGGAAAGGATCGCTAGCTGTCCCCCAAACATAGCTCAAGGCCACATATCGACAGTCGCCGCCATGCTCCGATTGCTTCACTAGGCAAAGCTTCTCAACGTCTATGAATCGTAATTCTTTGGTATCCGGCATCCTAGTCCTTGAGTCCGTAATTGTGGGACACACGCCCCCGTGATCCTTGTCGCATCTACTGATCCATCTCTTAATCCCCCCGATGTTGATTTCTTGGTCGACAAGGGAAAACCCGGACGCATTTCGAATTGTATAAACCTTCAAGTTTAACGACCCAGAAGATATCTGTTCGTCGTCGGCTCTCTCGCAACTAACAATCAACCACCAACGGTCCAAGTATTCCTTGTAGTGGACAGAGCCGACGTATTCTCCTGCATACTCGGCTTGTGTAAGCGTTGTGAACTTCTGCACTATCTTTTGGCATGTAAGACACCCAGCGTTCTCCTGAACATCAAGGTATTTCCACACGTACTCTCCGGGATACTCCGTCTTCTTCTCTATCGCGTCCGCGACTGATTTGCAAAGTGCGCACTGGACCATGTCTCGATGGCGTGACAGATGTGTGCGATCTTGAGGGTGACCACGCGTATTGGACTCTTCGTGCAGATAATAAGGCCAACGTCCGCGCTGACCGATGCGGGGTTAACACTCCTTGGACATACGGGCGATGTTGAGTTGGAAGAGCACCGGTCGTCAGATAACTAGTTTATATGTAACTCGAGTGAGAACCAGATGAAAGCTTGAGAGTGTGGTGAGTGGGATGAAGGTGGGTGCGGAGTATGACAAGGCAGCTGCCACCTCATGCGCAGCCTCATGACATCATACTTGCTTATCTGCACATCTCAGCCTTGTGAGCATACCGATCAACGAAACGGAAGCGCATTTCGGGTGAGTGCGTTCTCAAAAAGAACACATGGAAGACATCAGAATAGGAGAACGGCATAGGCGGTCAATGAACGAACAGTGCCTAGGTGGTGGTTGACAAACTCTGCACCAAAGGGCATCGCGATCGCCGGACGCATCTGCACCCCAGATTCAGAGCCCACTTCTTTCATCGGGAATAATGGGGCATCAGTTCAATCCGATTTCAGCTACAGCAATGCTACATATCCAAAATCACACTCTTTCGATCACAATCCAACCACACTATTCCACAATCCCATGAAGATCCCCATTCCCCCAGCCCCATCCACGGAAATAAGCCCCCAGCCTTGACAGACGTCATGCCTAGCGCGCAACAGTCACGACCCAAGCTTATGGCGCGGGTACCCTCACCCTAATCTGGGAGATCTGACTAGTAAAAATGAGGGGAAGTACGAGATCGGCTTCCAATGGCGTTGGCATCGCGATGGGGGATTATGCTGTGACGTCTTCTAGCATACGGGGTATACAGTCCCGAGGGCATGCGACGAGACATGCTTAAGCAGTTATGGTCCGCTGAGTAGGCTGTGTGTTGTGCATTTGCTAATTCCTGCCTCGCTCTGGCATTGGTGTTGAGGCTCAACAGGCTTTGGATTAGACTGTCCCTCATTCTTCGTTTGGTGTTGCTTTGACGTGCGTTTAGCATGACTACCGAAGGACCCATGGCCCCAGGGCCGTCAATCACACGGGATTGGGCAGACGACCGCTCTGATAATCGTCTGCACAGCGTTACTTCTGGTACGAGTGCTACACCTCTGACCCAAGCGCAAACACAGCATTCGGCGCATTCTACCAACTCTGAACTTTCGGCCCATCGAACGTCGTCGAGCGCACAACGGAAGCGATCGGTACTCGGTTTGCATCCGCAAGCACCCATCGACGAAGAGCATGATCACGGCGCGGCCTCGGAGTTGCTATGGTCGCGTGTAAGGACGGTGATGAGGGAGCCGTTTGCGGAGTTCTGGGGGACTGCTATAATGGTTATGTTCGGTGATGGAGCGGTTGCGCAGGTCTTGCTTTCGACGGGACAGACGACGGCGCCAGGCGGTAACGGGTTCGGACAGTATCAGTCAATTAACTGGGGGTAAGTCGAGCGCTGATATACTGGAAGATTGCGAAGTATGCTAACACCGAGAAGCTGGGGCCTGGGCGTCATGCTTGGTCTGTACGTTGCAGGCGACTCGGGCGCATATCTCAACCCGGCGATTACTCTCAGCAACTGCATCTTCCGTCAGTTGCCGTGGCGGCGGTTTCCGATGTACTTCGCTGCACAGATGCTTGGTGGGTTCGTTGGGTCTGGGATCGTATACGCGAACTACATCAGCTCCATCGACTGGTTTGAGGGCGGGAAGATGCGAACAGTGCCCCCAGCTGAGAAGGCTACTGCGAACATCTTCTGCACTTACCCGCAGCCATTCCTTACCAAGACCAGCCAGTTCTTCTCGGAGTTCATCGCAAGTACACTCTTGATGTTCGTGATCTTCGCGCTGAAGGATCCGAGTAATAATGGTGTCCCAAAGGTATAGCCGATAAGAGTAATCGATGGCACGGTGCTGACTTTACTATAGTCCGACAAATGGTTTCCTCTCTGCTTGTTCTTCCTCATCTTTGGCTTGGGGTCTTGCTTCGGCTGGCAGACTGGTTATGCGATCAACATCGCTCGTGACTTCAGCCCAAGGCTGATGTCGTATGCTGTGGGGTATGGTCCTGAGGTGTGGTCGGCTGGGGGCTACTACTTCTGGGTATGTCTTCTGATGACGCTGATAGCTCTTGCTGACCATGTCTAGATCCCGATGGTGGCACCATTTCTTGGCTGCGCGTTTGGAGGCTTCCTCTACGACATCTTCATCTATACGGGTCCCAGTCCCATTAACTCGCCATGGCTCGGATTGAAGCAGCTGACTCCAGGTAACGCGATGCGAGCGAGGAGAGAGCACATAAGGAGAGAGAAAGAAGAGGGGATTGTGTGATGGTTCCCTTCCTGTACCCGGCCAGGAAGCTTCGTGCTATAGATGATTCAACGGAAAGAAATACGGCTCTGAAACAGCCAACTTCTCTTTGTTGAGATATTCTTTGTTCCTGATATATGTATACAGGCGGTTGTAAGCCGAAATGAATAGCATCTCGTCTGTTCAACAAGAGCGAAGACGTTTGCGAGTACGCGTGGAAAGAGCCTTCAGTGTTGCTTAGTCATTCACGCGTGTCGGTGTTGTCTGACGCCATTGTGCCCCGCTGATGCCCGCAAGCCGCTGTCAGGCGCCGCATACCAAACTTTGACTCACTCGCAACTACACACCACACATTGGAATACTCGCGCACCACGTCCATCTACTTCGGAAACAAATACGATCTCGCATACCTCACAACACAATGGCGAAAAAGGGCGCGGCCGGCGGCGATGGAGGGGGCTCGAAGAAGGCACAAGGACAAGCCCGCAAGGCAGACGCCGCTGCATCGAAGCAGGCTGCAAAGAACCAACAAGCTGAGAAGGCAGAGGCAGAGGAATGGAACAAGGGCGCGAAGTCAAATGCAAAGGCGTATGTGCATCTTCGCCCCTACTTACGCAGTAGCTAACATATCATAGCGAGGCCGCAGCAGAAAAGGCCGCTGAGGCAGCCCGTAAGAAGGCTGAGAAGGAAGCCCTGCTCCGCGAAGAGGAGGCTTCCCTGCCCTCCAAGCCCAAGGGCAAGAACCCCAAAGCCGAAAAGAAGCCCCGCGGGGGCGGCATCGACTCAGCGCTCGGCTCCTTCGACGCGAAGCCTGGCGCGCTCAACGCCACCGGTATCGACAATGCGCTCGACGCTCTGGATATCACGGGCAACAGCCAGGACAAGGTGGACCGTCATCCCGAGAGGCGCTTCAAGGCTGCATACGCTGCGTTTGAGGAGCGAAGACTGGACGAGATGAAGGACGAGAAGGGTCTGCGACGACAGCAGAAGATCGACCAAATCCGCAAGGAGTTCGAGAAGCACCCCGAAAACCCGTTCAACCAAGTCAACGCATCGTACAACATGACCAGAGAGGAGATCGCCGCACTGCGCGAATCAGAGAAGGACAAGAAGGAGAAGAGGCTTGTGGGGGTCAACTGAGTGGCTGTGTTACTTTCGCGTACTATTCATATATGGGGGCGTTCTGGGTAGACCTGGGACGAGACGCCTCAGCGCATGATCGCAGACGGGCCGAGGCATGAGTTGGGGGGATTTTGATTAAAATCCGCCTCATGAACGAGCCATGGGTCCGTAAGCTGACTTTCATTATTCAATATTCTTTCCTGTTGCTTATGGTTGTGATGATCCCCGCGCTCTTAGCACTACGACGGCCCCGATCGCCCCTCATTCGTGCGGGTAGTGTACCTCTAGCTGATCATCCGTAGCGTAAGAGATAGTCGTGCAGTCGGTCCTGGTGTTGGTCGCGAGAGCACTGCGACACGCGACGATCTTTTCTTAGCAGCCAAACAATAGCAAAGTCACCGCACGTCGGCACGGCCAGTGAACACAAGGGATTTGAGGAGGCCAAATAATGAAGGACAAGCCGCCCGGACGACCGTACAGTGGCGCCAAAATGGAGGCCCAAAAGCAGCGCAGCCGCCCGACCTGAAACATGCGTGCTAGTTAGCCATTGGCCGACACCAAATCCGTTCCTGCGTTTCGAAACGCCCGCTTACCCAATCCCTGCTGCACCCGCGCGCTCCTTCCCCGGCTGCCTTCACCGAAGAAATATGGGTCCACGCGAGTTCGATCTTAGATAAGCCCTACTCCCGGCATTCACCATGCGTGCCTTGCTCTCCTTCACGTTCTGCAGCCTCGGCGCTATACAATCGTTCTTTTCTTCCCTTTCTCTCTTCCGACTTTTAGTCGTTACCTTCTTTTGAACTCTACTCATTCGTTTCTCAACCAATATGAAGTACTTTACTACTACTGGAGCAGTGCTCCTCAGTGCCCTTACAGCGACCGCCGGCGGTATCAAGTTCGACCCCGAGGATGAAGGTGAGGATATTCGCAGCAACCGCGCTACAAAGCTAACCTTCAGAAGCGTCAATCCTCGCCGTCACTCGACAATATGCGTACGGACTGATGTCGATGTACCAGGGCAACGCCACAGGCACATCCATCGAGGGTGTCGGAGTCTGGCCCAAGCCCCACTACTGGTGGGAGGGTGGCGCCGCGTGGGGTGGCATGATCGAGTACAGCCAGTTCACCGGCGACGACTCACACGTCAAGACGCTTCAACAGGCATTGACTGCCAACTACGGCCCCGACAACGACTTCATCCTGTCTTACCGCAAAGGAGAGACTGGCAATGACGACCAGGCTTTCTGGGCGCTTGCCGTCATGAGCGCGGTCGAATACCAGTTCCCCGATCCCGCAGATGCGCCTGCGAGCTACCTCGAAGTCGTGACCAACGCTTTCGAGAATATTGTCGGACGCTGGGACGAGACAAGCTGTGGTGGAGGACTGAAGTGGCAGGTGTACCCTGAGAACAGCTACGGCTACAACTACAAGAACTCAATCTCCAACGGCTGCGCTTTCGCTCTCGGTGCGCGCCTTGCTCGCTACACTGGCGAGCAAAAGTACGCGGACTGGGCTGTCAAGATCTACGACTGGACAAAGAAGGTTGGACTTATCAGCGACCAGTACGAGGTGTTCGATGGCACAGACGACAAGACCGACTGCGCCACAGTCGCCGACAAGACCCAGTGGAGCTACAACAATGCCATGTATCTCCATGGATCGGCCTTCATGTACGACTACACCAACGGCGATAGCACCTGGAAGGATCGCACTTCCGGCTTCCTGGATCACGCTGAACTGCTATTCTTCAGCCCCTACGAGAACGCCACAGACATCATGTACGAGTGGGCTTGCGAGACGGGTGAATCTGGCCGACACTGCAACCTCGATCAGCAATCATTCAAGGCATACCTTTCTCGCTTCATTGCTAAGACTGCCATGGTCGCCCCTTTCACCAAGGACAAGATTGTGCCGTTGCTGAAGGCTTCCGCAATCGGTGCCGCCAAGGCCTGCTCTGGAGACACTGACGGCGTCACATGCGGCAGCAAGTGGTACACTGGAAGCTGGGACGGCACCTCTGGCGTCGGCCAGCAGCTGTCGGCCTTGGAAGTCACCCAGGCACTCTTGATGATCGAGAAGGGTACCCTTCCTGCGAAGGGCAACAGCGCGCCGAAGCCATCAAGCAGCCCTTCCCCCAAGCCTAGCTCTTCGCCAGCCCCATCATCTGCTCCTGCGACAAGCGATGCCGTTTCTTCAGCCACCTCTGTGTCTAGCCAAGTCCCAGCTGCCAGCGAAGCTACTCCCTCATCAAGCGTCACCAGCGAGACCCCTGCACCCAGCAAGGCCCCATCCACCGAGGCGCCTTCGAACGACAACCACAACATCGTTCCCAAGTTCCCGGAGGCTGATGAAGCTCCTGTTTCCACACAGGTTGTCTCTTCGGTCGTTGTCGTAACAAGCACGTCGGTCTCAAGCTCTCAACCCTCGGCCTCAGGCAAGCCTGCTAGTCCGTCGAACGGAGGCTCATCCAGCAGTTGCGCCCGCAGCGTAACTCGGACTGTGACTCTCGCTCGCTCCTCCGCGACAATTAGCTGCACGCCCAGCGTGACCGAGACTGTCTACGTACCGGCAGCATCGGCGACTACGGGTCTCGTGGTAGACTCTTCGCCAGCTCCAGTTGTACCTCCTGTTACTACCACGTTGGTGTCGGCGCCAGCTGCTAATACCAGCTTGCCCAACCCGACATCTCCAGAGCAGTTCCTCGGCGCTGGCTCTGCCCTCGCCGTCAGCACCTCTGTTGTCACCGTTTTGGTGGCAGCGATGGTCTTTGCTATGGTGTAAGCCTTAATCTGCACATTGCATCTTGTCTTCATCTTCTTTACTGTACATATATACCCTTCTTGCTTTATAGACCACCATATTCCCGGGCCGCTTGACGGCACCCTCTGATAGATTGGAATGTATAATGGTCCTTTCATCTGACTATCCGCATGTGTAATTATGATTTTGACTCAGTCATCGACGTGTGGTTCCAAGCTAAAAATGTAGGTAAGCTTCTGCCAGATACCTTGATCGGTGTGGCGCATCCTCAGCTGTGACTTTAGTGGAGCGGGCTCAGCTGGCTCCTACCCCACTAGAAAAGGGCCGCCAACAATTAATGTGCGATGACATAGCAACCATCCCACTTCCCCGGCCCTATCTGCAACCCTCCACATATCCGAGCTCAACAACGAAAATAGCGCTGCGGACATGCGCTGCTGAAAGCTTGATTTCCTCAGCAGAGCCAGCGCCCGTCGGGTATCGGCTATCCAGGTCCGCGCAGACTCGGAACTTCCATTTACTGTGGCCTGATGTTCTTCCTCTGCACGCGACCTACGTAGAGAAAGTGCTAGAACGTGAAGGTGCGTGACAACATGTCTGAGTCTGCGCTCTGATGCTAACGAGGGACATTACTGTAGCTTCCAACGCAGCTTCATTGCCAGCGACCCTGTTTCGCCCTGCGCGCATTTCGTGCCTCGTCACCCCTCGTTTCCTGTCGCATTCGCCATCGCGTCCGCGGACGGATACGCACCACCAGCCATAGGAGGCTACACCAACCTCGCCCTCCTGGCGGCGCATACCATATTCTTTACATCCGCCGGCAGCATAATCGTGGTTTAGGTAGCCGCCATGGCGACCCAGAAGAGAGATGCGAAGGGCAAGAAGCTCGCCGTCATGAATAAATACGTGTACGATGCCTTCTTGTGGACGTTCTCGATCCTGGTGGAGCTCTTCTTCCGCGAAGTGCATCCTAGGAGTAGTTGGAAGGTGCCAAAGGAAGGCCCTGTTATCTTCGTGTGCGCACCGCATGCGAACCAGGTAGGACATGCTGCGACGATACCCCGTCAGGACGTATGCTGATAGATGGCAGTTTGTCGACCCTCTCATGTTGATGAGAGTCGTAAAGAAAGAATCCGACCGCCGAATCCAATTCCTAATCGCCGATAAATCGATGAAGCGCAAGTTCGTAGGCGCAATGGCTGGCTTGACGGGTGTCGTGCCTGTAGGAAGAGCCATGGACATGACGAAGCCTGCAGAGGGCAAGATATACCTTCCCGATCCCATCAACGACCCGACGCTTGTTCGGGGTGTGGGCACCAACTTTGAAGATAAGAAATTCCAGGTCGGCGGCTCCCTCGTACTGCCTAAAGTGGACAACAAGGCGGCGACCGCTGAGATACTCGAGATCAAGGGCCCGGAAGAGATCAGGCTGAAGCGTGGCTTCAAGGGAGGTGTTGCCATGCAGCAGATGACTGGGCGAAACGACATGACCAAGGACGGCACATTCGTGGACGGGGCCAATGCGAAGAAGGGTATCGCTGATGGGTACGAGGGAACACCCTTCCAGGTAGCGCCCAAGCTCGATCAGACAGAAGTTTACGACGCAGTACATGCGGTTCTCCACCACGGAGGAAGCATCGGTATTTTCCCTGAGGGCGGTAGTCACGACAGAACTGATCTTCTTCCTCTGAAAGGTGAGTCATCGCACAGCTTGAACTTCCCATGTACTAACACCTTCCAGCTGGTGTTGCTATCATGGCGCTCGGTACAGTGCAAACGAAGCCTGACTGCAATCTGAACATCATTCCCGTCGGCATGAACTACTTCCACGCCCACAAATTCCGGTCAAGGGCCGTCATCGAGTTCGGTACGCCCATCCACGTCCCACCTGAGCTAGCCCAGAAGTTCGATGGCCCTGGCAGACGCGAGGCCATCGGCGAGATGCTGGAAACCATTCGTCAGGGTCTTATCTCCGTCACGGTCACAACACCCGACTACGATACACTCATGGTATGTGCAATACGAACCCATAGTCTTTCTCATTGCTGACCCTTCTAGGTCATCCAAGCTGTGCGCCGCCTCTACAACTCCAAAGGCACGAAGCTTCCTCTTCCCAGGATCGTGGAGCTTAATCGCCGCCTCGTCCAGGGTTACGAACGCTACAAAGACGACCCTCGCATTGTCGAACTCAAGAAGGAGGTCACCACCTACAACGGCAAGCTTAAGGCGCTCGGCCTCCGGGATCACCAGGTGCAATATGCAAAGATGCATCCTATCACGGCATTTGGGCTTTTCTTCTACCGTCTTGGAAAGCTGCTCTTCCTGAGCATGCTCGTCCTTCCCGGAACTCTGCTCTTCAGCTTGGTCTTCATTGTCACTAAGGTTGTCTCGATCAAGAAGGCCAGAGAGGCACTCGCTGCATCAAACGTCAAAGTTCAAGCAAGAGATGTCATGGCTACGTGGAAACTTCTCGTTGCCATGGCTGCCGCCCCGACGGCTTACGCCTGGTACGTCTGCTTAGGACTCTACTGGTACTCCTACAACCAATGCAACGGATACCTTCCTCCTGGCATCCAGAAGCGCTGGCTCATCATCCCCCAACTCGTCGTCTACGTCACCCTCACATACGGCGCTCTCCGATTCGGCGAAGTCGCCATGGACATCCTCAAGTCCCTCGGTCCCCTTTGGAAGATGATGAACCCCTTCTCCAACAACGAACTCGTCAAATTACAAGAGCGCCGTGAGAACCTCGCACAGCGTGTGAACGACATCATCAACGAACTAGGTCCGGAGATGTACGAAGACTTCCACTCGAAACGCATTGTCGAAGATCCCTTCGTCAAGCAAGAGCGCCCCCGCACACCACCGCAAAAGTCAGACGAAGACGCGGAAAGAGAAGCAGGCCAGGACATCGAAACCTACGACTACCCCGCGTCACCCGGGTCCATCAACGAGATACCGCGCAACGAATCGTTCCACGACCTCGCCAACCAAGACTTCTTCTCTAGTCGACCGCAGACGCCGAAGAAGAGCCGCAGCCGGAATAGCAGCAGTGCGAATCTGGGCGGCTTCCAGCTCAAGCCTTTCAGTACTATTGATGGTAACCTTGATGAGGTGAAGAGAAGGCTGACAGATGGTGTCAAGCAAAGGACAAGAAAGAGAAGGAGTAGTGGAGAAGGAAGCTGGGACGACGGCGAAGATGGCGAGGGCCTTACAATGGGAGGAAGGAAAGAGCGCTCGTATACCAAGTAGTTTTTGGTCGTCATGGTAGTTTGGATGAGCGGTGTGTCGGTTTTGCTTGTGCGTTAGTACTAAAGATACCACTTTCCTTTCTTCTCCTCAGCGGTTGAAATTGGATATGTTATGCATGAAATACGATTTGCTTGCTATGCTTGGTTGTAATGCTATGCTGTGTTGTGGTTGTGGTTGTGCTATGCTAAGTACTCTTGTAATATCATCGCTTGTACATCATTCGCCCTGCCTACAAATATGCCTGGATCAATAGAGGAAAGAAGTTACGGATATCCCCATATCCAAAAATGCCAAATAATGCAAAAGCGCTGTGCCTTAAATCCAACCTTTCCTCCTGCAAAAGTGGTATCTTGCCTTTCCTTTCTTACCGAATCCAAATCATCGCCATCTTGCCCCCAAATCAGTACGTGACACAAAGAAAATCTCTCTACCCAACAACAGCCTTCTGACTGAGTTTCTCCAAAAACCCACTGAGATCCTCCTTCTTAATCTCAATCACACACGCCTCAAAACTGTCCATTCTCACTCTGGCGCCCGTCTCCCTAACAACCTCTTGGAACGCATTACCAAATCGATTCCTGCCCGACCCTCTCTCCTCATCCTCGTCTTCAGAATCCTCAGAGTCATTATCTGAGGAATCAGATTCTTCAGCTTCAGACTCGGAGTCATCAGCGACTTCATCTTCTTCAAGCCCAGCGGCTAGATTCCGCGCCACACGTGCTTTACGGCGTGATTCTCTTGCTTCGGCTTTCTGCGCTTGACGCGCTTCCTTAGCTTTGAGTTTAGCTTCGCGTTTCTGAAGACGGGATTTAGCAGATTCAGTTGCGCCGCCGCCGCCGAGGCCGACGACGACGTAGAGGCCGCGGGAGTCGTCGAGACCCGCCATGACGAGCTCGCTGCCTTTGTTCTTGCCTTTTGTGCCATTGAGTTCGACGATGGCTTCGGCGATCCAGAGGGCGAGTTTGGTGAGGGCGCCCGGGTGGGTGAAGAGTTGGACGTCGGGGCCTTCTTTTACGACGGCCATGCGGAAGGCGCGCAGGTGGCGGATTTGTTTCTTTTCGATTAGGGCGGTTCCGGTGCGGAGGATGGCGCGGTGGAGGTGTTGTGCTGTGCTGATGTGCTCGACTAGGCGGTCGATGTCGCCGAGGGCGTCGTAGGCGGTCCAGAAGCGGCTGGTGATGTGTTCTTGGGCGAGGTCTTGTTGTTCTTGCGTGGAGGAGGGCATCTCGGTGTGGTCGTTGGCTCCGACGAAGTTGGAGCTGTCGAGGGCGGATTGGTTCAGGTTCTTTGCGTCGCCGACTTCGAGGATGGCTCCTAGGATTACGCCGGCGTCGATGGCGGAGAGACAGGCTTTCCAGCCCCAGCAGCGTACGAAACCCCATCCGTCTTTGGGGTCGCCTGTACCTGACTTTGGTGGTACGAGACCATCGAGACCATATTGCGGAGCGAACTTCAGAAGGCGTTCGCGGAGACCACGCTTCAGCTCCATGTCCATATGTGTATATCTTTGCTTGCACTCAGTGAGTGAAACACCCATCTTGGCAAGGAGTTTGGCAAGTCGCTTTTGCCCTGCATCACTCCAGATGTGTAGTTTGGCGGAGAGGTAAGGCGAGTGGAGCATACTCTCGTAGAGAGACCAGTGTCGAAGGAGAAGGAAACGCGGTTCGGGCGAGAGGCGGATTGACTTGTCGGTTGCTGAGAGAGCGCTTGTTGGGATGACACCCCACACTTCGCCCATTGTTGCATTGCGGGACACACTCGAGGCGTCTGTGACGGGATTCAGTCGACGTACTTCGTCTCGCAGAACTGAGCGTATGTTCTCTCCGCGATTGCCATTCCAGCCTGCTGAGCCGCCTTGTGCTGAGAGAGGGTTCAAGCCAACACCGCTCCCTGTCCGCCCGTATAGTTCCAGACTGCTGACACCAACGATGGCATTCCATAGCAGATCATTGTCTTCGCGGCCGAGTTCCGATGCTAGGTTGTATACGAGAGAAGAGACGGGGTCTGAGTAGGAGGTACCGAGTCCGTAGTATTTGTCGAGCGTGGATGCGTACTTATTCCGCTTCTTGATCAGCTGCCTTCGTAGGCTTTTTAACGACTTCTCTTTCGGTGCGGCTACTGATGGGGATGCGGAGCGGCTGCGGGAGTCTGAACGCGAAAAGTCGGAGGAGCCGCCTAGTTGTTGCGCTGCTAGCAGGCCTCTTCGCCGTCTCGGTTCGGGTGACGATGGTATTGAGCCTCCCTAGGTAATGTTAGTAAAGACTCCGTCTGAACATCGACTATACATACCGAATTACTCCTCCGTCTTTGTGCTGGCCGCTCGTCATCTGTCATGTCATCCTCAGAGTCGTCTTCCTCGCCCCAAGATTTCCTCTTCTTCGGTGCTTGTCCAGACGGCGGCTCCTCATCATCCTGGTCGTCCGAGTCGTCGCTGATGTCGTCTTCTTCCCCCACCTCTGGCATCTCCTCAAGCCCAGCGTATGCTTCACGCTCTGCCTGTAGTTCTTCGTCGATGTCACCGTCGTCAAAGACTATAATTCCACCCCTTGACGACTGGTATGACTGCGTGATCTTGCCCTTGTCCACCCCCGCTTGTCTCCGCACAAACTCTCCCGTTGCGGGGTCCTGACTTATGGGGGCGGCAAAAACGTTCGTCAGATTCCACGGCCGTCTCGCGTCCAGAAGCCAGACCTCGACATCGCCAGTGCCACCCTCGCCATCCTCATCCACGTCCAGGCCTAGTATCTCTTCCATGTCCACCATGCCTCCGACGCCCAGACATATTACGACGCCTCCACTTCCACCGTCCGTTGTCCGCATCGGCCGTACCAGCTCTTCTGCCGCCCGTGATAGGTCTCCATATCCGGCTATCGGTTGGATCTTGTGTTGTATGTAGTCGCGCTTCAATAACGCGGTGAGGATTCGGCAGGCACAAAGCGCGTCTGGTTCGAGGGCGACGAGGAGTAAAACAGGCGGTGCGGCGGCATGTGTGCGTTTTATGAGGTTCTGGTATAGGTGGGCTATGAGGTTTCGCGGAAGGTACATGGCGGCGGCGGTAGAGTGGTTTGCCCTGCGTGCGGGTGTCGAGAAAACGCGCTGCGAGACGCGTCGGGAGGATTTGAGAGGGGCTGGTGGGGCGGCGTGAAGCTTATGGTATGCTGTGCATTTGTATGGAGAATAATAGAAGACGTGATTAAAATAGAGAGTACGGCAGAAGGGCAATTGGCATGCGTGGGTGCGGGTGCTTGCACAGCTCGTATGCGTGTGGTATCGAGGATGCCCGAGACGCGTTCGGCGCTAGCCGCGGAAATGGCTTCGCTCGGACGCGCCTCTGACGTGAACATTCACCCTCATCTCGATTCCGATCGCGACTCATCTTCGACAAACACAAGGTTCGTGACATGATACACTGAGAGCAGTCAAATCTTTGACTTTCCATTCACGTCGTCTCCTTTTGCTTTCTGATGCGTTCAGTTCCCCAGCTTACGCCTATGTTCGAGGCAACTGACGCAGTCAGACAGTCGCCGCCACGTGTAAGTAGTCCATCCATCTACCATATACCCAGAGCATGCATTTGGCTCCGCCCATCCCAATGCTTTATGAGCGTCATCGAAATTGCAATCAAAACTTTTCCTCCTGCTCATTGCACTCCACCTTCCATCATGTTGTCATTCATGATCAAACCTCAGCCAATCCTGTCGCCCTCATCCTTTCTCAGGTCTCCAGGCTCATTGCCTTAGTTGAAACCGAAATGCCACTCTGGCTCTGGCTTGACAATCGGAATGTGCGTTTTCTGGCTCCAATCGGCTTGGCCTTGAGGATGAAGTACGCCGTTGGCATCCAAGCGACCAGCAATGCCAAATTCCACATCGCCGCTGCGATGATCAACCCCATCTTCACGCTTGATACG
This sequence comes from Alternaria sp. Ai002NY15, assembly GCA_023758125.1. Classification (NCBI taxonomy): domain Eukaryota; kingdom Fungi; phylum Ascomycota; class Dothideomycetes; order Pleosporales; family Pleosporaceae; genus Alternaria; species Alternaria sp. Ai002NY15. The sequence goes on along the minus strand of JAFVLO010000007.1, from coordinate 704,490 downwards.
CATGGGCTCCAACTGCACCAAGCATGGTACAATGTCGTAACGCTCGTCAAGCTTCTCTCCACGGGCATCACCCCACTTGGTAAGACCAGGATTGACCACGAATGCCACCACTCCATCGTTGATGTCATCACCATCGCGATCAGGTACAGAAGTCATCTCGCTCTCGACGAAGATACATCCGGTGGAAGGGTAGGTGATCTGAAGGCGGCATCGCTGGAGTGACATCTGCTTTGCTAACGCGAAGGCCTTGTCGATGATGCCACGCAATTGCGAGCAATTTGATGCTGGAAGTCTTGCTTCAAGATATTCCTCCGCCTCGTCTGCGAGTTTCTTGCGAGGGTCGACACTAGTCGTCTTCTTACGCTTGAGCTTTGGCTCTACATCTGAATCCAGGCGGAAGGCTTCATTCATAGACTCATGCAGATGCTCTATGGTGGTACGACGCCAGTTCTCGCACACAGCTGTCGGTACAGGCCATTCATGGTGATGTTCGTCTCCGAACATCTCGATCCACGCCTTGTGCACGTACTTGACGTTCTCCCCGAGGATCGTGAAAGGGTTCCGGAAGACACGCTTGATGAGGATAGTCCATATCCAGGCCTCTAAGAAGGTCTTTTTCCGGGCGCGACCTTCCCAATGATGTTCGGAAACATCTTCCAAGAATCCAGGCGAAGTGAGAACATTTGGGACATTCATATCATCGGGGAACCGGACAGAGCGACTGAAGGCTTTGATTGACGAAGCGAGAACTTGGAAGTCTCGTTCGAATTGATTATCAGAGACGATTTGCATCTGCTCAATTCTGCTCAGTGCATCTTTCTGGAGATCCAGGACTTGTTTGTGAAGGGCTTGGTTTTGATCTTGTAAGTTCTGTATGTTGTCTCCCATGTCTCGGCTTTGGTTGTTGATATCCTCCTGTCGTTGTTGTAGTTGCTCCATATCGCCCTGCAGTTTCTGGGCTCGTAGAACGTCTTGTGAAAGCGGACCCAAAACATCGTCGTAGAACTCGCCAGTCTTCTCGTCCATACGGAGATGTTTGCCTCGTGCGTAAGGAATGACTACCTGGAGCATGACTGTACTCCACTTTGTCTGCATCTTGCGAGTCCTGATGTTTGATATCTCTTTCTCGTTGATTAAAGCTTTGACTTCATTTCGGGCTTTGCGAAAGTTGCCCTCAAGACTACTATATCGGTGTCGCTCTCTTCGTAGTTGTGCTTGGTTTTCCTCAACTTCGTCCGTAAGTTCTTGGATAAGAATCTTGGTTTCCTGGTTCAAAGGGCCTTGGGTCGTGTGTCTTCCACTCGCATTCTCGCCAGTCCGACTTCGCAGTTGCCTGCCGTTGTTGCGTTCCATTGCAGTTGCTGATTTCTCGGACGTTCCGCTGAAGTAATTGCTCTTTTTGTGTCTTGTCAGCACCGAGCGATATGATCAAGTGAGTGGAATGTCTAGCTACCATAGAACTGAACGCCTTTTTCCCTAATGGCATCTTGCGATGTAGCGAGATTGGCAATTTGCTTGTTGGATTGACTGAGCGTGAGTAAATACGAATGTTTCAGTCTTGAGCGGGAGAGGTAGAAGGTATGGAGACTGAGTTATTTTAGCTGTGGTCTGGGCTAACAATCACCTTGGTGAGTCTGTGAGCTATCTCTATTACTTCGTCTCATTTGCTAATACCCGTCAGAGTCGCCTTTCGAGTACAATATTACCTTTACCTGCAGCCCGCGAGACGTCTGTTCCTTTACTAAGAGACTCTGCTGGTATTTAAACTCATCACTCTGCTGCTTTGCTCCTTCATTCCACCCCATCACTCTATTGACAACAGACATTCAGCAGACATCATCATGAAGGGAAATAAGCTTGTCATAGGTCTCGACTATGGAACAACGTACACTGGTAAGTGTAAACTTTACGCTGCTACATCTGCGCGCGGAAGACTAACATGAACAGGCGTATCTTTCTGCGAATCTAGCACTGGTACGCATGGATATCACATCGAAGTGATTCATGACTGGCCTTCACAGAGCAGCAAAAATGCGACACAAGAGAAAGTACCTAGCGAAGTCGCTTACCGTGAAGAGGGCATCCTCTGGGGTGCGCTCATACCCGCAGATGTTCCTCGCCACATGTGGACAAAGCTTCAACTTGACCCCATTCAAGCCGGAGAAGTCACGAAGATCAACCGTGAGATTGCAACTTCTGCACAAAATGCAAACAAGCAGCCGGATGACGTGATCACCGATTTCCTTGCTCAGGTCAAGGCACACTTGATCAAGAACTTGGACCAAAAGTATGGAACAACTCTCTGGCGAACGATGCCGATCACCTTGGTTGTCACAGTTCCAGCTACATGGTCCGACTTAGCTAAATCTCGTACGCTGGAGGCTGTCAGCAAAGCGGGCTTCAACACGCTAGAGTTTCCGCAACCTGTAACGACCATTCTGACCACGGAACCCGAGGCAGCCGCCATCCACACGATAAGAACTTTTCGAGGTGAGTCAAACCCCATAGGTTCTTTGACTAACCCAAGGGTACTTCACATGTGTTTCCAAAGCGACTTGACGCTGAAACGCCATCTGAAGTACTCCTGGCCTACCTGAATAGACTTTGCTTTCTCGCCTCTACGCTCATCCGCCGCAAGAATACATCTAGCTAACTCTCCCATGATAAGGTACAACACAGGATGCTCATTTCGCCGAGGGAGATGGGTTCATCGTCTGCGATATGGGAGGTGGTACTGTGGATCTGTAAGAAAACCCAAATACGGATCATGTACGAGGCAGATGCTGACTTTCGTTCCAACTCGCAGTATCTCGTACAGAGTTACTGGCTTGAATCCGACTGTCATCGAGGAAGCTACCGTGGGATGCGGTGATCAATGCGGCGGCAGCTCTGTTGATCGTGCCTTTCTACGATGGCTTGAGGGTCGTATCGGTACCGCAGACTTCTTCAAGATCGCCGGGTGCAGGAGTGAAGAGGTGAAGTACACTTCGCTCGAGAAGAGAGCTGCTACTATGCTCCAGCAGTTCACGTCCGGCCCTAAAGCAGGATTTTCGGGAACTGAGTCATACATCATGCCGTTGCCGTTCCCACTAAGCAAGATCGAGGATGATGAAGCTCGGGGAATCAGCGATGGAGAGATCCAGATCACCACGTAAGTGTTTCTCCATAGATCAGACACATTCGTACTAATTTTAGTAGCGAGGACATGGAGAGCATGTACGAAAAGTCGCTCGCTCGTACATACAAGCTCATCGCCCATCAATACAGAGCGGCTACTGACACCAAGAAGATCAAGATGAAGGCAAGTTCGAGCATTCTCTTTGTAGGTTACCCGCTTACCATACTAGTATATCTTTATGGTGGGTGGATTTTCCGAGTCGCCATACATGCGCGAAAAGATCAGAGCGTTTGCCAGCGAATTCAAGCTGATGACCAGGATTCCGGACAATCCGTAAGCATCAATAGACTTCGATGGTTGGTTAACGCTAACACACGATGCAGTTGGTCCTCTGTCTCTCAAGGAGCTGTCGCTGTCGGTCTTGAAGCGCAGAAGCCAGAGCAAGGGGTTGTTCAGAATCGCAAGTGTCGTAGACACTATGGCACACCCTGTAATTCTTCATTCCAGAGTGGAAAGCATCTGGAAGCCGATGCCTACATCGACAGGTACAGCGGCGCTAAGAAGGCTACTAACCAGGCCGAGTGGTTGCTCAACAAAGGCCAAGATCTTGCTACTACTAAAGTTCCACACGCAACGATGTCCTTTTCTACGAAGTTCTGGCCCCACGAGGCGAGAACTCACAGAGTACGACTCATCGCGACGAACTCCGATGAGGCTCCTCAACATTCTTATGACAAGGTAAGAACACAACTAAACGTACTGTTCTTGTGCTAACATGTAATAGGGTGTCTTCTCAGTCGTGACACTCACGATCGACTTGTCCAAGGTTCCCAAGAAGGAGTTCAAGGCCAGGCGATCTCCGGACAGGCGCCAGTACCACCAGATCAGTTACGAAGTTGAGATCTCAATCCAGTCTGCTCTGCAGTTCTCTTGCTCGGTCGAAGGCAAGAACGTCGGCTCCATCACTGCGAAGTATGAGTAGCAGCATACATTATACTCATCTGGGAACACATGCTTCTCATATGTGCACAGTAGTTTTCACGGTCCGACTTCTGGAATATGGCATTATTCTTTCTCAGCTTCACTTTCGCGTATGAACTCTCAAGATGGGGAAAAGGAAGAGAGAGTGCGGGTGCATTCTGCATAAAAGCGTAGCTCATCGGAGAGATTGGCTAAGTTAGCGTTGATTTCATTTTCTTCATTGCAGCAAATTCCGAACTTCTTCGATAGCTACACAGATAGCTAAAAAGCCACCCACCTTGAACTCGAATGCACTCCGAACTCCCTCTTCTCCTCCCACCGTGCCACCACCATATGCTGCCCACCACGCCACAACCACCCCATCACCCCCTCCAACCACGCCTCCCTCAGCAAACCCCCTTTCAACCCCTCAACAATCATCAAACCCCCACCAATCACCACCTGCCCCTCTGCCAAGCCCCCAAACTCTCTCGGCCCAACCGTCCCTTAGCACCACGCACTAAGTCACGTTACCTTCAACTCATGCGCGTCATCTCACCAACCATGCCCTTTCCAGCCATACAGCCGACGCGAAAAGTGGGGCCCAACGATCCCCAAGGCAATGAGTGTGAAACGGCGATCGTGGGAAAGGTTTAGGGTGCTGTGTGGCGTTTGAGCTTGACGGGCGGCGCGGTGGCTTGGGTTAAACGCGAAGACGCGCGAGTGTACGCGAGGCACGCGATGGGGGAAGCGAGGCGAGGGGCTGGGTAGCTTGGGTTGGGTCCGGGAGTGAAGGGAGGGAGGGGGGAAGTGGTGCGAGTATGGGCTGGAGCGAACCGAACCATTACCAGTTTTTTTCTTGCTGGGGCAAGCAGATGGGGGTTGTGGTGGGAGTAGTATAACGTGTTTGCATTGATGGGAGTGTCTGGTAGAGAGACGGGATGGACTGCGGCTCGAGAGAAATGTATTCCACGGTCTCGATGACCTGTTTGTTGGATAGATGGGCCAGTTCCCTACCAGAAGAGCCTGCGACACGTTCATCCTGTCACTCAACCGTCCCCAAACCTTCTCCATCCTCACTGCGCGATGCGAATGCAGCCCAACACGGAAACCACGAACCCAGCTAGCACAAGATCTCGTCTTCGTATCGCCGCAAGAGCATGGCCTGTGTTGAGTTAGGCACAAATTTGCCCGCACAAGAATCTCGTACCATTTTTCGTCAGCTGTGACGGGAAACCCCGGTGTGTTGCTACTGCACGGCATCGCCCGATGTCACCAGGCAGGTTTTCGCGGCTGTCGATCACTAGTTCAAGCGCGAGTCTGAGACTGGAAGTGCGCAATGAGATCTACGCTACACGTTCGCTTTCGCATGTGACGGTGGTAACGAGCCGAGTGGCCGCCTTTGTCTTCCAAATCTTTCAGGGCTTGCGCGCGCTGGTAGTGTGTGTTGCGGCTGCAGGTACGGCATCGGGGGACGCGATGCAAAGGAAGGTCTCATTTTCAAGCGCATCACTCATAGGGATTCAGTGCGTAATTTTGAATTGTTTGTATTTTAAGTTCGGTGAGCGGTGTGTTTTTTTGATCCCAAGGAGGGTAGGGTTACTACTCTCTCCGTTGACAGTGTGATACCTAGTACCGTAGCGATGTATAAGAAAGAAACAAAGAGAAAGACGACTTCATGTTGTCGTGATTAATGACTCCGTACCCAAATGCATAATGCCCTCGTCATAACACCATGCTGATAAAGAAAAGCGTGGGGACGACGACGTCCGAAACCACGCGCAAACCGAGAGTGTAGAAAGGGTAGAGACAGCTAAGTCAAATACCCATCGAAAACTGAGTGAACGAGACGGACGCGTGGTGCGATGCCTTCTCCAACGTGTGCGTATTATGTGAACTCGACCTAGTCATCATATTGTCGACCAGGGGAATTCTTCCTTTGCCTCGTCCTCGCATGACAAAATCTTGATATCGGGGCGAAACTCGAGCAAGCCGGTCGCAAAATCTCGATATGGAGGAACTCGATCGCGATCTTCCTAGACCTTATAATCCGTCTCCTGTTGAATCTTGATATCGGGCCAAAACTCGGGCAAGTCGATCGCAAAATCTCGATATGGAGGAAGTCGATCGCGGTCTTCCTAGACCTTATAATCCGTCTCCTGTTGAATCTTCTGATCCCATGGATCAACATTTGGATGATCGACGTACGAGGGTACCATGTTGAAGTTCATGGAGTTGTACACCTGCTGACCTGGGTGACCTTGGTGAACTGGGTGACCTGGATGACCTGGGTGGAATGGCATCCGTGGTGGTTGTGCGAGGGTGGAGGAAGCGTACAAATTCATGCTATTTGGGTACGCTGGCAGAGGTGGGGGGTCAGAGCCCAAGTTGGTAGGCAGGATGTAGCCAGAGTCTTCTCTCCTCCTCTTGTTGGAGTGCTCGTACTCGTAGGCGGAGTGGTCGATGGGTGCCTGTGTGGTCGGCTCTGGATTTAAGGGTAGAGTGTATTCTTCCCTTCTTCTCTTGGACGACTGGAACTCGTAGCTGGGTGCGATCTGGGCCTGAGAGGTAGGCTCTGAGTCTGCCTGAAACGAACGCTTGTTGTTCATCATCCCTCTAGCTTCTTTGCGCAACCTGAGTCGAACGCCCTGGTCGGAGAACGCTCGCGAGAGATACGTCGACTCTTCGAGACCCTTGAAGTCTTTGGGAAGTACGACGTCGAACTTATCACTCAGTGCAGAGCCGAGGTTCTGGACCTCCCCACGTGAAGGGTGGAACTCGTACATGCTGAAACACAGTCTGAAGCTGCCCTGAATCCGGACAGAAATATCGCCGAAGACGAAGAAACCGCCGTCCTTGTTATTAACATCCTTAAGACGATGCAGGGACGACACCAGTGTGCCGGCCATGGATTCATTGGGAGTGTGCTCGACGGGCTCATCTCTGTCCGCTTTGTACAGGGATGCACTGAGGAAGATGTAGGGGTTTTGTAAGAAGCTGTTCGAGGCGTCAACACCATCCCGAAGGTTGAGCTGGAGAATGGGTGGAGGATCCACAGGCTTCCGGAACTTTTCCTTGCTCTTGACCGCGACCAGTGCCTCTTTAGGCTGCTGGCGGACGGACAGGTAACAATTGTTCGGGCTCAAAGGCTCGGGGCCTTGACTGGCGACTGGTAGTGTGACAGGCATGTGCTGTTGATAGTAGGGCTGGTTATACTGCGGCGGCATCGGGTGGTGCGGATACATGGTTGGGATGTTCATGTTCATGGTCTGGCCCTCTGTAGCAGAGGTCGGCGGTCGTAATCGTGTTGTAAGGAACCCAAGGATCAAGTCTCAGAGACGCCCGAGAATGTGGAGGTGAGATGGAGTCGTCCGGTCGAAAAATACTGAGAACATAAGAGAATTTGGAAATTCGGCTAGCGACCTTTGAGAGAAATACGCGAAAGGTGACCAATCGAACAAAGGTTTGAGTCACTACGGAGTGCAGTGCCGCCCGAAGGTGCTGCGTGACCAGTGACTGTAGTGGTAATGAGCGATGAAAATGCGAGTGGATCACCGTTCCATGGGTGGAGGACCCTTTTCGGAGAAAGTACCGTCAAAGCGCGGCTGCCTGCTCTCAGTGTTCCAGTCCAGCACAGTCGATAATAATGCGTGACTCCTCGTATGGTATGCGCTGCCTTTCTTAAAACTGGAGGCACCTCTTGAAAGCGTCGATATCAGAATGGCGCGCGCGGGAGTGGATCTGGCGCTCGTCTTCCAACGGGACCGAACTAAAGGCCCGCCTGCGGAGAGAAGGTTGACTCCACCCTTGACCGTGACTTCCAACAGAAATAGGCGCAGATATAAGCAACAACAAAAAATGTGTACTGCGCCTGCGTCGCTCAGCACCTGCAGTGTGGAACCCGTAGAACACTGTACTTTCCGCACTGTCTCCGCAAGGCATAGCACCAGCTTGATGTCGAAGAGGAGTTTGCGATTGAACTGAGGTTACGCAGGTCTGGTACCGAACCGTGGTCGAGAGTGCCCTGGTGTGCTCCGAATATTACAACAAAGAGGGCCGTTTCCAACGGCTTCGAGGGTATTAGTGTCGTGCTGGTCGACCAGTCAAGCAGCGATGACGTGTCGGGGGGTAAGTCTAGGGTAATCTGGTAATATTAAGGAATTAGAAGTGAAGGTCAGAGGAAGAGCGTCGAGGGCGACGACGTCGCAGTGCTCATGAAGGAAGACGCACAAGAGTAAGACACAAGATAGAAGAGCTGGCAAGGGTACCTCGAGGTAGTCGTCTCAATCGGGGCTCCTCTACACTCGTGCTTCCGTGGCGGCTTCGACGGTGATTCGTCGCTTCCCGTCTAGTCTCGAGTGCAACTGGTGCCGAGCGCGGCCGATCAGTGCTGTAGGGTCTCTCCGAGCTAGCGTGCTATGAGATGAACGAGCGGCGGCGTGAATCATGCGAACAAGCTCTAGTGCAGCCAATCGAACGTCGCCTGGGCTTCTTTCTTCTTCTGTAGGCACGGTCGCTTTGGTAGCTAAGGTTTCTCGCTTGTTGACACAGGCCTGGTTGATTTTGCTCTTGCACCTCGTCGAGTCCGGAGAGGGCTGCAGTGTGGTTGATGCGTTCTGCAGATGACGTCGAGGGTACAATCGAAAACGACAGGACGGTATGCACTCAGCGAGATACCGGGTTCGCGATGCAAATGGGACCTTGTCCAGCCCGCTGGTGCATGTGTCAGCGTGCAAGGACGGCACGGCGGGACGAGGTACAAGAAGACAGGCTGGTCGCAGATGCTGTGCCGTAGTGCAGCGACTGTTCTATATGCTCAACAGCACTTTCGAATGAAGCCGAAGAGAGCCCAAGGGTCGTTTGGCGCTAGAATGCAGCAATAGCCCGTCCGCACTATGCTGCCAGAGCGAGGGTAACCCATGCAGCCGGATGGCAGAGCCTGGCTGCACAGACTGCGCGGCAGTAGAGCAAGGATAGCGAGACGGCTTGGATTCAACGGCAATCCCAGGTTTGGGGTTGGTAGGGCACTGTCCAAGGGCATCGAACGGGGGACCCGGTTGCATGCAACGGAAGAGCCCCATGTCTGTAGACACTCACAGAGACGCTCGGAATTTAGCCACTGCAACTACTCTACTTGAGAGGTCGTATATAATGATCCATTGGCGCCCAATATCTCAGCATCACGCCGTTCGACAGCCTGTTTGCTACGGTTCCTCTGATCCGTAGCCAGAGGCACAGAGCGCTCGAGTTAGCTGATGAACGGACCCCAACATATCCGTCGGGACCACTCGCAGGCGAGTGCAGTGGTACTGAACACGTCCACACACATGGCGGCTGTCACACGCTTTCCGACGGCGCACGATGGCGGCTCCGGGACGTGCCTCAGGACTCGAAGGCTAAACTGACAGGACAGTCAAGGCTAGGATACCCACAACATCGTCGCGTATCACTGCAGCAGACGGCACGCACGCTGCGATAGAGTGCCCGGTACGCTCGCTATCGTCAATCGGACCTGGAACGGGCGTCGAACCGTGCAGGAAACGTCCCCATTGGGCGCTGCAGGCCGATGGGGCAATGACGCATTGTGCATTCACGTTCGTCGGGCTGAGGGCGGGTGATGTCGTCTGGAGGCTATGAAGATGCATGTGGGGAGGATGATCGCCGTCAAATCGCGCGGTGGCTGGGAGGATTTCTGCAGGGATGTGGTTCGATTCCAAGCGAAGACCGCCGAATGCTCCGTTCTCCTCATGAAAGAAATTCTACGATGTTACACCGTCATCCGCACCCCCGTCCAACACCCCTTTAGCCACAAACTGCCAGCGAGTGAGAGGCCGGCGCACTTCCTGCGATGCCTCATCTGGCCGGCAGTCTACCTCTGACAGCAGCGCTATAGCCAGCCATGTCCTTAGCGAAGTCTTGCCGGGTCGCCATCACCAGGTAACACTCGCTGTCGTCAAAGCACGATGATCTGAGTGCTAGCTGCTTGCTTGTTGCGCCTCTACGACAGATCGTCTCGTTGTCTCGGCAGCTTTCCCTCGTGCACCACGTCTTCTCTCCGTCCTCCGACATGCCGCTGTTCCTGCAGGATACGAGAGCCTCCCGCTATTGGCCCTTTGCATATGTTGCAAATATTGTCCCAACATCGACCTTGTATGCGCTTAATTTACTTTTCGCTTACTACGGCGGAGGCTCGGGCTGTTCATCGTTGTCGAGAGATTATCAGCTGCCGTCACGGGCTGCCATGAGGTTCACTGTCACTCAATATTGCAATACTAGTCAGGCGTGCACTCTGGGATATCGCAAATCTGACTGCACAGTCCAAACAAAAGGGTTGCCCTTCTGCTCTGTTATCCGGCCTCCATCCAAGCGTCTTAATCTGGATATTTGCATTGTGCAAGCTCAGAAACCTTTCCAGTGCCTCGCGGTTGTGGGCCCCTCATGCGGATGTGGGGTGGTGACATGGCCTCTATCGCAAAGACCTCGTGGACATCCTCCCTGCATCTTGTTGGATCTAAGATCTCTACTGCGCAAACACGGTTGGTATCTTGGGACACATCGCGACTAGGCTTCTGGTTCCGTTGAGCCGTATGCAGTGGACGCAATGAGTCTTAGGCGCCATAGCCACGTTTACAACTGCCGCAGCAAGGCAATGATCGAAAGAATGAACACACATGGTTCACAAACAATGCACTAACGAGCATAGTACATTCTCGTGCCAAAGATCGGACGGCTCGCTGCAACTACACCACCGTGCGTCTGGGCTAAGATGTCAGTAACAACAGCCTTGATCTGTAAGATCAGCTGGTGATTTGACATGAGCATGCGTCGAGGCGGTCAGTAGATATGCATCCCGGCATACTTTTTCTACCTGTGAAGCTTGTCAAACAATTCTTTGAGTGTACATTGCAGATTATCAACGGCACACACCGTAGACATGACGGTTGCGTACATCTCAGACGGGTTGATCGGCATTCACAGCAGTACCTATGGGATTATTATCAGCCCCCCAATAGGGCCAGATGGCGCTGCCTCTCTGCCGCCGCAACTAACGACTGCTTACATGCAGCTTCGACGCCAACTACCGTCCGGCGGCCCCGAAATCCATCATCCATCCGAGCAGGATACTGTCGCATGATAATCACTACACCGGTCTTGGGTTACACGGCACTTGACTGACAGAGTGTAGCACGGCTGCACTTCGCCTGCCCTAGCTACTCGAGTCGAGTGCCCCTCGAATGCGAATGCGGCCAGGTCCAGATCCACAACACTTCCAACTCCGTTATTGTTGCTGTACATATTGGTCACAGCTCTTCCCGACTGCCCCCACCTTGCACAACGAACACTCCACATACCACTCCACATGGATCGCTTTGCGTAGAAACGCAAGCTTGTTACCGTCGAGCAGCTTCACCGACTGCCAAATCAATCCGCGAATCATTGTATCATACACACGTGTCCCTCATGATACATTGTAGCCGAGAGTTGAGACATCGCAAGCGGAATTCGGCGATCCGCGTACATTGAACTGTTACCAGCAATTTGGCCACCTGTGAGCCAAGAAGATATGATGTATGTACGCAGCAGGTCACTGGTCGCGCAGAACGACATGATCCCTGGACAAAGGGATGCTGCATAGCCGGCGTCGAGCGAGCCCGCGGCTTCCAGGTCGCCATTGGCTGTACGAAACTGTGGCAGAACTACGAAGACTTGCGTTGGTCTAGCCGGGTGGCCGGTGCAATGCAGCTGATGCCAAAGCTGATGCGTTTGTATCGATGGAAGAAGCAGATCAACAAGCATCATCTCTTGCTCAGATGAGACAAGAAGCATACCACCGCACTGACAGAAACCTGTCCAAACAATCGAAGCCTTCACAGCCCGCCAAAAACGAGTTGAACGCTCCTGAAGGATTCTAACGCTGCGTTCCCCACGATAGCGCATGAGTTTATGACTGTTGATTGGCCCAACTACGTGCGGTTCCCACAGCTCTACCATGGTACAATCTCTCAGCGGCGTGAACCGGCCGCACACTCTTAATTCGCCGTACGGCTGCCGACAGTATGCTTGCTTTTACGTCAAGGCGATTCCCCGCTAAGACTGGTTGCACGTGCGGCGGGGCAGATGCTTCCTTCCTTGTTCGGTGTCGGAGATCAGGGTCCAAACATGCCTGATCATTGAGGGAAGAGCCTTCAGCAAGCCTCGTTCCTACTCTACCTTTGCAAGTCTTACCATGAGCTTGTCACTCTTGGGCGGCGCGGTATACGAATCCATCTGCTCGATGCCTGTATCGTCGACGATGGTGGTGCTGTAGTTGGAATACAGCGCTGCGACGATGTACTTCATTTCTGGATTCAGTCAGCGTCTAGCATCCATGTCTTGGGAACGGAGCGCCCAAAAGCAACCATGGAGGATCAGCACTTACGATATATCGCCAAGTGACTTCCAACGCACATGCGTCCGCCACTGTCCATGATAGTGAGTGTCAGCGGTCAACGTGCTTCGAGAAGTAGTACTGACCTTCCAAAGGCCCAAAACCACCGGCTCTCCATATCCCTCCGCTTCTCTTCGTCTAGCCTGTCCATGTCCAGCCATCGCTCTGGCCTCCACTCGTTTGCGCGCTCGAACACTTCCTCGTTGAGGTGCAATAGGCCCGCGCTTGCACTCACCCTTACTCCACTAGGAATGTGGTACGAAGCCTCTTCAGGCCCAAGTTGACAGCATTGCGGCGGCGTGAAGCGTGGCTGTGGGCCCGGAATGGCCGAATGAAGACGCAGGGTCTCCCATATGACGGCATGGAGGAATGGTAGGCTGTCTACAGCCTTAGCATCAGGCAGTGTCGGCGCTGATGACGGGATAAGCTGCGGCGAGAGACCAAGCAGCTCAGCGCGAAGACGGGCCTGGATTCCCGGATGTCGCGAGACCTCGTGGACGACGTAGGCCAGTGTTATCCCGGACGTATCGAATCCGGCCGCAAGATGGTCCAGCACCTCGCTCGCAATTTGAGTCTGTAGTGCGCTCTCCCCACCCTCCTTCGCGGCTTTTGTCATGGTGTTTTGGAGCTGCTGCCACACCACAGGTCGATCCTCGATCTGTGCATCGCCTGCGCTCGAGACAGCACTAGCATCGTCGCACATCCTCACCGTCCACCTCTCGATCTCACCGTTCGCCTCATCGACCCACTTCGGTGTCAATCGGTAGCCAAGCCACTTCTCCACAAAGCTAGTAAATCGTGGGAACTCCTGCGGCCAGAAGTTGTAGGATCGACGCGAGTTGTACAAATCAAGAAACCACGCAAGCTGCTTTCGGTCATCGATTAGGTTCGAGCCTGCCTTGAGCCCGAAGATGAAGCACGTCACAATGTCCATCGTGGTCGCGCTGAGTAGTGCGTAGACGTTCAGGACCCCCTTCTCAGACTCGGCGAACGTCGTCTCCAGATACGGCAAAAAGCGCTTGTACATAATGGCAGACGTCTGGCCGAGCAGTGCCTCGCTTGCCGTGACATGAGACTTGCTATAGATGTTGCTCAGCATTCGCTTCCTCTGGGAATGCGGCTTATTGCGTCCAGTGGAGAACATGTTGTCGACTCTACGATGAGTCAATAAACGCACGGCCGGTCATCTGACAGTGCTTACCCTCCATAATTCGAAAAGAAAGCATACCAATTGTACCCATCCTTGGCACTGCTTTTCTCAAATCCCCCGGCATAGACGTCTCGGATCCCTCCTTTGACGCAGTTCACGCTGATCTCGCTGGGTCCCAAACACACAATTGGGCCCAAGCGGTCATGCGCTGCCTTCAGTGTCGCATTCTCGATACCCCGCCATCGGACTGAGTGCATCCAGAGTGAAGTGATGTGCGCCAGCGGATGGGCAGCGGGGATCTTTCGCAGTGGGTTGCGCACATAGCTAGCCAGCACTTGGACGATGAGCAGAAGTGGGAAAAGGATACCCAGAGCGGGAATGGACAGGCCGAGCATCGTGTTGTATCGTGCCACAACCCCCAAAAGCAATTGTAGAGGCGTCTTCGAGAATGCAGGAACGCAAAAGAAAAGGCACATGTCAACGACGCCTTGCGAACGACAGCGCTAGACTCGGGCTCTGTCCCGCTTCGATCGGGATATCCCACTCTGACATCCCTGCAGCACATCACTCTTATCGCAACCCGGTCCAACCGCATCAAGACTAGTGCTCTCAGCCCTATCCGTCGCTATCCAGCCACGAACATTCTCAGCCTCCATCAAGTCTCAACACGCGAATCGAGATTGGTGATGGATGTCTGGCAAAGGGGTTGACGACGGATGTGTCACAGTACACGATCATCGCGTGCTCACAGCCTTGGCATGCGGTATCGGCACCCCAACGGCGCTTCAGGTCGCACAAGTCACTAGAGGAATGCAATGCAACGCGCTGCACTGCGATGCAAGGAGGGGCGAAAGCGGCGAGTTACATTGAGGATGAAGTTCATCCTTGGGGAACGCCGGTGTTCGGCATCTTTTACCAGCGATGAGCGGAAGAACGGGTTCTGCTTACAGAGACCGTATGAGATCGTCGTTGCGTGCAGAGAAGATCTGACTGGGCGTCAATCGTTCAGATGGGAAGTTAGTATGCTGGGTGATATCATAGGGGTTGGGGCGATGTATGGAGCCGGGAGAAGATCCCAGGTCATGCTCACTTGAAAATGCCATCGAGACTGGTGGGTGATGGGCTGTGCGCTGTAGCACGACACGTTCGGTAAACAATTTGTGTCCGCTGTGGTGCGAGGATTGGTACGGGATACAGTGTGAAAGTCCGGGACCGAATGTCGAGAAGGTCAATTGGGCATCTCGCGCGATGAGGAAATGAGATAGCTCAGTGTGAATGGATGAGCGATGTATTCTCATGCTCGGAATACGCACCCTTGTTCTGCGTGAGATAACAGTGCATTGTTATCCTATGCTACACTTGCCCGACCAGTCCCCAACTCTGAAGGTTGAACTTCGCACCATACGCTTCTGTCGTCTCATCTCGGCCATTCTTCGTCGCATGCGCAGCCACTAGTGTACCTGTGAAGCCCCGAGTAGTGATGTCGTTGGAAATATACCCTATGATTTACTGGCGCGCTACATCAGCAGGTTCAGTCTCAGATACGGGGTTCTACTGACTCTCCGTTCATGTATCGAGGCGCCAACGTGTTCCTCAAGTCGAATTCATATGCCACTAGAACAATATTGTCCAGAAAGAGAAAATAGGACCTGGAGTAGAAGTAGAGAAATAATATCGATATGCTACGATCGTTCATCAAGGGAAGTAGGCTATGTCTATGCGCACGTGGTATCACAGCGTCATTATTCAGTAGTCTTGACATCTACAGCATGTTACCACACTTCAAAGAACGATAATTCGCTTAATATCAGGCCGAATGTAAAAGCTAACTGTCGCGGACACAAACTGCACACACTCAATTTATGCTTGCCGAGTCAACATACTCCACGGGTACGAATACAGGTAATCGGCTATCTGGACTTCGCATAGGTAAGCGTTTCCTACGCAGACGTTCCTAAGTATCCATGATGACATCGCTTCCATAACCTGCAGGAGTATTTAGCTGAGTATGTGCGCGAAATTTGGAGACATGGCAGCATTCTTCGGATTTGTATTGCCACGTAGCTCGAGCGCCCTGGGACTATCAGCCAGGTCTAGCACGTCGAGATAAGAGGAGAATGGAAGATGGAGCAGAAATGAGGATTATGGTTGAAGTCTAGAAGAGAGAGAACTGAGACAGCGTCATTGATACTCGTCATTTGACGCAGATATCAGCAGCAACAACAACAGCGAAAGAGTGATATAGCCTCAAAAACTTCGGACCAACATGTATCACCAAGAACTTTCCATAGATAAACATACATCCCCTAAATCGAAACTTGACATGTGGTTTTTTCCGAGAAGAGAGTCCGCGAAACGGATCCTCACACTCTCTTCTCGGAAAAAACCACACACCAAGCTCAACTCAGGAGATGTGTGCAGATACATTAGATAACGCCCCCGCTTCGCAATCCCATTCCATCCCAAGGTATCTCCGTAAAGCATACACACCAATAGCCCCAACCAGCTTACAACCGTAACACTACAAAGAATCGAAGCCCTAGTTCTCCGCGCTAGACATAAATAGAAAGGAGAACGAGAAAAAAGGTAGTTAGGTGTCAGATCAACACCACCACCACCGATACTAAATATTACAAGACGTGATCCGAAGAGAAGAGAAAAAAACGTGTTCGGCAAACACTCATGCATCCTGCATGATGATATCATCGTCCTCCTCGCCCTCGGCATCAACATCCATATCCCCCTCTTCCTCATCGTAATCGCCATCGGCGTCGATGTCCTCATCATGCTCCTGTTCTTGTTCCTGTTCCTCTTCAATGGGCAGCGCTTTGCCTTTGCCCTTGAAATCAATGCTACCCCTTGAGCTAGCAGAACTCCGTGTACTCCTTCTCCCGTTAACAACGACGGCCTTGACCGCGCCTCCGTCTGAGACGTCGTCGCCATTCGTGACGCTTTCGCCGAGGCGACTGCGTGTACGCCGTAGGGAGATAGTACCCGGTGTGAGGGCGCCGTTGGCGGAGGGCGACATGAGGGCTTTTGCGCCGCGGCTGGGCGAGAGTTGCATTTTGGATACGGGGGCGGTGTGGATGGAGAGGGATGTGTTGCGGACGCGATTGGGGGTGCTGGTACGTCGGCGGGTGCCGAAGGGGCGGCCTGGGCGGCGGCGCTGTGCAGGTTGGCCGGGGATGGGAGGAAAGATTTCGTAGCGGGAGGGCGGGATTGCGGGTTCGTCCATGTGGGAGCCGGCGAGTGCGACGGTGGAGCCGTTTGCGAGGGGTGTGCCGGGGACTGGTGAGCCGCCGTTGACAGAGTCTTCGGCGGGGTGGGGGCCGTCTGCTTCGTCGCCTGTACCGTTGGCTTTCGCGGCTGCCATCTGTACACCTTCCTCGGGTGCGGGCTTGTCTTCTTCTTCGATTTCGTCGCGCTGTTGCACTGTCTGCAGGGCGGGTCCATCTTCGTACTGGCCCAGACGGCCCATGACGTATGGTGTCCATATCAGACATTCTGGGTTGATTTTTGGGTTGCCTGCAGCGTTGCATTTCTCAATGTATGACTTGAAGTAGTTCAAATCAAGGCGAAGCGCGTACTTCTTCGTGACAGGGTCGCGCACGAGAGCTCGTAGGCCTTCCAACGCTGATACAATGTCATCAGGTGTCATGCCGGTGCGATCTGATATAGCCGATATGCTGATCGCGGCTTTTTGTTGGAGTAGTTCCTCACACAGGACAAGCCGCCAGTATTTCCGATAACTCACCAAACCCATGTCACTGAGCGGTTTCTCGGGGCTTCCAGTTTTTCTCTCCACGCGGGTTAAGAGGTAGGAGAACTCTATCAGGTACTGTCCGTAGCCTTTGCGCATGTGAATGGGAAGTACGAGAATACAAGAAACGTTGTTGAGCGAGCTGGGACGCTTCTCTTTCGAAAAGTAGCCGACGAAGTGACACCCAAAGTTGTCATTTTCTGTCATGACGTAGAACAAGAAGGGCTCGACATCGTAGTATAGAGTCTTGGAACCGAGGAACAACTTGGCGAGCAAACAGAGATTCTGGCAGTACACTGGGTTCTTTCGGCCATCGACCTCGAAGAAAGAGTACTTGCCGTCGCGGTAGATCTCGTCGCCAGGAGGGTGCTTCGCTGGACATTTCAGCTGTAATTGTTAGTATATAGTCATGGAAAGAAGTCGAAATGCTTACCTTATGCCGCCATGCCACATAATCCGAGTTCATGTACTTGAGACAAAACTCGCATATGTAAAGCACCCGATTTTTGCTGTACTCTTCAGGATATGGCGCAGCGTGCCAGGTGTCGATCTCCCAGCCACCGAAATTGACGCATTTGATCTTGCTCGCCGTGGTTGCTTGCTTGTGCGACCGGAGTGGTTCGGGCGGGTAAAGTGCGGCCTGCTTCACTTTCCATTCTTCTTCAGCCTTGATGCGAGCATCGTCGAACCGCTTTCGGTCGGCGGGCGAAGGATAAGTCTTGGATGTATCGGCATCCGCTTCTGAAAGTACACCACCGTAGGGCTTGCTCTTGACCTCGTCTGGCTCCCTGTCGGTGAAGCCTGGGAACGGAGCGGCATTTTGAATGTGTATTGTTGGGTAATGCAAGACCTCTGAGGATTCTCGTGCAGCCTGTGCAGCCCGGCGATTTCTCTCGCGACGTTCCCTATCCCTCTCGCGCCGCCTCTCCTGTCGCTCTTGCTCGCGCGTGAGTGTCTTCACTTTGGGCTTGGCAGTGACAATCTTCTGGACTTTCTCATTGTTGAGATGGAAAGCGATAATCAGGCTTCCAGGTTGGGCCTCTTCGATCCATGCGAGTGGTCGCTTGTCGGTCCTCTTAGGCTGACCACGACGTGCTCGCGCTGGTCGTAAGCGACCTGCCTCTCGGTCTGAACCAGTGTGCTCTGCCTCGCCTGCACTCTCGTGACCATCCGTCATGACGCTACGAGCACTTCGTACGCTTCTTGAAGGTGGCCGGGGTGAGACTGCAGGCACTGACGGCGCCGCATCCGAGTTGGATGCTTCAGAAGGTCTCCGCTTCTTCCGTGTTTGCCTCGACGGAATCGGCGCTTCCTCTTCCTGCGAAGTCTTGCGTTTGCGCAGCGAACGTATTCCATCTGCTGATTCGTCGGGAAGAATTAGCTCTTTGAAGATTGAATGTCCTTCGGGGTCAACCCCACGATGTGAAGGGAGCAACTCTTTGGTCAATTTGTTCGCAGACGAACGTCTCCGACGAGTAGAAGGCTCGTCTGCCTCTTCTTCTGCTTCCGTTGGGAAGTTGTTGATACATCCTTCGCAGCGCCAAAGCTTTGCATCTATTCGTCGTTAGTAAGGTGCGGTTCGGGCCTGACAGGGGAACATACCGTCATCGGGACTAAGCGTATTAGCGTTACGCGCGCATTGCCGATGTGCTGGACCAACAACGTGTGAGCTACCACATCGTAAGTCGAACCTCCCCACTGAGTACTCACCATTGTCTCCGCACTGGGCGCAAGAGAGGTACTCCTCGAATTCCGGGCTGGGGTCGTTATCCTCGTCTAAATTACAATATCTGCTCAGTTAGTAAATGGTTTTACAGGCTCAATCTTCTGGGCCGATACTTACATGCACACGTTGGGGTTGTTCGACCTGATGATTTCATCTTCTTCACCGCCATCGCTCGCCTGCCATTGGTTCTCCTCTTCGGAATCAAGGTTGCTTGACTCGTCGCTGTCGCTGGACTTGGCATCGGAGGATTCTCTCGCGACATCGTCGCCGTCATAGTCCTCTTCCTCGTCGTCGGACCTGGGTCGACGCAGTGCGATCTTGACAGCACCGACGGGCTCAGCTTCGTCCTCATCATCGTCCACCTCCTCACCTTCGGCGTCCACATCTTCACCCTCCGCGTCCACATCTTCGCCCTCGGCATCCACGTCTGAACCCTCAGCGTCTGTAGTTTGGCCTTCAGCATCAGGCATATCCTCGATAGGCGGGCCGGGCGCGTACTCTACATCGTCCATCTCGTATTCGCCATCCGCGTCGATGTCGTCCGGGTCGGTGTTGGCCGCGGCTTGGCCCATGATTTCCGCCATTGCGAAGTTGACGGCAGAGGCCACCTTGGAGGCAAGATAAGCCACTGTCGCAGTCCAATTGGTATAGGCCTTAGAACATTGGTTGCGCGAGCGGTAGCAGCCGCGGAGGCTCTCTCATGCAGTGGTTGGTGAGCGCGTCGTGTCTGTGTCCTAGCGCGTTGTCGTGACCCGTGAAACTTATAACCGCGTGTTTTCGACTGAGGTGTATCGTGTAATGGGTTTTAGAGGTCGTGAATCGCCAGAGGCAGATGCGGCGGTCTCGTAGTCGCGTTGGGCGTGACTGTGGGGAAGGCGGAGGTGCGATCGCGGCGGAGGCAATTATTTGGGGGGTCTGGCGGCTGAAGGTTGCGGGTTTCGCGCCTCGTATGAAAGGGTGAGTCTGTGCGACACCGAGAATAATTGTCGCTCGGCAGGAAACGGTATGGGCGATGCGCTGTCGTCGTCCGAAATGACACCCTTGGGTGTAGTCGGGGTTGCCGCCAAGGAGCAGTTGACGCACGGCCGCCGCACCTCACTTCACGCCGTCGGCACCTCCAGCCAGTCCGCACTGATAGCCCACCCCGCAACACCACCGCGCCTGAACACACTACCGCAATCATGGGTGTCCCATTCGAGGCTCTGCTGCCCTATGCCATTATGACGGGCGTGAGTAATCGGCGCGCCTGGGAGTGAAAGGCTGCTAACACGGGGGCCAGTTCTTCGCATTCAGCGCCGTGTCTGTCGGAAAGCTCAAGGAGATCCAGAACGGAGGAAAGAAGACCAGGAGGGGTATCGACCAATGGGACAGGGTAGGTTGCGAGAGACATATGCGCACCAGGAGTAAGCTAACAAGTGTACAGCAAAGTACGACAGCTTCACGATGACCTCATGCGACATACTTACGAGACCCAGTGATGGAGCGCGACCGCCGGCTGACAGGATTCATGCGCGGACAGACAGACAAGCCGGTTGCTCCGGAAGGCTTCGAGCTCAACAACCCATGGAGGGTGCGTATGGAGGTGCTGGGCTGTTGGAAGATGCTAACCACGGGCAGTGCGAGAAGCGATTCCTCTAGACGATGCGAGATACTCCGACACAGCATACAACATACCCAATAGTAACTACATCGCGCTGGGAGGGTTTAGGGCATGTACAGCAATAGTAGGCATGCGAGCAATCAACAATTCTCAATGTTCAGTGCTGGTGTCTACTTGATCTCTGATGGCAGTCCGGCAATGCCTTCTCGCTCCACGTCTCTGAACTTCATCCCAAAGTACTTCTCAAGCGCCTCCAACCTCTCTCCCTCACTCTTGAACTCGATTTCTTTGGTTTTCTGACCTTTGATATTCCACTTCAACGAAGCAGCCGCCAGACTCATCTTCCCTTCTAGCTCCCCATCATCACCTAGAATCTTCTTGTCTGCCACCACCATCTGCGTGAAGAAAGTATGCTTGCTGGTGGAAGTGTAGTAGCTCATGACTGCGTAGTCTTGAGGCTGGAATTCCAGCTCACTATATGAGTATTTGGTTTCCCAGTCGCTCTCGTCATTCCTCCGGTATTCGTAAACCCAGAAGCGCTGGTCGGGGTCAGTGTTGCCTGCAATGTTGCGCCATTGGAGACGGGCCGATGCAGGCTGGATGTGCTTTTGGACAGTGCCCGAGCGGTCGAGAGGCATTGGGACAACAGGCCCGTCAGCCCCGAAGCCAACATCGACATGGTATTTGGTGTTGCCGATAGTGACAAAGTTCACCATATGCGACCAGCCCGTCCAGCTGTCAGCAGCCCAAACTTTGCAGCCGCCTGAATACAGGGTAAACCCCAGCGAATTCAGCAGCGTGCCAAATAGTCTGTTATTCTCCATGCAATATCCACCACGTCCATTGTCATCGTCAATAATCTTCTTGAACAACTCCTCTGGATGGATGGAGATGGAATGATGGGCCGAGTAATGCAGGTTGATGTTCTCAAAGGGCACGGTTGCTAGCTGCAGCTTCTGGAGCAGTGCGAGGTACTCCAGTGCGCTGTCGGGGTCCAGACCGGCTACATCGTACTTTCTCTTCTGGTCAGGCAACCCCAGGCGGTCAAAGTACTTTGTTATTTGGTCTCTGGTGTAGGTTGCGCGTGCGCTCATATTGTTGACTGACACGGACGTTATCGATAGTGGAGTGCAGATCCGAATTTGGCATGGGGAGTGACGAATGCGGCGAATTAAGACGCAATCAGATGGGAGAGCACTTGGGGCACTTTCATCACGCAAAGTACTAGAGTAATTGCAGAGAAATATTTCGCGCGGGGCACGCTACGAGACGCCAGCTGTGGTGTCGTCAGGACTGCGCAGCGAATACGGGACGAGAACGCGGGATGGTGGGGAATGTCTGGATGGGCGGTGCCTGCCAAGCGCGCATGAACGCGTGAACTCCCGCCGGCTAGTGGCTCATTCACCCCTTGACGGGCGCAGTCGAGTGCTAGGAGCAGACTGCTAGAGTAGCGTCTCCTGAGCCAACTCTCCAATTGCAACCATGTTGAGCTGCTCGCCGTGAGCGCGCCCACCACCCCCGCTGGCTGCGCGAGTATTACTGTTGGGCGCTCCCGTCGCCTTCTCCATCCGGTCCTTTATAACCCCCCAACGCCCCGAGTCGCCGCGTCGCTCGCTCAGATTCAGAACCATGACCGCCAATGGCCTGCGCACCCAGTACCCCTACGTCGGGGACACGCTCAGTCCCCGCGCCCTCTACGACTTTCCCTCGCCCACGTCCAACTACCCCTCCGGCATCAATGGCACCGCCTCGCCCAGCTTCTTCCCCATGGCCTACCAGATCTCCCCGCGCTTCGGTGCCAGCGCCTTCATACCGCCCCCAGAGGTCTTTGTAGACGGCCGCAGGGAGACCATCCGCGAGAATGGCGTCTACACACCGCGAAACTCGGGCAAGCGAAACTCCGACGCGCTGAATACCGACCCCGTGGCTATGCATTTGCTCGTGGAGACGGCAATCGGAGACAGCCAGTATTTCGACATACTCTCAGTCGAGGAGGTGGAGGCGCTCAAGCAGGAGCAGAAGAGCCTGGACACTCGGCTGGGCACAGTCAGGCGGAAGCTGGAGTCGGAGACGAAGATCCGCGATGCGACGCGCTCCCTCGGACGACTGGCGTCGAAGAAGGCAAACGGACACAAGCGCGGGCAGAGCAGCAAGAGCAGCAAAGGCAGCAACCCCGTGCAGGACTACGACCCCAAGACAGAGGAAGGGCTGGAGTCGAGCAACAAGAAGGTCGAGGAGTTCATTCGGGAGTGCCTCGAGATAGAGTCTCGCATGCGCATGATCGATATGCAACTCCTGATGCACACTGCGGCTGTACTGCAGCTTACGCACAAGGGACCAAAGCAGCGTCAAGACGACTCCGAACTGTCAGAAGACCGCTTCCGCAGACCAGACAGCCCCGCGAGCCTGAACACCTACGAAGACGGCAGACTCAACGGCGCTTTCGACGAGCGCAGCTTCTACAGGACGCCCGAGAACCTCGACAACCTCATGAACGTGCTGCAAACCGGCAAGCATCTCACAGCCTCCACAGAGCGTCACGATCAAGCCTTGAATGCGACTGCCACGCGACTCCAGGAGATCAACGAGCGCCTGAGATCACTCATCATCGAGGCGAACCCCGAGCGTGACGAAGACTATTCACTGCCACCGCTGGCTCTTGAAGGAACGCCTGACGCGTCAACCCTGGATCGCCAGCTCGATTTCCTCGATCAGGGCCTCCGTAGCATCGCCGCTGAACAATCCAACATCCGCAACAACTCAAGGCATACTCTGAGCGAAGTTGAGGGCCGCCTGGAAGGCATGAACAACCAACTGTATGCGGTAATATCTCGATCCGAAAACGAACAGTCCGACAAGATCCCACCGCCACCCGCCATCACTGGCGGTGGCGCCACCGAACAGCTCAACTACATGGAAGACTCCTTCTACAACCTCGAGCAGATCCAGTACGCAATGAATGAGCAAATCAATGAGCTTCGTTCCAAGGGTCCTGCGGTCGACGAGTCCGAGAGCGCTGAGAAGGCTGAGAAGTACGAGACTACAATCATGGGCCTCTGGCAGACTATTCTCACTGGCGAGGAAGAAGCACGCGAACGCAAACGTGAACGACGCCAGTTGCTTGCCGAAGATCCCGACGCCAATGAACAAGTTTCGCCAGACGAAGACTACGTCAACGAGAGCTACTCTCTTCCTGCCTTCTCTTCAAAGGTGCAATTACTGTTCAGGCGAGCGACTAGTCTCAAAGACAAGCAATCAGTCCTGATGCGCCAGATCAAGCAGCAACGTGAACTGAACAACAAGTCGGACGCACAGAAAGAGGCAGAATTTGAGCGACTCAATACCAATTTGCTCAGCGCGAGATCTGAGAAGAAGTCCATGGAGGGTGAGCTCGAGCGTGCGATGGAACAGCTACAGCAATTCGATGAGTCAAAGGTCTCGACTGACACACAGATCTTGCGCGAGACGCAGGAGCGGAACGCTGGTCTGGAGGCTCAGCTGATCAACGTACAAGAGCGAGTGATGGCATTTGAGACTGAACTGAACCAGGCCAAGCAACGTGCTGTCGCGTACGAGAACCAGCTCAAGGACGTACAAGAGCAGGCTGTAAACTTCCAGAGCAAGATGCAAGAGGCTGAAAAGCGTGCTGCCACATTCGAGGAAGAGCTGAAGGATCACCAGGAGCGCAACACCGCATACAACGTCTCGTCACAAGAGGCCGAGCAACGCACTGCTGGCTACGAAGCTCAGGTTCGGGACGCGCAGGAACGAGCTCTCATGTTAGAGACCAAGTTGAGGGATGCTCAGGACGAAGCTCGTACCGAGGCAGCAACCATCCAGGCTCAGCTTGCCAATTCCATGGAGAAGATCACAGAGACTACAGCTGCTCTCGAAGCCGTAACTGCCGAGAAGCAAGCTGCCGAGGCTCGCTCTTTGGACGCAACCAATTCCCTCAATGCTAAGGAGGAAGAGTTCCGCAACCTTGAAGGCGAGATCGTCCGTCTCACAACCGAACTCACTTTCGCTAAGGCAGAGCTTGATGGCGCTTACGGTACGCGCGCGCAACGTGCCGCTGACTCCGCTGCCAACCCTGCCATCAAGCGAGAGCTCGACGAGCTCACCGAGCAAAACCAAGCGCTCCTTGGCGAACTAGAAGCGCTCCGCAAGGTGCAAGACGTTGCCTCACAATCCGAAGCCGAAGCCCGGCAATCCGAGCGCAACCTCAAAGCCGAGCTGTCCGGCATGGCTGCCGAGTACGAAGCCCTCACCCGGGACGCCATCCAGAACGAAAAGGACCGCGAAGTCCTTGAAGCGCAGATCGACAAGCTGCGCGAC
The DNA here is from genome assembly GCA_023758125.1 of Alternaria sp. Ai002NY15. Classification (NCBI taxonomy): domain Eukaryota; kingdom Fungi; phylum Ascomycota; class Dothideomycetes; order Pleosporales; family Pleosporaceae; genus Alternaria; species Alternaria sp. Ai002NY15. The sequence goes on along the minus strand of JAFVLO010000007.1, from coordinate 679,413 downwards.
GAGAAGGAAGCCCTGGAGCGCGAGCTCAGTGACGAGAAAGTCAAGTGGCTTGGAGTTAGGAGTCCCGGCCCCGGTATGCCTAATGGAGCTGCTGCACAGCTTGACATGGGCGCGACTAGTATTCGCATGTTGAGAGAAGACTTCAGGAAGATGATGAGGGATCGGACGGCCGAGGGGTTGAAGGCGCTGAGGGTAAGTCACTTCCACACACGATTCTTTTGCAGAACACTAACACTATACAGGCGGAACAAGAAGAACGACGAAAGCTCGAAGCCGTTGTCCGGCAGCTACGCAAAGACGCTATGCCACAACGTTCTCAACTCTCCCGCACTATGACGACGCCACAATAACGCCGAGTCGCTTGACTGCATCGACATGTTACGTTTAAACTTCACTTCTCTTTCTTACACTTTGTATTTCTATATACCCACTTTGTACTCTTCTGGATCCGTTATCATTCACGCATTACACGCGGAGTTTGGGACTTGCATTGCAACACATGTACTGGCGTTGCATCGCTGCTGCTATAGTGGAAAGCATATCTGCATATAAAGTAATGTATACGCTGTGCTTCTCAATTGAAATGATGTTAGCATAAGATCGCAGAGGAATCTGACCTTTGTTGTTCCGTTGTGATGGGCTGTCCATGTAATGAGCAGAAGAAATGCATCCGAGGTGGCCATGCCTCGCCTTTTAGTCCCACAGAACATCTTCTTCTAGATTCAAGATATCAATCACTGCCCAGAACCCAGTCGAGAAGACGTGGGACGCCTTACAAGATAGACGTTTACTAGCGCCTCCACATTGCTCAAAGCTTCCGCGTGTTCGGACCGCAACACACCATGGTCTACCCTTCACACGAACCTTATGAACTGCCGTAAGACAACGTCATTCGAGTTGGTAATCGATCGAAAAATCTGGTCCCAGGACTGAACCACAACGATGAACTCTCGTTTCCTCCGTAGTATGCCTCCTGACGTTTTTGAGGCTCACATGCGATACCAGTGCTGTCTTCCGAAGTACGGCCTTATTGAACAGACAGAAGGCCGACATCTCCGCTTGCAGTCCCCTGTATACGGGTGGCCTTGAGTGTACTCTCATGGCGAGATAGTGCGAAGTGTCAGCGCTCAATGCTCCGAGTATTCTGCCACATGGGCAGCCTGAAGAACCGGTACAGTGGCTGTGTTACGTGTTCGGCGATCAGATTCCCTTTGTCATTGGTTGTCTGTTGTATTTACTATGAGAAAGTACATCGCTGCTCCATCCTCATGCTCGCCGATTAACTCAAGAAGGTCCCCGGGCTGACACCGAGTCTCTCCGGTGTGGGAGTGGAAACTTCACGATGTGGTTGCCTTGGAGGCCTGAGAGAAGGTCTCATGTGGTGCTCTATGGTGCTGTGGGAGGTGAGATGGGTATAAATGACTTCACGGACGCCGCGCCCAAGTCCTTCACATTCGCAGTCATCTCACACTATTCAACGACACCAGCCACCAACCCACCCAACATGAAGACAACAGTCCTCCTCACAACCCTCACCCTCGCCACCCTCGGCAGCAGCACCGCCCTCAAAACACCCCGCTCAACATTCACCTGGACCTCCTGGGTCGACAGCCTGATCGCCGACCCAGCGCATGCCATGAGCCCCGAGGAAGCGATTGCCGCTTTCTATGCCGCCAACCCCAATCCCAATCCCGACCTCGACGATGCCAACCTGGACAAGCGCCAAGCTTTCGGCAACTGCCAACAACTTTCCCAACGACCTCCTTCTGTGCCCGACGCCGTGGCTTGCATCAATGATCTAGCGGGTAGGGGCAATGCGGGGCAGAATTGTAATGTTGATGGGTTTACGGCGAGGGTGCAGTGTAGATTGGGTAGTGCGGATGTGGTTAGTGTTAGGGGGAGGGACGATGCTCCTAAGAGTGTGAATTGGTGAGTTGTGATCTCTTCTTTTTGTTGTGGTGGTTTGAGGGTAATGTGAAGTGATTTTGTGCTGACCTTTTGGTTTAGTAATGATATCGCGAGGCCAGCTGGTGTTATCATGGACCGGTGTACGAGGGGCGACAACACGGTGTCTGGGGCTGCGTATATTCCTCAGGGGGGTGTTGCGGTGCAGATTCAGGGTCAATAGATGGGGTCGGGAGGGATTATTAATGAATGGTGTGAAGATGCGTAGGAATTGAGTTGATTGTAGCAGGTTGGGAGGTATCTTGATATTGGGCTGTATGGTATCGTTGAAGAAAGTCATGTTAACTACAACGTCTCGAAAACTTGTCCAAGGTACTGCAAAGACAAGGGTTCGTTTGCGTTCGTGTGTCAGACTTTTAATCGTCAGTCTGTATGGTGGCACTGTTTGTTCGAACCACGAGCAAGTACCTTGATACTCTCAGCCTCAAGAATCCGAAGACTAGAGATGTGTCGAAGAAGCGAGAGACGGAAGGCCATACAATCGTCTGCTGGACAACCCAGTGAGCCCCAACGCCATGCATGTCGTAGGAGGACGCCATAGTACTCATAAGAATAACCCAAAACACTTGCATACTCAGCAAAAAATCCTCAACTCATCCAACTCCCAAAGATCACGATAACCACAGCGATCATCGCAGTCAACCAAAAGAAACACCAAGCCCACCCCAACACATCTCAAACGAGTGACTCCACCAGCATGCTCCCCACCTTCCCCTCACTCCCTCTTTCCCAAAGTAGACACCCTCACACCACTACGAAAGCCTCTCTCCACAAGCCAGCGAGGACCGTCATGCTTTTTCGACAATTCGGGTACCGCGTCCAGGAGAGTTGGCGGTGTGTTGTGTCACGTTCGGGAATTTGAAATATCTGTTTTTTCTTGGGGCAGTCTCATTGCGCTTTTTCCCAACGACGCGGGGACGCGGAATATGTTGTTGAACGGGTGGCTGCATCCTGCATTCTTCCTTGATGCTTGCATGACAAACGCCACTTTCATTCTCCTTCCCATTCTCGTTGGGGTCGCACGGGGCGTGCAGAAGCGAGATAGGGCCGGGTGCACGGACTCACGATGACATGCTGGCGGCTGTTGATAACCAAAAAAAGAAACTATGCATGGGAAGGAAAAAGGGGGCTGCATCATGGGGGTGGGGGAACATGACAAAAAACATGGCATGGAATATGAGTTGCGTTGGAAAAAGTCATGTGATTAGACTGTCGAGCGCAATTTGATGTGCGACTCAACTCTAGGTTGAAGACTCGGGTTACGAGTCGTGAAAAGTATCTATGATGGGAATGTGAATGGCCCAACCTCATCACCAAGCCCTGTCCTCATACGATAATGGTAATAGTGGTAACGAAACCCATGCATGCATCTGATGCAGAAAAACCCGATAAGGCGATGCAGTGATAAAAAGCGACAAAGGAAATCGTACAACAGATATCGACTTTAGGCTTACAAGTTAAGGTAAATAGGCCGACTGAACTATGAGCGGCTGGTGAGAAGCGGAGGGGTATCATACCGCTGAAATGGGAATGATGTGAATGCTGGAAAGAAATGTCGTGGCTGAAGATGATAGGATGGAGAAATGAGAAGAAAAGAAAGACGGGGCAAGTCTAGTACGTCCCTCCCAGACTGCCCCAGGCAGCCAAGACATCATCACTGACGCTGTCCCTATCCCGATCATTACTCGTCATCCTGGGACTGCTCGTAACATGGGCGTCTGGGCTCAAATGACGTGCCCTCCCCTTGCTGGCGGGCTTGTAGTAGCTCGATGACTGCGAGTAAACCGACGTGCGGGATTCAGTAGAACGAATGCTGCTCTGCCGACTCCGCGTTTCTATGCTCGCGAGCGCGAGTTCGCTGATGTGTCGCGCGTTCTTCTTCGGCATCTTTGGGAGTGCGGGTTCGACGATGCTGGGAGCGCGAGACGAGGCCTCTGAGACTGGAGTCAGGTCGCGGAAGCTGGTGGATGTGGGCGGCACCGGGAAGGTTATCTCGGCGTCGCTGGATGCGGTCCTACGTCGTCGATGGGAGGATTCAGACTTCGCACCCACGGAGGGCATACGCATGATACCGTGATCAAGCATAGCTAGCTCGTCAAGCTCGTTGCTCGTGTCACTGCTTGCAACTTTCACAGCGACGTCTCTCTCGTCGGCGTAAAGAGCAGGCGTCATCGGCGATGGCAGGGGAGATGGGTGACCAGTGGTAGTGGGCGATGCAAAGCTCGCAGCAAGCGGTGGAGACGGGGGAGACAACATGTCCTGAGGCGAGAACACGGACGGGGTGAGCAGTTGGTGCGACACTCTCCCGCGACTGACAGGCGAGTAATTTCGATCTGACCAAGTGGTGCTGGCCGAGGTGTCGCGGAGTCGACTTGTAGTTGCACGGCTCTCTGTCGTCGAAGATCTGCCACGTGATGGCGCAATGGAGCAAGGTGCACTCGTGGGTGCTCGGTGTTTGTTCCGTGACTCAACCATTCGCGCAGAGCTGGGAGACATACCTTCTGCAAGAGAGGCAGACGTGCGATGCGGCGGTGTAGGACGTTTAGTTGACTTGTGTTGATGCCGATCTTGTTCCGGTGTAGATGACTGCGATGATTCGATCTGTTTGTTCATAGCGGCACGTTTCTTCCTCATCAGCTCCAACAAAGCCTCCTCTTCTGGCGTGACTTGCATAAACTTGCGTGACCCTTCGGACTGAGCCTGTGGTGCGCTGGCTGACGTGCGCGTGCTCACAACACTGTGTGCCGTTGGTGAAATCGGCTGGGTAACAGCGGTCTTTGGACGGATGTCGTCGTCTTCATGAATGATCGAGGGCTGCCTAACGTGGCTGGACAGTCTGCCACCGCTGTAGGTACTGCCACGAGGGTGATGATACGAAGGGAAAGGCGGTTCTGGTGCATACATGACTTCGATAGTGGCGTTTGTTGACGTTGAAAGTATGCTCAGTTTTCCTGACGACTGCATACGGCGATGTGGTGGAAGCTCGTAAGCTTGCGCCCGGCCAATAACGATCTCCCCTGTGTAGTCGGCGCTGTCCATGCTCTTGCGGACGCTGCCCTTGCGGGATCGTGACCGGTCGTCAGCTTCATCCTCAGAAGAGGAGAAAGACAAGACACTAGAGTCCTGGAGATTAGTCTTGGAGATAGCTGACGTCTTGGTCTTTGCTGAGGTATGTGAGCGATATGTGTCCAAAGAGTACTGGCTGGGTGAGGTCAGATGGGTAATGTCGACGATATCCTCAAGCGCAAAACTGTCCCTCTTAAACGCTGGTGTGGGATTCTGCGATCGACTATCGCAACGAGATGGATTCCTTACTTGCCAAGCCTCGATAGCAGTAGGCACAAGGTCTGGCATAAGGTCTGGCTCAGTCGCGACGCTGTTGTGGCGTTTGGGTTCTAAGTCGCGCACTTCCTCCTCACTTTCTTCACTATCCTCATCGAGCGCATCGAACCAGTGCTGAACGCCCTTTGGTGGACGGCGTACGTGAATCTTGGCATTATCATACTGGTCTCTCTTGACTTTGCGTACTGGACTCATGTGAGGTTGAGGTTGAGGTTGAGGTTGAGGCTGTACTGGAGGGTTATGGTACTTCATGCTCTTCTTCTTCTGTAATTTGGCAGGCTGTACTTGTGGCGTCGGCTGCCTCGTCATTGGGCGAGGAAAGAACTCAGAGGTGGATGACATAGCGGCCGGCGAGTTGACCATCTTGGCAGGCGAAAGTAGTGTACCGCCATGACCGTCGCTGCCATCCTTCGGCTTGGGGAACAGTTTTGTAAGATCTAGCCGGGCTGGCTTACTCTTTCGGTATTCCTTCTTCCTCGTTTCCTCCAGGATGACAGGCGACACTGGACTCGCTTCGTGATTGTCGTAACCATGATCCGTCAACACTGGGGGATACCCTCTTCGCAAAGCCCTGTCTCTGACTGCCGAGTCGGAAGTTTGCTGGGAGATGGCGAGCGGCGACTTCTTTGCGTCATAATGTGATCGAAGGGTCGAATTCGACGTTTGAGGATGTAGCCGGCGATGGAGGGAACTGCTATCCGAGCCGTGCCTGCTTTCCCCAGTATATGTGCGTCCCAGAACGTTCGACGAGGCTCGTGTTGCCATGGTGGGACGTTTCAGGTATCCGTCGTTCTCGGTGGGTGTTGCCGTGTTTCTCTCGTCGATGTGGGAGCCGAAGCTAGCCTCAGACACAGTGATGGACATGAATCCAGGACTTGGTGGTATTGTCGATTGCCGAGATGCCGAGCGATGCAGGACATCGGACGTCCCTAGGATTCGGTGTGCTTTGCTGGAGGTGTCTTCAGGACGAGAGGGCCTGTCGGGGCCAGAGGCAATCGACGGTGCAGGGCGGGCGTCGAGGTCGTCGTTCTTGGGTCGCGAGCGGCGAGGTAGAGGGAAGGAAAACTTCTTGGGTGCGCGGTCGCCGCGAGCCATGATGGTGGAAGATTGGTGGCTGTGGTGCCGGCGTGGGCGCGACTCAGGGTAGTTAGAGATATGACAGTCGAGACTGAATCGCGGGACCAGTTCAGTTGGCGCTACGAAGTCAATGCCCACATAGGGTGTAATTGCGTCGAATGGCACGTCTTGTGCTACCCCCGGCCAGCGCTGACAGCATTAAGTGATGTTTGCTTTTTGGTGCAGATGACGATCCGATATGCGGTAGGAGAGATCCGGCAACCTCAATTGAGGAATCCAAGGGTTCAACTGCGGGCCCCTACTGCGCTGCTGCACTGAGCGCTAATCGGGCGTGGACTGGTTGAGTGCTATCTGCAGGAACGGCAGCGCGGCGTAAAGTAGTACGATGTCATGCAGCGCCGCTTCAGGACTATCGAGTTTGCTGCTTCTGGGGGCGATGGGGATGGCGGAGTAAAGAACCAGCTTTCGAGATCTCCCAGGAAGATGGGCGATGGCGGGTATAACCCGCGAGTATTAACCCAAGGATCCATTGAATTTACCGCTTGTGAGGAGCTGGTGGTGGTAGGATCCGCATCGTAGTAGGCTTTCAGGGGTATCATGCCATTCGGCAAGACGTGCGGACCGCAGCAAGGCACAAGCTCCGAGCCAAAAGCCACACTGCTGCGTCGCATACATGCATTCCCTGGGTTCCAGTCAGATGACAGCACGCCGCCGCGACCCGAATGTGCAGCAGTGCGGAGAGGCACGGCCTCGAGCATATCCGCCTGTTGCCCGTCACCGCATCAGACGAGGCTGGATCTGTCGGAAAGAAATTGCTCAAGTGGTTGAGCAAAGCTAGAGCTCGCGTTACCGAAGTTTGTAGGATCGCCCATGCTCAGTAGGCGACATGCTAGCCTTTGCCAAGGCTCTAGCTCGTGGCATGCCGAATATGGACGAGGAAGTCGAGCATGGTCGTGTTATCGTGGTCCTCCATAAGTCGCCAATTTCCACCCTTCGTACCTGCATACTGCCTCCTCCATCGGGTTCACTTCCGACTCACCGTCATCGCAGGTGATGTCGCACAAGTCGCATTTCGCTTCGCGTTCATCCACAGAGTTGCGACACAAGGCGGGTAGCAGCGCTGAGGCGTCCGCATGTTGGGTACATTGGGTATCTTGGGTATCTCGGGTTGTCGAGCATACTCAGGGATGCGAGATGAATTGTGTGATGCGCCCGCGTCCTTCCCTTCTGGTCGCAGGTCGTCTCTATAAGGATATGGTGTGGATTGCTCCACGGTGATCAATGGACATCTTCGTGGGGAAGGACGAAAGCCAAGCCGGCTCTTCGCCGATCCGGCTATCTCCTCGCGAAGAAAGCGCGATCCCCTTGGAAGTCCATCACAGCTAGTCTGTGATACCAAGGTGGTCCATGTCCTGTACGCGTCGAACACAATCATTATACTTCACGTAGTGCTGATGCGAGAGCTTGTCGCGTGTTGCTGTCCAACGCTCTGTTCCCTACATTAAACCTTGAAAGGCCGTTCAAAGAAGGCCCGGACGTGAACGACAGCCCTACTTTCAGGGTCAATCGAACCCAACATGTCAGCGTGACAAAATTGTTTAGGCCCAAGAACGAGGCTGAAAGAACGCAGCCGAACGCATCTGGTGGCGTTGAGAGGCTTTCGGAGTTTTCGCCGTGTTACTATGAATATAGATTGCACCGCGAACTTTTGACAGGTCCGGCTGGTACTATGGGTTCTCGGGCTTGGGAAGGTCGTTTCAGCTTGCTCGGTGCGCTCATATTTGCTCCCTATGGGTGACTCCGGAGCAGGTCCTGGCTGGCCGTACGAAAGAGATGCACACATCATCTGCAGTCTGAGTAGTAAGTTTACAAGCTCCTCCATCCGAACCCGAGCAAAGAACATGGACCCGACAATGCGAACTCTCTGTGATGAACATTCGAGTTGCAGCTGAAACACTAGATGCACATCCAAAAGTTAAAACATATTCCTCTCAAACTATCGTTCAGTCACTCCGAGCCCGGGAGCCTGGTCGACTGGAACGATGATAAGTAACTGCGCTTTGGGTATCAAGATATCATCTTTCCTCCTTTTATATTGGGCGGAGAGAACGACAGCGAACAGACGATGAAAACTCTTTCTGTCGCTTTCTCAGACAGTCTAGCACGAAGACGCCGACGTTGCTGGAGCAAACGCAACAAAAGGGTTTGATGAAGGATGCTGCCTTAGATGAGAAGGCAGGTCATGGTAGACACATCATACGACGACAGCTCGTCATGTGCGGTTCGAGCGGAAAGCATCATCTCGGTTTGCTGGTCACGTTACGATGAAAGAACGTCGTCACGTGTTTTTATACAATACACTTGGCAACGACGGTGTCCTATTACTAGGCAGATTCAAGTGAGTCACGCCACATGTTGGACGTACGTTCCTTCGACATGTATTGAGAAGACATCTGATCATAGCAAGTCGCCAATGTGGCGATGTGGCCATCAGCCGGGCTTTCAACCACGCAACCGTCCATGTCTTTGCGACTGCATCTTGACAGTCACTCTTGCTGGATGCTGCTGCTGCATTGCTCATTGGGTATTGTGTTTGTCCAAATGTGTCATGCAATGTGGCGCTTTCCAGCGTCGTGCAGCTGTCTCTTGCAACACTGCTGCCTATGTGTCCGACGCATACACAGCGTGTAGTCTCGAAGATCGAACGGATTCACGGTATCGCTTGTTATGGAAGCTTTTTCCTATGACAAAGCGGAAGATGGTAAAGCATGAGGGCGGCGCTTGTTGTTGTGATTTTGCCACGGCGGGAAAAGTCGATGGGGCAGTGATCGAATCACACGAAGGCGCCTAAGCCGAGTGACGCGAGAACACTATCCGCCCGCAAGCTGCGCAGGTGCAGCGATAGCTCATGGCATAAGAACCATAGCTTCGACATGGAGAGAAAGAGGGCGTTGCGATGTCTTGAGGTGATTTTTACATGCTGGAGAGTGTGGCTGGGGAAATTTGCCCCGCTGCAAAGATTAGAAGCTTGCCGCTGCGCGTGATATGTGTGAATTGGGCGGTTGACACCTGCATGGATGGAGGAAGCTAGCTTTGCCCACCGACCAGGTGCCTTCTCGTTACCTTAGACCCCACCACCACTGCCAGTACACCACGCTGCCTTTTACACGACTACACGACCAACCTTCGTTTCTGGCGTCTTCCCGATCCACCGCGTGCCAACCTTACCGCCACCTTGCACTTCGCGTTCCGCCACGGCATCACGTCTCCAGCGGCTCCTATCTCTCCGTCAGCGGCGACACGTCGGATAGCAAAGTACCAGGTTCCCGTGACCACCACAACGAGCCCGTACAAGACGAGCGTACCGGCTGGCGACATGTACGATTACTAGAGTCGCTGCTCTACCCGCCTGTCTTCTGCTCCTCCGAGCTCGCGCTTTGATCCCGAGGTCTCAGGTCCCGGAACAGCACCACTAACGTTTCCGCGAGCCTCTTCACTCGGCAAGTGTCCCGAACAGGCTCTCCACGCCCATCCTCCCACGAATCACTGGATCCCGAAAGAGCCTTCACGTCTTCAGTCTCTCGTCACGTCCGTGCAACATGGCCTCCAATGCTGCTGGCCCCGGCGCTGACGGCGTGGCCAAGACGGTGCACACCGAAGCCACAGACCCGTACGCCACCATGGGACAGTTCTCCTTCGCGCCTGCCACCAAGACCACCGTAGTCACGACCACGTACACCACGACGACCACGTTTCCGCCTTTATGTGTAAACGCCCCCGGCAGCCTTAGCGAGCGGGACCCCAAGGACTACCCGCTGGCCCACGTCCAGGCACCCGAGTCGATACGCAAGTTCTACTTTGAATCTGGAGGCAACTTGGCCTGCTTCGAGGAGGCAGACGCTGCATCGGAAAAGATGCGAGAGGTACGCATTCCTCATGCCAGGGATATGCCTGCGGCTGAGGCCCTTTATGTCGCATCTGCCAACCACCGGCTAACGCTTGTATTGTAGCAGAAATCACTCCAACGCAATCTACGATCGACCAACGGCACCCTCAGAAAGGTCGAGTCGTATGACGGCCCGCCAGTCTTCACGACACCCAGCCGCTCGACGCGTCCGAAACCACACGCTCCTCACCAAGGCCTACGCTCGGTATCTGGCCGTCGGAAACGGGATAATGCAGACGATTCGCCGCCGCCACCGTCAATAACAAAGGCCGTCGAGCTTCTCGGCATACATCGCCAAAGTAAGAAGCCCCGGCTGGAGCACGAGAACGTTGCACGTACGGCCTCCCGTCCCACCTCGGATGACATGGAGGATCCGCAGCTGGCCACACCCGATACCGACATGGCAGGCTCTGGACCATCCAAACTGGCAAAACTCCGCACCGCCGCCCATCTACACAACTCCAAGCTACGGACTACGTCACAGCAAATTGCACCAGACCAAACGCCGCCCAGATGGCGGCTCCAAGAATCAGGCGCTCGGTCATCACACTCCAGCGGTAGTCTTTCGGACCATCGCGAGCCTTCTCCCGAGCACGCCTTCTCCACAGGTGTATTCGATGGCCCCGGCGTAGCTGCTACACCCCCAATCGCCGAATCTGATCTGGAACCAGTTGGACCCTTCGCCGACGACGCGTCCTTCACCCCCTCACGCCTCACGCCTCTTGACACAACGTCTGCACAAGACGCGAGCCTACCTAGTCCGAGCTTGTCGCCCATCACTGCGGCCGCAAACCTCGCCCAACAAACAAATGGCGGGGCTTCCTTCTCGGGCACAGACATGGACTTCGATGCGAACGACGTCTCCGGGCTTGACCTGTCACAGGGCACCTCAAGCAGCTCACGCGTGGGAGATTTCACCCTGTTTCCTGGCTCCCGACAGCGTGACAACGCCGACAGCTCCAACACGCAACTACCCACACCCTCCGCTATGGACATACCGAACATGCTGAACTCGTTCGATGCTCTGCCGGAACAGATGAAGTCGTACGTCCTATACCAGATGCTCAGAAGATGTAAGAAGCCGACCTTACACTTCGTTGCGGATGTCGTCAATCCCGCCCTAAAACGCGACTTCATCGCCTCGTTACCTACGGAGCTCAGCCTCGAGATTATCGGGTATCTGGACGTCAAGAGCATGTGCAGTGCCGCACAGGTGTCGAAGTACTGGCGGAAGCTCACCGATACCCACGAGTCTGCATGGAAAGATCTGTTGGACAAGGATGGCTACAAGCTGCCGTATGGCGAGTTGGAGCGCGCTGTGCAAGAAGGCTGGGGTTGGCAGTATCCTCATTCTGCTGACAGCTACGAGCGCGATCTCAGGGCTCAATCGGTAGCCTCCAGATCTGACAACGAAGGCCACTCGGGCTTTTCCAGCTCGGGATTCTCCAGTGGTTTGCTAGACCAGGAGGGCGCAGTGACACGATCGTCTTCCATACGTCAGAAGAGAAAGGCTACCAGTAAACATGGTAGCGGCAGCGGCAAGAAAGCGCGTAAGAGTCGCCCCTCTACTAGGACACAGATGGCCCTCTACTCGCGCCCCGCAGACTGCCAGGAAGGGCCGCATGCTTTTGCCAAGCGAGCAGAGGCTGCCATTTCCGATCCCAATGTTGGTTTGCCTGGTCTTCGTGCAATGCATCTCTTCAAGTCTCTATATCAACGTCATCATCTCATCCGCAAGAGCTGGATGGCGACTGACACGAAGCCGAAACACATTGCATTCCGCGCCCATCAGCGCCACGTAGTGACATGTCTTCAGTTTGATACAGACAAGATCTTGACAGGCAGTGATGATACGAACATCAATGTCTACGACACAAAGACAGGAGCGCTACGAAGCCGCCTTGAGGGGCATGAAGGCGGCGTATGGGCCCTTCAGTACGAGGGCAACACACTTGTATCTGGCTCCACTGATCGCTCAGTGCGCGTGTGGGATATTGAAAAGGGAAAGTGCACGCATGTCTTCCAGGGTCACACCTCCACCGTCAGATGCCTAGTAATACTCAAGCCAACTCAGATTGGCGAGACCCTTGACGGCCAGCCAATCATGATGCCGAAGGAGGAGCTCATTATTACGGGTTCGCGAGACTCTACCCTTCGCGTCTGGAAACTTCCCAAGCCTGGCGATCGGGGCATCATGCAGGCTGCAGCGTCATCCAATGATCACGACAATCCGTACTTCATACGCGCCCTTACTGGACACCATCATTCAGTGCGCGCGATCGCTGCACACGGTGACACGCTCGTCAGTGGCAGTTACGACTGCACCGTCCGAGTGTGGAAAATCTCTACCGGAGAGGTTCTGCAACGCCTTCAAGGTCACTCGCAGAAGGTGTACAGTGTTGTTCTCGACCATGCGCGCAACCGCTGCATCAGTGGTTCCATGGACAACATGGTCAAAGTCTGGTCTCTGGAGACAGGGGCCTGCATCTTCACGCTTGAGGGTCATACCTCGCTCGTCGGTCTTCTCGATCTGAGTCACGAGCGCTTGGTATCAGCGGCTGCTGATTCAACTCTCCGAATTTGGGACCCAGAGAATGGGCAATGCAAGAGCCGACTATGCGCTCACACAGGTGCCATAACATGCTTCCAGCACGACGGCCAGAAAGTCATATCTGGCTCTGACCGCACACTCAAGATGTGGAACGTGAAGACGGGCGAGTTTGTCAAGGACTTGCTGACAGACCTGAGCGGCGTATGGCAGGTCAAGTTCAATGAGCGTCGTTGTGTTGCTGCTGTTCAGCGCAACAGCATGACATACATCGAGGTAAGCAACCAAGGACAGCCTTGACGAATTAATAGCTGACAATTGCAGGTTCTCGACTTTGGTGCTTCACGCGACGGAGTTCCCGCCGACCAACGAGGAAGACGCATTGTCGTCAACTCCAAGGGCCACGAGATCGAAGATATCACCGAGGGCGACCTAATCGACGTGGACCAGGCTTAGTTCTGTTCTACCATCCAACACTGCGAGTTACACGAAATACAGTTACACCCATTACCACTTGGGACCGGCGCGAATGTTTTGGCCATGTTCAAAAGCGATACCCACCACGCGTTCTGGCGAATGACTTGATGACACGGAGACCGAATCTTATTTATTCAGGTGGCATCATGAAATGCCTTTCTTTTGGCTCGGCCTTGGCCGTCTCTCTTACCGTACACATAGTGTGGGAAATGACATTTTTGTCGGGATAGCGTGTTTCTTTACATTTTCTTTACTACTGCATAGCTATGGCGTTTACTATATCCGAAGGACAGCATTGAGGGCACGTCATGGGCGACCACCATTATGAGGATTAGCTGGACTTGCACTGCATAGGTACAGGGCAAGAATGAAATATAATTTTATCACTAGAATCCTCCAAATGTGCCTTGTCGTGAAGTCGTGCGCGTCTTGGTGCGCTAACATTTGCGGAGAGATGCGGGAATGACGCGCTTGCGCTTGCCCCACTGCCGCGGCTGCAAGTCACGTAGCTCAGGTCGCAAACACGTTGCGTACGTTCCAAACTTCTGTTCACAGTCACACTCGTTGGAAATGCAGGCACCTACCAATAAGACCTGATGCCGGCGTACTTTTTCCACCTTACCTTCGAGCTGTATCCCTCGCGCTCGTCGCCGGACAAGACGTTTCTACCTAGCGACATCTTCGACTCGAAGCTTCCAGCCCATCGCCGAGCGTCCTGGGGCTCCTATCCCCCGGCATCACGCGCATACAATAACCTCCCGAAACCCATAGCTTCTAGCAGTGAGGCCGGCCAAGCTGCTGCTGCCCGCGATCGCACATCTACCGCCCGTCGTTTCAGTCATCGCACGCGACCATCCTTCTCAGACCACCACGATAGCCCGGTACCCGTCGTCAAACCGCCGAAGAGGCCGGGACACAGGCGAACACAAAGCTTTGCACACAGGGATTGGCGTTTCGACACCATCTCCATACTGAGCATCGACATGAACCCGAGCACCGGCACTGAACTCGATCGAGCCCGCCTCAAGCACCCCTCACACGCGCCAAATGCCGGTGGTCTCGCGACCAAGGGCAAGTTCATACCCTCAGATCTGAAAGACACAGACGTTGGCTGGGGCGTGGTGCATCTCTATCGCGATGGACAGGACACGCCAGGCTTGTACGATGAGGTGGACGGAGCGAGCAAGGACTTCAACGAAGAAGACTGCACTACATTGTGTATACTGGCGGTGCCCTCATACATGACACCTTCCGACTTTCTCGGCTTCATGGGCGAGCAGACGAGGGAGGACGTCTCGCATTTTAGGCTCATCCGGACAAGCAGAGCGAACAAATACATGGTGCTGATGAAGTTCCGGGAAGCCAAGAAAGCGAGGGCGTGGAGAAAGGAATGGGATGGCAAGGCCTTCAACAGTATGGAGGTAAAACAAAGGACTATTATAGTCAAGAGGTCGCAGCTAACAGAAACAGCCTGAGTACTGTCATGTCGTCTTTGTCAAGTCGATCAACTTCCAGAACGGCGACTCAAACCGCGATCCCACCTCATATCCTGACCTTACGAACGACCCCTTCGCGCCCGCGCCGACCAAACAGCCCACAGCTCCTCTTCCGCCAGCTAGCAGCGTACCTTCACCAGTCGACGGGCCATCAATCGCTACTTCGCTTACCGCGAAACCACACGCTCCACCTACACCTGCTTTGGTAGAGCTACCAACCTGCCCTGTCTGTCTCGAACGCATGGACGAAACAACTGGTCTCCTCACCATTCTCTGTCAGCACGTCTTCCACTGCGCCTGTCTTGAGAAGTGGCGGGGCTCAGGCTGCCCAGTCTGTCGGTACACACAAAACGATGCCTTTACCTCAAATCGGGGCGCAGACGGCGAGAGTCCAGACAACGAGTGCAGTGTCTGCGGATCCACACAAAACCTCTGGATCTGCCTAATCTGTGGTAACATAGGATGTGGCCGCTACGACTCAGCACATGCATTCGCACACTACGAAGCAACAAGCCATACCTACGCAATGGACGTGGTAACCCAACACGTCTGGGACTACGCAGGCGACGGCTACGTCCACCGCCTAATCCAAAACAAAGCAGACGGCAAACTTGTCGACATGCCCGCCTCGAACCAATCGTTCAGCGCCCCCGGCATGACCGGCTACTCCAACGACACCGTCCCACGCGAGAAGCTGGACAACATGGGCATGGAGTACGCCTATCTTCTCACCTCGCAGCTCGAATCTCAACGCGCATACTTTGAAGAACAGCTCGAACGCGCAGTCGACAAAGCAGCAAAAGCCGCCTCCACCGCCGACGAAGCAACCCGATCCGTCGCCTCGCTCTCCCAAAAACTCGACCAACTCTCCACCTCCCAGTCCGAAGCAACAAGTACCATCGCCTCCCTCACACGCGAATCCGCGCGCAACGCCCAGAAAGCAACGTCCGCGTCTGACCTCGCCCGCAAACTCACCAAGCAGTACAAAGAAGAGCAGATTGTGAATGAGAGCTTGATGGAGCGGATTAAGCATTTGGAGAAGAAGGCGGAGGAGGCTGAGAAGAAGGTCAAAGAGCTTGAGGCGCAGAAGGCGGATCTTGAGGAGCAGAATCGCGATCTGAGTTTCTTTATCAGTGGCCAGGAGAAGTTGAAGGAGATGCAGGGGAATGAGGTTATGGGGTTGCAGGAGGGTGAGGTTGAGGGGGCGTCGGTGGAGGTGGGTGAGAAGAAGGGGCGGAGGAAGGGGAAGAAGAAGGCTTGATGTGGTATGAGGTATGACTTACGAAGGTTGTGAGGTTTGAGGCATTGGTGTGAAGTTTATCATTTAGCGGCATTGGCTTGGTCATGGCTATGGCTTGGGCTAGCGGAGTTGGAGTTGTCAGACATCAGATACCCACTTAGAACGTTGAATAGAGTCCTGGTTAGGGCTTTCCGTACCACATCGATCAAAACCATCATAGCCGTCTTCTTCACACATTGTCACAGAACAGCCGAGTATTGAACATCGATGACTTGAATTCTCCACAATAGAACTCCCTAAACCAAACATTATACGCCCCAGCCCATACCCATGCATCTCAAACATTGCGCATAAACAATAAACAAGGAGCGCAACAACAAGTATATGTATACACTATACACGCGTTCCATTCATGTATCTGTGTCGTCGGAAAGAAGGTCAGAAGGTAGTAAAACACAACGTCGTTGCCCCCCAGGCAAAGGGAAGCCAGCCGTGTCGTGTCGGTCGTGAGAGTCATGTCATATGCTAAGGTCGTGATGTGAAAGAGGGAGAGATATTCGTTCAGGACCCCAGGAATGCCAAAGAGAGAGAGTGTCGTGAAAGAGATCCAAATGGGTTGGGACATGGAAAGGATAAGATGCATTGCTGTGATTTGATGTTGATTTGACGATGTGACGATGTGAGATGGAATGCAGTGGAGAGGTGATGAACGCCGTTGTATCCGTGTTTGCGCCGGTGGGGAAAGCAATGTTGATGGGTCTGCTGGGTTGATGGTGGGTCGAAGCAGTTGGTCATCCAAAGGAGGAGATGGTCGAGAGTGGCTGTTGGGTACGAGATATCAGGCTGATATCCAAGTGGTAGTAGATGTTGGACAGATAGCGATGTCGAACACCTCAAATCCAGTCATCGTCTACTTTGTTCGTACTGCCAATGGCAATCTCCCGCTCAAAACCCAGTCCGAGACCAAGCCCAACATCCATCTTAGGCGGTGCCATGAGCTGTGGTGGAGGTTCCGTCTTCTTCTTCGGGCTCTGCTTGGCAGGACTGACACTGCCGCCCTTGCCATCGCCAGCACCCATGCGCACAGTCTTGACGTCCCAGTCGTCTTCGAGGGCGGCGCCGATCCAGACTTTGACGCTGTCGTGTACAGCGCCGTAGTACTTGGGGTTACAGGCGCGGAGGTGGCCGAGCAGTTTCTCGAAGCCTGAGATCTTGAGTTCGGAGCGGAACTCGTTGCGTGCGGTGCGTGTGGGGAGAGAGGCCATGATGCCGTTGAGGAGGTCAATGTGAGTGGCGAGGTAGTTGGTTGCGTCCCATTCCACGCCACCAACGTAGGGTGCTGCAGGAACGATTGCGCGTTGACCTGGGAAGTGCGTTTTCGCGTACGACTTTCCCTCCGTAGGCTTGGGGGGAACGGGAATGACGTTGAGGTGGTGGATGAAGATCCAGAAGACTTCTTTGGTCACGTTGGACAGCTCCTTGCACCAGACCTGGTAGGGCCGCTGTGTGTGCATCTGAAGGATGAACGGAACCGTCGAAGCCTGCTTCTCTTTAACAGGGTCTTTCAGGTACTTCATCAGCTCTTTGGCGCGGGTCTCTAGCTCGCCCTCGGGTGCCATGGAGATGTGAGCGAAGATGATCTCGATGATGAGTTCACGCGTAGTAAACTCGCTCGGACCTTTGTGCTCTTCGTCGAAAAGCATGGCCAGTAATGCTGGGTACAGTGTCGACGAGATCTCATTGAGCTGCTTGAGAGCCGTGGCGGTTGTGCAGAGTCCCTTGAGACATCGAAGGAGTTCGTGCAGAAGCGTGTCTTCGTGGTCTTCGCGCCATTCAATCTCCATGATGCGGTGAAGCAACGCGACCAGCTCAGTCATACCACCATCCTGGATGAAGTTGTCAACCCAGTCGACAGTCTCGTTACGGATTAACAGGCGAAGCTTGTGCAGCTTGCCGACTTCGACGTTCTGTGGCTTAGGCGTCTTCTTCAAGTAGGAGATGAACTCGTCGGCCTTGACCGATTTCGCTCCGTTGGACACAGAACGATCAGAAGCATTGGACCTTAGTGACCTCATAGACGGAGACTTGGGAATAGGCGCTGGTTTTGAGTTCGTCTTCCGTTCGCCCGATTCGCCCTTCTGCTTCTTCGTCGGAGAGTCACTCCTGTTGAAGGTGAATGTTCGGCTCCGCGGTCGCTCACGCTTAGTAGAGTTGGCTGACTTGTCCGCTTCCGCCTCATCCTCTGCATCCTCGACGGCAGATCCATGTCGGGACTTGGACGACTTCTGTGGCGCCTGCTTGGTGTTCTCGCCAATGGAAGACTGGGCGGAGTTTGTTCGCGAGGTCTGGGGTATGTCGAGTTTGTGCATGCGAACGAAGTCGGCCTTGACCTCAAGCTTCAGTGTCCGCATCTGAGCGCGTTGGTGTGTGGGGATGTTTCGAGATTCCTGGTATCATTAGCAGGTATTCATTGGGGGCTTCGGACAGCACTTACCAGAACCTCCTCGAACTCGGCGTCTACCGCCTTTGGATCGAGCTTGGCAGACGCCGGAGCACCGTCAGCTTGCTTTGACTTTCCGTTAAAGGCAGCAACGGCAGCCATGACTCGGTTCTGCTTTTTGGTTGTGGCTGGCGGCGGCGGCGGCGCCATGGAATTGAGACTGTAGTCCTTACTGCCGGTGTCGGTACTAGCCCTACTGAGTACGGGTCTTGCCGGCTTTACAGGAGAGCTCTCCCTTGTGCGTCCCTCGTTGCCCTTGGTGTCTGATAGAGGAACGCGCTCGTTGCTCCGCTTGCGCGAGAAGGTCTCAAGCAAGGATGCCGTGGAAGTCGACTTGGGAGCAAACATGGACTTGGGCCGCTCTTTCGGGGCAGGTCGGAGGGCTGGCTGGCCGACCTCGAAGAAGTTGCGCTGCTTGGTGGGCGAGTAGTCTTGGGGAGTGTAGAGGGCAATCTCCTCCTCGACGCTCCGTCGCTGATCGTTAAGCGGGACTTTGCTCGTGGTGGTGACTTCCTGTTGGGAGCTGAACTCGGCCCAGATGGGAGTACGAGGTGGGGCCTTGTCGTGAGAAGAGCGGGGTGGTGTAGTGTTCTCCTTGTCTCTGCTCTCCTTCACAGGTGACTTGTCTCTCCGGCGCCCGCCGAACATGGCAGCCAGATTGGTCGACGACTTTGTCTTCTTCGGCTTCTCGCCCATCTCGGCCTCTTCCTGAGATCGCCGCGAGTCGAATGACTTCTTGTAGGCGGGCTTCTCCTTCTCCTCCTTGTTCTCCTTCTTGGCCAGTGACCGCAGCGAGACGGAACTGAGCGTCTTCTTGTGCAGGCTCTTTTTGGGGCTCGAATTGACGTCTCGCGACTTGCGCGGTGACGGCGGATTGGTGGGAATGTTCTCCGTCTGGTTTGCCGCGCGCAATTGGCTATGGGGGTGGTCTGGCGGCAGGAGCGGCGCCTGGAAGTTGGAGACAGGCATGTACGGCGGGCTGGCTATCTGGGTGTTGTTGTGCAGCCCAGCGCCCTCGGTCGGCGAACGCTTGTGGCCTTTGTTCGCGATGATAGACTTGAGCACTCCAGCTGCAGCGCTCCGGTTCCGTCTATGCGAAGGTGCGGCGGTGGCCATGTCCGGCGTCGACATGATGATGCTCCAACAAGATGGGAATTGGGGAAGCGTCGACTGAGGTCGGGGCCGGGAAGAGAAGGCTTGAAACGTGGGTTGTCTATAGCAGAAGGATGGCGGGCATATTTGGGGAGGCGATGAGGCACATGGCCGGCATACTTTGTGTTTACCTCGCGGACATGGCGGGCGATCCCCACGGCAACGACACCAGCGCGTGGGGAGCACGCTAGGACCCGCTAGACGCCACATTCATGCGTTAGACATTAAACATTGCACCCGTCATATCTCGCCGTGGTTTACAAGGCCGTTCTACGATGGCCTGCATCTGGACACCTCCACACCACCTGCGTTTCCCCAGTCGCGTCGCGTATTGTTGCCTCTAAACACGCGACCCTCTACACTGGCACCACCCGCTATCGTGTGTTGACATCGCGAAAGAAGCTAGCACCTAACTTCCGAGGCACTGACCGCTCACGGCAGCGTCACTTGACAACAAAAAATTGCCTTTATGCACCGCGAGCTTAATGTCGCACTGACACCAACCGCTATTCACAACACGGGATGCCGTTGCCGGTGTAGGTATAGAAGCGAAGGATGTATATTGTGTTGTGAAGACCATTGTACAACGCCCACTAGCACATTGGCAGGCACCCAACTATTCCCAAATCACAACAAACCACGATGCCGCCCTTTTCCCTGCGTCTGCTACCACCATGCTTTCGTCCCATCCTTAGAGTTGGTTCGCCGACCCTCTGACGGTCCTTCTGCGCTTCTCCATCTCTCCGATTCGGATCAGCCCGCCCATGACAGACAATCCTTCGTCCCCACACCCAGTGGTGCCAACGCAGATGCCCTTGGTAGTATCCGCACAGTCACAGACGTTAGGCATGCAAACTGTGCCGATCGGACAGCTGGCTGAGGTCCTGCATTGAAGGATTCCTGGGTCAGAACAGTTTGTCGCATCCTTGTCGTAACAGACACCAGCGCCATCCATGGTCCTTGCGCACCGGCATGACGAAGTTCCGTTTCTGTTGCACAGGCGGTCAAATTCGCAGTTGGAGTCGCATGCACGAGATGCGCACACTCCGTTGTTGCAGAGGTTGCCCGCGACGCACGCGTTGTTGCACCGGCCACAGTGAAGAACGTCAGTAGCGAGGTCGCGGCAGGCGCCGTCACAGAGACCAACGCCAAACCCTCCACACACGGGTGGGCTGGGCGTTGCGCTCGTTGTGGATGTAGTCGACGATGTATCGGTGGTTGAGGAAATCGGTGTAGTGCTGAATGACAACGAAGAAGATGATGACGAGGACGAGGGGCTGCTAGTAGACGTGCTCAAATCACTGGAGGTTGAGGTTGTGATCGTAATTGTTGACAGCGAGGAGGACGAATATGTGGTGCTCAATGAGAATGACGATGAACTGCTGACAGACGTGCTTGAAGCACTAGAGGTCGTCGGGTCTATGATAGTGGATGATGACAGCGAAGATGATGAGTCGGTGCTGCTCGCTGAGGATGAAGGCGATGAACTGCTAGCGGATGTGCTCGAAGCACTGGAGGTCGGAGTCAAAGTAGTGGTTGATGACAATGACGACGAGGAGTCGGTGCTACTCGTTGAAGATGACGAACTACTACTTGCAGATGAACTTGAGTCGATAGAGGTAGGTGTTGCACTGCTTGAAGACGAGGACTCAGTACTACTAGTTGAGCTCGTCAAGACGCTGCTAGAGGAGCTCGATATGTCCGATGTGCTTGATGAAGAGCTGCTGGAAGAGCTGTCGGATGACGTAGTAGCTGACGAGGAGCTTGGTGTCATGGTGGATGATGAAGACATGAAAGAGCTTGACATGCTGCTTGTGACAGGACCTTCTCCCGAGGAAGTCGAAGAGCTGCTTGATACCGTGGACGAGGTGCTTGAAGTGGCGGAGGGCTCAGTCGAAGTACTAGATGAGCTACTCGAGCTCGTGCTGGATACGTCGCTTGTGGTAGATAATGATGTGCTCGAACTACTGGACAAGCTGCTAGATGAGCTGCTTGAGCTAGCAGACGAGCTACTAGGTGTTGTAGATGAAGAGCTGGAGGAACTGGATACAATCGGTGTGCTTGACGAGCTACTAGACTCAGTCGACGATGCTGAAGAGCTAGAGCTGGATGAAGTTGGCGTGGTAGATGAGCTAGATGAGCTAGATGAGCTAGATGAGCTACTACTGTCGGTCGAGGACACTGAAGAGCTTCCTGTGCTAGACAAGCTACTAGAAGTCGTGGATGAAGAAACGGAGGAACTGGTTACAGTTGGCGTGCTAGACGAGCTACTTGACTCAGTCGACGACACCGAAGAACTTTCCGTGCTGGATGACGATGTCGCCGAGCTTGAAGAACTATCCGTGCTCGAGGATGACGAGATGGTAGAGCTAGTGCTGCTAGAAACACTACTGGACACCAGAGACGAAGTAACCATGCTCGAAGTTGAAGAACTCATCGAAGACGACGGTGCAATGGTTGGGCAGGACGTCCCAGTGATCGTGACGCTGGTATACGTTGTAGTCTCAATATTTGTCACAGTCTACAACATGATCAGCCATTACCCATCGCACACTGACATGAAACTTACGGTGCTAAGATAGGTGATAGTATCTTTGGTGATGCTCGCACATCCGCATACAGAACTGTATTCTTGCGAGGCACAGGCTTGAGTGGCGTATGTAGGCACTGGTCCAAAGACGGTGGTCGTGGACCAGTTAGTTCCGGTTGGCAGTGCTTGTCGAATCCACAGTTTTTCTTCGTCAGAAGTAATGGGCTCATCTGTCGGAACGGGCAATACCTCCGAAGGGCATGGTGTTGTCAGAGTAGATGTCGTTAGAGTGAAGGACGTGATAGTGGTGCTGGAGTAGACTGTTAGTGTGTTCGACAGAGATCTTGAGTCGGATACGAACATTGGGTACCATATGACGCTTGTAGTGAGGAAGTCATCGCAGTCTTCTCCGGCCCTGATTATCTGACCGAATCCGCCGCTGCCGAAAACTGCGCGGAAGCAGTCATCCTCATTGCATTGCTGTCTAGTGTCGAGCACGGCTGCCAAAGCCACGGACAGGCTGAGGCAGGTAGAGAAGGTAGAAAGCTTCATCGTTTTCTAGTAACGAGTGTAGGTCGGACTAAGCTGATGAGTACGGCTACCAACCAAAGGAGCTTGAAGCAGCCTTTATAAGTCGCCCTCACTTTGCCAAAGACTAGTGACAAAGCTGGCGTGACCAAGCCTCCCTTCTGTCTTTCCGAGAGGCCATCATCTTCGCTCCGATATTCTGGTTGGTGTAGGTGGCGTCGCTGTGAGACTTGACGGTGGTCATCATTCACAAGGAGAAGGCTTCTGACTCAGAAACTAGGGCATTGATCAGTGTCCTGAAAAGGCGCGTTGGTGTTCAAGAAGTCATTTTTCCGTCGCGAAAATAGTGGCATTGCAAGGCTGTCGGTCATGGGTAGGGAAGCAGTGGATAATGCAATGTTCTGCCTCGCCCAATGTGTCGCATCTTGCAGAGGGGTTCGATATCATGACGTTTTTGTAAACAACTGGACTGGAACTGTAGTAGTATGCTGGCACAGCATCTCGCCATATTGTCGCATCGCCAACTTTTATACGATGATCTAGGCTTCCATCGGCAGGTTGGCGTCAGTAGCGCATGCAGGTACAAAGTCGTCAGACCAACTCTCCATGATAGGCTAGAAAGACAGATCAGCCGCTCTATGCGACGTTCATCTATCATCTCCAAGTTCCAATGTAGGGTGCATGTCTTAACACTTGCGATGGCGGGGGCATTAGAGCAGCAACACTAATAGTGAGACCGTGGGGTACTTGGCATCATGCCGGCCTCGTAACTGATCGTTCAGCTTCTGCCGCAGTGCCACAATTCGCATGTAAGACATAGGTCTTAGCTCGGTAATGTGTATCCTTCTGAGCTATTCCTACATTTAGCAACAGCTCACCTGGAGAATTAAGTAACCATCTAGATGTACTGAGTGGTATGGTAACTGCGAAACATTCGTATTGGAGTTCAGGAGTCTGATCATGGCGTTTTACTAGTAATAAGCTACGTCGTACAGTCTGTCTGGGCGTCCGAATCGAAGAGCTATGTTGTAGAGCTTACGCCACCACTTTGTGGGTGCGACAGTATTTGCGCGGCCTAAGATTCAGGCCGGTGGGAGGAACTTGGCAAAAAGAATTCCCTGTATCAAGCAATACATGATGCTACCTCTGATACACCACTTGGCTGTTCGTGAACGGTTTGCAGTCGGGCGAGTACTTTGTGAATCAGCCAACCACGTAGCGACGACTAGATACCACATCGGATAGCCGGAAGCAATCCGGTTCACAATCTGGACGTGAAAACTGGTAACGGCTGTTACAGCCAGTAGTAATTGGGGAAGTGCCAATTCCGGTAGCTTGCATATCGCGGAGGTTCCGTTCCTGGATTTGGCTGTTTCACCAGTCTGGGGTACAGGACGCCCACGCAACGGGCGTGGGACACCGCTGCGGAGAATGGTGACACTTGATGTGAGGAGCAGCCACGAAACTGGTGCCGCTAGTATGAACAGAGGCAGATTGGAGATGGTCCAGTAACGGAAGAGTCCTACGTTCCTGGAAGAGGTCAGACTAGTAAGTCATCGTATTGGGGTAACTTACCAGTAATGGCTTTGTACCCATGAGTAAATGCTCGGGAAGGTCTTGTCACACCACGGTCTAGTTCCAGTGCCGCTGCCTCGGTCGCAAAATTCCGTGTATGCCAGATACTGCGGCCCGAAGAATGCCAAGGCTATCAGACTACCAGCCATGCATGTGACAAGCATCCTTCTTACATCTGGTATACGCAACTGCGCAGACATCA
Source organism: Alternaria sp. Ai002NY15 (assembly GCA_023758125.1). NCBI lineage: Eukaryota > Fungi > Ascomycota > Dothideomycetes > Pleosporales > Pleosporaceae > Alternaria > Alternaria sp. Ai002NY15. The sequence continues at coordinate 654,835 of JAFVLO010000007.1, read as the reverse complement.
GAGAGGGCATATACTTAGCGACATCGTATAGGAGGATTAAGCCGCTGAGTAGACCGTTGCTTCGCATCAGTGTAGCTGCTGCGAAAAAAGCACCAGAGCCGATCTTTTGAAAGTCCGCTCGAACCCATGACATTCCAGTCTCAGCCGCAGTTTGAGATTGAGCATAGAGGAGCATGCCTGTGAAATTGAGCAATGAGAACATGGCTTCGGCATACGGTGCACTCATAAAAAGAGAAGCTGGCGTCAGGATATGCAAGACAGCGGCGATGAATGGGATGATCTGTCGCCGTTGAGGTTCCAGGACCAAGGTCAATAGGCGATACAGCACTAGCACAGAGAGGAGGTGGCATATGTTGGAAAGGATGATTCCGGCCAGAGCATAGTAGTGCAGAGGAGCCTGCGCATCGCCAGCCATCACTGCGAGATATCAGTGCCGACCCAAATGACTGGGCCTCTGGTGCTCACATTGACCGGTTAGTCGCAGGAGATACGAGTACGCCCCGCTGAAGGCCCACGCTTGCTCGTGGACATGACCCCGCTCAGCTGCTTTCACAAAGTACAACGCGTCCCATCGGAGCAGATTGAGGACAAAACGCTCATAGCGGGAGGTGACATCCAGCTTAACATGACGCCGGGCGCTCGTGTCGAGCAGTATGAGACCAGAGGTGTCGTATCCGGGGCATGGGCAGAATGCAGCGAGCGAGAGGAGCAGCGCTTTCCATAGGCAGAATATGGCGACGAGCTGCGCGTTACGCCCTTTCGCGCCGAGATTAATCGCGTTCATGATCTCGCATTGAAGTTGTCGCGGTCGATGATGGCTGGTGAGGCACCACTCTACCATTGGGCAGGCGCTAGCGCCGGCGAAACGTTCTTCCCCACCCGCGCGCACTCGCTTCTCTGGATTTCGGTGCCGACAACTTTTGCGCCCGCTTTCGAACGTTCGTCAAGTCCACCGTCGCCAATCTTTACTTCGTCGCCGCCAACACACCAGGTAAGCGCATATCCGCCATGAATGCTCGGTAGCATATCACAATCGCACGTCTCTACATGAGCGTGTCGCATACAAATGATGGCTAGAGTGGAGAGCGGCTGAAAGGCCCTCTCGCTCTTACGAGATTCAGACCTATAGTGAATGAACATTCGCTAATGGTTTCTGTTCTCTATGACAGCCTCGACAATGCCTCCCAAAGGATCCGGAAAGAAGCCTGCGGCTTTCCCCCAGGCCACTTCTAAGTCGTCTGCCGCCAAGAAGCAAAAGGTCTGCCCATTCCTCAAACATTCAACTGCAACCACTCACAATGGAACAGAACCCTCTCATCGAGAAGCGTCCTCGCAACTATGGCATCGGTCAGGACATCCAGCCCCAGCGCAACGTCGGCCGCATGGTCCGCTGGCCGTAAGCAAACCCCGATCCACCGCAGATGGCAGATACTGACGATGTGCAGCGCGTATGTCCGTCTTCAACGCCAGAAGAAGATCCTCAACATGCGCTTGAAGGTCCCACCGGCGATTGCCCAGTTCCAGCACGTTGCCGACCGTAACCTTGCCACCCAGGCTTTCAAGATCCTCAACAAGTACCGTCCCGAGACCAAGGCCGAGAAGAAGGAGCGCCTCACCAAGGAGGCCACCGCCGTCGCTGAGGGCAAGAAGAAGGAGGACGTCAGCAAGAAGCCCTACGTCGCCAAGTACGGTCTCAACCACGTTGTTGGCCTGATTGAGAACAAGAAGGCTTCCCTCGTCCTGATCGCCAACGACGTCGACCCCATCGAGCTCGTTGTCTACCTGCCCGCTCTCTGCAGGAAGATGGGTGAGTACTCCAACTGCGCAAATGCATATAGATTCTTTACTGACATCAATCAGGTGTCCCTTACGTTATCGTCAAGGGTAAGGCCCGTCTCGGAACGGTCGTCCACCAGAAGACCGCCGCTGTCCTCGCTCTTACCGAGGTCCGCTCCGAGGACAAGAACGAGCTCCAGAAGCTCGTCACCGCTGTCAACGACGGTTACCTCGAGTCGCACCACAAGGACGCTGCCCGTCACTGGGGAGGTGGTATCATGGGTGCCAAGGCCAACGCCCGCATGGAGAAGAAGAGGAAGGCCATCGAGAGCGCTATCAAGATCTAAGCGGGTTCTGATGTGCTTTCTCGATTTCATGATGACTTTACGGCGTGTCTCTTATCTCTGCATATAGTCGGTTCACAATACCAACGGAGTTTAGGAGGGTTAAAAGCGGTCGGCAAACGACCGCGTTGACTGGAATCAATCACGATAACGCACGCCATTCGCATTATTTGTTGCTTGTGATGTCTGTTTCATTATCTATGCTGAATGTCGATTATTGTCTCAGCTACACTCGCACGAGTCGAGTTGCTGTGCGCCCGTTTCCAATTCCGACGATGGATGCGACAACCCATCCTAGAAGTTATCGATCCTCGTGCCGATACTGCGCTCATTCGCTATGCGAACAAGGTCACCACCGACCACAACATCTGTAAGACCCAGTCCCACACTCTTATATATAACATTCCCCTTCACCAGCCACTCAATCAAGCTCTTATGCGCCTTGTCCTCCCCCTCATGATGTTTCTCCTTCTTCCCACTACTCCCCCTCCTCGCCTTCTCCGTCTTCTCTCTACGATTCATTTCACACTCGCCCAACTCTACACCCCCAGTATCCAGTCCCTCCGCCTCCATCAACCCCTTCCCAGCCAAACACTCCCGCCTCCTCCTCTCGGCATCCCTCTTCAACATAACCAACTCCCCAATTTCAACAACCTGATCCGGACCTAACCCCGCCTGCACCACCTCCCCACCCTCTTTCAACGCCTTCTCAACACTATCCACCACCACCGCCCCGCTCTGCTTTGCGTGCTTGTGGAAATGGCGGTGCCCGTGCTCGGGCGCGACGTTTTGTCGTAAGATGTCTGGGTGTAGTTCTGTGGCGAGTGGTGAGAGCGAACCGATGGCAGCTATGTAGCGGCCTTTCTTTCGTCCTTCGGGGTTCGTTAGGATGGGCGCGGGGAAGAGGGGCGTGGGAGAGGCGGTGCAGAGGAATAGGACGGATGAGGAGCGGAGGGTGGCGTGTAGGAGGCGGGGGTATTCGCCGTGGCCTGGGGTGAGAATTTGTATTTTAGGGCGATGGAGGTATTGGTGTTGGGTTTCTTTTCCTGTTGAGCCTTCCTCTGAGCCTGATGCGCGGCGGTAGGTGGGTACGTGGTTTGGATCGGGGTTGAAAGTTGAAGGAGCGGAGTCGGGATCGTATAGTTTCTCCAATAATTGGTGCACACGTTCAAAATCCCGATTTATGATATTGAGATGATGGATATCCGGTCCGCGTAGCAGGAGGGCAAGACGAATGTGCCAGTACGCTTGTTTTCCTGCGCCAAAGACTGTCACGTCGTGAACGTTTGCTCGTTTCTTAAAGAGCATTGTGCTTGCGAGAGCGGTGCGGAAGGCTGTCATTTCGGAGGAGTTTAGCATGGCGCGAGGGTTTCCGGAGCGGTCGAAGAGAGTGAGACTAGTATTTGATGCCGATGTTTGGGTTGAAGCGAGAGAGGCTGTGGTTGCTGAGCTTTTACTCGTTGGTGTCGACTGTTGAGATAGAGCGAGTGAGCTCATCGATGAAGTAACAGAGGCTGTGTCCAAAGAGTTGGACTCTGGACGTGTCGTTATTTTGACTCCGAGACCATCGTTGCTGCGAATAGTCAGTCGATGCGATTGTCATGCATGTGTATTTGCAAGAACTATACATACCTGCTTGCCGGCGCAACCGTCATCATCCCTCCATCTTTAGTCTTCACACTCGTGCCTGCAGACTGGAAACTCTCACAACATCCATTGTTGTCGTCTTCTTCTGTGCTGGTAGAGTAATGGTGTAGCGCATCAGCGAGATTCTGCTGCAAGTCGAGAATGTCTTGTTTGGTCAATTGCAACAAGAGAGTGCGCACGTCCGCGTCAGTAAGTACAGTCAATGGCATTGTAGATTCGCTGATGGGCCAGTGTCGGAAAACCAGTGCTGTTTATGCGTCGCGCAGCAAGCGGTGATTTTATTGTTGATGGTCGGAAGGTCCAGGGTATGATGTCACATGTGCAGGCGCAGGTACAGCGGAGCGGGGGAGGGGCAAGCGGCTTTAAGCAGGAAGGAGTGCGCGTCCGGTCGCGACTGAGTAAGCATGCTGGGCAAAAAGGTTCATTGTGTAAGCAAGAGACTATCTAGAAAATGCTATTTCCACTAGGCGCCACTGATGCAGAGCCTGTTCATATCGCTCGTAGTCATGACCCGCCCGATCTAGCTTATTGTACATGTCCGTCGCTTATGGTATCATTGAGCGTCGTTCGTAATATCCCATTCCCCGCATAGCTGTCGTTTAGGCAAAGTAGCTCTTCCACAGAACACCCTCCAAGTCCTCCAGTTGCTCTTGTTCGAACGCCTGAGTAGAGGTTAGCACAGTTCACAATCATATCAGAGTAGAAACTTACCTTGACATCAACATGCCAAGTATCCTGCCTAGTCTTCTTGAAGTCTGCCAGAACAGTCTTGACACTCTTACCGACCATGCCTGGATCAGCCGCAGCCTTCCTAGCTAGTGTAGCAAGTACATCCGGCAACCAAGCTGGCGGAGGGCTCTGGTATGGGAAAGCTTGGATAAGCGCTCCAAGACCCAGCACAGCCGCGTGGCGCGTCAGGACGAGCTTGCCTTGCTCTGTTGTCGGCGTTCCTGGGTTGCGCTTCTTCGGTAATGGGTTCTTGTTGAGCTGCTTGGTAAATCGTTCCTTGAGTGTGGAAACTTGGCGGTCGCGGAATGCAATTGGCGAGCAACGAATCATGCCTGATAGCGTGGTGGCAGCACCCATTCGTACTTCGAGTTGTGTGTCTGACAGCATGGCGGAGACGCAGTCAAACATGCTCTGTTGCTGCTCCTCGCTCATGAGGAAGAGTCGGCGGAAGTAGATCACTTGGATGTTGATGAGGATTCTAAGACGCTGATGCCAGCTTGTCGCGTTGCGTCCGATGCGTATGAGAGCAGAGATGAAGTCTGAGTCCTCACCTTGGCGATGCGGGATGTTGGGCAGGTGGCGGAAGACGTGGTAAGCGAGCGACTGCAATTCAGGGTCCTCCTTGATGTCCATCATGTGTAGCAGCTGCTCCATGAACATATCGGGGAAGAACCTAACGAGCGAGGTACACTCGTACGAGGAGAGCGTAGAGTCGAGCCAGAGAAGAACAGTCTTACCACCTGACGTGTACGACGAAGGTGTCTGTTGACCTGCCGGACGCTCCCCACGCCAGACCTCAAGGCGATCAAAGACCTCGGTGATGGTTTTAGTGAACTCTTCCGTAGGCTGGTAAGGGCGTTCGCCGATCGAAGAAGCGTCCTTTTGCGCCTTCATCAGCGTGTCGACATCCTTGTACGATTCGTGGTAACGTGTCCTAAAGATACTCGCGATGGTCTGGCCCATGGCTTCTCGCACGCCCTTGTACGGATGGTCGAGATGCTTCATAAAGTCTTCCAAAATCGGCTTCTCTAGACGGAAGTGCCACCCCGCATCGCAGATACATTGCGTCAGCAAGTGTACTTTGGAGCTCTCTTTGAAGGCGGCGTTGGACTCCATGTCAAGGCGGAAGCTAGCTAGCCAGTCGACCAGCGGCCATCCTCGGCGTGGATCCTTCGACTGCAACACAACATGTAGGAAAGTAGTCCAGTAACCGGAGTTCTCTGGTGTCAGTCCGTCTTGGAAGATGCCACGAACGATAGGGAAGACGTATTCCCATACGGCTTCGCGCTGGTCTGCTTTGAGATCTGGGGCGCATGAGAGTAGTGCGGCCATGATCTCAGCGGTGGCACGATGCTGATGCTTGTCGCTTCCATCAGCGTAGACAGACTGGGTCAAATCCTTGATATCTTCGAACGTCGCTTCGGTCAACCCGCCGAAGACTAGGTCGAACGAGTGAGTTAAAACCATCGCGCTTGACATGCGGAACCTGTCGGCGCTGTTGTCACGAGGCTCTTGCTTCATGAAGGCAAAGTAGTTGGAGAACCAGGATCGAGTGAGATGCTTGGCGATCTTTTGGCGGACGCCATTCTCAACCTCATCATACGATAGCTGGGGCGCATTGGGCTTGAACGCAGTCATGCTCTTGTTCCACACAAGCCAGCCAGGATAATCAAAGTCGACATAGTACTTGGCTTCTGGCTGCGCAAAAGAAGCGAGGTACTCCTCAGTCCAATTTGGATCCTCTGGCTTGGTCGGTACCGAGATCTTATCCGGCAGCTCTTCTTCGCTGAGCAAGTACTTTTCGTAGTTATGCCCGGTGATCGCACGGGTCTGAATAACGGAGTACAAGCCAATGAGCGCTCCAGCGTAAAGGCCTCGAAGACTAGGATGTTGATCGATGGATCCCTTCGCCACGAGATCGATCATCTCGTCAGAGGCAATGCTGTCGTAACGCATTCCCAGGTTGACAATGATGGCTGCAGTCCGACTGACCTTCTTCCAGTGCTCGGTCTTGGCGATATCGACAAGCTCCTTTGACAGCTCAGCCTTCTTGCCTTCAATGCGAGCGCGCTTCTTCTTGATGTAGTCACGACGCTTGTTGACTTTAGTATGCACGCTATCCCCTTCGCTGGAGTCGATAGCATACGCGATCGCTTCCACAACCTCCTTCGGGAGGATAACCATGCGCTCCATTGCCTTACCCATGTCCATGATTTGGAAAGTAGCGTTAGTTGCTAGCTTCTGCACCGAAGGCTTGTCGGCACCGGTAACCTCGATGAACGCTTTGATGAGCTTAGGCGTAAATCGCCAGTCGCGGCTGATGGTCTTTGCCAGGCTACCGAACAGAAGAGTGAACATCGCACCCTTAATGCGAGGGTAGTCACTCTCGGCAACAGCCTTGACGAAAGCATCCAGTAGAGGAGGAATGACAAGAGGCCTAGCACCCAGCACGCACTTAACGGCTGACTCATTGGCTGTCTGTGCAGTGCGCCGGATCTCTGTGTAGACTGAGATACTGGATTCGGCGAGATCAAGCAGCAAGATCATGTCGAGATCAGTCTTGGGTCGTGGGTTAGCGTTGTGCCGTAAACGCTGCAGATGATAAACGTTTGCACGGCGAACCAGTAGAGGTCGTGGGTATTGCTTTCGCAATCCACTGAACCGGAAAGGTCGCTCGTCGTTCTCTAACAGCCTAGAAATTCTATCAAGCACATGGGCAGATCGCTCGATGCCAACATCGATGAACCACGACCGATAGGCGTTGTACAAAGAGTTGAAGCACGGCACGTCGTCAGGCTGCTTCTCGATCAAGAATTGATGTACGTTGTGTAGCATCTGGCCAACCTGTTCGCGAAGATCGTGAATGAGGTTGTAGTTGTCATCGCCACGACGCAGAGGGTAGCCGGCTTCGTACTGGAAAGTAGGCTTGACCTCTTCATCTTCAGCTTCTCCTAGGCCAGCATCGTCATCGATGCCTTCTGTGTCCATCGCATCAGCGTCAGAGCCATCATCAGACTCGGTGGCGCCATCAGCAGCCTGATCATGCCGAACATCAAACAAGACGGAGATACCGGAGATGATCAAGCGCAGCAGGACAAGATTTCGAGAAACCTCGTCGGACCAATCTTTGCCAGTGCCTTCGCGCTTTATCGGCGAGTCTGGTTGCGTCAGGGCTTTGAGTGCCTTCATCGAGTTATTGGCGTGAGTCTCGAAAAGCTTGACAGCGAAGTCAATCTCGTCGGAGCTCGGAGTGTGCCACTTGATGTTCAGCTTCTTAATATCGACCTGTCTACCCCACGACTCTGTCGACAAGCCTTGTGCAAGCTCATCTTGCTCGTAGATCGAGTAGTCGATGGTGTAGGTGCAAGTAAGGTTAAGTAGCAAGTGATGAATGAAGTTGGAAACATGCACGGTGGGGGTACCGCGGCACTTCTGCTGCATGTATTCTGCAATCTCGAAGAGCTCGTCTTTCCACTCAAGAACTGCGTCACCAACATGGACAACACACATGCTAAGAATGCAAAGGTTCCAAACAAGAGCACGATCGCGGGGAAGTACCTCGGCGCCTGTTGTTCGCGTCGATCCAGCGCCAATCTCATCAATCTCAGTACGGATGCCTGCCAAGAGATGTGGTAACAGACGCTTCAGTGCCTTTTCAGGGTTGATCTTGACAAGACTGTTGCAGATGAACGCGATGGCATCTTTGGCTTGGTGAACGACATGGTTTGTGATGAAGTTCGCGATCTTATCAAGGGCAACATCGTACAGCTCCGGAGAGAGTGCCGCGAGCAGCGGCGTGAAAGCAGCTGGTAGCTGGTTAACCACATACTCTTCAGGAGAGCCACTGCGGACTCTAGACGCATCGGGCAAGTTTTCCAGGAGCGTGAACACGCGACCAAGGAATGTAATCAAGAACTCATTGAGACCAGTCGTGGATGACCGTAAGATCATTGCCTCATCCTCGTCACTGAGCTCCTCGTCGTAGTTGATCTCAATGTTCCCGTTGGCGCTTTCTAATCGTTCGACTTGTGCTGTGATCCATTCCAAAGCAAGCCCTGTGTTGCCGCCAACATCATCCGGTGTAGTTGCTCCATCACGAGATGTCTCATCCGACGCCTTCCGCGCCTTGGTAAGGTCCTGGAATGGAATGAGGTAGCACACGCCTTGGACGTATTGCAAAGTATGCACAGTCTTTTCCAGGTCGTTGGCGTCGATACCAGGGAGTGCAAGCCCTAGCACAGAAGTAACGTGACACCGGAAACCCTTTGTCTTAGCCATGACCTTAGAGAGCATGTGCAACGCACGTATTGACGAGATTGTGCGATGTACCTCGACAAGCCCTTGCATTGCGGGGTAGATGCGTTGTAGTGCGCCGGGGAGAATCAGGTTGGGCTCGAGATGTGCCAGGCTCTGTAGGGTGGACAAGGCGTATTGTACAGCTTTGTCGCTCTTGGAGAAGATGCCCATGAATGTAACCTCTCGTAGACAGAGTACGAAGCGCCTCTTCACTGCGTCGTTCAGCTTCCTCTCTTCTGGCACATCCATCTCCCCGCTGTGCTCTCGATTCCACCGCAGCACAAATATGTCGGCCAGGTAGTAGACAAACTGCGCCAGAGGTCTAGTCCAGCTACCCGAATTGGATGGATGGAAGAAAGTCTCCACAGCCTGGATGAGCCCTTCGAGCTTAGTCAGGGTAGAGTCAGAATGCTCTGCACATGCAGGCGATAACGACATGGCGATAATGCGGGCAATGTGGTGAGTCGACGGGTGCTTCCGCGGGTCACGGTCAAGCATCACAGCAAGTCCTGCACCTAGGTCAACAGTATTGCTGTATGGTGACGTGGCTTGACCGACTGGGATTTCCAGTAGCCGCAGGATAGCCGTGAAGATCTGAGACGACTGCTCGCCGGTAAACACTCCGTATTGTGAGAAAGGCACATGCGCCGCGGTCAGGTTGTCCCTAGACAGCCTCGAAAGTGTATCAATGTAGTGCGCATCGAAGAGCCGCGACCGGTTGACGAGCGACCATAGATGGAAGAAGGTCGGGAGATATTCTTGAGGCAGCAGTTGCTGCATGTCCTCGGGTGCCGGGTGGGTTGGAAAGAGCAGGTTCAATAGACCGACAACCACAAATGCGTTCTCGCTGAACGATGTGCTGAAGAAGGGCAGGAGCTCTTCCAGTATAGCCGGTATCTCCTTGGGGTCGAAGTACGACTGCGCAAAGGTGCACATCTTGGTCAACGTACGGATATTGCGCTTTACGTTTGGCGGATGTGAGCCTCCGGATTCTGAGGGCAGGACGAACATCTTCAGCTCTCGATACAGGGGTCGCCAGTCGAGTATGAGGTCTTTGCCGGGTCGCAGGTAATGTTTACGCCTGTCGTCGTGTCAGTCTCCACCCGTCATCCAAACTCTAATGTGTGTCACTTACTTGGTCAGGACCATGAACATGCTAGCGAAGCGCTCCGCGACCAGGTAGTCCAGACCGGGAGCCAGCGCCAGCTCATAGTAGAGCTTCACGAGCTTCACGCGCGTGGTGCGGGGGAGGTCGAACTTGAGCGAGAGCCAGCCTCGGATCTCGCGCGTCCAATGTACAGCGCCAGGCGCAAAGTCGCCGGCCGAGACGGCTATGTAGAGGTGCTTCAGACATGTGTTGAGGCTCTCTTCGCGATCGCTCTGGTCTTCCGTCTGGTACGGAAGGTATTCGAAGTAGGGGAATGTGCGTGGACGGCGCCGGTCGTCTGCTCCGTTGACGCCACCGTTGGGCTGCCGCCAGTCGCTACCTGGTGACGTAGCACGCGAGGTATCAGGGCCGGAGCCCGTATCGAGGGCGCTCATGAGCTGTGATATCCGTTCGCTGACCGCCATGGTGCCGAATGGTGGTGGTCGAGGTTGTGGTGGGGGGTCGTGAGGCGTGTGCCTAGGGCGCAGTGGAGGGACGAGTCTTGGGAATGCGCAGTCATCAATGTACAGCTAGCAATTCACAGTCGAGGGCAGCCGGGACGGATTGACTGCAGACACAAACAGTCAGCAAGTGGTTGAGATGTAGTCGTAGTCACGGGCTGTGAACCACAGAGTAACCGCAGCACGTGGGGCGGGTGGATTGCTGTGCGCGCTACTTACTCCACAAATGCGCCGTGTATAGCAGATTCCGGGTGTTGGGCGTGAGTGCGGGTGGAGATGTAGTCGGGTGCAATGGTTGACGAGCAGTGGTTCATGTGGGTATCCGGCGCCTCGTCCTGATGACATCTAGTCTGGAGCTCCAACCCTGCAACCTTAGGCGAGAGAGCGGCGGCAGCGTCGAGATCGTGGGGGAACAGTCGCGGTCGCGGTCGCGGTCGAACGTTTGCAGAACGACTAATCCACTCGTTTAATCTCAAAGAGACTCGTACGCGCTGCTGAAAGGCGAGGTGCGCGGTGATTCATCACATTCGGACGAAACGCGCTATATATCATCGGACCTCCGCCAGGCACTCGAAGACGCGCAATACACACAGCGGCGACTACGCAGTAAGCTACACGTTTCTACCATCTTCTGACCCGCCTTCTTTTTGCCTCTTCCCGCCCCGTTCCTACTCGCAGGGCTGCATTCGTCCTCCATTCTGCCTGCGCTTTCATCTCCTTGCATATTCGTCCCGATGCACCAGGCTGGTGGCACGACACGCGACACGTCGGTTGCCTCGTACAAGGATGGCCTCTGATGCGTTTCTTTCGCACCGCAGCATCAGCTGAAAGATAGTCATTTTTTGTCTTGTGTCTACGTGTCTGCATGCTGACTGAATTACTTGTCAAAAGATGAGTTCTTACTACGACGTCGACGCCATTTTGACGGATGCGCAAAAGGTACCATGTACCTTTGAGCTTACCGTTCCTGGCCTCGGCTATCTCGAGGGCAACATGAGCGGCGATATGAAGCAGGGTTCCAAAGTCGAGCTTCCACTATGGCTCGGCGAGATGCTTGCACTGAGGTAAATGAAGATTCTGATCATATATACAATCCGTATTCACAATGTCTACAGTCAAAGTCTAAATACATCCTCGCTCGTGACCATCGACCCTCCGTCCGCCTTATCTCCGCGCGTCTTGAACGCCCTCAAAGCTGACCCAAGAACCGTCGATTTGCGAGCTCTCGCCCCTCACTTCTACAATCTCGGCGCACGAATCCTGGAGCTCTTTGAGGAGGAAGAGATGATTGAAGTACTGAGCGATGTGAGTTCTGTGCTTGGTCGATGCAACGGTGTAATGCTGACCCGCGTAGACATTCAAGGCCCGGGCTGCCCTCATAGCTGACCAAGCTCATAATCCACGAGGTGCATTGGGAGAAGGCGCCGACTTCATGCGAGGTCTAGATGAGAACGAGCGGCAACGTATGTGTTGAGTGGTTCAACCATGCAGGAGCTAACGACGATGTAGTATTTCGTGCGGCACACGATAGCGCAAAGGGCGTACGGACGTGGATGGCAGATCTGAAGAAGAAATGAGCACGGTAGCCGGATCGCAGAAGATGAGTGCCATATGGTCGGCCAGGAGAGGTACACCTCATACAAGAGGAAAACTGGACAACTAGGAGCCTACGTCGCCGTTGGGCCACCAACTTCGCAAGCTTTTACTTGATGTAGGCTCTAGGGTGTTTGGTTTTTCCTTTGAATGGGGTGGGTAGAAGATCGACGCGCAGGAGGTTGGAAGATGGACGAAGGCACAGTGTAGTAATCAATGACGAGCGCATGACAAGAAGCACGACGATACCAAAAGACGAGGTGAGGCGTAGTTGTGAAAGAAGCAGCTGTTCGAGCCTACCTTCTGAGTACAATACCATACCTGCAAGCACACAGCCAGCGAATGAGAACATGTACAGTGAGCGTTCCATGTCTACCGCAGTGACGCACCCAGATTGCTGTTTTGCAATAGTATAGCCAACTGCTCGGGTGGGTAGCCCAAGAATACAGGCCCGTTGAAAACCATCTGCGGTACCATTTTCGGACTTTCCGTCTCTCTCGGTGGTTGTGATGGTTCAGGAGCTCGGGGCTGCGGTGGGGTTTCTGTCGGTGGAACATGTGTGGTTGGGGCCCGAGGTTGCGACTGCAGTGGCATAGTGTATTGTGGCACTTCAGGCTGCTGCGGCGTCTGTCCCATCATCGCGCGATGATCGAATGGGCATTTACCGGTCTTTTGGGGCGTCTCGCCGATTGGACGGCCAGTGTCGAGCGGTAGTTGCGGCGACGCTGTTGGTACTGAGCCAACCGAGGATGAGCTGTGTGCATTGGTGTATTTGGCAGGTATCGAGATGCCCCAGGGCCGACTTGGAGATTCGCCAACTCTGACTTCTTTGAGCGGGCGGTCAAAGTGACCGCTTCTCGACTCGTCCAGTGTGTTTTCTTCTGGTTCCTCCTCAGGCGGTGGGGTGCCATCGTTGAGACTTGCCGAGACGGCCGAGGCCCAATTTTGAACTTTGGTGTCCGCCTTTGCGTCAGTGCTGAAATGGGCTTCTGCCTCGGGCTCTTCTTCGATGGCGTCGTCGGGATCCTCAGGGAGCCACTCCTGATGTTTCTGACCGAGGCCCTGGATCATATTAACCAGATTGCCATACTTGCGATCTAGCTGCTCTATGCTCTCTTGGTTACTCTGGAAGCGCTTGATGCAGACTTCATGGCTTCTCGGTAGCTCATGCTTGTGTTTCTCAAAGTATTGGGCCACCTCCTCTGGGTTGTGTTGGTCGAGGAAGCGTATGGGGCAGACGGCAGCGGAGCCAGACGCCGCGACTGAGGCAGTGGCGGAAGCAGCAGGATTGTTGCTGCATATTTCGGCTCGAATAGGATCGGTAAAGGAGGGTCGTTTCGATCTTCGGCCACGTGCGCTTAACCGGGACGTTGAGCTACGTGGGGTAGCGAGCGGGCTGCCTCTGCCGCTGCCAGAAGCGAAGGGACAGGCGAGCTTACTAGGAGTTCCAGCAACAGTGAAGTCTTTCTCAATGGGTGATGTGGCTCTATTGGTCTGTATCTCAGGTAACGAGGCGGATTTGTCTGCGGACGGACCACTCCATATTTTTACACTGCTAGTATTTTCATGGGCGTGCAGCTTGACAGCCGCCTCCTCAGCCTTCTGGATGACCAGTGCTCGGCTCTTGCGCTCTACATCATCGCTATGTGCCAACTGCTCCACCAAATTCACATGTGCCCGCGGTTGTTCGTCTCCCACGCGCTCAAGATCTTGCAGGAAGGTAAGGTGGTCTTGCGACAACGTGTTGGGCGAGAAGCGTTTCAAAAGGTCAAGATACTGGGTATTGTCAGCAGTGTACGTCAAAGACATCGTGTGCTGAAATGTAGAATGGTGTCCGGATCAGGCTAAGCTGTGATTGTTTTCGATCAGAGCTGCGAGTGCAGCTTCAGGTCTAGAGCTAAAGTTGTTCATCATAAGAGGAAGGAGTGTAAAAAGACATTGCGTACCTGTTGCTTAGCCCACGAGAGCTTGCTTTCGAGTTGTTTCTGTGAATCAAACAAAACCTGGTATTCTCCACTCAGAGCTGCAAAGCCTTCAACGAGCTGCTCGGCGAGCTCCGTCACGTTACTCTGAGGCTGTTCAGCCATGGCGATGTTAGTAGAGAGATGGGTGGAATGCTACAGCTGGGCGATGAGCGCAGTGTTGATGACGCGGCAAGTGAGGCTTGCGTCGGTGAAGAAGAAGAAAGATGGTCGGAAGGTCGGCTGCCGGCAAAGAGATTCGAGAATCGGAAGCGACGGGTGCGCCACGCCTAACGCAGTCAGCCCAGCCACACCGCCGCAGGGCCCCAAAGTGACGCGACTCCCAGACCATCGCTGCGCCTTGAAGTCATACGTAGCGTCTAGCATTGGCATCAATCCTTTTACACCATGATACCCTGACTCCCGTAGCATAGTCTCATCCATCCGGCTTCTCACCCATCCATAAACCACGACGTTGCATCCCCTCGACATTCCGAAGCCCCTACGCCCTAAGCCAAGTACCTCAACAATATTCACCATGGGCTCCCTCCACGACTCACGTATACACAAGTGGTTTGCGACCTCGCCGCCCGTCGCATGGACAGTCAGACAGCTACGAGAGCTCCTTATCGGATCACTGAAGCAGGGCCCCATCCCGCAACATGTTGCGTTCGTGATGGACGGCAACCGCCGGTTTGCGCGCAACCACCACATTGAGACGGTAGAGGGGCACAACCTAGGATTCGAATCGTTGGCGAGGGTATGGGAGACTGTCATCAGTGTTTTTGAGCCTTGCTGACCATCTCAGATCCTCGAGGTCTGCTACAAGACTGGCGTCAAGGTCGTCACCATCTACGCATTCAGCATAGAGAACTTCAAGCGCTCCAAGCATGAAGTCGATGCCCTCATGTCCATGGCCAAGGTGAAGCTGCAACAAATGGCTGAGCACGGAGCCTTGCTGGATCGTTACGGCGCATCCATCCGGGTGCTGGGAGAGCGCGAGCTCCTCAGTCCCGATGTACAAATGGCTGTGGACAAGGCTGTTGCAATGACAGCACACAATAAGAAGTGCGCTGCCCACCGATCATTACGTGACATCGCTGACCATCCACAGAGCCGTTCTCAACGTCTGCTTCCCCTATACCTCGCGACACGAAATCACGACCGCAGTCATGAAGACTGTCGAGACGTACGGCACGCCGATACACAACCTGCCCACCCCTTCGAAGCGAACCTTTTCCGAGTCCCACATCACCCAGCATATTCGCAAGCAAATGTTGGAGGAGGATACAGAGGGCCTTGCCGAGCAGGCTGATTCGCGGCCAGCGTCACCCTCGAAAGAGGCGGCTCTGGCTGAAGACGGGCGTTCCTCGTCAACTTCGACCGCCATCAACTCGCCTGAGAAGGATGACTCAAATAACGGGCCGACGTTTCTGGACCCAGAGTCCATCAGCGCTCAGACGTTGAACGATAACATGATGACGGCTGATGCCCCGCCTCTTGACCTGCTAGTTCGCACCTCTGGCGTCGAGCGGCTGAGCGATTTCATGCTATGGCAAGCCCACGAGAACACGTCCATCGTGTTTCTCAAGTGTCTGTGGCCCGAATTTGATCTGTGGCAGTTTCTACCTGTGCTGGTAGAATGGCAGTGGCAGCAGAAGAAGCTGCAAGAGGAACAACAACGGACCCGTGGGCGGTCCAAGTCAGACTGAGGGCGTTGGCTGTAGTATATGGCGCAAAGTCCTCGCGGACCATAGAAGCAGGCAGATCTGAACTTGAGCGAGCATCGAAGATACCCAGAACAGAGCATTCCATTCGTCTAGCCGTAGGCTTTCCACAGCAAACCATATCTTGTAATACATGTCGATCTTGCGCTATCATGGCACGTGTACTCATGCGCAGCTAATCGCTCGCCCATACCCTGACCGTTCGTGGTTTGCGACCGCGCATGCGACACTTCGGGCGCGCACTAGCCCATTGCCTAGTGCGCCGAACAGCTTCAAACGTCATCTCACCCTCGGAAGAACCACCGCTGGCAGGGAGCTCCAGCCGGGATGTGAGCTGAACATGACTTATAATCCGCGCGTTCCGCAGGATTGGGCTGGACTGACAGCTGCCGTCAGATCGTTCCCATGTAACCTGATCTTGCTTATCGGCCAGTTGCACCGCTTACGCAGCACGACCACTTGTTTGGGTCCGGCAACCAACTTCTGGGATAGACTACTCCTTATCAATAGCAGCTTCTTTAGTATCGCTTGGTTCCCTTAAAAGCAGGGAATCGCACGTTTCTGCCCTTGAAACCATCGCGGCGCGACAGCAGTATCGACACCATGAGCACCCCAAACCTTCTGACGATACCTGTTGAGTTGCGCGAACTCATCTATGGCTTCCTCTTCAGCAGCTACACTATCCAACATGGCTTCAAGCACGCTAGCACACCTAGCGACGACTCTGAGTCTTCTAATCGCATAGCGCTCCTGCTCAGTTGTCGCCAGATCTTCGCCGAGGCGCACCGCCATCTCCCGCTCAATTGCACACTCCACTTTCGCGGTACAGAGAATCTACTCGAGACGCTCCTCTCCGTCGATCAGAGTGTACTTACGCGTCTGCGCCATGCCCGAGTGCGCGCGTATCCCTTCCCGTTGTACTCCTCCGGAAGCTCGCAGTACTATCCGACCTACTATGCAGCGAATGCGCTCACACTACTTCCCGGTCTCTGTCTAGATACTTTGGTCGTCGAAGATTGCTGGCACGGTTTCGGCATGGGCGACGGTTGGCGAGACGTCACAACCTACTTCGATATCGAGACACTCTTGAATAGCGATGCTTGGAAGGAACTGACCTACATCACCCCGTGTACCGATTTCATCGCGTCCGGCTACGATCATCGGCGTAAACGATCGGCTCAACCTGAGAACTGGGATGCGCTCCTCAAGGAACGGGATGGAGAGGAGTTCGGCGCAGAGGTCAAGATGTACATCGTTCCGTATGCGCAGCAGACGGCGACTGGTGATAAGAAGACTGAGGACGGGCGCATTATGCAGCCCTGGGCAGCGAAGCCAGGGCACGAAGTCAACGAGAATTGGAGGGTCGCAGGGCCGGACCAAGATATGAAAGGTGAAGTAAGGATCATAGCAAAAAGAGGCAAGAGGTCAAGAGCCGTACAGCTGGGACTCGCCGGGAAGAAGACCTGGGAGGAACTGAAGGGCAAAGAGCCAGGCGGCTTTGCCCCCGAAGGTAAGTCTCATTGCAACTTCTGCAAGTTCTCAGCTCACACTGCGCAGGATGGATACCGTACCACAACGACATGGCCGACGCGGTCGCGTGGATATATGGGGGCCACGGCAGAAGGATACAACTGGCCAACGCCGCTCTGAACAGTTGACTACATGGCTTCACAACACAGCCGGTTTACGCGCCCTGGATGTCGACCCAAACGTAAGGGTGGCTGGCGGCCGGATCCATGACCATGCAAGCCCTTGTCGGCATTTAGGCTGTATGCACCCGACACTAGGGTACGGCAAGTATAATTTCCTAGACACGTTCCTACACGCCTCTAGCACGCGGCGTAGCGCGCAAATAGCACAAGGTGGCTGAGATGTCTTACACAACGCGCTGTGATGATGAGGCAGAGTGGTGCGCGACAGGACAGATGCTTCGGCGAGCAACAGAATGCAGTGTGTATTGGAAGGGTACAGCTGCATTATTGTGAGTGATTGTGCACGACTATTGTGATACCGAACTGGATTTCCCTTTCCCTGCCGTCTACATCATCGCGTAGTATTGTAGTACAAACGCTCGCTAGTCCTCGTGGCGTGTACACCCGCGCAACGCTCTCTTCGCCGCTGCTCTGCAGTGAGCGAGGGACTGCCCGTTTCGCGCATCCCTTCGCTTGTCCGAAGTGAAGGAAGGCGCCTTACAAATACCACTAGGCACTACACGCGGTTGCCTCTGAACGACGGTCGTCTTTTCACTTCCTCAACACGGGACCAAAGACGCGGCACTGCGCATCGCTTGATTGTAACAACTCGGCCGCCTGCTCTACCTTATCAGGCTTCTTATCCTCATTCTCATGCGCGATAGCTTTCCGCTACACCGGTTCCCGCCAACATGGTAGGCACACTGCTCTGCGCAAGCCAACCAATCACTGACGGTCACTAGATCCAACTACTCGCCATCGTTCTCATGTCTGCTCTCCACGCTGGACCGTCAATCGCCCAGCAGTATCCACTACCTGTAACCTATGACACCGTTATCAAGTCGCCTGCAGACCCGCGCATCACCATATCCTACAAATCACCCGACGCCCACGTATGCGCAACGGCGTTTGAGACGCAGAAGCAGTATACTGGATATGTCAACATTCCCCCGTTCACGCTGTCGCCGGCCGAGCAAAACTACCCAATCAACACCTTCTTCTGGTTCTTCGAAGCACGTGAGAATCCAGAAACCGCTCCGTTGACCATCTGGCTCAGTGGAGGACCTGGAAGTTCGAGCATGATTGGTCTCTTCTCAGAACTGGGTCCATGCGAGCTGGTAGAAGGGCCAAACGGCAGCTACGTCTCTCAGCCTAGGGTTTGGGGATGGGACCGCAGCTCCAACATACTCTTCATCGATCAACCTACACAAGTCGGCTTCTCGTACGATGAGCCCGTCAATGTTTCGGTCGACTTCAGCAAAGGCTATTGGGCGGATCTAGACCAGCGTATGGAACCTTCTCCCCTTCCCGCCGACATCCCGGAATGGCGCTTCAAGAACGGCACTTTCCCTTCTGCCAGCTCTAGGAAAACCGAGAACTTGACCGTCATTGCCGCGGATTCCTCATGGCACTTCCTTCAAGGCTTCTTGTCAGCCTTTCCCCAGTACAATCCTGGTGTTCGATCCGACAGCGACACCGTCAACCCCTCTGAGATAAACCTGTTCGCTGAGAGCTATGGGGGTGTTTATGGTCCTGTCTTCGCAGATCACTACGAAGAGCAGAATGATCGTCGAAAGAAAGGCGATCTTCCGGCTGAAACGTTGGAGATACGCGTTGGTTCAGTGGGCATCGTCAACGGTATCATGGATGTTAGGACGTCAACAACCTCGGGCTTGCTCTTCGCATACAACAATACCTACGGCATCGAAGGCTATGATCTCACAACTTATCAAAACGCGATATCAGACGTCTACGCAGAAGGGGGTTGTGTAGATTTGGTCGACCAGTGCGCTGCTTCGGCAGCTGCCAATGATCCCCAAGGTCTGGGTACCGTCCAGGAAGTGAACGACATTTGCGTGGCTGCGCTCTTAACATGCCAAACAAACGTTGGCCCCGCCTATCTTCCTGGTAGAAGCATCTACGACATCCGAGCTCTCCCGACTGTTGGCCCTAGTGACGCACTTGAGACGTACCTTAACGAAGAACACATTATGCAATCCGTGGGGGCTCCAGTCAACTTCACTTCTACAAATAACATGGTGTTGGATGCTTTCAGTTACAGTATGAAATCATGCCCTATCCTCGATTCTATACGCATCTACCTTGCTAACCATGTATCTAGACGGAGACTCTGCCCGCGGAGGCGCGTTGGAGGCCGTGGCAGACCTGCTCGCCCGCGGCATCAAAGTCGGCCTCATCTACGGTGACGCGGACATCATATGCAACTGGTATGGAGGGCAGAACAACTCTCTCGAGATTGCCAGTCGTGTGCCTGGCTACGAAACGGCTTTCAAGGAGGCTGGATATGCGGACATTCAGGTGAACGAATCTTACGTTGGCGGCGCTGTTCGTCAACATGGCAACCTGTCCTTTTCTCGCATCTACGACTCCGGCCACTACGTCCCGACATTCCAGCCAGAGACCGCCTTTACCGTCTTCAGTCGTATCATTCATGGCGACGATATCAGCACCGGTCGCGACGTCGATCTGTCCAGCTTCAGTACAGAAGGCCCTAGCACCTCTGAGCACAGAAATGACCCAGGAGAGAGCCCTCCATCCATCTGCTGGATTCGTCAAGCAATCCTTGCCTGCACGGAGGAGGAAAACGCAGCTATCATCGCGGGCAATGGTACCGTGAAGGCAGGCATCTGGTATCCATCCGAGGGGGACGTGCCGACTAGCGCGGGTGAATCCAAACCGCAGCCCACTGCGACGAACTCGGTGCCAATGACTGGAGTGTACACCGCTACCGGCGACCAGAAGGTTAAGCAGACCTCTGGAGCATCGGCACTCCGATTCAATCTCCCGTTTAGCCGTTCGCGCCGTGAAATCACAGGCGATCCATTGTCTGAACCGGGGGATTCTCGCGACAAGGACAGTAGCATCAGGAATGGGCTCATTGGTGGTCTCGCTGCAGCGGTAGCTCTGTTTCTGTGAGTGCATAGCACTCTTCCCATATCTGTCATATAGACCGCCTTGCACACTCATTCGCGCAATTTCTCTTCACAAACATCACCTTATAGTTACGGCCGCGCTTTCTCTTCTCAGACCTACCTTTTACTGAATGAATATATACAGAGGTTTACTTTCCATGCTTTGCTGCTGCCGTTGCTTCAGACGACGTAAAGTCTACGATGGACCTTTTCCTGATGATGCTGAGAATGGTCCAATTGTTGTCGAGCAAGTGATTGATGATGATCCAACGCTGACGCCGACGTCAACCATTCTCGGTCGGCAAATAACGTACATGGAGTCGATACCAGAAGCAAGCCCTAGACCAAGCGACGATCTCAGAGACAGAGCAGCGGCTATGTTAACCAAGCCAGCACCAATGCCAACCGCAGAAGAGGAAACTTCTACCGCGCCCGTGCAGCGATCACTCTCCCCGTCGCAAGATGCAAGCCTATCACCGCGCGTCCCAACTACCACACCTACAGAAGCCTCGCTTCTCCCTCCCAATACAAGCATTGTGGTGCGTCCCCAACTCTCGTCCTCGGTGTCCGTGCCGCCAACCAACCCGCCGCCCTTAGAATCCTCCACCCCAACACCGCCAATCAGTCCACCCACGCCCCCACCACCACATGCGACACCACCTGTACCTGAGCCAACACCGTCTCCGGACCTGACTCCTGGGTCAACGGCCATCCCTTCGTCTCGCTCACCCCTGCGCACTCCTCCGAGTAATGGCCCGGCACCACCTGACCTGTCGCCAAAGATAGAAGGAGAGCACGGCCCAGAATCGCCACAGCCGTCGCTATTTTCGCGGATTAAAACGCTGTTGCTGCCTAAGTCTGCGTCGGATGATATGGAAGGAGGCACAATGACTGATGGTACGATTGATCGGCGGGTGTTGATGCCGCGCGTTGCTGTGAGACCGGTGCAGAAGCGTGTGACGAAGGCTGCGGTGCCGAGTTGGTCGACGGAGGTGTGGTTTTGACGGGGGTTGCGGTTGGGAAGTGCGTTGGTATTGGTTGTTGGAGTTGCGGTGGCGAGGGACTTGCGAGGTGGGATCGGTTGGTTATTGGTATGCGAATGATGGATGGGTAATGATAATGCTGAGAGGCGACGCGCGATGTCGCGAGTGTAAGGGTGGGGGTTGGTTAGAAGGAATGGGTAGTGAGTAGCAATGCATTCTCAATCCGCGAAGGAACTTAATGCATGTCGCGTCTAGTGAAGTTGTGTGATGTTAATCCGTACATGTGAGTTTTCGTTTGAAGACGCATATGATTGTCATTAAAACTACGTATTCGAAGCACTACTCTTTCAGAGTGATCTTCAACAGATAGTGATGTTACATGATGGTGAAAGATAACGCCGCTTACTATACCGTGTGTGAACAAGGTAGGCGTTGTGGACATTGTCGATAATTCATTAGTCGGCGTCCTCCTGCACGTACCAGAAACTAAGATGGCAATCACCTGTTCCATTCGATCGGATGACGGTCTGTCTCGCTTTTCATGGGTTCGAAAAGTTCCTTCGGAAGCCATTCACCTTCCCTGGTTCCTCTGAATTTCTCGGCGAACATGTATGGCTGACGAGTGATGTGAGCTTCCACACCCAATTGCCTATACATGGCTGATGACTCTCGCGAGGCCATCCATACTCGCGGAAGACTTTCTGGAGAACAGTCATCGGCCATATCTGTGTTATCTAGACAGATTCGGAATCTCGGTGTTCCGGGAATCTTCCAGAGGTCGTCTATCCAGTGCGCGTCTTTGATTTGGTCACGGAGATGCTCCGCATGGCACATCCAAGTCGATAACAAGGCAGGAGCCAGTTCGTGCAGTGCTCTCACAAGATCAATCACACGAATGCCATCTTCTCTGCGGAGTCTTCTCAGCAGCGCATGTGTTCCGAAGATCTTAAATCTACCATCGCCGAAGTGGTAGATACCCAGACTCTTACACGGGGGGTAGACGATCTGCATTGATCCAACAGCCTGGAGAAGAAGATGGTTCGAAGTCGAGTTATTGACCAACAAGGAGTTGAATGTAGCCTCCTCGCGTAGACTGATTTCCCATCGGCCTAGGTGATGCTCGAAGCGACCTTCTTCGGAGAACAACGACTTGAAGTACGGGTTGATTCGAAACTGGCTGAGATCGAGCCAGTAAAGATCTGCGTCGCGGGAGACCGAATGTACGCGCGTATGGGGTTCGCCGCGTTGATCAACATCCAGCTCGTTCAAACGCTGTGCAAGTGCCTCCGGTAGGTCAGGAGATTGTGCGAAGTACGCTGGAAAATAAAAGTACCTGGGGATTCGCGGATCGCACGGCGTATCGCGTATGTGCGTCATACGTAGGCCAAATTGCGCGACCTCGTCAGTGCTGGGTTGAAGCGGTGTCTCGCTTTCCCAATTAATGACTTGTCCATATTCTACTGGCGCACAAAGTGGGAGGATGCAAAATGCATCAACGTTTGTGCGACTACATATGACAGACATCGCGGAGGTGCGCCAAGCTGTCGAAATGTGTAAAGCTCGAATCTGGGCTTCGGGCCCGGCGGATCGGAGTATCATATCCAAGAGTTCAGAAATCTGAAACACGGTGTGCTCAGTACGTTTGCAGGCTCTTCGGTCGCTCGCTTCGAGCCGTTGGCATGGTCGTGGATTATGCGTTTTAAGACTCGTATCCGGTTTGCGAGTCTGATAAAGGGCTATGCGTGCCCTGACCAGGTGGCCGACTCGCTGTCTCCATTGCTCAACGACTAGTTTCTCCGATTGTGAATAAGGTGGTGATGCCTTTGTAGGCTCGTTCTCAAGATCCCACCCTTCGTTCCAAATCTTCCATGCTCCAGGTTGTCTTGTGTTGTTGCCTGGTTGGTAGATTGAGAACAAGAAATCTTCCCTTGCGTCCAAAGTTGGTATGTACTCTTCGCTAGACACTATCCAGGATATTGCGGAACCCATGGTAATCAGAGATCGTTCTTGTTGCAAACATTAGTAAGGGTATGAAAAAAAGAAGCAGACGCGAATGAGTTTATAAGCGTTGCTGTGTACAGCTGTTCTTTCAACGTTCCACGGTTCGCTATTGCTCGCCCTAACAGACCTCAAGTGCTCGGGAACTGAAGCCTGGGCGCTAGTAGGGATTCGGCTTAGCGCAAAGGCAACTTGGGTGCCTTCCATCTTTGCGACGCAGTGGATAGCCGGGCGGACAGCGGAATGATTAATGCACTGGATGTAGTGCGGGATCGAGTGATCAGTATGTAGGCGCTGGCAAGGAGCTCTGGTCGAGATGTGACATGGGTTTCCGAAGACGATGGCATCTGGGCGCGATTAACACGTCGAATGCTTCGTAGGATGCGCGTCGATGATAGGAGGATTCACCTCCTTGCCGGTAGATCTAAACTCTTATGGCGTTGGCCTTGAGATTACCTAAAGGATAGGAAAGCAAATGCGGCGATGATGCTCAAGCCGCACGTAACGCGAGCGCGCGAGCGGCGTGTTGGTGATGGACGCCCAGCGCGTAAGACCCTGCGGTTTGAACACCGTGAGCTCGGGTGCGGCGACAGTAGCGCCGGTGCGCCGGTGCGCCTGTACCACGAACTCCTGCTTTTGCTGTGATCGCACGGGCATGGATCTTCCACGTCACGATCACGTTTCGTCGATAACGCATGCCAGCTCTCGCGTTGGCCTCGATCATAGCAGCTCAAATATGCTCAGCTCGCACATTCTCGCGCACTACTTAGAATTATGGAGCGGTTCGTCGACGATGCGTACCTAGGTAGCGAGCAACGAGCCGCCACTGGGCATCTCACAACCTACCTCACAACCATGGAAACAGATGTGGATTCTCGAGCGAGACCTCTCGTGACGGTAAGCAGGCTAGTGATATAATCTGACGCTACTACATGAGAAGGCAGACATACCACAAGATCCTTTAAAACTCTTTTTGAAAATAACATCAACGTCCCAAAACTATCTGCCTCGACACAATGCAGGTGGCTGCATTCGCGGCAATGAGCATCATCACGACAGGGGCGGCCATCACCTCGTCAGGCAGGGTCACACCCATAACGCGGACCCACGGCAATCTTATCGTATCGCGCGATGAAAGATACTTCTGCTTGGAGGAAAATAACTCGTATCTGCAAGCGATTATAGGGCGGTGGCACAATCTCAAGACACAAAGGAAATACCTTCGTATCGCGAACCGCAATAATCAAGAGTCTGCACTATACCGTCTACCTAATGAGCTTCTCGAGCAAATCGCCATGTACCTCCCTCCCGCCGACCTCCTAACGCTCGTTCGTACTTGCAGGCATACCGCAATTTTGCAACGCCGACGTTATTTCGATCAACCCGCTCTACTGGTATACTGGCGACGCATGAGGCGCGATGTCTTCGCCTCTCGACTAATGCTCGAGAACAAAAGCTGGGATCTGCCTGGGATGCTGTGGTGCGACCGTTGCAGCGAGTTCCACCCAAGGACTGATTTCGCGAAGACTTTGAGAGATGCGCCAGACGATGGGAGGGAGTGCAGGTTCGCATCGACTGCATGGAATCACTGGTATTTCCAGCGTCGAATTGGTGTGCCGGAGAGGGTGTGAGATTGGTCTGAAACCAGAAGCAGCTATCAACCAGATCAATGATGCTGCAACTACCACTGGACTGCAGCTTTGATGATGCTAGATTAAGAGAAGGTTAAGAGTGGCAAAGTACAATCATGCATACTGCTAAGAGGGTGGCAGATCCTCTACGCTATTGGTCATCCTCGGAGGATACAGGGAAAATCCTTTCATTGTTAATCGAACTAGTACTGTTGACAGTATATTATACTTGCGATTTCTCTCATTCGTGTAGTACTGTTGAAGATTCGTGCCACCTCAAACAAGAAAAAAAACTAAACATGTCTGCAGCCTACATTAACGTAGAAACCTGCAAAGTAGGTATTCTAAGGTTGGTGTAGGCTGTAGGCCTGTTCAGTCTTTTCCTTGGTTGGCGTGGTGCTGTAAGCAACTGGGAACTGATTGCTTCTTGCTGTGCTCCCCTTGTGCGCATATTAAGATGGAGCTTATGAGCTGAGTATGCTTGTGTCGACGCGTATGAAATGAAAGAAAGTAGGCAACGTGCTAACCATGCCTGACAGTACCTTAGTAACTCCAATGACTCTCACACCTCCCAATCAACATTCGATCGTCCAGTCTCAGTCTTCATAGGCTCGAAAAGCTCTTCAGGGAGCCATTCGCCCTCTGTCGTTGCTCTGGGTGGCTCCGCGGACATATAGGCGGTGCGGGTGATGTGGAATTGGAGCCCTAAGAACGTGGAAGCAACGGACTCTGGATCCCTTCCCCCTGTTGGTGTAGTGGTATCTTTGATGCGGAGCATTTCGTCCGGCATATCGTAATTATCCAGATGAAGGCGAAATCTGGGTGTGCCGGGCATCCGCCAAACGTCGTCAATCCAATGGCCGTTTTCCGTAACGCGATTGCGGAGCTGCTCGGCGTTCTCAGCCCACTTTCCGAGCAACTTCGGTGCGCAGTCTTCAAGCGCATCTAGAAGTTCGCCAACGCATATACCGTCGTTATTGCGAATTCTCTTTAACAACGCGGGTGCGCCGCCACACGCTCCAAAAACGACCGCATCGTAGCAATAGATACCCACACATCGACACGGCGGGTTCGTGATGTGCATCGATCCAATAGCATGTACTAGCAACATGTCTGAAGGTGAGTTACCTACAACAAGATGGCCAGGTGTCGCATCAGGACGTAGACTAATCTCCCATCTACCAAGGCGTTGCAGTAAACGGCCCTTCTCCGAGAACAAGAGGTCGAAGTAAGGATTGATCTGGAGCTGTGTGAAGTCCAGCCAAAAGAGTTCCGTATCACGAGATACTGAGAATGTGTTATCGTGATAGTCAATGCTGCGCTGGCCAATATCCAGTTCGTTCAGAGAGCTCGCAGTTGAGCTCGGTAGATCACTCAGCTGCGCCATACATGCTGGGAAATAGATGTAGTTCGGGTAATACGACTTGTTCCGCCAACTGATCATACGAATGACATGAAGCCCGAATTGCTCGATCTGCCGCGTGCATGGCCTCGGCAGGACGTAAGCAGCATCATCGATCAGTTGTCCGTACTCAATAACTGGAGCAGTCGATGGCGAAAGGAACGCTTCCTGGATGCGGCGATTTGTAATAACAGATATTGCGGAGGTTCGCCAGACAGCTGAGATCTGCAGTGCTCGGACTTGTGCCTGTGGCCCCGAGAAATGCAGTATCAGGTCTAAGAGCTCGGGAATTTGAAACACTTGATGCTCTGAGCGACCCAGTGGCCGTGACGCGGATGCCATTTTGTTTGTGCCTTCCGGGATGCATTCGTTAACGTTGTAACTGGATATCCGCTTCATTATTCGGCGATCGACTTGCTGTCTCCATAACTCCAACGCTGAAAGCTCCGCTTCTGAGTAGGGCGGAGCTGCTACTGGGGGTAGGTTTGCGCGGTCTTGTATATGGTACCACTCCAAGTGGAGTTCCAGTTCTCTGGTATGTATGTGTCGAAGATCACGGTCTGGCTCATAGATCGAGTGGAGCAAGGAATTCCTAGGATCAGCCTGCAGAATTGACTCGTTGGCCCTTGATTGGATTACTGAAGATAGTGCGGCACCCATGGTCGCTTAGCAGGAAGGGGTCGGTTGTGAAAGTTTGCGAAAAGTCGAAATACAGAGTTTGTGGAAAGCGTGAGAGGGGCTAAGTATTCGCCGCGTTCGCTTGTACAGGTGTTCTTTGTACGTCCCACGGTTGCTGGTACCACGAGATACATATGGCCGGGGCCTAGAGAAGCATGGGCGCTAGCTAGGATCTGGCTTAGCGTGACCGCAGCACAAGCTGCCTCCAGGGCTACCTAGGTATGTGGGTAATGCTTCTGGGTTCCGCGCTCGAATCTGAAGTCTTCCGGCGGTAATTTTGAGCGTCTAAATTTGGGGCTTGGTAAGTCGGCAACAGTAGTCGCCAGTGTACATTTGAACGAGTCAATGCTTCGGCAGCACGTATGTCGCGGCCTCAGATTTCTGCTGAGCGTCATACAAGTGCTGCAGAATACATTGCTGCGCTGTGGCAAACAAGCGATCGCGATGGTATCGTGAAGTCGGCAAGACAGTTTGGAGGCAGATGCAAACTTCCGAGAAGCCTGCACTAGGGCGTTTAATCGAAGAATGAGGTGGTTGTGCAACGCTCCAAATACCTGGGTACTTGCAACCACAGCGAAGCTTTACACCCCTGGCGACACTATGCACAAGTAAGTGAACAGGCGATTGGACAGCGGAACAATTGATATACTGCCGGCGATGGGCGATGATGAATGAGTTATACGTAGGCGTTGAGGTAATGGGCTGCTGATGGACACGCGTCTTTTTCGCGACAACGGAGCGATTGACGCGTCAAAGATCGACGCGTAAACACGCTAATGAGGTGAGCAACTACGCCGCCCTCGGCGACAGATGAAAAGTCCTATGATGGGCTCTCAAAGAGCATAGTGATAGAAGTTTTCGGAGACGATGATTGCGTCGCGCCCATGGAAAAAACAAGCATTCCAGGCACCTCACATCCTACCCGCCTATCATGTTAGCCCTCAGACGCGACCGTATACATCCAGATTTTCTCGAATTTCGTGGTTTCGCGCACGACGCAGAAATGTCAAATAGTTCAAGAATGTCTGCTGGCGTTGTTACCTGGGTATCGCGCTCGGCTGGTAGCCGTTCCAGATGTCAGGTTCCACGCTAACCCTAGTTGGACGCTCTCGCTCACCTGCTATCGCAGCTTCCCTAGCCTCTCTAGCTCCTCGCCTTTTTACACACAACGTAGGTACCCCTTACATCTTTATATCGCAGACAAGCGCTAACATAAACTAGCTATGTGTTAAAGACGATCAGGTAGCACCAGCACTGCAAGAGCGAACGCGATACGATGGAACTCGACCTCATTATGAGCTGGAAGATCTCTAGCAACCTTTCCCCACCTCCGACACCGCGATAACGGCGAAAACAACCACCACCGGGCTGGAGCGAACAACGAAGCGCTAACAATGGGGATACGTGCATTCGATTGGAAGGAAATACAGAATGGCTAGATGCCTCTCGCCTGGTGTCCAGCAGGTCTTTGGGGTATCCAGCCGATCTTGTTGTACATAAGGAGTTCGCAAAAATAAACAAAGTGAAAGCTATTCGATTGTGTTCTCTGGCCTTCATCGATCAAACACGACGGCTATTGCCTCTGTACCTCGTACGGGCCTCGACTGTCTCTGCGGCGACATCCCTTGGCCGGTTTCCTTTGCCTGGACGAACGAATCCTGGGACAGCATCTGGTCAGCGGCCACGACCAGTGCTTGCGCTCATTCTCTGGCGGGCCTCGATGGGCTCTGCAGCAGCATCTCGTCGGCCGCAGGTTATGCCCGTGCCGATTCTCCCAGGCTGGGCAGCAGCATCCCGACGGCAGCCACCTAGTGCAACTCTGAGGGGAGCGGCATCCCGAGGATAGCTGCCGCCTGCTGGACGCTTGATGGACTCAGCTTCACGTCGGCGGCTGCCGCCGCTACCTGGGGTAAGGCCCCTCTTAGGAGAACCTCCAGGGTGTCTTACAAGGCCACGCTTGCTCCCGCCCCAACGTGAGCCACGACCTCGCTCGGCCAAGTCGTCTGCCAGCTCCGCGGCGCGCTTACCTCCCCATGGGACATTGTGACCTCGTTCGGTTAGGGCCTCGTTCGATATAGCGAGGCTGTCGGTGTCCGAACCACCTGCTGGGAATCCGGTAGCTCGTTTGATGGGCTCGGCTTCTCGTCGATGGCCGCCAGGGCTGTTGATCTTGATTGCCTCAGCATCGCGCTTGGGAGTCCATGGCACTCCCTTTCCACGCGCAACCACGTCGTTCGATGCCTCAACTTCGCGTGTGCGGGGCCATGTGACAAGGCGACCACGGTCGGCCAGGGCCTCGTTGGAAACAGCGACGCCATCGGCGTCCGAGGTACCTTCTGGAACTCCGATGGATCGATCGATGGCCTCTGCATCCGCATCTCCTCGATCATGACCTTTGCCGATGTCAAGTCTTCCAGGCTGGGCAGCAGCATCGCGGCGTTTGGGGCCTCCTCCTGGATTCTTCATAGATTGAGCAATGGGCTCGGCCTCTCGTCGATGACCACCACGAGAGCCGCTGATCCTGATCGGCTCAGCTTCACGTCGGTAGCTGTCGTCGGTGTCTGCATCCACATCTCGTCGATTACCACCACAGCTGGTGAATTTGATCGGCCCGGCGTCTCGTCGATTACCACCACAGCTGCTGAACTTGATGGGCTCGGCATCTCGACGTCTTCTGGTCGAGCCACCTTTCGGAAACCCGATAGCCCGCTTGACGGTCTCCACATCTGCATCCCGTGGAACGTCATCTGCTTTACTCCCGAACCTCCCGCGTGCTTCGAGGACTTCAGCCTCAGCCTCGGCTTCGGCCTCTCGTTTCCCTCGTCCGGTGCTGGTATTGACCCTGCCTCGAGCTTCAAAAGGCACCTCTTTAGCCTGGCTGCGTGCTTTCAAGGGCTCGATGAGAGTTACAGGGACCGCATCTCGTCGATGGCTTTCGCTAGCAGACGAGAGTTCATGAAGGGATGCCTATACACTGTGAGCGATGACCTGGGGATATGACCGAGGGATGAATTACCTCATCGTCTGTGACAGGTGCCGCGAGGATAGCAAGAGAAAAGGAGAGAAGCACGCAGACTACCTGTACGCGCATATTGGTATGGGCGGGAAGGAAGAGTATTGATCTAAGACTCAGATGTCTAAGAGAATTGGAGGTCGATGCGTGTTGGTAGTGGTCCAAATGATGAAGCTATTGTCAACAGCGAAGGCAATCGCCTGGGGCTTTATCCATAAATGAGGCTCACCAATTACAATTGTATTCAGAATCCCGTACGCCATGCTCATTTCTCCTACGCATGTAGTGGCGCTTCGATCCGTGACCTACGCCTCACCCTGATGAATGCCTTGGAAACTACTGATGCGGGAACTATTGCATTATCCAAGAGCGCAGGATGATGGTGTTTTGGCGACTCGTACAGCAATTGGAAGAAGATCAGAGAGCATGACAGTCGCGGTACGAATCAGGACGGCTGAAACCCCGTCACGTGAGCCTGAGACTGAGAACGCATCGCAATGCAACACGCTGCTCCTCACGACTTTCATCACACCAAGTAGTCACATTCCAATCGAGTTAAGGGCTTTTTACAATATACAGTTCCCTTGCTGTATCTTTGCGACTACATAGTCGCTCATGGTTGCAAATCCGCGTGGCCTTGTATGGTCTCCGTCGGTAGAGAGACCTCTATTATGAACGCTAAACCAAACGGCAAACTTGGACAAGTCTGGTTTGATCAAGTTCTACTGTTGATCCGTAACAATAACGTTGATAAGCATCGCACATGGTATTTTTTTGTAGGCATGAGACCGTTTGATTGAACGATATATACCAAGACTATATACAGCGTGCATTGTGTAGCATCGTGACGCACCTTGATGCGTATTGCGACTAGCGAAGCTAGTATGGTACACTGACCGAAGGCAGTATGGTAGACCGACCGAAGTCAGTATGGTGACTAGCCGAAGGCAGTATGGTGACTGACGGAAGGCAGTATGGTGACCGACCGAAGCCAGTATAGTAGACTGACCGGAGCCAGTATGGTAGACCGACCGAAGGCAGTATGGTAGACCGACCGAAGTCAGTATGATGCATCAATTGTATCGATGCGTGCGATCAGCAGAGCCGATATCGTGCACTAGAAGGAACTAGTGTCGTGCTTGAACAGACCCTACCACCACGTCGTCTCCTCCTCTGGCGAATGAGAGCCATCCCAGTCGTAGTAGGTAGTCTCGCCTCGGCCAGACTGAGGAGCGTTACCGCTCCAATCGTCTTGTGCAGCTGCGTTCTGCCCAAAGAAGTTGTTATCCCCGTATGTGTTCCGACTATTGTAGTTCACGGTCGGGAATGCGGAGTGTTGCATCAGATTCGGGTAACTGTGTTCCATCGCGGGTACGTCTCGAGATCGGTCGGAGTAAGAAGGTCGATAGTCGTCCTCCCCTGGGTGCTCGCATTCCTCCTCTGCGGACTCATATTCCTCTTCTGCGGACCCATGTTCGACGGCTTCTTGCATATTTTCCATCGCTTTCACTTCGCGCTCGCGGTCTTCGGCGACAAGTTCGTAGGCGTAGTTCTGAAGATCACTCAAGTAGTCGGCCAGTTGATCAAAGATTTGGGCGTCATAGTTCGGCTCCTTGTCCTCTTTCTCCAAGGCGTTCGCTGCGTCGCGCTCGATGCTTTGGCGGAATCGGATGAGCTTTAGTACCAAGTGTCGGGGCAAAGACTCGTCGTCCCACAAGGTTCGCTCACGAGGACTGAAATATTTGTCGTATTGACGCTTGAGACCCTGCTCATTGAGTCGCTCGAGTTCTTCTTCTGTCATGATTGAGGGGTCGGTTTGTGCCATTATGTAGAGTCGCAGTGAAACGTATTTCGACCACTCCACTTTGGCGTCATCTTCGTCTTCGTCTTCTCCGTTCTTGTCTTCTTCGTCAATGTGAAGATTGTTATCATCCCTATCTCCCTCGTTCTCAGTCTGATCGACAACGGAACGCGCATTTGGATGGTCAGGCCGAGGTAAGTCCACATTACCAGGTGACACCTGATCGGGTTCAGGCAGTCGCGCATTCTTCTTCTTGTTAGTCGTCACCGCCGGCGCTCTCGGTAACGAGCAGTTCGGGCATTTGAGGCCGCATTCGACACAGCTGGGCGCATTCGTGATCTGGTGTGAATAGATCGAAGTCGTGTTGTTGGGAGTCAGATTGGGGGTGTGTGATAGTCGATTTGATCGACCGATTGTAATTTTTGAGGGCACAGGAGTTCTATTGTTGGACGCCATGATGTGCACTGGAGAAGAGAGGAATCTGCGCGACAGCAAACTGTTGTAGCAATTGTGATCTGGTCCAAGCGTGCGCCGCATTGGGCGTAGTGCCACCTTCCATCATCTACTCACCTCACCTCTCCCCCAGCATTCCAAGAGACCTCTGTGGGTTTCGTCACACAGAGTTATCTGGTAGGTCTGGACAGATCTATGACATATTGCTTCATGCATCAAGTTGGATAGTGTATCTTGAGATATCCTCGACTATCTGATGACTTGACAGATCACGAGGATAAGTCCACAATGTGCGTCAAGTCATGAAGTCCTGCTTCGTCGTTCAAGTAATACTCATGTCATATATTGTATAAAGCCCGCTACATATCCAATTGCACAGATCGGTGCAACACGTTTCAAATCCAGCCACGCGGTGCTTGAACAGCAGGTTGTGGTAATTGCGGAGAACGGCTCAATAAACTCTGGCCGGACACTCTCCATCCTGTCTTCGGTAGCAATCTTATGCGGACCTTCTTCGTATCTGTTGAACTGTTCCAAGTTGGTGATTTGGTGAACTGGGTTTGCGCCTCTTTCGGCAAGCTGTAAATGAGGGTTGGCATCGCAGAAGTCTTCCAGATGCCGGCACCCGTATCATTGGAGGTTTTGATTATTGTCGAAACCAGAAAGACAAAGCTTAGGACCAGTAAGAGAAGTGGGAACGTAAGCCATGCCCATCTTACTGATATGAAGTTGGCCTTGGAGAACGCGTGGCCTTCGACATCCTCGCGGGTAGGTGCTGATCGTACAACGTTGGTTAGAGCTGTAGCTAATCGTTCCATGTGCCTCGTGACATTGTTTGGAGCAAGCCACGGGTTGAAGAAGAGCGTCTGGTGCCATGGAGAACCGGTCTTCCATGTCTTGTAGCGTAGAATTGGGGAAGCTGAACCATTGGCCTGAGTGGTGTATGCGGGAAATATATCTGTGAAGCCTTGCATCAACGCCAAGGCAGTCGCATTTGACGTCCCAAAATTGGCAAGCTTGCCATCGCCGGTGAATTCTTCCGCCTTGATAGTTATGTTCTCCATGTAGAAGATATCGGTACCGTTCTCAACCTCGGTTTGGTAAGGATAGGCTTCCCACGGAAATGGACCAGCAGTGGTGTTGAAGACTGTGTCAACTACTTCTTCATCATACCCACCCCAAGTATATGACGAGCTCATGGTCTTTACACACCAAGATAGGTGGCACTCTTGTGCCACAGGCGTCTCGTTTCTGTACACTGCTTCAGCTGACCCATCGCTCGAAGAGACAATCAGAACGTCTTGAATCTTGTGGCGTATGTGCTTGAAATGAATTGAGCCGTTGCCGTATAAAGGCTCTTTCGTGATGATACGGGTCAGTGGAAAGGTGCGCATCGTGAGGGCTTCGCCCGCGGTCGAGTTGGCCTCGTCCCACAGGTATCCTGACATCAATGTCGGATTATCGCTTGTTGCGTTTAGGAAGTAACCACACGCAGTCGCATTAGGGTACGGCTGCTGAAGATCGAATAATCCGTCCGAATCTGCGGTCCAATCCACAGTTTGCGTCAAGCACGCAAACGAGAGCTCAGTAGATATGTCCATGCATTGACTGCAAACGCCTAGTGTCTTGTACAAGGGCCATGTACAGTTGCTAGTTGAGCAAGACTAGATGTAGCTGGTCAGCGTGGAGATCAACGGCGGAATATGATCGAGATGACACCACCGTTACAGGATGTATCATGTATCACTTACGATTGAGATGTCGGGGCGAACGGCGTTTCCGAATACGACTGGACGTATGCCTTCGCCGTAGGAAAACTTCTCGATTGTCAAGAAGGTGTCTTTATCGTCTGTTGCTATCTCATACCCATCTAGGTACTCTTTCGGATAGGTCGATTCATAGTTGTATGCCTTAGGCACTGCCGCGAGAGTTGCCTGGAGGGTCCATCGGTCGGATACTTCGGTGACTTGTTGAAAGAATGTATCTATAGCAAGTAGCAGGAGTATTAGCAGTGCGCCGAGTGCTGCTAGTGAGCGACCCTTAGTGCGATAAAGTAGCATCAACGCTCCTAACGGTCCACGAGAAGCTTTGTCAAATATTTCGAAATCCCACATAGCCCTGGAGTTGTGGAACCAAGTCCATTTCAGCTGGCCGAGCGCTTCGGTTGTGGGAACTATCAATCCAGCAGACGCGATCTTCCCCAGCACATTGATCCCGGTAATGAATGCGCCATTCGTGGAGAGTATTGGCTGATCTTTGATATGAAGGCATATCAGGACTATCGCGATCATCGAACATGCACTTATTAACCAGCTCGAGATCTCAAACAGCCATCTCTTGAAGACGTTGTTGGAGGCGTTGTATTCTGCTAGCTTCCTCTCGATTCGTTGTGTAAAGTCTAGCGATGGCTTTCCGTTTTCTGGTGGGTCGAGCGACTCAGGTGAAAGTGGTCGTCGGTATTTCCCACTTTGTGGTGAACTGTGGGGAAGATAAGATAGTCTTGCTGTCGAGGTTGGAGCCATCGACGTAGGGCGTATATTGCTGTAGAGTGTATCGTGGTTCTCAGTGAGAGACATGAAGGGTAGATGTCTTGCGGGCAAGAGGGTGTTTCGATCGATTCCTAGAAGCGATACGGCCGCAGACCGGCGCCTGCGAAGTTGTATAGGCTGAACATCCCGTTCCACTACCTAGCCGGATATTGCTGAAGCGCAGTGCAAGTTGCGCGTGTCCATTTTCGTGGCCGAGCATGCGCTTCGTTATCGTGCGCCTATGGGAGGTTTGCTGTTAGCGCTGCAGCATGGCGACTGGATACCAGCTACCGACCCCGGCGCGGAGACCGACATAGCCACATCGCGCAGGCGAACAGAGCGACGTTGGAAGCAGTAGTAAGCGAGGATTGTCCGGTGACAGAAGGCGGAGTTGAAATCTGAGTGATGAAGTTGGGACGGTGACACAAGGGGTGAGGGTCAGCGGGACGCGTTGGAGCTGGGCTTCGGCAAGCGGGGCTGGCTCCGGGATGACGATTGCTTGGCAAAACTTGCCAGATATGGTTCACCATCACATGTTATTTAGTTCTATCAGAATGACTTGATTGTCTACAGTTTGGTATCGCGGGTAAAGGTTTACGGTTATATGAAACCAGGTGGTGCTGTCGGTGCTGGCTGCACCTGTCCAGACACTCTCCAGCCTTGCTTTGGCAAAAGTCTAATTCTGACCTTGCGGGGATCGTGGTGTGATGCGCCACCCGAACTCGTGGTTGAGGTACTGTCCTTCCGCATGTCTTGTGGTAGACCGTACATCAACGTTGGCATCGCCGAAGTCTTCCATATACCTGTCTCGGTATCCCTCGACGTTTTGATGATAGTAGCAACCAAGAACACAAGGCTGAGTACAAGTAGCAGGAGTGGAAAAATCAACCACAGCCAATTGATATGGACAAACTTCTCCATGCTGTATGCTTTTCCGGCTATCATCTCATTGCTATAAACATTAGACCTCATGGCATTGGTCATGTCTCTAGCTAGCCTCTCCATATGATGTGTAACATTGTTAGGTGCTAGCCAGGGATTGAAGTCGAGGTATCGCGTAGCAGGGCCACTTTCGTAATTCTGAAACCTGAGTACTGGCT
Organism: Alternaria sp. Ai002NY15; assembly: GCA_023758125.1. NCBI lineage: Eukaryota > Fungi > Ascomycota > Dothideomycetes > Pleosporales > Pleosporaceae > Alternaria > Alternaria sp. Ai002NY15. The sequence goes on along the minus strand of JAFVLO010000007.1, from coordinate 618,943 downwards.
GCATCGCCGAATTGTTGCTAGTATAAGATGCTGGGAAGAAATCGTCCCAGATGGTATTGACTTTGTAGACGGTTTCGTTCCAGATTGTATACGTGATGTTTGGGCCGGGTGAGGTTGTACCTGGCAAGCTCTGCGACGGCACCACGAGAGTCACATTGGGCGCGTAAACAAAATCCGTGCCAGACTCCCGCTCCGTAACGATCCAAGGCCATGGTGTGGGGTCGTTGGCGATGTTGAGATGCGTTGAAAGGATGCTCTCGCTGTATATACCCGATTCATATGAGGATCTCATGCGTTGAACACACCACGACAATGAACATTCGTGAACTACAGGGGGCTCGTGACGGAAGATACTGTCGATACCGTTCGCTGCGGACGAGATAAGACCGTCATATATCGGATAACGGATGTCTTTAAAGGCGACAGAACCTGAACCATAGCAGGGATCTCGATTCCAGAAGTCGGTAAGAGGAATTGTGCGCATCAATAGAGCCTCGCCAGTAGTACTTTTCGTTCCATTTTCTTGTACCACGTATCCCGAGAGAAGGAGCGGTGTACTCGATGTGATGTTGAGGAAATGCCCACACACGGTCCCATTTGGATATGGAACACTATCTATCGGGCCCTGGTAGTAGGCACTCCAGTCGATCGTGGTGTTGAGACATGCGTGCGTAATGTTTAGACTGTGAGAGACCTCCGCGCAGCTGCTGCACGTTGCAAGAGTGTCGTACTCCGGGAAAATACAGTTGCTAGTAGGGCACGATAAGGGGATTTCGGGACGAATGCCTCGCCCCAGCTGTGTAGATCGTGTGCCGTTCCCATAGAAGTACTTTTCAACGATGGGGGCAGATACCTCATCATACAACCCCTGTTCTTCACCTTTGATGTAGAACTTTAAGATAGGTGGACCGTATTGCTTGACGACTGGAATCGAACTGGAAGAATTCTGCATGGCCCAATGGTCCGGATAGGTCACCACTTGCTGGAAAAAGGTGTCGATGGCAAGCAGTAGCACAATGAGAAGCGCCCCCAACGCAGCAAGCGATCTTCCTTTCGTCCGGAATAGAAGTAGTGCAGCACCCCATGCACCGCGGGAGGCCTTGTCAAAGATTTCGAAATCCCACATAGCTTTGGACTCATGGAACCAATGCCACTTTAGTTGCCCGAGTGCCTCAGATGTCGGTACGATAAGGGCAGCGGATGCTACCTTCCCTAAGATATTGGCTATCGTGAGAAGTCGTTCGCTCTTGGTCATTCCCTCTCCGCTGATCGATATATAGATACCGATGATGGCGCCCATGCACAACGCGCTTATTATCCAACTGGCAGTTTCAAAAAGCCATCTCTTGAAGACATTTTGAGACGCGTTGTACTCAGCCAGTTTCTTCTCTAAGCGCTGTACCAAGTCTAAGGTTTTCTTCTCGGCCTCCTCGGAAGTGGTCGATGGTGGCGTATCGCGTTCCAGGGTGTGCGCATTTTGTGGCGGGTGTCTTGAGAATTGGTACTGGGGAAGTGTCGGTATATGATCATGTGGGTGTTCTGAGATCGCGGATCTGTAACTGGGTGGTTCACTCATTGAGGATGTGTGAGTCGAATGATGATATGCTTGACGGCTGCTAGGTGAAGATGGCGTGCCATCAAATCGGTGGCACGCTCTTGTATGAACCCGCCATACACTCGGAACCTTTAGCGGGGATGAGGCTGGCTCGGCAATTCCACGCCACAGCTTTCATACATCCTACATCTCAAGATACCCAGCCGCCGGATACACAGTGGATCTGCCAACAAGAGAAGAAAGGCCGCAAAAGACCGGCTTTAGCGCTGAACAGCTTCGAGTCCATGGTCGTGCAGACTTCCCATGTCTAACAATGTTGATCTCGCCTGTGGCTTGGCGGCATGAGCCAATGGCACCGGGCGATTTACCGCGGGAGTTGACGCCGACCACCTAAGTAGGCTCGCGAAGTTGACGTCGCAACACAGGCGCGCTTATGCGAGGCTCGCTGTCATGGAGCGTTGTTGCCGTACGAAATTAGTATATCGGCTGCATGAGCGATCAGTATCGACCTCGAGAGCCTCACATGCTTGTCGCGCATGACTATATGATGGATACTGCTTCAACGTGGCTATACATGCACATGAAATAAGGGAACAACAAAGAACATCTCAAAAGAACGTAGCAGCAAGGCGCGTAATTTGCTTGCCTCTGTTGAATCTCCACGGAGGAGCACTAAAATCAGGTTTCAGATCCACCCCGGAGGTGCTCTCCGGTTGTTGTTCGTGTTTAGTGACGACGACATACGCACTTGACCAGAAACTCTCCAACCATGCTTCGGTAGCCAGCGGATCTTCACTTTCTTCGAGTCTTCGTCAGAACTGTTCTTCCATCCACCTTGAGAAGCAACAGCCTCTTGTGTGTCTTTCGGCAAACTGTATAGTAACGTGGGCATGGCTGAAGTCTTCCATAAGTCCATCCCACTGTCGGCAGTCTTGGATGTCTTATAGATAGTCGCTGCGAGGAAGAGCAGGCTAAACAAAAAGAGAGTGAGAGGGAATGTGAGCCATTCCCAGTGAACAGCAATAAAGGTAGTCTGAGAATAGGCTCGCCCGCGAACAAAGTCATGGCTGTTGTGCGTTCTGAGAACATTGGTCATGGAAGTCGCGAGTCTCTCGAGGTACTGAGTAACGTTGTTCGGCGCAAGCCACGGGCAAAATGTGAAAGGATGGAGTTGGTTGCGACCCCAGGCATAGATTCTAATGCGCCACCAGGGTTTCGACACAGCGTTAGCGACGGTGATGGCGGAGGGGAAGATCTCATCGAATAGCGCTTGGGTCCTTGCGAACGTCTCGTTTGACATGCCGAAGTCATCGATTGTTGGGTCGGTTCCGGGAGGGTGTAGGCTGAGGTTTCCCCGGAACTCGGAGAAGAAGGCCTCCTCACCCAGGGACAATACTGGCCAACCAGTCCACGGATAAGGCCGCTGACGAGCTGTCCTGTTAAGGAATGTCTTGATCACCGTTTCTTCGTAGTCTCCCGAATCGTAAGTAGATTTGAGAGTCTTGACACACCAAGAGAGCATGCACTCTTGAGCAACCGGACGTTCACCATTATATACACTGGAAGCAGTGCCATCAGCCGCACTGACGATTATAGCGTCCAGGAAGGGTAGGTAGATGTCCTTGTAATTTATCGATCCACCAAACAGTGGAGTTGCCGAAAGCGGATTGACGGAACTCACAGCTGGTGATAATGGCAACGTCCGTAGTAGCAGTGCCTCGTCTTTGTCTGACGAGTTAGCAGCGGTAGTGCCGGTTCTGAAGCCAGACATTAGGATTGGTGCTTCACTCGTAGCATTTATCCAATAACCACAAGAGCTTCCTAGAGAACCGGGTCAGTTTGAGGCAACGCTATCTCACGTACACAGAGCACATACCTATCGACTGAGTCGTTCTATTCCCGAACGCGCTGGATACCCAGTCCAAGTTGGTCGTAAGACAGGCATATGTGAGAAGCTCAGAGACATCCTCGCAAGCACTGCATACCCCCAGCGTATCGTATTCGTCCCATTCGCATCGACTTGACGGACATGATAGCGGTATCTCTGATCGATTCCCCGATCCGAACGGCACGGCCTTGTTTCCATTATAGTAGAAGAACTTTAGTGTAGCTTGGCGTAGATTTATATCTTCCATGGTGTTCGGATAGCCATCCTCGTATATATCTCCGTTATCACCTTCGTATCGAATCACACGAGGTATCTCGCCATAGCCGTCGAGATTCCAGCGTTCAGGGAGATCGGTGACTTGTTGGAAGAAAGTATCGACAGCTAACAAGAGCAGCGTGAGGACAGCGCCGAGCGCGGCTAGAGATCGACCCTTGGTGCGAAAGAGCAGGAGGAACGAACCCCAGGCTCCACGAGAAGCTTTGTCGAATATCTCGAAATCAATCATGTCTTTCGATTTGGCGCCGCGAAACCAGGCCCATTTCAGCTGGCCTATGGCTTCAGATATTGGGAGTATCAGGGCGGCCGAAGCGATCTTGGACAGTACGTTTTGGGCGGTCGACGCAAGTGGCCAGTCGCTGAGAGGCTGGTCCTTGGTGTAGACGCATAGGCCGATTATCGATCCCTGAAGATAGACTGTCAGTGCTGGTCTGACGCATGCTCGGGATCTGCACATCGAGATGGTACATACCATACAGATAGCGCTGATGGTCAAGCTAACAATCTCAAACAGCCAGCGCTTTAAGATGTTCTGAGACGCATTGTATTCTGCCAGCTTCTTCTCAAAACGTTGAGATAGATCTAGCGACGGCTTGTGTTGGGTCGACGCACGGTAGGAGGGAGGCGGAGTGGTATGCTCGGTGCTGAGGATCGGGATGTAGGACGGTGGGAGTCTGGAGACAGGCGACATCTGTGTCTATCGTGGGAGTCGTCGAAGGATTTGCGTGAATGGGAATAGTCACTGGATCGTATTCCGTACGAGATCGAGTGAGCGGTCTGCCGACGTTCTTCATGGCGTGTTTATCGATGGACGACCTCCTCATGAAGGTCGGGGCGGCTAAAAATACGTCTGACGATGCGCTCGCTCAGATACTGCGGCCACTATGAGTCGTGAGTCTATCGGAGTCGAGCTCGAGATATCTAAGATAAGAGCTATCGAGCCTCTGTACAATGGCGACTAAGCGCCAGGTAGATCAGTTGCTGCAGGAGGTCCATTTGGCGCTGCGGCACAGCTCTGGAGTCGAGGAAGCATGCTGGCTATAGACAGCGTGCGTTACTGGAATCATCACGTAGGCTGGGCGTCGTTGTCGTAGAAGAGGATTGCTTCAAAGATGCGGCTGTCAAGTGCAAACGCGGTGTAGCGTTGATGGGCAGCTCGCGTGCTTCGTGATGCATGCTGACGCGACTGGGGCACGTGGGGCTATCACGCTAGGGGCATCGTTGTGCGTCACCAAAGCGTCTGACGAAAATCGGTCTTTGAATAGTCCAAGGTTGTACCACCTCATACAAGGGGAAAGCTAAACACTCTAGAGCCTACATTAAAATACAAACATGCAAAGTAGGTAATCCAACGTCAACGTTGGCTCTAGGGTGTGTAGTCTTTCCCTTGTGTGAGGTTGTACCCTTCTTTGACCATGAAGATCGGTCAGGGAGCAAGACACAAGAGACGCTCGCCTCGCGATCCAGTATGATAGCTCTCTCACTACCTGGGTATCGCAAAGTCTGTCGCGAAACGAAATTCGAGTCTCCTTATGAACTTCGACACGAACAAACTGCGCGACAGCGCGTATGATAGCGGTGAAATCCTTCCTTGCCAGAATGGTGTCGAGAGCGTAACAACCTTCTTCTTTACTGGAAGCCGTGAATGGGCGCTCAAAATATGATGCTGAGAAAGACGTGCTAAAGCTGTATTGGTGGCTTTCGATAGTACGTCGGTCTTTCACAATGAACCTGCGCTTAACGGTCGCGTACATACTCTGAACCTGATAGCGCCTGGGCACTCTGCGCCTCGAGGGAAGTGATTACCTAGTCGTGGGTGCATGCCCAGGTGCAGAGTGCTGGACTAGATCATTGATGATGCGAAGACACGTGCTCCGAGTCCAGGCCAACTTCAGACCTATCGCAGAGTTATCTTAAGCGCTCACAGCGCCTTCGTTCCATGATGGTTTCCAGCTGTCGTACGGTTTCGTAGGGACAGGGTAGGTGGCATCAGACCAATCACATAGCGCACCCAAAGTAGCGCCCAGGCCCGCACGACATCCTGCAGCCACCGTGTGTCGAGCCGTTCTGACCCACATGAAGTGTTGCGCGAGCGTCCAAAATTTTACGCGCTGGACTCGTTATCATAGATAGGCAGAACGCAAGGCGACCCGAAGATTAGAAAAGGTCTAGAAATGACAGCTGGAGCGCACGGAAGCTAGTACCGATCAGCCCAAAGAAACGCCTAACTCGGGCTACATCCATGAGGTCATGCGTGATGTCACAACGGTATGATACAGAGCAAATTGAACAACACGTTAATATGGCATGATGTTGAGTTCCGGAGCAATATACGTGAATAACGTATCAAGACCTCGTGGAGCAAGTGACAAGAGCTAGGCGAATGCGGAGTGAGACTTGCGGGAGACGACCTCCCACACCTAGCACATGCCACAAGATATGACGCTATCCAACATGAAGCAAGATGCAAACACACTGCTCCGATGCCTGTGATACCAAGCTTGTGGGAAGCCTTCCTTCCGCTTGCCCTTGTCCGGCTTCTCACAGTCGACGCCAGCGACCATGCAATGTGGAGGCCCACGCGGACGCGGTCGGCGAATGGGCCATCGGGAACAAGGCTGATAGAGGAACCTTCCAATGTTGTTACTGGGATAGGTGTAGGACAAGGTCTCGACGGGTAGCACCATGCAAGGGCCGTGTGACATCTTGCGCATGATGCTCGGAAGGAGCTTGTTATGTGCATGGTGTTCGACAGTGACACCGCAGCGGGAGCAAAGATATTGATCCAGCGGCATGAAAGGTGGTCTTGATAAGGTTTGCATGCATGTACTGGTTGTCTTGGACTGTGAATGAAGGCCTTACACGACGACGTAGATGGTGATCTCAGGCGCTTCCTCGTAGATCGTGATTGGTCAAGCTCCCCCTCACCCCTTTCTTTCCCGGTGTAGAGAGCTTGAACTTTGCAAAGGGCAACGGGCGAAAGAATATTGCAGGCTGTAACCGGTTCGGAATTCGCAGCCTGGAAATCAACGGCATTGACAGAGTTGGGATGTATTAGAAGTGTGTTGGAATTTCACGGTCAAGTTCCACACGGGCATCGTTGTAGGCTGAAACCCTTGGAAGACAGGGTATGAACGCCACCATAGATTAGAGTCACCACTCCACAACTACAGCGAAAGCGTCTTGATCATGTTGAGAATCGTCTGTATTAAATCGCTATCGAACGCGAACAAAGGGAATAAACGCAAGCGTAACGCCGTCGTCAATCACGTGTGCGGGTGAGCTGTGACTAGGTCGCGGGTACGGTTAATTGGCGTAAGGTACCAATTGCGCAGAGCCAATCGCTTCAACTCCTGTCAAGAGACCAAAACGCCGCCAAGCCGCATCACATCGCAAACGCTTTTCGATTGGTTAGAAAACGTTCTTGCGTCGTAGAAGATTTTGAGGGTCACACTTCGCACTTACAGAATCTCGACTCTAATGAGTCGCCTTGTAGAAAGCCCTGCGCTTTGAGCGCTTCGAATGTGATAACTCGGTGTGATGAAAAGTTGCTAGGAGCAATGTGACGCATTGCATTGTGTCTTCCTGGCTTCTGCGCGTTCTCGCCTAACGCCTTGTGTTCCGTCGCGTTGGTCTTTGCGTTTCAGCTTGCCGAATCTGTACACCGACGATTATGCTGTCCGTCTCTTCCCCCAATGATTGCGCAAGTTCGGCATGATAGGGATACTGTGTGTGCAGGTTCCATGCGCGTCGCGTCGCGTCGGTGGCTTCAAAGGCGGTTATCTTCGAGATAGTCACTGCGGGTTGAAGCGCCGTGGATGGGTAGTGGAAATGAGTCGGTTGTGTGACGCATTATCACAAGCGATGCTTGACATCCAGGACCTTGGATAAATGCATCGACGGTCCCATACTCCAGGTTGTATCCCAAGCGCAATACCATCTCCAAACATAAACTCTCACTCGGTCGCGCCGACTCTGCCTTCTCCACAAGGGTAGTATCCACCTCTTCTCCATCAATCAACAAAGCCAGATCCTGCGTTCCAAGACCACAACCGCGACCATGCACGCACGCGCCATCATTCTTGCCGTAGCTATGGTGCTCCCCACCATGGCAGCACCAGTACCAGCACCAATCAACAATGTAAGTACCATCCATGGTCAAAGACGTTGAGCCCAGCAACTAACTCTTCGTAGATCAGTCCATTAACAACAATCGAGAGCCGCAGTGATTTCTCTGTCGTAAATCTGTTCAAAGACCTCTTGCGGAGAGAGCCAGTCACAATATCGACAGAGAGCCTGGTCGGGCGTGGAAAGGGAGTTCCATGGACACCCAAGCGTGATGCTGAGGCAACAATCGACGTAGTCAAGCGTGGGAAGGGAGTGCCGTGGACACCTAAGCGCGACGCGGAGGCACCAAACGACAAGCGTGGGAAGGGAGTGCCGTGGACACCCAAGCGCGATGCCGAGGCATCAACCGACAAGCGTGGGAAGGGAGTACCGTGGACACCCAAGCGCGATTCTGAAGCACCAAACGACAAGCGTGGGAAGGGAGTGCCGTGGACACCCAAGCGCGATGCCGAGGCCACAAACGACAAGCGTGGGAAGGGAGTGCCGTGGACACCCAAGCGTGATGCTGAGGCATCAAACGACAAGCGTGGAAAGGGAGTGCCGTGGCACCCTAAGCGCGATGCTGAGGCATCAAACAACGTGGTTGTGCGTGGAAAGGGTGTGCCATGGACACCTAAGCGCGACGCTTGATCGATGGATGGTCTGGTTGAACGTGGTCGTGTCTTTACTTTGACCGACAACTGAGGCAGTTTCCGGATGATCTGTTCAAGTGGAAGCGTCGGTAATGGGTGTTGCAGAACATCGGGGTAGAAGATTTCGTTTCTTTTCTTTTTTAATTTCTTTATTATTCCGTTGTATTCCAAGTTGTAGTATAGGCCGCTTTATGTAACGAAAAATGAGATCAAATCCACCCTGGTGGTGGCAGATTTGGCGCCTTGGGCGTCAAAGGGGTAAACACATTCCCAGAACTTCTCCACCCGCGTGTCGCAGATAGTCTTACTCTGAGGTGCTTTGCTTTGGTCCTTGGTGTGCCTTGCGAGTTGGACTTCGCCAGTCGTTTTTGATAGTGGTCTGGAAGCCCATAGAGCAATGTAGCGATCGCGGAATTCTTCCTTATGCTCACTTGACCTTTCTCGGTAGCGCTTTTGATGACTGTGGACACGAGAAATACACAACTCACGAACAACAAAAGGAGTGGCAGAGTCAGCCAAGCCCAGGTAACTTCCACGTACACCTCGTTGTCAAAAGCCTGGCCATAAACCAAATCACCACTGCTTGACGATCGAATGACATTCGTGATAGAACGTGCCATTCGCTCCATGTGATGCGTAATGTTGTTTGGTACCAGCCATGGATTGAAGTCTAGGAATTTGGTCATGACCATGTCCGGACTTCCGGTCCTCCAGCGAAGGGTTGGGGTTTCCGAATCATTGGTAACAGTTGTGAAGGCGGGAAATATGCGATCGAAGATTACGACGGTGTTGAGCAGAGTGTCGTTGCTAACACCCCATCCGTGCGTCGAAAAATTCTGATCGGTCGGAGGCGCAGCAATAGTAACATTCTCAAGATAGTCTGTGTATGTCATCTGCTCTTCCGGCATTTCGTAAGTAGACCACGGATATTTCCCCTTGGTATCGTTGATGAAGACATTGGTGATCTCTTCTTCGTATGTCCCCAGGTAATAGGAAGACCGGATACTCTTCACACAATAGGACAAGACGCACTCGTGCATCACCGGCCTCTTGTCCGCATAAACGTCAGACGCATTGGCAGTGCTGGCGATCAAGACGTCCTCAATTGGATTGCGTACGTTCTTGAAATTGATCGAGCCGTCTCCCCAAAGTGGATCGCGGGCCGGCCAGGTGATGAGAGGTAAAGTCCGCATGATGAGAGCCTCGTCGGATTTGGTACCGTTCTCGTCTACCATATATCCAGACATTAGAACTGGTGCCTCGCCTGTAGCGTTCAAGAAGTACCCGCATACGGTCGTATTGATGTATGTAGACGTATTGCTGGTCAGTTGTGATGTCCAGTCGACTTGCGTAGACATGCATGCGAAGTCAAGGAGATTTGACGTGTCTACACATTCGCTGCACATGCCAAGAGTGTCGTAGCTCGGCCATGTACAGTTGCTACTAGGGCATGACAAGGGTACTTCTGCGCGAGTTCCATTTCCAAAAGGCATCGGTTGAGTGCCGTTGTTGACGAAGTAAAGATTGGCAACGGCCATGATGTTCGCATCCTGCTGCGAGATCGGGGTGCCATCTCTGTAATCAACGTCGAGCACAGGTTCGTATCGTACAACTCGAGCAATAGAACTGTTGGTGCCCTGCAATGTCCAGCGTTGTGGAAAGCTGACGACCTGTTGGAAGAAAGGATCTAGCGCTAGGGCAAAGATCGTAACGAGAGCACCAAGGGCTGCAATGGTCTTGCCCTTCGTATGGATAAGCAGAAGAAAGGCGCCCCAGGGTCCTCTTGATGCATTATCAAACATCTCAAAGTCCCACATCTTCTTCGAGTCTCCTTTGATGAACCAGCTCCACTTGAGTTGTCCGAGTGCCTCCGCAACTGGAAGTAGCAGTGCTGCACCAGCAATACGTGACAGTACTGACACGAAGGCGTTGAGGGTGAGCCCGATGCTGTCGAATGGCCACTTGGATGAGGGCTTGTCTTTGAGAACAACCAGGACTGCGATGATCGCGCCCATGCACACAGCGCTGATCAGCCAGCTGACGATCTCAAGGAGCCAACGCTCAACAACATTCCCAGAGGAGTTGTAAGTCCAGAGTTTCTCTTCGATACGTTGTGCAATATTCGATGCCGGGTCAACCTTCTCGTTGTCAAAAGGTGGTGGCTGTACGCGGATCGAGGGTGGTCTGGGTGGGCCATCACTGATGCCCAGACCGAACCGAGATTTCTGGTCAGGGTGTTCCTGCTTCTCCGGATCCGTAGATGTATGTGGAGCTTGAAGTGAAGGTTCATCAAGTCGTACACGCGGTCGATCTGTCGGAAAGAACCGAAGTAGTGGACGTCGAGGCTGCTGTCTCATCACCTCTGGGGGTGGTTCTGGGATCGGCCAGATCTCGGAGCGATGGTCGGACGATGTTTCGATAGTTGTAGTTGGGCTTGGCTCAGCAGGACTGACTGGTGTGGTGTTGATATGGGCTGGGCTCAGATATGTTGGACGGCCTTGAGGCAAAATCTCTGGTGTCGTCGGTGTTGTTGGTGTTGTCCCATAGCTCTTGCCTGCCGCACGGTTGTCACCTGTGTCGAGGTAGATTGGGACGTTGTCGGGAAAGGTGGGCCAGTGCATGGGACTACGCTCCGGTTGAGACGTGTTGGACGGCGAGCCTGGTATGGTAAGAGGATACGGCATTGGAAAAGGCGTTGCAAGAAGACTTGCTCTTCCCAGGTACCGAGAGAAAAGTTGACAGTAGGTAGAATGAGACAGTAAATGGCTAGTAGGTAGAGATGCCAAACTGGAATGAAGTTGCAGATACGTTGTGCACACCTACCATCGCCATACTATAACAACATCGAGCTGCAGTATAAGCCTCCACAAGCCATTTCCATGATTGGAGCCTGCTCGAAACATCAAACAGCACTGTTACTGCGGCGTACATGCAAACTATGCCTTCGTTCTGGAAACCGGTGCATTACCGAGCAAACGCACCATTCACGGCACGAGCTAGCCGCAAGGACCAGACCCAACCTCCAGAAAAGAGTGCCAAGAAAGGCGGCTGAAGGCCGTTTCCACGACACCTACGTGCGGCGCGGGCGTCGGGAGCTGTCAAGCCGGGTCACCGCTGTGGGTGTAGCCGTACAGAGCATGTGTATAACCGCTGGGATGGCCGCATGGCTAGGCTAGCGTATTCTCGTTGCCGCTGTGGTATTAAAACATATGCAGCTAGGCGTATTCTTAGCTTTTGGCCCCTCCATGAGCTCACGTTTCGATGACGATGCATCAATGAGGCACAGTCGTATAAGCGCTTCGAGCCTCATCGGACGCTGCAGCCAATGTAAGGAGCACGGGGTTGGGGAAACATGTTGGTTTTGCTCGGTGAGCGAATGGCGATGCCGCTTTCCAGCCTCGGAGGTATCGCTTGAACTCGCGCGACGTGGGTGGTTGTGGAGGTGGTGGGAACGACGGCCTCGGGATGTTTCGACAAATTTTTGGGGGTTCAGATAGCGGGGTCGCGCTATCGTTAAGCGCGGGGCCGATAACCCCACTTATTAATAGCCACCTATCAGCGCCGCGGAATATTTAGCCATGCGTCTATTTTTCGAATATTCCACGTCGCGTTTATCGTGCATTTGGCATCTCGGTGCAAAGCAAACAACGCATGCATGCATGAAGCAGGCTTCACGTGACGGCTTCTCCCAGTGTTAAGCAGGAGTTGACAACTGCCATCCTCTAGAGTAGCCGAGGCATATCAGGTGTATTATGATGGACCGTCGTCTGACACCTCTTAGGTAGCCCTACCTCTTCATCCAACACTTCGCTTACTGACTTGATGCTACGGTGGCTTGAGGCTGAACATGTCATTCGGTGTTCTCTAGTACTGACACGTGTACTAACACCGGCCTACGCTAAATCCAGTCTGCCGGGTCGCGGCTATCAAGGCTGCATTGCGATCGTTGCGTACCCTCACTGGCCAAGCTTATGCCCATCTGTTGTTGTTTCAAAGCCGCCAGATTCCCATTCGTTCGGAAGATACCCCACAGGTCCCGATCAGTCGGAGATCTGTCCTCTGTAGCCGCTGTCGCTTGATCGGTGTCATGGTCGCATAGAAGAGCGGACCATTGGTGCGTTGTGTCGTCGAAACAAACTTATGATGGAAGTGGAGATCCGCGCAATTTCCAGCCTCTTCAGGCGTTGTATGCAAGGTATGGTTTGATATGTTGCTGCGCCGCATGCTACATCGGAACGTTGAACGCGCAGACGGGTAACGTTAGAAAGGTGTTGAGCTGATGTCAGCCATGGCTTCATTAATATTGCACGACCCCGAAGTGCTTATTGCGAGCCACAATGAGCGATGCAAAATCTTACACGGGGAATGGAGGACTAGTTCATGATTCATTACCGGAGATGACCGCGAGCAACACTGACTTGTGCTGAACAGCCACAGATTATGCATCTCCATCTCCACTTTTTTCATCCACGACCGTTTCATACCCGCTCGAAGGAATGCGGCTCACTTCCAAGCGGCCTCAAAACCCGCCTTGTGAGCGCCAAATGCAACGTCATTTGCAAGATCCATAGACCTCAGTCCCAGCCACCACTTTACTTGCGACTTAGACCTTCTTGTCTGGCGCTTCGTGAAGCTCGATGGCGTTGCTATCCTGACCCATGACCTTGGCGGTGGTTGCAGCGAGCGCATCGGCATCATCCTTCTCACTTTCAAACAAGAATGTAAGCTCTTCCAATGTCTTTCCGTACGTTTCTGGGAATAGGAAGTAGATAAACACAATCTCGCAACACAGCAAAGCGATGTACACGAAGAGGAACTTCCAGTCAAGGTCTTCCAGTCCGATGGGATTGGTGAAGGATCCAAGCATGACGGAGCAACGATTGAAGAGTTGAAACCATGAGAGACCCTTGGTTCGGACGTAGTAGGGGAAGATTTCGACCATGTAGACATATGTGAGGGCATTGTAGGCGATGTTGTAGGCGGGCTTGTAGAGAAAGATCATGACCAGAACCGCATAGCCTGTCTCTTTAGATCCAGTCTGGCGATTACGAGCCTGGGCAATGGTCCAAGCGGTATACACGCACAATAAGCAACTCGCACACAGCAGATACATCCTGCGACGTGGGTATCGGGGTGTGACAGTTGCCATGACAAGCGCCATGAGGAAGCCCCATGCTTCTGAGCCGACGTTGTAGCGCACCTGGGTATGACTATCTTCAATGCCGATCTTTTCCAGGATAGGCACAAGGTATTGGCTGATGAGGTTGTTGCCGCTGTACTGGACGAAGATGCCAAGGCCGGCGGCGACAAGGGCACGGTGTCGCATGCCTTTGGATTGGAAGAGCTCGGCCCAGCCACGTTGTCGCGATTCGTTCTCCAACTCCAGGGCTTTCCTGATCTCAGCAATCTCAAGGTGAGGTAGCTCAGCCGATGCATCGCCTTCCGCATGGTACTTGATCAAGATCTCAAGAGCTTCTTCGCTGCGATCTTTCGAAACCAGCCATCGAGGGCTTTCTGGGACCGTGAAAGCAAAGATGATCTGGATAACAGAAGGGCCTGCTTGCAGGATGGAGGGGAGGCGCCAAGACCAATCGCTTGGGATCAGCAGCGTACGCACGACTATACATCGGGGCCGAGATTAGTATGCATTCATCTACCTTTCGTGGAGGGAAATTGCTCACCTATACCCGCTCCGAGAACTGAGCCTACTCCGAAGAATGCGTTGAAAAGACTACCTAAGAACTGTCGCTCTTTGGGATGGCCTAGTTCGCCGAGAAGAGCGGCGCCGGAGATAATTGCATAGACAATACCATGGCCAAGGAAAATTCGACTGAAGATAAACATGGCGACTACATGTATGTCAGTTGCAAGGATCTTTGAATGCAATAAGCATGCTGAAGGTACTCACGGTTCTGCGACAAGCCCTGCATTACTGCTCCGATGATCATAATCGTGGACCCCAAGACGATACTCTTCCGCCTTCCAAGATGATCAGACACGATGGAAACGAACGGAATACTCGATATAGCGCCGAGGTTGTAGCAGGCGACAAGCAATCCGAGTTGGCCTCCTTTGGGATGATTGAAGTATTCCTGCCAGTAGTGGAGAGCTTGCACTGATGACGTATACTGGATCAGTGTTTCATCTCAAGCAGCGCGGTAGTAAAAATAACTTACTCCCATTCATCATCGAGCTATCAAATCCAGAAGTAGACTCAATAAAGAAGCAGAAAGGTACCAGCAATAGGTAGAGACGTCGGAGGTTTGGCTTGTTCCACCATCGTACCGTATCGGCGGCGACAAGGCGCTCGATAATACCGTCGCCAGGGCCTGCAACTGCTGGTGCCATGATTTTTCCGGTTGAGATAGGTACTCAGTGTAGCGTCAGGATGGCACTTTTTCAACTTACATACTCGAAGCCAAGCACTTCACCGGTTCAAGAAACCGTCGAACCGACAAAGGGATGCTGGATCTGCCTCGCTTTTTTCTTGGCTTTGCGGGGTTTGTGCCCGGTGGTACGGTCGACGCATCCTTCATCATGAGGCATGACCGTTGATCAAATGAAATACGAATGCCTGTCTTGCGACGATACAACCACCACCAAGTCTCATTGCTCCATACCTGGCAATATGAGGCTAATTCTCTCTGCCGTGCGGATAAATGCCGTGTTATGATAGTCTGCCTTACTCAACACCGTCAGCTTCGATATCAAAACCGTGTACTCAGGTCCGTGGATGTGTATGCAGGGCTGGACTCAAATGACCCGATGCCCGACATGGACCTCAGCACTAGCCGTGTATGGCGCGGTCCGTGGTACAACAGGTAAGGTTGAATGCGGGGGAAATTCTCCTGCCCTTCCACAAATTCTTTGGCACAGTATCGCCAACTTCGCGACTGATCTGGGCGACAAAGTGCGAAAGAGGCTGGACTGGCGGGCCAAAAATCCGGGCATTCTTCAGGCGGAAGACATTGTGCGGTAGTGCCGCAACAGCAATCGATTCGCAGGCGGGTCTCAGCAGGAGCTTACACTAATTCACGATGCGCATTCTGCTCAGTAGCATTGCTCTTCCGTAATTTGTATCGTTTCAAGCTCTGAAGTAGTTGTTCAGTGCTGTCGCGTCGCAGAGATGACGTGAAAGGCTTGACGCGCCTGCCATCAGGGGCCGGCTCCCCTCGTGGCGCACAGATCACCAAGCCACACCTTCCGGATAGCTCCAGCCTCCTCGAACTCCAACACTTTCCATCGTCATCCCACTATGACTGAAGCGGTGCGCGAACTCGTCCAGCACTGTGGTAAATACACTGACATTGCGATCTGGAGGTTCAGTTGAATGCCATTGCATGCGAGAATTGCAGATCGAAGAAGTGCAAGTGCGATCGGAAGCTGTGGGTAACCCGCATGCCAGCTGCAGAACTTCATCTAACCAACACAGCCCATGCTGTTCTCAATGCCAGACATCATCGCTGCCATGCCACTATCAAGAGGGTGGTAAGCGAGGTCTTCCAGCCGCATACATCACTGCTCTTGAGAAGCGGCTGGCAGACACCGAGGCTGCACTCTCCGCAACACTCACTATCGTCCAAAACCAAGACTCAATACGGTTGAACGACGTTCGGCTTCCAGACACATCATCGTATGCACCAAAGCGCCAAGGTGCAAAAGCCGAAAAGCTTGAAGAATGGAAGCGTCTGCCTTTGCAGACGACAGAGCAGTTAACGGCATGGCTACAAGCACAGTCTCGCGATACCGCAGCCTCGGAAGTCTTTCCGACGAGACACAGCAATTCCGTCCCTGCTAATGACGGAGCGCGTAAGATATCCAGGGCAGCCGAAGGTCGACCGAATAGTGGTGCGCACGCTTCTCGCCAGATACCCGGCGATACATCCCCACCGATGTCAGTCCTGCAGCAACTGAAAGACTGCGAAATGCCTATAGCACCGAACATGCAGCGAGTTCCCACTGATCCAGCAAGATGGCACGAAAACTACTTCTAGAACTCGAGAGGAGTGTCTGGCAGATGCTGCGATGCCAGTCAGACTGAGTCAGGTAGGCGGCTCGTTCTCAGTCACACGAGTCAACCACCAAAGATGCCGATTGTCGGCAGCCGCAGGACCAGTTTCCACTCGGAAGGCGATGCTGGCCATTCATCACGCTGTGGTCGGCACTGGACGTATAACACGATCGAAAGCTTGGAACAATATTGCTACGGTAATACATTCTAGAGTTTGGAATACATCGGGAAACGCCCACGAGACACGCAGGCTCTTCTCGTCGCACGATTGATCCTCTACTCGGCTTTGAGAACACTATCGAGTACTCCGCATCTCTTCACCCAACTTCTCGCACGCTTGCCGTAGATGTACATTGGAATCGTGCAAAGCGTGACAGCGACAGTGGTTCCACCAATAACATAGAACGCATCTCTCACACCCTGTACTGCGATCCAGTCATTGGCGTAGAACGTCAGGCCGAATGCGAAAAGGTTCTTGACAAAGTTCATGATGGCAAAGGCTTCGGCGGCCTGCTCGCGATGGCAGTCGGAGACGTAGGTCACGACGGCGGTAGTTCCCAGCTGAACACCCAGGTTGATCAGACCCATGCAGACGATGACTGGGATGGGCCACGGATCGCGGTTGTGGAGTGATTGGCCCCAAGCGAAGAAGCCGGTTGCGGTGAAGATTAGGTAAGTTATCATAACTGGGAGACGGAACTCAGGTTCTAAGACATCGTCAGTTGCTTGTAATCACAGCTTGGGTCGTCTGTACTCACCGAAAGTACCCTTGTTGCGTGTCGACATCCACTTCGCCACACCATCGATAATCGGGCCTGCTACCAGCGTGGCCAGCAGCGACGCCACAAACGACGATAGATTGGTTGCGCCAACCGCGCTCACGGAGAAGCTGTATGGCGGAGCGGAGAAAATCTGCGACAACGTGATGGAGATCAAGACAAGCCAGGATACGCAGATGGTGAAAAGCAAGGTCGCCCACATGACTACCGGGCTCATGATCACCACAAAGGGGCGTAGGAATGTGCGCCAGAAGGAGACATGGTCCCAGTAACCAGACCATGGCATGAGAGTCTTGACGTAAGGGTATGGGGCCTCGGAAGAGACGGACGACTGGACCGCATAGTCTTCGACGCGCTCGGCGGACTTCTCCTTCTCAACCGCGTCACTTTCCACGGTCTTAGAGCTCGTGTCGATATTGATGACGTCGTGGCGGTGGTAGGCGGACTCGGGCATGAAGAAGATGATAAGGATGAGCATGATGACAAAAGCACCGCCCATTGCGTGCAATGCGATGCGGTGAGAGCCGTATTGGATGACGGATCCAGCAATTGGACTCGCTAGGTTGATACCACCGAGGACACCAAGGTTGAAAATGGCCATTCGGAACCCGCGCTCATGAACGTGCCAGATATCTCCGACGGATGCTGGGATGAGTGCTTCAAACGGTGCCATGCAAAGACCTTGGACAGCTCGGGCTGCCGCCAAAGAGGGAAAGCTGGTAGCTTCCGCAGCCCAGAAACAGGACACCGCCAGGCCAACTGTGGTTGCGAGGTAGATTGGTCGTCTCCCGATTTTGACGGCTAAGGTGTTGCAGATGAGACTACCCACTGCGATGGCGACGATGCAGGATCCATTGCAACCCAGAGTGAACCTTTGTAATGGGACGTTGAATTGTTCTGCCAGGGGCACGAAAGCTGGTGTGAGCAGCGGGCCGACAGCTACAAAACATGCGATTAGCTCAGTATGTGGTATCTTGATGTCGCGAGCCTACCTCCTACAGCGCCGCATCCATATGCGATGACGACGGTGAACATCTCCTTCTTCCATCTTGGCCAATTGTAGGGGTCGTTCGGCGAATCAGAAGGCTGCGGCACCAGCACAATCTGCCCAGTAGGATCATGCTTCAGCAGCCCGCGATCAACATCGTTCGTGATCTCGAGATCAATGCGACCAAGCTCGCTTAACGGAGCTGTCCCAGGGACATGTTCGAGCTTGTAGTCTTGGAGTATACCCAAAGGCATGGTAACTCTATGTCCGCGGTGTGATTGGAATGGTAGCGCAAGGGAGCACACGTGGAAGGATAAACGATATGCAAAGAAGCAATCTAGATCGCACAGCAGATAGATGGAAGCAGCGTCGAAGCAATCCTAAGTTGTCGAAGATGCGACGGACACTATAATGTGGTGGTGGTGGGGGATGCCTTAATCCCACGGCAGTTGAGCTTGGGCGACTGCATACAGGGATTGATGATTCGGTGGTGTGCGGGGAAGGATGGGTAGGATGCGGGGGCTAGCTTCGGGTTGGTCGCTCAGGTATCCACTGCTTCATGTTGCAGACGGCTAGTGATGCCAGCATGCCTCGGGTTAATGCGACCGATGGAGATGCTGTCAATCGTCGCCTCTTTTGGGTGTGCGACCGCATAGGGGAAACAAGAGATCGGCAGAGGCTCTGCTTTAAACTTCACATAAGGTCCCAACAATGGCTTCGTGGCAGTGGTGGCTTCATGAGAGGTAACGTAGCCACGATCGACATGCGCGGATGTGGACGGGTGTTGCTGATCTCTGAACTTAACAATATGGCGGTTTCAAGCTATCGTGATGGCTCGCACATGGCGTTGTAGGCCTAAAGGACAATCGCATCGGCTACGAGTCAGGTTTTGCACCGGACAACGTCCGCTCCACCAGGTTGGAGCCAGCGGCTAACGTTGCCGCATCATCAGGCCCACCCCATCACGACCCTGGTTTCTACTGACTCTTGCCGTAGATGCTTTCTAGCTCAGCGCAGACCGCGTCAGTAACCTCCTTTGTCGACGCCTTGCCTCCAAGGTCGCGCGTGGCAATGCCTCGCTCTGTGATGGCTTCCACGCTTTCCATCAATCTCTTTGCCGCTTGCTCCTCGCCTAGCCATGCTAGCATCTCAGACGCTGTCCAAAAGGTTCCGACTGGGTTTGCGACACCCTTGCCGGTAATGTCGAAAGCCGAGCCATGAATCGGTTCGAACATGGACGGATGTTGGCGTGTGGGGTCCACTGGTAACACTTAGCATGGGCAATGGATGCAACCATGTGGAAATGAAGAATACGTACGGTTGCTGGTGGGAGCGATGCCAATGGAGCCTGCCAGTGCGGCTGCGAGATCGGAAAGAATATCCGCATGCTGGACGAGTCAGTCAAAGCCGAGGTGAATACACCGTACGCTGGGTGTTACCCACCAAGTTCGTTGCAACGATCGTGTCCAACGATTTTGGATCAAGTACCATCCGGCACGTCATGGCGTCGACGAGCATCTTGTCGCACTTGACATCAGGAAAGTCTTTCGCAACTTCAGCGGCAATCTCATCCCACATAACCATGCCGTTGCGCTGCGCGTTACTCTTGGTAACGACTGTTATCTGCTTCCTTGGCCTACTTTGAGCTGTTTCGAAGGCGAAGCGGATAAGTCTTTCCACACCATGGCGGGTGAAGATCGAGACCTCCGTAGCAGTCTCCCACTTCTGGCCTCTGTGCGACCGGCCTCCTTGTCCTGCGTATTCACCTTCGGAATTCTCTCGTACAATCACCCAGTCTAGGTCGCCATGCTCTGCATTGCGCAAAGGCGACGATGTTCCCCGGAAGATCTTGGTGGGTCGCACGTTGGCATATTGCTGGAAGGTCTGGCAAATCGCGAGCCGCAAGCCCCAGAGAGAGATGTGGTCAGGTACATCTGTCAAAAGTTCAGTACCAACATTGCATCAGATTCAGCATCTGATACATACCCGGGGCACCTACGGCACCGAACAGGATTGCATCATGCTTCTTGAGCTTCTCTAATCCTCCATCGGGGATGTATTGGCCGGTCTTTTTGTAGGTCTCAGAACTCCAGTCGTAATCTTCAAATTGTAGTCCGAATGTGCCGTCAAGTTGTGCCAGCTTCTTCAATACTTGTACGCCGGCATTGACAACTTCAGGGCCAATGCCATCGGCGCCCATTGTCGCAATAGAATGCGTGCGCATGTTGGTGGCTGATGGAATGTTGGGTTGGGACAGGGAGTAACGGCTAATGACTGATCGTAACGGCGGTAAGCACTTGAGTTGATATCTCTTGAGATTCTATGCGCAGTATCTTTTAAGCCTCATAGTCCGGACTAAGAAACCCCAAATTCACACTTTGTAGACGATGGGACTGTTGCCGAGCTCGCCACTGGTACGCTGGATAAGGGTAAGTGCGGGGGGACGCGGACAAACAAAGTCCGACCCTCCCAAACCATGCCACCACACCCAGCACTTCGAATGAATCCTGGCGCTTGAAACTATGTGAAATCCCAATGCTGCTCTTGATCGAACCAGAAGGGGATGTCGAAGCCAGAGAAAGGGTCTAGGCCGTTGGAGTACTCTGTTGATGAAGCGTTGGCACCCTCCGTTCCAACGAATATGTTCCAGTAGCTGTTGTGCTCGAGAAAAGTAGCATTGTGGTTCAGGTCGCCCGTCGCACTGGAATCGAATGCTGCATTATATGGTGGATACTGCGCGTCATGATGAGGATCGATGTCATTCCTCCCTTGGCTTCCGACTTGATCTGGATGGTCGTTGCGGGTAGGTAGTGATTGCTCGTGCAGGCTTGAACGTATGTCCAATCCATCTTTCTGAGAAAGGGCTGCATCTCCAGCGAACTCTGAGTCGTATCGAGAAACCATATGAGCAGACTTCTGCAGCATTCGAGCCCGTAAGTCGCGAATGGCCGCCGAGCTTGCTTCAGGCCAAGCACTGCCGCGTAGCGTGAGGTGTTGAAGTATGTCAAGACTTTTATCTGCGAATCTTGGTTGTACATGTTAGTAGTGGTAATACAATTTCGAGATATTGATTACCTGATGACGATGCTGTGATCAATGCGGCCCTCGTGGGCGGCGTAGAACATGATGAATGTGCTGATCCACACAGCCCAGGTGCAGGAGGGCCAAAGGAGAGCCAATTGGTAATGATACATTTCAGACCCGTCTTTGCCCTGGATAGCGGTGTGCAAGGTAGTGATGATGCTACGCGCAGAACTGATGCACTGTTGTAAGGCGGCATTATAAGCGACATCTTTACTACCGGTAGCTAAGACGGGACGATACAGCGAGATAATCAACTCGTGTCTAAGTAGTGTCAACACTACAGTCGCGTAAGGAGAAGCGCCACATCGGCTATCCGGGTCGATGTAGTCCTCAACATCGTTCCACCATTGGCCAAGCTTAGCTATGATTGATGTCGCTCGGTCAGGATCATGCTGGACGTAGTGTAGCGACTTGTTGCGCAATTCGATGATTTCGCCACGCAGCCTGGCTTGTTGGGCAACCAGGTGCAGCAGGTGGAGTTCACGACCTACAGGTTGTGAGATATGGCACAAAAGAGACATTACCTAACTTACGAGGCTCGACGCGCGTCTGCAGATGGTGTTCCGCGAGGGGAAAGCAGACGTCGATATCGTCGTCAGGTAGGCCGAGTGGGAGGCCCATGGATTGGGCAAGAAGCCGATCAACAGCATAAAGTGACCAGAAGACGCGTTGCCGAAGCTCTTTTGTGCTTGATGTGAAGGTCGAAAACCTGGCTGGGCAACGATGAAGCCCTAGCTGCACAGCCATCCGCATAATCAGCCCTCCAAGACGGGAAGCGGCGTTCAAGCGAAGCATAGAGACTAGGAAGAGCTGCACACTGAGTGCGGCTTGTAGCGTGAGTATTGTCGTGGGACGAGAAAGTATCGTCCGGAGACTATCTACAGCAGCATCATACGATGGAAAGACGATACAGGCAGGATGTCGAGTACTCGGTAGCCCTGGCGATTGTCGATGGTCTGCAAGCGAGATGGACATGATCGAACGCACTATCACCAGCTGTAGGTCTTCCGAAGCACCATGATCGGGAAAGCCATTTCTTGCACAGCAATCGAAGTACTCTAGGACGGTTGTGGCGTGTACGAAGGGGTAGAACGGGTGCCAATTGGCAAAATAGCTCCCAGAAAAAGCGACCAGGTCGCGAAACGTTATGTGAGAGGTCTGCCCGTGAGAGATCTCAGCTTCTCGCCATAAGCGTCCGGAGGAATTCGGTTGCACTAGAGAGAGATGGTCGTCCTCGCCTGGCACGATGTCGCTGCCGGGCGTTTCGCCGTCTGTAGGCACTGCAGAGCGTCGGATCGCACCATAGACTGACCTAATGAAGAAGATGCCGCTGGCACTGCCCACGAAACCCGTGAACTTGTCACCAGGGACGCTTCGCATCAAGCCCACCTCCCGAGCAGGTTGTTCTGATGTTCGCCGTCGCTTTGCAGGCGGCTGTTCGTCCACGAAATCCTCGGATGGCGCGTCTCCATCTTGACCACGTTCCATAACCGCGATCACGCTCGGTGATGTCAGAAAGCGATATAGTGCTATATCCGATGGTTGTTGCTGCTGACCTAATGAGGTTGGTGAAAGCGCTGGATCTGTAACATCGAGACGGAATGACGGAGGGAATCAGGCGCGCGAGCTGTCTAATACTGCGTATTTAATCACCTGTGAAGCGCATTCGGCGACACGCACAGCGATGAAAATGCCATTGGTGGGCGGAAACGACGCGAGAGTGCAGTGGCAGCGGCATCGACGGCGACCGTGCAAACCTCGGCGAGCTCCGCAGCTGACTTGGCGTGCCTGACGCGTGCGCGCCCTCACCAGTTCCATCGCAACATCATCCATGGCACTACCCAAATAATGTCATCGGCAACCCTTGATGCCGCTGCCGGGCGTCCGCTACCCACCAGGGTCAGCAAGGCGTGTGAGAGGTGTCGTCGCAACAAGAGCCGAGTCAGTCACGCCCTCCCACCGCCTGTCACGCGCGCCGCCGACTGAGTATCCAAGTGCGACACATCGCGCCCTTGCGCGCTCTGCATTCGAGCAAACGTCGAATGCATTGTAAGCAATGTCGAAGTTTCACGCGCACCGAAGAGGAGACGCACCCAAGGCCCCTCCAGCGAAGCTTCACATGAGCAACCACAGGCACCGGTTGAGCATCATGACACGCATCAAGCGACAGACCCGGAGAACAACAGTCGCGATGAGAGTAGACGTGCCAGTATCGCGGAAGGTGAAGCCAACTCAGCCATGGATATTGCGCACCAGATCTACCGACTGGGAAGTCAGCCAACATTGAGCCGGACAACATCAGCTATACCGGGCGGCAATGTCTATGGCAGAGCCCCAACATCTCGCTTAGATCGTACTCAGAGACGCCCTATAGCGATAGTCCTTGGTCATCCTCTGCCACCAATCCACATGATGCGAGTACTTTTAGAAGAGTACTTCGACTCGGTGCATTGGTTTAGCTTGGTCATCTATGAGCCAAGATTCCGGCCAAAACTCGACTCTATGAAGGATGGCCTCGCTTATCCGTCGCAGAAGTCATTCCTCCTCCTCCTGTCCACAGTTGTGGGAATGGGAGCATGGTACAAGTCTCACAGGAAGGACGTGGATCCGGATTTTCCAGACGAGGATTGGCACGCCTGGTCGCAGTCCCTCGTTCAAGGCGCGGGTTCCCAATTGGCTGAACTGATGGACCAGAGTACCATCTCGTCTGTTCAGACGTGTATCTTGCTCGGCTCCTACTATGTTTACCATGGGAAGCCTAATCTATCATTTGCGTTACTAGGCGCAACCATTCGAACGGCACAAGCCATCGGCCTCCACCGCCAGCCGCTACGAGGCGACCCTCACTATGTCGAGGAGAGGAAAAGAGTCTGGTGGACTATCTACACGTGGGACCGGTAATGCGCCCCTCCCTGAAGATACGAAGGACCTCAGTACAGAGTCTGAGCCTCCTCGTATACTGTAGCATCATTAGCTAACTTGACCAGGTTTGCTTCCATCACGTACGGACGACCCATCGGCATCAACGAGAAGGACTGCAATACACACCACCCGATCGACGTATGCGAGTCGCCCTACTTCAGAGGGACGAACCCCCCAGAAGCCGACTTAACAATATGTTACTCGTCCTACCAACGAGAGCTCAACAAACTCTACCTTATCGCGTCACCCATCATCGAGACCATCTTCGGGATGCGGGCGGTGGGACCCAACGAACGGCCGAGCGGACCACAATACACAGATCAGATCACGGACGTGACGGAAAAGCTTTGGGCGTGGCGCCGACGTCTGCCGCCTCATCTTCTACTAGACATGGCTGCTGACTGCAGTATGGATCAATCCCGCACCGCACGGGTACACCAGCTGCAAGCGTTGTCCCTCCAGCTTACATTCGACAACCTTCTCATCATCTTCAATCGCCCGTTAATCGCAAAACAAGTGGACCACCTCATCAGGACGCAACCGGAAAGCGGGCATGGCAACGCACTATCCCCGGCAAGTCTTACGAACACCGAATCTCCATTTCATGCGGTTCATGGGTCCAGCCCGCTCAACAGAAGCCATATGTCGAGCACGGAGCAATGGTGGGATGCCGCGTTGAGAACATCGAAGGTGACCGAACTACCACGGCTTTCTCAGCTAGCCACTGATAGTCACCTGGTAGCTTTCTTGGCTATCAATCTGTTCAACTCTGCCATCGTCATGGCTGTGTTGGCGCTGTCTGATCCACTCTCGGACAGAGCACAGGAAGTGAAAAGGACCATCACACGCATCTTTCGCTTGCAAGAGCTACTCGGCAAAAAGACACAGCTCTCGATGCAGAGTAATGCGGTCCTCAAAGACGTCATCCAGATGCTGCTGCGCAGAGAAGCAGATGCCATCTTTGGCGAGAGCGATGTGACAAGATCGCACACCGGGACGGCGCAGATGTCTGTCGAAGACACCCTTCGTCTGCCGACGCAACTGCCATCGAGTGGACACAACAGACAGCAACAGAGTACAGTAGACAGCATGCAGCGCGTTCACGAGAGCATGGCATCAGTGCAGAGAGGTAAGACTGATGCATTCCCGAAGCTGCGTACCAATCTAATCACCTACCTCTCACAGTGTTTCCCGCCGCCCTCGACAACGTCTCCCGTGACGACACAGCTTATGTCCCGCAATGGGGCACGAACGACGGTGGCATGAATCACCTGCCTAGCGAACACAATGACTGGACAAATGCTAGCGCCGGAGACTTCAACCTCGAAGGCGAGCTGGACTGGATCAGCGATGAAAATGGTGTTGATGTTACTGGCAACGGCCTATACTGGTTCTGGGATTCTGTCTGGAACGAGCCACAATTCTAGCTGTCGCATCACAACCATCCTTTGGTGGGCACGCGTCTCAATTCGAGCAATTTCATTATTGCGATATGTGTTCAGTGCATTACAGACTAGAGTCTCGGGAGATCAGACACACGCCTGTGCTGCACGGTGCGATCCTCTGCGAACGCCCTATCTATGCCTGGTCCATATATGAGCGACTTGATGCCGACTCTATCCGCAACATTCTGAAAAGCCTGTTCCGCATCTGAGAACGCGAACTCATGAGTAATAAGACTATCTAGTTGAACACGATTGGACTCTAGTAGCTGGATGGCAAGCTTGTAATCTCCTGGCCCGTATCGAAAGCTTCCTTTGAGCGTAGCTTCTTTGTCGCAAATCTGGCCGATTGGAAATGCGATCTTGGGAGAGCCCAGCCCAGCTTGAACGAAGACTCCACCGCGTTTCAATGCAGCTACACCACAGTTGATGCATGGCTCTGCTCCTGTTGCATCGATCACAACATCAAACCCTGCAGCCAGCCCAGCCTTCTCCAGAACTTTTTGAGCATTCGTTTCTGGAAACCCAGCTTCCATCATGTATACGTCATCGGCACCGAAGCCAGTCGCAAAGCTCAGCCTAGGGGCCACTGCGTCAACAACTAGGACTTTCGCAGCGCCGAAAGCCTGTGCCACAGCGCAACACAACAAGCCTATGGGCCCGGCCCCGAATACCGCCACAGACCTGCCCTGAAGAGTTCCAGCGAGTCCGCAACAATGCACAGCGATGCTTAGCGGCTCCACGAGGGCACCTTCGCGGAAGGATATGTGTGACGGCAGCTTGTAGCAGCACTCTTCTGGTAGGCAGTAGAAGGTTGATAACGTGCCGTTGTAGGGAGGGGTGGCAGCGAACTGCATCGACTCGCATAGGTTGTATCGGCCGCTGCGACATGTCTCGCAGGTGTTGCATCCTACGCCAGGTTCCAGTGCGATGCGGTCACCCACCGACAACCCTGTGACGGCTGATCCACAAGCATCGACGATACCAGCAGATTCATGGCCGAGAGTGATCGGGTTCTCGACCACATATCTTCCGATTTGCCCATGTGTCCAATAGTGCACCTATGTTACCGTTAATGTCAGTGAACACATTACAGACCACAGCGGGCATTACATACATCAGAACCACAGAGGCCGGTAGCCACGATCCTTACTCGAACATGCCTAGGAGTGGGAAGACTCGGAACTGGTCCATCCTCGTATGAGAACTGCCTCGATGGGCTCAGGACGAAGGACGTGTTCATTGGCGCTGTGAGTTGGTTCTCAGGCGACGTCAAAGACTCAGAGGAATTCTCGGGTTCGTGAACATCAGCTGAAGACATGATTGTGAAACACCGTGTACGGCAATGATTAGAATTGATGTCTCCATCTTGAGGCCCTGACTATATCACCGGCCAGGCGTCCTTACCCGAGTGCGAGAGCGACTGCAGTACGGTTCCGGCGGCTCATGCAGGCTGCTGACCTTCCGATGCGCACGAGTCGGAGCCGCCAGCCCGGAGTTCTCTGCCCCAGCACCGGTTCCGCGGCTTTTGAGAAGAGCGCTTCTGATTGGCTGGCAAAGCATCCCTTAGCGCTACAGCGTTGATCAACTTCTCGAGAAACACACTAGCATATGCCGACCAAATTTCGTCGCTGCAGGGCCAACGTTAGGACCGGAACCGTAACATGACCTGACTACACGCGATGATGCCGAATGCGCTCCACTGCGGAGATCTGGGGACGATAAAGCTGCCAGGCTTCCCCAGATTTCTCCATCATCCCACCGCATCTCCTTCCGTGTGATCCATAGCACGCACTACTTCTCTACTCTTATCTTGCTCTACACTGGCTGAGAATATGGCTGCCCGCAGTAACTCAGTCGCCAGTCAGAGCGCCAACATTCAGCAGCGTGCCTCGCAAATAGCTGGACAGGTCGCTGCTGAGCAGGGATGGCTTGAAAGCAAGCTAAAGCCGAAGAAGATCACGGCCAGGTACCCTATCAAGGGCAAGACCTTGTTGTTTGCAACATGTGGCTTTGGCAGTCTTGGTGATGCCTTGTTTGGTTACAACTCAGGTGTGTTCGGGTACTTGCATGTTGATCAACAATACTGATTCCGCTAGGTATCATGTCTGGCCTACTGGTTAATCCAGTATTCGTCAGGCGTTTCTTCAGCGACTACGGTGGCGCAGATGGTAGCACAGCAGCTGTGAATCCCTCCATCACAGGAATATCTGTTGCTTGCCTACAAGCCTCCGCCGCTGTCGGTGCTCTCATCGCCGGGCGTCTCGGAGACATGATCGGTCGCAAACGCACTGTCCGTCTCGGTGGTCTGATATACTTCCTCTCAGCTTTCATCCAGATTTTCGCTCCAGGTTTCGCAACTTTCGTCGTCGGACGTACGATCCAGGGCTTCGGAGTCGGCTTCCTGTCCATGACAGTTCCTATCATCCAAACCGAGATTGCAGCACCCCATGCTCGAGGCCTCATGGTCGGCATCGAATACACATGCCTGATCGCAGGATATATGTTGTCCTGCTGGGTTGACTATGGCTTCCACTTCATGCTTCCAGACGCGCTATCTTGGCAGGGGCCATTCATCATCCAGATCATCCTCTCGTTCATCTTGGTGGTCATGTCATTCTTCCTCCCGGAAACTCCAAGATGGCTAGCAAACAACGGGTTCATGCAAGAAAGCCTTCAAACAGTCGCAGACCTGCACTCCAGCGGCGATACCGACGCCCCGCACGTGCAAAAGGTGTTTCTCGAAATCCAGGAGGCCGTCGTCTACGAAGCTGAGCTCGGCAAAGCTGGATGGATGGAAATGTTCACCCGCTACCGCAAACGCACAATCGTCGGCGTCACAGTGCAAATGTTCGCCCAACTCAACGGCATAAACATCATATCCTTCTACCTCCCCTCCACCCTCTCTAGCGCCGGCTTCTCAGACGAGAAATCCCTTCTCTACACCGCCGCGAACGCGCTCCCTTACACCGCAGCCACTGTCGCAACCTGGTGGCTAGCCGACCGCTGGGGCCGCAAGCCACTCCTCATCCTTGGCGGTGTCCTCATGGCCGCTCTTCTCGGCATCGTGTGCGCCTTCACAGAAGCTTCCATGCCCATTATGACCCGCGCAAACGGTCAATTCGCTTTTATCATGCTCTACAACATTGTCTACGGTTTCACCTGGGGTCCAATGCCGTGGCTGCTACCCGCGGAGATCTTCCCGCTCCGCAGCCGCAGTAAGGGCATGGCGCTTGCGACGACGTCAAACTGGATCTTCAACTTCATTATCGGCATGGTTTCGCCGGACGCTTTCGCAGGTATTGGTGGATACTTTTACCTTGTCATCGCAGGGTTCTGTCTCTTCTCCGCAGGCCTGGCGCACTTCTACTATGTTGAGACGGCGAATCATTCGCTTGAGGAGATCGCGATTGCATTCGGGGATAGGGCTTTTGCTGATGGGGATGGTGAGGTTATGGATACTGTCAAGGCTCATGATGAGAAGATGCACAATGATAAGGTATGATGGGCTGTGGGTTTCGAACAGATATATAGTTCAAGCCAGCTTGGCGATGTATTTCTCTAAGCTCAACCCGAGATTCACAACAAACTGCCACTGCGTGTTACCGCGAAAGAACCTTGACCAAATATTCAGCACAGCTAGACCAAGTGCAAACGGCTCGCTGGGTACAGTCAAGAAACCATCAGTCTCTTCAGCATCCTCGAAGTCAATCACCGCATACGCTTCTTTGATGATACATCTCACCCAGTGAAGGATTCGATGCTCAGATCGCGACAGCGACTCTTCGCGGAATGGACGAGGAATAGAGCACAGCCATTTACCAAGGAAGATTGCGCACTCGAAGCTCGATATGGCATGCTGAACGCTCCAGAAGAACGCCTGGCTGCGCGCAACCCTGTCGATACCTAATCTGACGGGTATACTGAGCGCATGGGTTGAGTACAACAGGGCTGATAGTATATTGTCGTTGCGCTCAATGTCTGGGAGGTTTGCTAGGCCGTTGGCTATGACGTCGGTGTCGCGCGACTCTAGATGGCGGTATGGTCCTATGTCGAGCGAAAGCCGCACGTAAGCTACCACCAACAGAGCGCTGGATGTGAAAGGGATAGGCCCGCTCTCGTTGTTGGGGTCGAGCATTGATTCTGGGGTCTGTTGCCAGAGAGACGTCCATGCGCGGAGTGCGCGGCCAATGACTTGCAGCTCTGCAGCTGAGATTGTTGCAGGTGATGTGGCGGGGAAGGAAAGCTCTCTGACTACATGGATCCGTTGAAGCAGTGCATGGAGAAGGATGTAGTTGCCAATCGGGCTGGGTATGGGGTGTACTAGTTCTGGAATATGTTAACGCACGTTCAACGACTCTTCCAACAAAGTAGCTTACCTTCATTTGTCGTTCCCTGCAAAAGTATCGACAACGCTTGCTGAAAGGGCATGTGATCCTCGCGTCCGTCGCGTTGTAGCGCAGCCCACTGTGCGGCACTACTAGCCTGCCAATCCGGTGTACAGCAAGGGAGTCGCAGATGAAGTTCGCTGCTCCAAAGCAGAGGATGGATGTTGTATGCAATACTATGCACGTTGATGTAACAAAAGGCCACGAGCTTTGTACGTCTGGATGACTCGCGCTGTACCCAATTATCCCACATTGCTGCTCTAGAGGTCGATATATTCCTGGGCGGTTCCTCTTCTTTGAGACCTATATCTCGAAGCGACTGCACTAGAAGGCCTCGAAGTGCGAACGCTTGCTGAAGTAGGTCTTTCCTTTCCCATGTCGCAAACCCTACCAGGATCAGTAGGGTCTTCGCCATGTCCAAAGGCGACCATGGTCCTGTGCGTCTGCTAATGAAATGCGCTTCTGGCGAGCATATGTTCGTAGAAGCGATGAAGGAAAGAGTTTGTGGCCCGAAATGCGACTCTTCCTGTCGTAGGCGTTCGAAGACAATGGCTTTCGATACGCGAAAGAGACGTTCTGAGCTTCTTCGCTCGAAGCAATACTGTGCACCAGCTGCACACATGGCCAGAGTCAACTCCAGAGGCGAACATGACGGTTTGTAAGTTGGCGCATGTATGAACGGGAAGTGCGAATGAAAACCGCCAAAGAACGCGGTAATATACCTGGTAAGGGTATGTCGGGAAGGAATCTGGAAGTCGGCGATGGGAGGAGCAAAGCTCTCAAGTAGGGATACCAGGAAGTTTCGGTGCTCATCCGTTACATTGTACGTCCCGTTCCTCGTTCTCTTTTCGCCATCCTGCGCATTCGATCGCAAATGGACCTCATCGTCAGCTGGAGCTGATGGTAGCCACGTGCTGAAAGGCGTGCCGATGTCCTCTGCACCTGGGGAGGAAGGCTGATTTGCTGGTTCTTGGGAGTGCCGCCGAGACTCCTGACGAGGTTCTCCTAGTCGCATCCAGTCAAAGTCGTACTCAGGCGTCCATTGAGCGGATAGCCCAACACCATCGATGAAGTTCACAAAGTCACGGAAATCTTCAAAGCCTTCGTCGCGATATGGCGGCGCCGGCTGGAGTTCTTGGTAGGTGGGCGGAGGATGTTGCAAATCAAGCTGGCTTGCGTGGACCTGCGGGACGAGATGCGCTTCGACGGCCCCAGCGCTGGGGACGTTCAAAGCGGGTGCGTCTATTGTCGTCGCTGTTTCAGTCGACGTCGTCGACTCTGCATCAGGGTTTCCAGCATGGTGCGTGATGCGCCAATGTCTAGTAAGCAGGTCACGCCGTGTGAACGCTTGTCCGCATCGACACGAGTACGGCTTCTCTCTAGTATCTATGCTGACATCAGTTCTGACGACGCCTTCATCGTGGAGTCACTTAGTTGAGGGCACGAACGTGTACGAGTATGGCGAATCAGATGCTCTGCTCGCTTGAAGCTTCTGGAGCAATGGGTACAAACGTGAGCGAGTCCGTGCATGTGGTGTGAGAATTGTTGGAGTTGGAGGTGAATTGGAGCGAGGTGGGTCTTGGTCTTTACTTCAAGGTTTTGCCCTCGGCCAATTATGTCTGCGGGGTAAATAGCGCCGTGGTTAGCGCAAGGCGTATCTTCGGAGTAGGTGGAACGCTTACTCCAAGATAGCGGAACTCGACGGGATGGCCGCCGAACGTATCGCCGGTAGAACGTCGTGTCGGTAAGCTATCCCTTAACCAATCTTGAGTGCATTCATGCGTGCATCAAATCAATCAGTGAGCGCGTATCTCGGTAGATCACGCTTTCACCGCCACATGATAGCAGTATGGCATCGCTTGCAAGATTGCTCCCAGGTGTAGCCGTCATCACAGGCGCTGGAGGAACTGGTAGGTGGCTATCTTATGCGACGTTGAATTGCCATGCTCATGATGATCAGGCATTGGTGCGGCCGTAGCGAAGGGGTTCGCCCGTTCAGGCTGTTCGCGAATCGCCATCACCGACATCAACCCGAAGACGCTCGACCAGACCAGGGACGCTATCCTGCGCATTAATCCTTCCGCTCAGGTCTTCCAGCGAGCTGGCGACATCGCGGATGAGACGTTCGTAAACTCATTCAACGATGAGACCTTTTCCAAGTTCAAGAGGCTTGACTATGGGGTCAACTGTGCTGGTGTGCTCGGAGGCGATGTCATCAAAGCTGTAGAGATGACGACCGAACATTTTGATCGACTCAATGCTATCAACTATAAGGGGTCATGGCTTAGTTGCCGTGCGCAGCTGAGGAACATGTTGAAGCAGCAGCCTCTTGATCAGCATCCCAAGCAGAGAGGCTCTATTGTCAATATCGCTAGTCAGCTCGGCATTGTAGCGAGGCCCGGTGCTGGTACGTTGACCGTTTCGTAAAATGCGAAATATCTGCTAATGAGTATTGCACAGCGGCATACTGCGCTTCAAAGGGTGCTATCATCAATATGACACGCGCAAACGCTATCGATTACTCCGATGATGGCATACGCGTGAACTGTGTTTGTCCTGGCGTTATCGAGACACCCATGACTACGACGTCGCCAGCTATGGTGGAAGCTTTGAAGCCTGCTATTGAGATAGCGCCTATGAAGAGAATGGGCACGCCAGAGGAAGTCGCTGACGCAGTGCTGTTCTTGTGTTCAGCACAATCATCGTTTATCCAAGGGCATGCACTGGTTGTTGATGGCGGCTACACGATAAATTGATCAGAAAGATGTCGCAGTGACGAAGCATATTGCTTGAAATAGCGAAGCCAATTTTCGGATATTTGTAATAACGACATATTCTACAGCTTCGTGGCATGCTTCGACTCTTGGTCTTGGCGCACACCTATTTGTTTCCAGTCGTTTGCCGACTCCCAGGCAAAAGCCGCATCTAGTATTTTTTGTTCCTGCCAAAGGCCACTGACCAACTGCATACCAACAGGCAAGCTGACCTCAGAATCAACACCCGAAGACGCAAAGCCTACGGGAAGTGACATGGCCGGATGCCCCGTTACATCGAAAATAGCGGTGTTGATGGTGATGC
Organism: Alternaria sp. Ai002NY15; assembly: GCA_023758125.1. Lineage (NCBI taxonomy): Eukaryota > Fungi > Ascomycota > Dothideomycetes > Pleosporales > Pleosporaceae > Alternaria > Alternaria sp. Ai002NY15. Next base: position 585,772 of record JAFVLO010000007.1, on the reverse strand, counting down.
CCATGCTTGGCTTCAGCGCGTCTATCGGCGCATCCTCCCCGCGCTTCCAGTCTATGTTGGGCGGTGCTACAAAAGGCGTTGTCGGCATCATGATAAGGTCGTACTCCTGGAATAGCTTCTCATACGCGTCGCGGAGCTGTTGGGCCACATTCATGGTTTTCGCGTAAAGGCCCGGGTAATTCTGCATCAGTGAGAGGCCGTTGATCATAGTGTTTTTCGTAGATGGAAAGAGCTTTTGGAATGTTTCATTCGTCCAAGGTTGTCGCGCCGCTTCGTAGGCTGTTGAGAATAGTCCTCTCCGACCGTGCGCGTATCCCAACATGCTGAAGGTACCTGCAATTCGCTGTTGGATGGTCCAAATAGCCGGCCCTTCTAGGTGAAGGGGTAATGAGACCTCTTCGACGGTAGCACCTAGTTCTTCAAAGGACTGAACGGCTTTTCTCACGGTTGATTTGACGTCTTGGTTTACGAGACGGTGCTCGAAGCCTTCTTTAAGAACGCCAATCTTCATTCCTGCGACTGAGCTTTGAAGACTTTCTGCATATTGCGCAGACCCATGGGTTGGTGCACCAAGTGTACGGTCATCATAGTCATCCCTTCCGCCGATTGCGTCAAGACACAAAGCAACGTCGCGAACTGATCTTGCTATGGGCCCAGCATGATCACTGACAGCGTCGCCACTGGATATACCAGTGTAGGGAACAAGGCCATGCGTTGGCTTCAGTCCTACACCTGGTGAGATCGTCAGCTTTGCGATACATCATGATGTGATACGCAACAGTTATGGTGTACTTACATCCGCAGAATGACGATGGGACGCGAATACTACCACCTTGATCGGCACCAATTGCGATATCTACTAAGCCACCTCCGACTACTGCACAGCCACCAGACGTACTGCCACCAGCGGAGTACCCTCTCGCATATGGGTTGTGAACGGTACCTTGCGCTGAAGTGAATGACGATGTGGAGTTGCAGAAGTTTTCGCATATGGTCGTTCCCACGATGTCAGCGCCAGCATCTAATGTGCGGGTAACTACAGTGGCGTCGGAGTCGGGTGTCCATGCAGGGATGGCGTCTGTCCCGAAGAACTGTGGCACTCCGGCTACTGCAATGTTGTCTTTGAGACATACTGTCTTCCCATGGAGAAGTTTTCCTTGTGGGCTACCACGTATTTGGAACTTATGGGCCCAAGCATTGCCGAAATCTTGCTCTTCTGCTGATGGTCGGTGAATTTGTTCTCGTGGATATCTTTCGGTATCGGTAGGTGATGTATAGTCGGGAAGTTGAAGTACGTGCTCCGCCACGTCGTGGACCGCCGCTAGTAATTGGTGGTAGTCCCGAGATTCGTGTGGTGGTATGCCGTTACTGATGCCAATGCTTTGTAGTACTGATTCTGCGTCCCCAACCCGTACAAGATCCTCACTGTAGTACCGTCAATATGCGCACACTCTCCATTTAAACGGTAAAGTATTTGGTACTAACCTTAAAGGCGAGTCGAAAAAGACAGACATGATGGTCACGTAGGTGCGGCTGTGTGAATTGGACACTACGATAGCTACAGTCAATATAAGAATTTGCTGAACGGTATACTCTGCCGCGAGACTTTGACCATATTCAGGTAGACGAGATGTTCTTACGTACCGTTTGACCAATGGTGAGCAAGTGGGTCGACGGTCCCACAAAACAAACTAAGAGATCACGCCTGAGGCTCTCCAAATGACCCCAACTCGTGGCGAACTCGATTCGATAACGTACCAGAAAGTACCCAGAACCTCGCGTTTTTGAGGGTCTGCATTGCTAAGTTTCATAATGTCAGACCAAAGTCCAAGAGACACGTAAAAGACACGTAAGATTCCAAGTCTGCTCGTAAGAACAAGCTCATCCCCGGCCGAACGGAGGCTTATCCTTTCATATTGATTACTAGTCGGCCTTTCATAGATGCATGCTGGTATCTTTCTATGAGGCTGGGTATCTCCGTAAAGCTCAAAACGGTCAAATGAGACGAGATGCCGTGCTTGGCTACGACCTTGAGCATGGACTCAACTTCCTCCGCACTAGCGACATAGCTGCCTTTTATGGTAAGCTCATGGAATACGATGGCTTCCGAGTCGAACTTCCAACTGTCTTTTGGTAAGCCGAGCGGAACGATAACACCGCCGTTGCCCAGTTGCTGAAGACACCACGCGTTGGCTGGTATTGAATCTGTGCATACTACGATGCCCGCGAGACCTTCGCCTGAAGTAAATTCTAGTATCTTCTCTTCGGCATTCTTAGCGCTTGAGTCCATGACTAGATCAGGTCTCAGGTGGTCAGGCAAGTCGAGCGCAAGCCGACGGCCTTGTTCACGGTTGTCCATGGCTATTGTCCGGTAACCAAGGGCTTTGGCAAATTGTATTCCAAGCTGCCCAAGCCCTCCAATACCTACTATGGCTACGGCATCGCCTGGCTGGACCTGGGGACTAAGCTTTCGTAATGCGCCCCATACTGTCGCCTTTTGATGCTGTTAGCAAAGATGTCTCACAACTAACTTCAACAAGAGATGGACCTACGCCAGCGCACATCAAAGGCGCTCCCTGTTCGAAGGAAACTCCTTCAGGGAGATGTACGGTAGTGTTTGGATCGGCCAGCATATATTCTGCGAATGCGCCGTCGTGTTTGAAGCCAGCGACAATCCTGTTCTGGCAGAAGCGCGGATCAGGACGTTTTGCTCGTCGTCCATGCTGTCGACATCCTGCGCATTGTCCACAAGCATTCTTGTAGTTGAGAACGCCAACGCGATCTCCAACCTTCCATGAGCCTTGTACTTTCGCGCCAATCTGTACAATCTTTCCAGCCGGCTCGTGCGATGGTATCATGGGAAGGGTCGCAGGAAACTGGCCATTCCAGACCTGGAGATCTGAATGACAGAAGCCAGCTGCGTAAACTTCGACGAGAAGATCATTGTATCCGCATTGAGGCACAGCCCGCTCACACAACTGATACGGTTTCTCATACTGACGGGGTTTGTTAGATAAGATTCGATGTGTTTCGTGACGTCATCATACCTCTACTATCTGTGCAGCGCGCATCTTATCAGACATGTTCGTAATTGACCATGGATGTACTCAAAGGCGCGCGCCGCGTTATTACACTCAACACCCTGGTTATCGTCATCGTAACTTCATGCGAACGCTTGTTGGAGAGCGTAGGACCGTTTTCGGATGTTGTTGGAGACAAGATTTGGAGGTGGTTGGGGTCGACGATAAGGCCAAGCGAGGGGCAGCTGCGAAGGCAGGGGCAGCTGGCAGCTGGCGCATCCCATGACGAAATAGACAAGCGCGCCGTCGGTGCAGCATCATTCCATCCCACTTACCCCGCCATAGCTCTCAGGTTCGGCATCATGGCATTAAGAGGAAGTAGTCCCGTGTGCGAAGTTTGGTCTGACTGTTCCCACACGAATTCGTCCGACTGATAGTTCTTCGTTTGATCCAATTGACAACCTCATCAACCCATCATCTCCCATACAATACAGCTATCATGGGCAAGAAGCGCGTTCTCATCTCGTACGGTGTTGATGTAGATGCGGTATGTGGATGGCTTGGGTCGTATGGTGGAGAAGACAGCACCAGCGACATATCGCGTGGTCTATTCGCTGGCACGGTTGGTACGCAGCGTCTCTTGAAGATGTTCAAGAAGTACGACATCAAGACCACATGGTTCATTCCAGGTCATAGTCTGGAGACATTTCCGGAAGACATGGCAGCAGTACGCGATGCAGGACATGAGATAGGCCTCCACGGTTACAGTCACGAGAACCCCTCCGATATGAGCTTGGAACAGCAACACCACGTGCTGGACAAGACGTACCGCATGTTGACTGAGTTCGCTGGCAAGCCTCCCCGAGGAAGCGTTGCGCCATGGTAATATTCCAAGAACCGCCGCTGCATACAGTACGCTGACTTTCTCGGTAGGTGGGAAACAAGCCGTGAAGGCGCCGAACTGCTGCTCTCGTACGGCATTGAGTACGATCACAGCATGAGCCACCACGACTGTCAACCTTACTATCTGAGAACCGGAGACACCTGGACCAAGATCGATTATAAGAAGAAGGCAAAGGACTGGATGAAGCCACTCGTCGCAGGCCAACAGACTGGTCTAGTCGAAATCCCAGCAAACTGGTATCTTGACGTAAGTACTACTTCTACGACGCCCTGATACATCGCTCACACTGAATGTTAGGACTTGCCACCTCACATGTTCATCAAGGCTTCGAAAAACAGCCATGGCTTTGTGAATGCGCGAGATACCGAAGACCTATGGAGGGACCATTTCGACTACTTCTACCGCGAATACGACGAGTTCATCTTTGTAAGTATCCCGAACCGCCTGTAGAACTCGTCTAACACTCCTGCAGCCCATCACAATTCACCCTGATGTATCTGGACGACCACATCTGCTGCTGATGCATGAGAGGTTGATCGAGCACTTCAAGAAGCATGAAGGCGTTGAGTTTGTGACGATGGAGGAGATGGCGGATGAGTTCAGGAAGAAGAACCCGCCGCCCGAGGGAGCGCTCATGCCATCTGAAGCGGGACTCAAGTTGAAGGAGTCCCCGATTAACTAAACAATTTGATGTCATTTTTGATTTTCCGACTTTGCTTTTTCCGCAGATCGTCCATTGCAGATGGTAGCGAAGACGCAACGCAGCAGTGCCTAATGCGAACTACGAGCTAGCTGTCACTAGCACGCCAGAGACAACATCACCACTAGTACGTGGCATCTACAGTACGGTCAGATCACGAACATGCGCCACCTAGCTCCGCATGAACGCCGTTCTAGAAGCCAGCCCCGCGCAGGAACCGCCGTCATACGCAGCCACCGGCAACTGCCAAACGAGCCACTGCAGGGTGAACGCTAACAACACCCCACCCAGCAATCGGGCATATCCACCGCCTCCAACCCCCTCCCAGCTCCCAAGCTATGCAGCATCCACGCGCCGCACCAAGCCCTCGCTGCTCATCTCCGCAATCAGTTGGAGTAACGATGATCCCCAGGCGACCCTTCCCTCCAACCGGGGTAACCATTGGAGGCACCCCTGCGCCTGAATCGCGTAGCCGATGGAGACGCTCGCACTCCTCTCTCGCCACTATCAACCTCCAAAACAACGGGGCAGAGCGGGCTGGCAAGATCCACTCCTGCCCCGGATTCTGAGAGATACCGCGTTGGCGTGCTGATTACCACGCGGGTTATCAACGTTCTACCAGGGCACCTGCATCTGGCAAGGATAGGGCCGTTGCGTGGCATGCGTACATGAACGGATATATATATACAGTGACCTAAGTACCGACACTTGAAGTGTTGAACAACTGTTCGTTACTCAGTCAGGGTCGACAGCACAACTACCTGACGACATCGCCATCATGTCGGCTGAAAAGCAAGACGATGTCATTGCGCCCGCACCGAGCACCAGCTCCGAGAGCATCAACGGAAAGCTTGACCTCGAGAACGATGGCGAGATCTTCAAGCGAGGAGAGGGCTATGAGGATTTCCGAACGGTGTCCTGGGTTCACACCGCAGTCATCTTCTTGAAGCGTGAGTAACATCGCTATCCCACCTACGACCATCCCGCTAACAACAATCGATATGTAGTCATCTTCGCGACGGGAGTCCTTACAATCCCCAGCGCAATGTACACGCTCGGCGCCTTCCCCGGCGCCATCAACGTGCTCGGCTGGCAAGCCCTCAACACCTGGTGCGCCCTCGTGCAAGGCCAATTCCGGAACAACCATCCAGGCTGTCATTCCATTGCCGACATGGGTCAATTAGTCGGTGGCCGCATCGTCAAAGAAATCACCGGCGTCCTTTTCCTCGTCGCGTTCATCATCGTCGCGGCATCGGGTATAGTGGGTGTATCGACAGCACTCAACGCGCTGTCCAACCACTCTCTATGCACAAACTACTTCTCCATCATCGCGGCGATCATGGTAGGAACATGTGCGAGTGTAAGGAAGTTTGAGAAGATCGCGTGGGTTACGTGGGCGGGATTCATTTCTGTTTTCGTTGCTGTGTTTATCGTCGTGTAAGTTTTCCACCCCTTCTCGAGCCCTCGGAACCACGTAGCTGATATATCTCAACAGCGTCGGAGTAACAACCCTCGACCGCCCCGCCGCAGCCCCCCAATCAGGGCCCTACGAATTCGGCTACCACGTAATCGGCCACCCCACCTTCGCCGCAGGCATCACAGCCGCCAGCACGATCTTCTGTTCCGGCGCCGGCACCTCCGCCTTCCTACCCGTCATGTCCGAGATGCGCAACCCACGCGAATTCAGCAAAGCAGTGAACTGGTGCATGGGTCTTGTCACCGCCGCGTACCTCTCCTTCAGCCTTGTCGTGTACAAATGGTGCGGAAAGTGGGTTGCATCGCCTTCTCTCGGCAGCGCAGGACCCATGGTGAAGAAAGTCGCGTACGGCATTGGTCTTATTGGACTTTGTGTCAGTGGCGCGTTGTATGTGCATGTTAGTGCGAAGTACATCTTCGTCCGCATACTGAGGAACTCGAAACATCTTCAGGCGAATTCGCCGGTTCACTGGGGGACGTGGCTGGGATGCGTTACGGGCATGACAGTTGTCAGCTTCCTCATCGCATCCGGCGTGCCGATCTTCAACTATCTGCTCAGTCTGGCGGGTAGTGTGGCGTTTGCGCCGCTGGCGTTGGGCTTGCCTGGGTGGCTGTGGATTTACGATCATCAGAGCTACTGGAAGGGGAACTGGTGGCAGAAGATCATGTATGCGCTGCATGTTATCTTGATCGGCATTTCGGTGTTCCTGACGATCGGCGGCACGTACGGCGTTATTGTCCAGATCATGGACGCGTACAAGGATGGGTCAATTGACTCGGCGTTCTCGTGCGCGGACAACAGTAACTCGTCTTAGATGGAGTTTTGTTCTGTAGTACTAGATATTCACAGCTTGTTAGTTTGAGAGATACCCTCGGTTAGCACCATAATGAAGATAGCCACGCATTCAAATTCGTTTCAACATTGATCCAGATTCGTCAATCCACTCTGCTATAATCATTCCAAGAGGATCGATAGTAGTGGCCAGGACCCTCCATGCCAATTAGACCACCGGCTTCTCCTCCGGTATAAGGCCAACCATCTCGAGCATCCAGGCCGTGGAGTTGATCAACCCGTAGAAGAGCATTGGTATCACCTGGGAAGACGTTAGTACGCAAACTACGAAAATGCGCTTGGTTGTTGCTTACCCCGAAGAACAAATTGCCGAGAATGCCTCTGCGAAGAATAGTCTCCGCCAACTCAGTCTTCGTGATGCTAGGCGCGACATCGCTCTTGAAAGGCCCAACAAGCCTGTAGAGAGTAACAAAGCTTGCTCCAAAGCAGTAAACCAGAAGCACCTTCAACCCGTGCGCCATGTACAGTTCGCGCAACCCGGGAGCGCCACCAAAGTCTTTCGCGAGAGTGCTCATGTACGCGCTATGATCAACTCCGTACTTGATGCGCGATGACTCCTTGGATAGGAGATGGTAGTGCGGGGGATCGGTGGGCATGGCCATTTGATTGGTGATGAGCGCTGTCCACCACATGGCCTGTTGTTCAGCGATGGGAGGGATGGCGCCAACACCAGGTCGTACAAAGCCGATGAAGGATATGCTAGGATCTGCGGGCGAGACGATGTTGCGGATGGTGGCATCGGCTGCTGTGGGGTATGATGGGTCGAGGAAGTAGAAGGACTGCTTGTAGCCTGTGCAGTAAACTACGCAGTTGGGTCGTACCTCCGTGTCCTTCATGCGTCTCCAGTCTTTACGGTCGGGGCGCTTCTCGAACATCACTCTGCCGGTTTCGTCTATCCGCTCCGGGAACGTGCATGTGTCTACCCATTTCTTCGACTGTGCGTCTTCGGGTGGGTCTACGTAGCCGTTGCCGAGGAAAGCGAGAGGGTGGCTCTCTTTGTAGGGCCGGTTTAGATATGGCATCGCTTTGCTGCTCTTGTTCAGAAACACAAAAGCTCTGCCTAATCGGTCATGCGGTAGTGCGCCAACGTGTTGACTGTATCGGGTCAGTATGTGCTCTTTCGTAAAGATTAGCCGGAAGCTCACTTCATGCCCGCCTGTGTGCCAGTCAAGAACCACAACACACGCTTGATGACAAAGTCCGATACAAACCAACGGAAGCGACTCGCAGCTATCGCGCGATGCACGTAGGCTGTCTCGAAGAGGTTGGTGATGAGACCATCGATAGGTAGACCTCCTTTGAACTGCTTGCCGAAGACCTTGAAACGCGAAAGAGCTTTGGGGAAAGAAAGGAAGCCCGTTCTGAAGCACATGGTGACTGAATTTGCATCACCCTTCATGGCTTCGTAAGCGATATCTACAAACGTTAGCGTGTGTCCGTCTCCATGTCTTCGTATAGTGTACCCATGGCAGTCTCTCCACAGCCCATGATGAGCACATCTTTGCCTGTCAGCTGTGCTCGCTTCTTGTACTGTGAAGAGTGAAAAGCTTCTCCTTTGACATTCTCAATTCCGGGGATATTGGGAATGTTGGGTTCGACGTGCAATCCAGTGCAGACAGCAACGTGTGAACAGTCGAAAGTGCGCTCCTCCCCATCGCTATTCTTGTCGACGTATCTGACACGGTGCTTCCACTTCCGATCGATCGACTTCGATATAGGCTCGATCTTGTTGACTCTGCAGCCCATCTTCATGAGCGGCTGTAGGTCAAATTTGTCCACGTAGTCCTGCAAGTAGCCGACATATTGTGGAAGCGAAATGTGGTCTGGTGCTGACACGGGGAAGCGGTGGTCGGAGAAGGTGGTCAATTGCTTTGAAGATACCAGTTCGGCGTTCTCATAAGCACGGTAGTGGAATGTGCCTCCGATGTTGTCTTCGCTGGAGGGTGTTAGGTCATGTGATGGTAAACCCGATCGGGGCTGAGTGGAGTATGCCTACGCCTCGAACAAAACAGCCTCTATCGGCCGATCAGGTGTCGATGCCTCAAGCAGTGTCTTAAGAGTCGTCAGTCCGCCGGGACTTCCGCCGTGTTAGCATGTGATGATTTTTGTTGAGAGGGTGGCGTACCCAGCCCCAATGACGGCGACTCGCATCGCAGGAAGCTTGTCGGTGCCTGCCATTTCCACGATCAATCAAGAAACGATATCTACAAGGTCTACAGGAAAGTGATGTTCTAGAGTCTAGAGTTACATCTCGTGTGGCCACTGCTGGATGTCGCATGCAAGGGACGCGTCGGCGATATTCCCTCAACCAATCAAGACGTTCAATCTAAAGGATGACATCAAGACAGGACGCGCGACTCCCGACGGGCACATGTTCCTCCATGCACTTTGCTCCATTTGAGCCTAGCCCCGGGGACGATGCCGTCGCCAATTGATGTTTGCTATCAAATTGGGTAGAGACGGACGATGCCTGTTCTGAGACTGCTGCGGGCCAGCAGCCGAGGACATGCGACGATTTGCACGTCATGCCCTAAATATCAACACCATAGCTCCACACCGCTGACGTCCACGACTACCTCAGCATGGAGCAGCCACGCGAGAAGGTCGCAATAATAGGCTCTGGCCTGGCAGGACTGGTTAGCGCGAACCTGTTGTTCCACGATGTCCGCCAGCGCTATGCCGTCAGGGTCTTCGAGTCGGTAGGCCGCCTAACACCCACTCTATCCGCGACTGTACTCACAAAAGTAATTCTAGGGCAAAACGCTCTCCCTAGACGCCGCCTCCATCTCCATCCCCGATGCAGCCACCGACGCCTCCACCCGCGTGGACCTGCCCATGCGCGCGTTTGCGGGCGGCTACTACAACAACCTCAAGGCCCTGTACGACTACCTGCGCATCGATTACAACTCCCAGCCCTTCCTCTTCGAATTCGCGAAATGCCGCGATGCGAGCCCCGAGGCCTTAGCGACTGGCCGCCGCGACACGTCGTATTTTACACATGCATCGAACCTCCACCAGATGGCGTCCCGACCGAGCAGAGTTAGCAGGACCTCGTACCTGATGCAATGGCTATATTTGACGCTTGCCTACTCGTGGTTCGCGCTCTGCTGTTTCTTCTTCGAACCTAGACGAGGCGAGACTATGCAGCAGTACCTCGACCGCACATATTGTCCGACCTACTTCGTTACCTACTACCTACTCCCTCTCTTATCGAGCGTATCCACCTGTCCACACGAGTCGCTACTCGCCTTTCCCGCCAGCGATATCATCGATTACAAGCGGAGGAGCCACGGCGCACCGCACTATACTGTATCAGATGGCGTGGGAGGGGTGCAAGACCGCCTGGTCAAGGGTATCGACGTTACTCTCGAGGCTACCGTCACGGCCGTAGAGCCCTCCGAAAAGGGCGTTCAGATAACCTGGTCTCAGGGCGGGTCAGACGCCAAAAAAACGGAATTCTTCGACAAAGTCATTCTTGCAGTCGCTCCAGACGTCGTCGGCCGCGTCTTCAGACCTCTGCAACACCACATGCAGCGCATACCGACTGCAGTCGTAGAAAGTGTGGTTCACACGGATTGGGCGGTCCTACACGGTAGCGACGCCAGGCACGTCGATAAGAAAGGCGCGCAGCTCATCCACCTCAACACAGCAACCTCCGGTACGCACACGACCGAATCACATCATGTCCAACCATGTGGCGTCGTAGTAACCACTTGCCCATGCACTCCTCTCGATGAGAAATGCGTTGCTCAACGGAGCCGGTTCACGCGCGTTCTTCGCAGCCCGGAGAGCCAGCGCATCGTCAACGCCATATTTGACAAGCGCTCGAACTTCGGCACAGATGACAAGTCAGTGCCACAGTGGAGGAATGGCGAGGACAATGTGTGGCTCGTGGGCGGCTGGTGTTGGGACGGTATGGTCCTCCTGGAAGGCTGCGTTGTCTCGGCCATGCGAGTGGCTGATGCGTTTGACGTTGCGGTGCCCTGGAGGCATCAGTGATTTATGAAGACAAACGTATTCGGACTTGAACTGTGATGCATGGAGCATCCTCTCGCCCTCAGTCTTTACGTAGCCTTGCAGGTAATACAATAGAGTAGATACCCGGGCAAGACAACATGCCCATTAGCATTGCAGGACTCAGGAAGTGATGTAGGCGATTCAAAGGTCTTTGAACGAAAGTGAAAGTATTCGGGATTGAGGGGTCTAGGATGCGACTTCCTGCTGTGTGTATCATATGGCGTCTCGTCATACATTTTCGCCGGAAACGGCTAGCGTCATTGCCTCGTTGAAGCTTCCCGCGAAATCCCACAAGCACCCGATTCTGCGTCGCACAATCACGACCACACGTCAAACAAATGTCCGCTACGCAGATATTCGGCGCAGTGCTGGCGACCCTACTGTTTTGGCTGATGATGAGAGCGCGGGGGGCTCAAGAAGATAAGGCTTCAGTTTACGGGCTGCAACATGGGCGGCTACATCTGCAGCTTCCCACAGCCATGTGGATGAACATGGGGTATTGGAAGAACACCACCACTTCAACGACACTAAGCGAAGCCTGTCGAGACATGCTGAACGTAATCCTTGCTGAGGCTGGCCTTTCAAGCGACAAAGGCTCAGCAGCACGGAGAAGAGCCTTGGTGGATCTGGGGTTCGGATGCGGGGACCAAACCATCTATCTCATGAGCAAGGGACCTATTCGAGCGTGCGACAAAGACTGGTGGGATGAAAGAGATTGCTGCGCCACATGGAAACATTACATTGGCATGACGAAAGATGCAGTGCAGGCTCGATACGCCTCGGGGCGAGTTGATGAGCTCAGGAAGAATACGATGAAGGTGGCATCTCCTGAGATGGAAGACAGTGGAAACCCCACGATCTCTCTCTTCTGTACCGACGCGTCGAAACCCAAGTCCTGGGACAAACAGCTGCAAACAAAGTTACATCTTGCGAAGGACGATACAGAAGAGCGTTGGGTGTTGGCACTAGACACAGCATACCACTTCGCCCCCTCACGCTGGCCCATCATCGAGTACGCTCACTCAGAGCTAGAAGCAAACTGGATGGCCTTTGATCTATGTCTCTCTCCTACCGCTACATGGGCTCAGAAGATGACGCTTCGCCTTCTCACTGCTCTCATGGGTGCGCCCTGGGCGAACTTCACCACACCACAGGGGTACCGCGAGAGGCTGGAGCAGATAGGATACAACCCTGAAGCCATCACCATCACTGACATCTCAGAACATGTGTTCGCGCCACTGGCAGCATTCCTGAAAGAGCAAGACGACAGGCTCAAGATGTTAGGATTAGGCTTAGGTCGCTTTGGTGTCGCGAAAACCATGTTCGGCTGGTGGGGGCGGACCGGAGTTGTGCGTGGCGTAGTAGTGGTCGCGAAGAAATGAGTCGTATGTCGGTTATACGACGTCTAACCTCGCCTGGACCCTTTACCGGTGTGGTGGGAGGCCTGAAGTCAGCCCTGTAAGGCTGAGGTGGAAATAAGACACCAGCACTTGCCGCGAAAAGTGTACGCGTTGGACGACCCTCTTCGAATTTGCGCCATGATGTCTCATTGACTAATCTGTGGGCTGGCCTTTGAATAGGTTCACAAGGGTTTGGCACTGCGTTTGGTGTACAAGTATGCCTCCCTCTGGAGCCCCTGTGCGACGATGGTGGAGGATCACATTCCCTCGTGCCGACACCCGCTCTTAGCCCCCAACTTCAATACAAACTGCACGCCAAGACAAGAGCCAAGACGGCGCAGTCAAGTTACGCGCTGTCAGACGATAACATCCGCATGCTTTATTAAATCTACGCTACATCCCTTACAGCGGGAATCTTGACTCCCCATCTTCCCTACCGGCGGATCGATCACACCAAACATGGAGCAACGGGAGTCGCATGAGATGCACAGCGTCAGCGAGGAGACCAGACAAGCAAATGCGAGTGCACCAAAGGTCCCGGAAACTACTCACGAGCCCATGTACACGTCGAGGCTGTCGAGAGCGTCTTCCATGACCGTTCGCGAGCCCATCGTCAGGACCCTCCACACTTCGTTCTGGCCGCTGATGGTCTTCATCTTTTACGCTACACTCGCCCTATTTACCTGGATCGTTCTTTGTGTCGCGAGCAGCCGGCCGATTGGAAGCAAGTTAAGCTATACGGATAATCAAGACTACTTTAAAGATGTAGCTCGTCTCTTGGCTAAACACGAGAGGATCCTTAGGGCTGCACAGATCCTGCAATCGGTAGTCGCCCTACTCACCATTCCCATCACTTCAGCGATATGTTCTATAGCCTTCGCTGCCTATATCCAGGCTGGCAGCTCGAGAACGAAGTTGAATCTGCGTCAGACTATGGCGCTTGCAGATCAAGGCTGGATCAGCCCAAGAATGTGGGCTAGGTGGTCTAAAGTTGGAAGTCTTCCATTGTACTTCGCCTTTGCATTGACCTTAGTGGGTGAGTCATGCCCAGATCTTGGCAGGAAGCCGGTGTTGACTCGAATACAGGTGCTGTCTTCCCGATTCTGCAGACAACGTTTATCCAGGTTACTCCGACACGAATACCAACTCGCAGCACACAGTCCGGTCTGATTAGGGTCGCTGATATACCTGCTCTAATCAGCAGCACCGACAATGACATAAACACAGCAGTTGTTCGACTCCGTAGCATTCTAGAATCGCGCGCGGAAAGAGAACATGAGCCTTACCTCTGGATCGATGAACAGAAGGATGGACTGGATAATGACATGTGTTACGATACATTCAGTGTGGCCACCAATTGTAACCGCTTCTCGAGGAGTCTTTATCAACTTGATGAGATGAGCTTAGATGCCTGGTTCTCACCCGTTCCCTTGGACTTCAGCACCGGTGTCTATGTTGACCCTCAGTACGCACCGCGCCTCAATACCACAATTGAATACCGGAACATGACAGACGCTGAGTGGCCAACCGAATGCGTTCGCGACAGAGAAGATGTATTTTTCGCACAATACCGTGGAGGAGAGACGGGATACCGGGAGTTCGATATAATAGCTTGCATACCCGCCAATATCTCTGGCACGCCTTGGCAAGCTACGTACAACCGGCAGGACATTACCGAGGATCTTTTCCTCGCAATTTCGGTGCCTTCAACGTTACGCACTCCTGTTATGTGGAAAATCACCGCCCGTTCGACGTTAGGCTACTTCGAACTTCCTAATACCAAGAACGGCAATCGCGCCGGGCCGTTACTCCATGAGCTATCCTTGGACAGCGCTAGAGGCTCTTCAACCAGCGGATCCAGTCGAGATGAGAAACGAGCAACCAACGAAACATACGCAGGAAATGTGAGACAACCCATTGGAAATCACATCGGTCCGCTGACTGCTATTGGACTGGCACTATTCGGCGAAGGCTCTTTCATCGAGAGAAGAGTTTCAAATCCATCCGCCTTCCTTGTAGATCGGCCTGAGGTCGATGATGAAGTATGGTTCAGAAATTTCGGCAACAACTGCCTCGGGAATATGCCTCTCAACTTTGCCATAGGGGGCCCGTGCCTCCGCGACTACGACTACCAGTCCGAAGTCGACGTCCTTGGCCGCGTGAGACAACTAGCTGCATTCTTTGATTCGGAACGTTCTGCAAGTAGGGCGTTCACTGTGGCCGCTTTCCTCGCCAACAAGGAGTGGCTGAACCCGAGCCAATTCCACAGATGGGGAGGATTCGACCAATCGCGGAATGTATATGTCGATACGGGCGTTCCAACCAAGAAGACATATATCGCGCTTTGGGGGGTCATCACCGGGTCCGTTTTCCTCGGCCTTCACCTTCTCGGATTACTAGTGCTTGCCCTGTACGCCTTTTGGATGAGGCCATTCATGCCTTGGTTGGGTGCAGAATTCGTGGTCAAGGCTGGTACGGCACATGCTGATATTCTGAGCGCTGCCGAAGGGGACAAGCAGTGGAAGCAGACTGTTTCTGCGTGCCCTGGGTTCGTCGGGGACGAGAAACCCACAGATGATGTGGGTCGAATCGCATTTGGTGCTACTGCTGCCTTGAGCACAGCACGGGACAAGAAGTTTGAGGAGCTATAGTGTGGGTGTAATTCTAATAGATCTGGTTCATCGTTGATGCGGAACTTTTACCCGCACCTCGTCTATGGAAGGAAGCGAACAGAACTTCCGCAGCCCACATTGGTATCGAATCGAAAGTCCGCGAAACCTCAGCGCAGTGGAGACTTCTAGGCTTCCGTGGCATGTGATGAGTACGACTTTTTTTCATAGGCCCTTCAATGGACTTGAGTCACAGCTATCTGAAAATCTAAGGTTCGGCATGGCGCTCCGGCGAACAATGCGCGATCGTGCGCTCCTGATAGTACGTAACCACCACTCCTGAGGTCTCCAAGGTCAGCAAACCCACTCATTACCCACGGGCAGCGTGAGTCGCAGATAGCTTTCCAACTCAATAATTAACTCAGTACCAACGTGCTGTGTGAGTCACAAAAACGCTTCCAACTCAATAAATAGTGCTCTGTCCCTCTCTTCTCTCCATTATCCTTTCTTCATCATCCATCACATCCAAAGTCCAAAATCCGAAGAAAGTTTTACCATTCCATCCCAACTATCTTCAAACACTATTACCAACACTACCACCACACCTACCAACACAACCTCACCACACTACAAACAAACATGTCTTCAACCACACCTGTCTACGCCTGCAAGGCCGACTTCATCGCTGCGGGTATGTCTCCCTACCTCCTGCCCGCCAGCGAAGCAGACACGTGCAGTATCTGCACCAAAGACTTGGCCTGCGAGAACCCCTCCGCCACCAAGCTCACCGCCGCCGACAAGGAAGTCCTTGAACTGGCCTTACAATACCCAGCCAACACAATTGTCTTCAAGTCAAGTTGGCTCAAATCCACAAAGCCTCTTCACAGCCACCACACCAATGAAGAGCAACCAGTGTCAAAGCTAAACGCCTGCGGACACGTTTTCGGCACCAACTGCATCATGACTTGGTTTGAGAGGTGCAATACTTGTCCTATGTGTAGGAAAGTACTGTTCCCAACATGGGCACAGGAAGAGATGGAGAGGGAGAGGGAGGAGAGGGAGGAGGAGGCGAGCAGGGAGTATTGGGGGTGGATAGAACCTCCTTTCTGAGTACTAGCATTTCACTGCACCGATGCAGAAGAAAGCGACGACCTCCTGGGGTGGTTTTGGCGTTTGGGTTTTTTGGGTGTTGGGGTCTTGAAGGTCGACGCGCATCATTATGAAGTTTGTCTGGGCTGGGTCAGAGGTCACTGAATACCTCCTGGGATAGGTTTGGCGTTGGCGTCTATCGGTTTTCACGGTTGCGAATGCCTCCGCGCATGGTCGTACCGTATGGTTTCTGTAGTTCCGAATGCATTGTCTCTCACTCACTCACCCGTTCTCTGCCGTCCCCAATCACATGTGACAGCACCAGATAAGCCCATCCCACGTGACACCACCTCCCTCACTCCTATTGCCCTGCATATGACACGCAGACGACCGCATTACTGCCCGAACCTTAGCCCGATGACTTCATCCAATATACAACCTGCGACGTCACCTCTAGGATTTTAGGCCGAAAGAGCTGCAGGATCGTATGATCGGAGCGAGATATACCCCAGATGCGGGTTTATCTCTGGGCTAATTCTAGAAGGCATCTTTGCGGTAACTCTCCCGTTGCACGCGTGTGCATTTGCGGTGTCATGTCGGAGATTTATTTCGGAGGACCGATCGGGCCGCTATTGAAAAAAAAAGAGAGGGCGGCATCCTTTAATATGTGTAGTGTTGAGCGAGACGGCACGACTGTTGAGAAAGAAGGTTAGAGTATATAGCAGGCATGAATGCTGTCTCAACGTGTGCCGGGAATCTCGAGAAGCAAAGTTACAATCTTGTTAGGCTTGTTGGTAGGTGGAGTTTGTGTTCTAGGTCACGATAGAAGGGCGCCACCTCGCTTGTGCCGGAACCATGACCTGGCAGACCACGCGACGAAGAACGGCCGACGCGGCGGGCTTGTTTCAGTTCGCGGTGATGAGCATGGGGGCTGCGTGATCGATAGGGGAAGCCAACCGTCGCCTCGGGGGTGTTCAGCTTCGGCAACCCCGCACGTCGTGATGCAGACATATGCGCGGATCGCCCATAGCGTTGAGTTACTTTTCTTTTGCTAGCCGATCGCCTCGAGGGAAGTGAAACTATCATCACGAAACCTACCAGAATTCGGCAAAGGATTGCCAGCTTGCTATATTGCTTTTTGTCTGCAATAGCTCATGCTAGCCGCATCAGTGCCCCGGAAGCGCAAGCCCCCATGAACGGAGGGCCTGCTGGTGTGGTAGCTTTCATTGGGTCACAGGTATATGGCTGGCAGGGATGCATGCAGGTTAGCCGTGTTCCGCGTCGGACCGTCAGATGTGCGACAAATCAGCGGCGCACAGCATGAGCCCCGCCGCGCTCCCTGACTAGGTCTTGCTTCCCGAAAGGCCAACACTACAAGTACACTTGTCGCATGGGCCGCACGGCTGAGGCACCCTGGGTGACGCGAGATAGGCGTTGAAGACGGCGGACTCAACGAGCATAGTGCATGACAGCTCTGTGCTCTGGACCAGGCAATTGGGAGGATCGCCTCTTTGGCTTTATCTACGTTCACTCGCTCCGCTCGGGGCTTTTTAATCCTGGTTCCAGTTACGCCCCTCTCTTTCGACGACTTTGGCTTTGATGTGCGCTCGGTATGCGGTGAAGTGAAGAAGAGCTGGATAGTATTGATCATGGCGGGGAAGCAATCGGATCGTTTCGACATTGTCAATGGCAAGCAGCTTGCGTTGTTGATTGCGCCTACATTATGCCTTGCAGTGGCTGCGGTAGCGGTGGCGGCAAGATGGTACACGAGGAGTGTTAGACGGGTCAACACGATCAACGAAGATGCGCTGATGCTGGCTGCTCTGGTAAGACGATGGAATCCTGACGGCGGTACCATGCTAACAGTCGTAGGCTATGAGCTTTGTCGTGGTTACGCTAGTTTACGTGCTGGTGTTCCTCGGCGGAGAAGGGCTTACGAGCTATGAGATTCAGGCGGACCCGACGAAGAACTTTGACGTTGTGGAGCGTTTCTGGCTGCGGGTATGTTTAGCTGGAGGCTTCTTGAGAGTTGGCTAACAGGCTTTCAAGATACAATTCGCACTGGATATCTGTTGGGCCACATCGGTTGCAACGGTGCAGGTGGCGTTTGCGAAATCCTACCTCCGCCTGTACGAGAAGAGAGTTTTTGCTCGCATCGCTTGCTATGCGTCTATGGCGCTCATCGCGATCTGGTACATCTGGTCGCTCGCGGGTTGGATCAGCATGTGCCATCCACCGGGGGAGTGCAAGCTGCAGAGCAAGAAGTCGTGCATCATCATTGGATCGCTGCACGTCTTCTTCAACAGTGTCATCCTCTTTGCCCCGATACCTGCCATAGCAGCAGCAGATCTCTCAGGCAAGAAGAAGGCGTGGGTGATGGTCTTGTTCCTCCTTGGATGCTTGTACGTGAAGCTAAGCGCTCGCTCCAAATAGCTCTTGCTGACACCACACAGTTGTACTATCCTAGCAGTCCTCCGTATCGACTGCGCGATCGACGTCTTCGGCAACGTCAATGATGATCCGATCGGTGCGTCGTGGTGGCGTATCTGCTTTTCCCCAATCGAGGTCGCTGTCGGTATCGTCTGCTGTTGCGTTCCCAACGTCCGTTCACTTCCTTCGTGGCGCCGAACTCCTCCACTCCCGACTGAGGATGGCGGTATCGGTCTCCGCCGGATGAAGTTCCGCACACAGAGCAACGGCTCGTCGACATCAAATCTCAACGCACCTCCTTCGCAATGGATGCCAGGCATCAAACCGCAGGCGGCTGCCTTCGTCACGCTGAGCAATGAATCGGCTCCTTCGGAGAGACTGGGCTCATTGGGGCTGAACGAAATCAAAGTTACGAAAGAGTATAACCTTGATCGGTTATGAGTGTGTTGTTGGGACGCAGAGTCGAGATGGCTAGCCCACAGCGATGCATGAAGCAGGCGCATAGGACGGTGGCTTCTTGGAAAACGTGCGGTGCTTCATTGTACGACGTGGGAGGGAAGTGTCACTTCGGACATGCGCGCACTTGTCCTCGACGTCCATGTGGCACAGTCGTGCCGCTGCGGGAGGACGCGCATCTGACGTCACAGTCACACTACCGGAACGTGATCCACGGATGGATCCTTGGCCCACACGCCTCAAGCCACCAACACCATCCTCCCACGAACGCCCAAGCCATCATGGCCCCCGAGCCCAATCTTCGCCTCGGCACGCTGCCTCCACTATACCAAGCTGGACTCGCGATGTGGTATCTGCCAAAAGATCCCGATTATGAAGAGCCGTTAGGAGGTATGCACCTGCAGAGAAGACTCGATGAGCCAGCTACTACACTCAACTCACACTCATGGTCGGCTCAGCTCTCAAGCAGTGAGCTTCCGACGGAAGGGGCATTACTAAGGGAAACGATGTGAGGAAACGCAGATGACGATGCTGTCCGTTAGAAAAGTACCGAGGTAGCGATTACGGCAAGGCCCGTGAGGATCATAGATGGGGTTGATAAGACTTAAGAGAGCTTGAAGAGCAAAGTAAGAGTTAGATGATTAGTCGCAAGACAGGAGAGCTGGTGAGCATTAATCACCATGGCTTAGACAAGCGCAGAATCTATGCGCGCATGCATAATGTAATGAGCATACACGACCAACTTGCTTTGCGATACACTGCAGGATCTGATGATGCTCTCGTTTCCCACTCGACATACACGTTGTGTCAGTGCATGTGGCAAGCCATTCCACTCACACAAGAGAAGAGGTGGTACATGGGAATAGGCGCATATGGGCGCACCTTTTCAATCGCATTAATTGCGCAACATCATGTTGGCATTAGTTTAGGTGTGTCTTCTCGAGGGTCGGAATGAGGCCATTTGCGCAACTTTGCTTGGCATTCTTCCCTACTGGATAACAAGCTAATGCAAAGAGAACAGGCTAAGGCATTGCTGTAACTGTAGCTCACTCCACATCGCTGCCTGTATTCGGTGCTGATAGGCTTGACGATCGACGGAGACTCGATGTCTCTCTTCCTAATCTTGCCGCTGTCACGACGCGCTCACCTTATACAAAACCGAACAGGCCTAGGGCCTACATTAGACCAACGATGAGCACATATGGAGGCGTAGCGTCCATGTAAGCTCCAGGGTGTTCCATTTTTTCCTTGAATGGGGTGGCGCTGAGCACCTGAGACAACCACAACTGAGCTGACATCGCGCTAGCGCACGTTCTCTGTCAAATCAATCACTGAGTCGACATAACAATCCCATTGCACGGCTCCTATGTCGTTCAGTGAAACTGGCAGTCGGGCTTGGTCGCTCGTCAATCGTTATACCGCTCACCATGCTCCGCAATCCCTATCTGATCTTTCTCACTGCCACGTTATTTGATCTCATCTTAGCCATCGCGCTCGTATCTCTCTTTGCGACTGCATACCCCGATCGCTTCCGCAGCATACTATGGAAAGAAGGCGGCACCAAAGGCTGGAACTCCGATCCTATCCAACGTGTATACGACTATGCGAACTATCGCAAATCACCACCCATACCATTGATATGGGATGAAAGGTATCCTCCCACCTCCTCAATACAGCAGCCATTTGAAGGTCTAATACTTCAACCAGCTGTACATTATGCAACCTATGCATTGCCATCATAACCCTGTTCATGTGGCTCGTCCGCTTCTCAATCATGTCTTTCAGCAAGCAAACTCTCGACTTCCACTCTACGATCACGGTCAACGCGTTGTACGATATCATACTGGCGGGGCTGTGGATGTATAGTGCCTCGATCCAAAACTCGGGCGACCTTTCGGATCCAGAGCATATCAGTCTCCGGCCTTGGTATCTCGAACGCGGGTGTGCGGAGGCATGGAAGGAGAACCTGTACGGTTGCGAGCTCATGAGATGGTCGTATGGACTGTCAATGTTTGCTGCGTAAGTCGATCTTGCGAGTTCTCATCGCATGTGAGACTCGGATTGGAATAGCCTCGCTAATATTGCTACTTTCGCAGATTCTGGTTCTGCCTTCGCTGTTCGTCGACCTGCTTATATCGTGCGTACCTGCTCGGGAGAAAGCACGAGCTAGAGGATATGGTGTGCGCTTACGACAATCTCTTGTAGCATGGAACGATCTAGCCACATATTTAGTGCTGATGGCCGCCACCAGGGCACCAAAGCTATTGAAATCGGGAAGTGTGAATGAATGATATACTAGTGATGCCGGAACGACTCCGGTGAATGCCGATCATTCGCTATGAAAACTTATGCTCTCTGCACTCGGAAATGAGTTCGAACAAGTGCGCTATTCGCATCGCTCCCGCTGTCATCAACGGCACGCAGATTACCTGCACGCGATCTGACTCGATCTTACCCCAAGTGTACGTGCAAGCCGAATTGACCAATCCTGCCGTGGTGTCATCATCCAGGCAGGACCTTGCGAGTTTAAACGTCGTGCGCCGCAGTTCACGCATGCAAATGTCGCACAGGGCGATTATTACTCAGAATGAGCAACCACCAAGTCATCTACAAGCGAACACCTCACCCTAGCCTGGCAACTGAAGGACGCCAGACGCTCCGTGGCCTGGGCGATTGGCGGGCTCATGTCGGAGCGGTCCGTCCGAAGTGGGGCCAGCCTGGTCCAACCTCAAAGCCAGCCCTTTCTTCCCTTCCTCTTCACCATCGCGTCGCATACATGAATGCCTGGCGTCTCCATTTGATTCTGCACACGCATCGAACGCTGATGTGTCTAGATCATCACTCACGCTACTACAACGTGCATATTAACGTCCCAACACAAACGCCCACCATGAAGGACGAGATAACACAACAGAGCTTTCGGTAGAAGATCCAAGAACCTTGTACTCGGATATCTCTCGATGTTTGTTTCCATGTATGGGAAATGTTTTCTCATCTTCTCAATGGCATTGCACCATTTTCCTCTGTTGTCCCCAGGCTCCTGGAGGTCCGTACATATGGCATGTAAGCAACTACGTTCACATCACTAGAAAGAGCAGATCTGGTATTACTTGCGGATATATCTCCCAGTCAAGAAACGCACGCGGAGTTTCTCCAAATATTTGTCGCATTCTGCGCTTTCGAGGCTCATTGCGTCACCGACAAACAACACTGATGGACAAACTCTTAGCAGTGAATGCCTCAAAAGTCGGTGTCACTCCGAATACTCGTACAGACCCAATAGATATTGCTGGTATTCGGCGTCACGGTCTCATTCAGGAGCCAGAATGCTCAGTCGGAAGATCTGTGGTTTGCGTTAGACGTAGTGAAAGGCCTTCGGCGCAAACGCGTCTTGGCCAATGCCCGTCACGCGCTCCACCCGTTTCTGCTCACGTATACCGCATAGCCTGTGCGCTTTTTGATAGCGCTAGTAGTTACTCGCACTTGCGTTTCTGTATTCCCCGCCCGCGCTCAAACTTCCCTCTTTCCAAATCACCGCAACCCCCGCTGCGTCCAGCAACAAGTCTCGTCAATCTCTCACAAGTCCACCTTCACCAGTAATACTGCTCGACACTGCCTCTAATAGCGCACTCTGAGACACCTTTGAGCTTCAGCGACAATACCAGCATCTGCTATTGTGCAGCGCAACGACTCAGCGCCAAGGCGTAAATACTCCAATTCACTTCGAGGTCACAGCCCCGCGTTATACTATATAATTGCACGGTACAGCTCTCCTTCTTTAATAACCCATCCTTTCCACCTCAAGTGCAGAAATTCGGACTCACGACACCAAACAGTCTACCTTTACCTCAACTATACCAAACGATCCACCTTTACCTGACGCTACCAGACAGCCGACCTTTACCCCGACATACACCATGAGCGACAGAGCCAGTCAAGCAAAAGATCGCCAGAACTATGCGCGGAAAATAGTTGATCTCGTGATCGAGTGTCGCAACAAGGTCCCCAGCGACTGTCCCGAGCCGACGCTCATCCTGTCTGACGAGGCTCTCCGTGCATATGTCAGGGGACTCGAGAAGTCAACATGGGAAAATAGGACGGATATAACAGACTATCACCAAGTGTGTTCAGATCTCATTGAGAGGCTCGAGATAATTCGTGACGATCTTCCCGGCGAGTGGCGAGAGTTCTCAGAGCTACTAAGGGACGCTACAAAGTACCCGGAAGGCATTACACCCAACACCACTCCCGCTCGTCCGCTGCCACCTCAGACGAACCTTGCCTTAGAAGCTATCACTGTAGAACCTGTCCAGAAAGATAACAACATTCCCGAGGTTGTCGTCTCGCCACCTGACGGCGCTTCCATGACCCAGCTGCCTGGCATAGCCATGAGCTTTCCAACGGTATCAGCGGCAGCGAACCCCTTTGTCGGACCCGATGGTGCGTCCATCTTCAGCAAGTTTGATACGGAGACGAAGCCTGCAGACAAGCCTTTCCCGTCCATTGAAGCCAAAGGACCAGAAAGGAAGCTGGCACCTCTGAAAAAAGGGTTGCGCTCCAGGAAGCCTAATGACGGATTGGCGCCTGGCGGTCTTGCTGCAAACCCAATTCCTGATACCGCATCTGCGAAGATGATGTCCCCGGCCCCAGCACCAAAGCTTATCTTCGACTTTGGTGCTTCTGCAACATCATTCACAGCTCCTTCAACACTAGAGCCTAGCTTGTCGGCCGAGCCAAAGGAGAAGAGATTACGACACACTTCGACTCCCTCACCATCATCACCAAGTTTCATCAGCAAAGATGGTTCCCCTCCCAAGATCGTTTCGTCACTGGCGGTCTCTCTAGACTCCGTCCCATCGAAGTCCACATCCACTCAGACTGATCTGGCGCCCTCTCCCAACAAGAGTCAGCTGAAGATGATCTTGAGCATTCTGGAAGAGGAGAGGGCTGCGCGTATCAAGGCTGATGCGAAAGTCGAGGAGTTGATGGGGGCCATGAGCCGCCTACAAGCCAAGGTTGATCGACTGGTGGAGGAGGCTGAAGCAAGCCGGGCGGAGACATCAGCTTCAAGCAAGTTAACCGCCATGCCTCAAGAGCCCGTGAAGCCTACAACGCAGGCTTCGACCTCTGATTCCCGCAACAAGAACGACCCCGAGGGCGACAAGGTCGTGGCGCCAAAGCGCAAGTCCACGATCCAGATCGTGAGGTCCCTCAAGAAGGACTTTGCTCCGGGGACGTCCCATGTCGTCTTCGATCAGCTGAAGCACGGGACTTTGCGCATCTCTGGGCTTCGGAAAGCCCAGCCTAACATCCTCCAGGCGCAGATCGAGAAGGTGCTGTGCGCCTTCAAGGTACCAGCATCTCAGCGAAAGAAGCACGCATCAATGGTCATTGATCTGGCTAATTTCGGGATTGGCCTTGCTCGCAACGACAAGCGATACCTTCCTGTTGACACCAAGGTTAGGGACGCGGCCATCGGATTTGCGGATGAAAAGCTGGCTAACCACCTTTTCAACAACAAGAATTGGTTGTGCTTCCGCTGCGTTTCTGACCAGCATAGGTGCATGCAGGGGTACATGGGTGGACGTGTGGTCTTGTAGATAGCGAATTGTGGAGTTTATGTGGGCGGCATGAGGTATCTCGAGGCACTAAATGTAAGACCTGCGGAATACAATCAATACCCTCACATTGACATCAACCATTGCAACGTGACGTCTCTTCCACAGTGCCATCACACGACATCACGAAGCCATTCACAATCCAACGTATAAAGCACAGGAGTAACACGAAACATCACCGAGCCGGTCAAAAGCCACCATATGAAACAAAGTTGACAAGCACATTGAAGTAACTCTATATGGTATCTGCCCTGTCCATCCCATTCTTCCTTCCCTTCCTAGATATTTCATTCCAAACCCCATCATTACATCAATAGCGTCGCAACCAAATGGCAACATGAAAAAAGAGGTGCGGGGGTATTAGGTGCATGTGCATGCAAGCAAAGATAGTTGAAACTCTCAACAAAGACACTAAACTACGTTGCTGCGAAACAGCGACAACAAACAAGGTGGGAAAAAAGGCAAGTCGCTGCATATATGGGTATATCCTCATCCCATCCCGCTGGAAACACTGTTGTATACGTAAGGAGAAAGGAAATGATAAAGGAAAAACAAGTGGCAAGCGCTGATGAAGCTGCTTGTGTGGGTACTATCTCCGTTGAGGTGTCGTGTAGCTCGCTTCGTCGAGGGGTGCAGGGCGGAGCCAGGACCCAGGGACGAATAGCGAGGTTCGGAGTCACCTGTTGCGGTGCTTTATTTGTTTGTTTCTAAGGAGAGTGTGCGTGGTCGGACCAGCCGAGGGTGCAAAAGGTGGTATTATGTGCGTGTATGCGCGGTGGAGAGAGTGCTGAAACAGAGTTATCCCCAGTTAGAATCGTCGCCCCAGGTTCCGCCCATATCGCGGTGCGAGACGATGCTGTGCTGGGAGATGTTGCTTGGGCGCCGTCTCATGATGAGACGGGAGAAGCGGTTTTGGTGCTCGTCTTTGGGTGGTGGCGGCGGTGGCTGTTCGAGTTGAACGCCACGGTGGCTCGAGTTGTTCGAAATATTAATTAGTCTGGGGACGTAGCGACGAGAAGTTGGCGTGCTGGGCGCCTGTTGCTGTTGTTGTTGTTGGTGCTGCTGCTGTTGCTGCTGCAAGAAGTTTGGTGGGAGGCTTTGGCGGGGGTAGTGCGCAAAGTTGGAGTACTGCGATGTGGGTACAGAGACCATCTCCTTGGGTTGCTGGTAGTCCATGTATGGCGCTGGTTGTTGGTAGCTGAGCAGGTCGGGAGTCGAAGCGAAGCCGGCGTTTGGCCAGCTTTGCTGCTGTGGCTGAAAGCTTTGCGCCATCGGTTGCGAAAAGTCCGTTGGCATCGACGTCATGGTGGTATCGAAAGCACCGAAGCCACCCATGGCGGTTGCCGCGCTCATGCTGTGGTGCATGTCCTGGCTGACCGGCCATTGTGATTGTTGCATATCTTGATGATGCATCTGTGGGGGCTCCACAGAGTCAATGTCCATCATCATATGCTCAGACGGCAGACCGTGCGAGCTGTGGAGCCTGTTATCGGACGGTAGGCCGTGGGAGCTATGCAACCTGTTGTCCGTCATGAAGTCATTCGACTCCAACTTGAACTCCACGATTTCGCCTTGGCTGTTGTCGAGGGACTCCGGAGCTTCGGGCGTGAGTTCAGTCGTGGGTTCGACGACGTCCTTCACCTCGATTTCGGCCAAGTCGTAGGTGTCCTGCACCAACTTCTCAATGTCGAAAACGCGTGTATCCCATTTGGTCTCGAGCTTATACCGTAAGCGGTTGCACTTTTTAGACTCCCACGCCAGCGACGGCCAGTTTGATTCGTCGCCATGGCGATCGAGCATCATTTGGTTCCATGCGCTGGCGAGTTCGGGTTGCTTCAGCAGACCGAGGATGACGTTGGTGAAGTTCCACTTGGATCCGCCCTTCTCTTCAAAGTGAAGAGCGATGTGTTCGCATCTTTCTTCCCAGGTGGTTAGAAGAGAAGCGCAGAAACCACAACCCCAGGCGTCCTTGTCGTGCATGACGATCTCGTACTTCTTGACGCATGGCGATGCTTTCCTGCTCGTGGGTTGACCGCTTTCCCTCGGTTGCTTGCAGTGTTCACAGCCCTGTAAATTGTTAGCCTTGAATCTAGATGAAGGGTAATGCTGACGTACGTGTAGCTTGGTGTGATGCTCACGGAAGCGCTTGCCAGCATGGAAGATCTGCTCGCAGTCGGGACATCTCCAGGTAAGTCGCTGCTCGTGGAACTCCTCCTCGTGCGACTTCCAGTATGGCTTCGACTTGAGAGCCTTGTCGCAAAATGTGCAGGCAAAGTTCTTGGGCGCGGGCGTCGATGTGGTAGAGATTGTGGAGAGACGAGATGATGCGGTCGACAGGCGCGAGGATGCGGCACTGTAGTGTGTAAAGGACGAGTCGGTAGACGCGATGGACGAGCGCGGGTCCGAGAGCATGCTGGGTACTCTGCTGGATGGTACACTCAGGTATGATGACGCGCGGCTCCCGACGGTCGACATGGACGATCGGTCGGCGCCCGACCGACGCATACCATCTGGATACGCGTGAGCATACAACGCGCCGCCAGGGCTGAACGTTGACTGACCTCCATTGCGCGCAACGGAAAGTAGCTGGAGGATCTGCTGGTCATCAAGATGCTTCAGCGCATTGACATGGTCAAAGAGCTGAGGTGCCAACTGGTTCTGGCCAGAGTGACGGGGGGAAGAAGTGACACTCTCGGTCACGCTGCTCAAGGGCGTGGAGCTTTGTAGACTGCGCCGCGCGCGCTTGAACGAGTTGCTCTGCTGAGGGGTGCTGAATTGGTAGAGTTGAGCGTCGTCGGCCTCCATGTTATCTCGATGTATGCGCAATCGCCAGTATCATGCCGGAGATTGGTGGTTCACGGTCCGTCTTGGGCGGGCAGAGCTGTGGTTACTATGTAGGGAGGGCGAGTGCGCGCGAAATGGAAGCGTTCGAGAAGCTTTTGACGGTATACGGATGGGTATAAGCTCAGTTCTTAGGCCGCCAGGAAGACATTGATCGTCCAATTTCCGGGCGGAGACGGACGGCTCTTGTTTAGAAGAGCAACATCCGTGGTCTGTTTCACGGGTTTCAAGAGGGCACTAAGAGGCTGCCTTGGCATGCAGGCACCCAGGCATGCATGCCTCCACACCAGTCTGGTACTAGAGCAGGCGACTATTGCACGGAGAGTTTCCAGCGCTGCAGCAACTCCCTCTAGTGATCAATATTGTCCATGGTGATCTCTCCTTTCGCGATCTCAAATTCTGAACGCGTCGAGCCTCACGATGCTCTAAGGGAGATCGCCGCGCCGGCGCTGCAGGGACCCCCAGCGCTACTAACCTAGGGCCGCATTCTCAGGGGTAATTCAGCAGACCACATGAAACGTGCATCTGCTCGCCATCTGAAAGCTGTCGTACCGCTCCACCTCATTGTCGAACGCGTAAAAGGTATCTGGAGCCGTCGCTTGCATCAGACGTGACATAATCCCAACTCCTCACCCCCACCATCTACGATCCATCGCGCTGTAAGAGAAGTTCGCACTCGGCCATTGGCCCGAAATTCGTCGCAGTATGCGTTCCTGCAAAAGTGCCGTTCTGGTGGCAGTGCTCAAAGAAGTAGGGTGGCCCTGTAAGACACATCGAACAACCAACACTAAAAAGCCAGCCTGAGGCGTTTCGCAGTCAGTTCCGTGAGCAACAACAGGTACCATCGCGATGGCCGCATCGGTAGTTCTGTTGCTACAGCACATCGCGTTCGTTTCGGCGGAAAGCCACCAATGGCGCGTTACGCGTGGTAGCGTGTTAGGCGCTTGTTGCTCACGTCTGTCGTCATCTTTCAGACGCATGTGGACGCGAGATAAGGCAAGGAGTTCTGCAGATCCCGCATAACGTCGAATGATCGCTCCAGCCATGCTCGCGAGCAGTCAAAGTGAAAGTGGCCCTTGCAAGATCTGCTTGGCTGGCAACGGTCTTTCTCTGGGGTACGCGTTACCGACGAAGGAACGGGTGCTATTTTTGGCGGAGCACCATGGTCCGATCGCAACAGGTAAGACGCCTGTAAAACGTCGACCTTCCCTCCTGCTATGACCACCACCTTGCATACAGTCCTCTCCCTGGTCGAAAAGCCTAGTGCGACGCTAGTGGACGCTAGCAAAAACTAGGCCTAAAATAGAATTTTAGCGTTAATTAGTAAACTTTAGGGCTTGCGATTGCAGCTTTGCTCTATTACAACTACTCTAATACGCACTTAAATCCCCTTATTTTTTAACTTTAACTAGCCTAAAATATTTAGGTAAGGTCTCTATACGCCTAGGTAACACTTTAGCTATAATAAGCGCTTCGCGATTTACTTATAGCGCAAAGATAGCCTTACCTAGCGTAAGATTGCGCTTTAGCTTTGTATGCGCACTTCTAACGCTTAGAAAGTAATATTCTACATTCTTGCGTTACTAATTACACTATTAAAGCGTTACTTAGGCTATTCTATAATTGCGCTAGCTGTCTAGTAACGCCTTATTACTTACGCTACTATTAACGCTATATAAAGAAGAAAGACCTAGTAGGAAATTACAGAAGAGCTAGAAATATAGATTAGAGACTTAGCACTCTACAACGTCTTTTACTATTATAGTTATAGCTGTTATAGAGCCTAGAAATAGCCTCTCTACACTAAAAAGTAGCTCTAAGATTGCCTTACCTAGGCTAAGAAGTAATAGTATTAGAGGCCTAAGTAGTAGTAGCGCTTTATCTAGTCTAACAAGAGCTTCTTTATAATAGACTAGAGTTTTGTCTACGTTACTTATACTACTACTAAAGAGAATCTTATTAACTATATACTCTCTAAATTTAGAAAGTATAGTAAATAGATAGTATAGAGCTGTATTACTAATAGCGTTAGAGGTTCTCTTATCTTTATTAAAAAGGGCTAGAGACAAGCCTAGAAGAGTAAGAAAAAGAGCACTCTTAACAGCGCTGTAATATAGTAGTATATTGTACCTAAGATTATTAAGATAAAGCGCTATATAGAGACTTAGATTATCTCTAGAAGCTCTATTATCTTTATAGAGAACAGCGCTAGTGTCTACTAATTATAAGAGACCTAGAATCTTTACTACTAAAATAGCATTTACTGTAATATCTACTTAGCTAATTTACCTAATTTAAACTCTATTAAGCCTATCTAGCTATACTTAAAGCGTTAGGTATATGCCTATTAGCCTAAGAACGCTGCCTAGCTTTAAGAGTATATTTAGAAGAAGTAGGTAGAGATACCTAATAGCGAGATTTAGAAGTACACTAGAACTATGTATAACTACTACCTACGTGTAATTGCTGTAAAGGGAGGTTTTATAAGGTACTAAGACGTTAATAGTAACTCTCTTTTCTTTATATTTATATCTTAACTTATTATATAATACGTTAATACTTTAATATATTAGAATTGCCTAAAATAGCTTATATTTCTATGCCTAGGCTCTCTAAAAAGCTCTAAAACCTCGCGTTTTTAGGTATTCTTAGTATTCTTAAAAACCTAGCTAAAGTCTCTTTTTTTGTAAGCTCTAGGTTATAAAAAAGGCCTAAAATAGCTGCTTTTTAATACTTAGCAAAGACAGCGTACGTTAAAGGATTTTAACGCTTGTAACTACCTCTAGCGCTACTTTTTTTAGCCTCTATAAGTGTTAGAGACACGTTAGCGGCATCTAAAAGAGGTTAGGAGTAACCTCTTTTTGAGATAGCGTTCTAAATTGTTACTAGCCTATTGGCTGTATTTACCCAGAAGCTGCGCTAGGCTTTTTGACTAGGGAGAGGACTGTAAGTCGAAACGCGCCCGCTGTAGAGAGGACTGGCCACCAGTATGATCATCGTGAAGATGAGCTGACCAAGCGGGTGTTCTGCGGCGCAGCTGCCTGTGCGTGCCCAAGGTATCCATCGAGGCTGTGTGCCAGAGTTCATGCAAAACAACTCCTACACCCCGTGAACTTACACCTGCATCAAATTCGAAATCCAGGAGGCTAAGAACCTAGCTGCACGTCTGATTCACGCGCAGAGTCCTATGTAAGCGACGATGATTCGGCTTCCATGAAACGTGATCAGGCCTCCATCGTGTTTACGCCAAATCGCAGCCTCAACAAAGGAGATACTCAAATTGCATGGAAGTCTGCATTCATGCTGATCGTGTGTTTTGTGGCGGAGCAAACTCCTGCAGTGGATCGGCTACTGCTTGGTCAGAGAAGAGGCATAGGGCTGACGCATTCGCACTCGTATGGACATATGATGTCGACGTGCCCAATCAGTCCGCGACACGCCGTCCCGTTGGTTTCTTGCTAACAGAGACGGACTATCATGGTTAGGACAGCGCGATCGAAATCTTGGCTAAATGGATAAACAGAACTGGTCGGGATGTGGTGGTATCGAACCAAGAAATTCATCTCTTTCGGAGCGCAACCCATGTATCTTGCTCCCACAACACACGCGACGACAGTGTCATGTGGGATGGTGGAGGACCTTTTGGCCGAGAACTCAGCGAGGCTTGTGAGTGGCGGGTCACGCGGATAAAGGAAAGCGAGCTGTCTGAAATGAAGCATGTCCTGCTGGTATTCCGGTAGAAGTCGCCAACTGCGACGTTGTCTCAGACGATGCGATGTATCGTGATGTGGAGCGATCTGGTGGTGGAGAGAAAAAGGAATGGTGGCACTTAAGCCACATTTGGCAAGCGCGAGAAGTCGCGTCGTAAGTCGCGTGTCGCGACCTCCAGAATCACGCGTAGTCCAAGCTTGCTCCAACCACGACACTTCCCCGCCATGTGCATGTGCAATTGAACGTATCCAGCCTTGCAAAATTATTACGTCTTTCGATATACATCTTCAGTACTTGCATTACGCGTTTAATACCCCTCCATTTAGGTTTTCTGGTCTACCTCGTCGACGAAGACTTCACGCGGCCTCTACCTACAACCACCATCACATATCAGAACACACGAACCGCCAGCGCCTCTTAACACCCATTTCTACGAGCCCAATCTAGGGACTTCAGCATACACCATGACATCAGCACCAACGTCCCCAACACGCGCGGCAGACGCGTCCGCGAAGCCTCGGCCAAAGCTGCTAGCAGCTCTGCGCAAAACCGTGGACTCTTCAGATAGCGAAGCCGGATCTGATAGTGACGCGTCTGCATCTGAGAATGACACAGCCCCCACAATCAGCGCAAAGTCTTCCACAACAACACGTCGGGAGCCGGAGACAACGCAGGTTGACGAGAAAGACGAGAGCGATGGAGAAGACGCATACGAACTCATGAAGAAGAGACTCGCTGCCAACAAGAGCTCACCAACAGCACAACCGGCCGCCCCGCAACAAGCACAGCAGGAGGCACCAATTATTGCTACCATTGAAAGTAGCGAAGATGAGGACGCAATGCCCGTACGAGCGAATGCCCGCAAACCAGCCACAACCCGGACGAAGACTGCAAGCCCTCGAGCATCCGCATCGCCAAGCGTACGATCACGACGATCTTCCCCAGGCCTCTTCGTGACTCCAGGTCCATCACCGGCTAAGAAGCCATCGCGGCGATCAGCGAATGCCGGCTCAGACTCCGACGATTCTTCGCGGCCCATCCATGGTACCGACCTGCAAGAGCGGGTACGACGCATTCGAGAGGAAAGATTAGCGAAACAGCGGGAGGAGGAAGCGCAGCAGGCACAATCTAAGAAGCTCGCACGACGGCTAGCAGATCAGGGCTCTGCCAGCGAGTCGGATGGCGAGAGCGGCAGGCGGCTTACACAACAAGCGAAGCCAACCCGCAAAGCTGGCAAGAAGGCCCTGGAGGCAATGGCTCGCGACCAGCAGCGCATAAGCCGCAACATGCAGCTTACCCACCAAGCCAAGACAAAGAAGCGCTTCACGACCCAGGATCTGTTCAAGAAGTTCAACTACCAAGCGCCTAACGCCGAAGTCGTACCTCTCCCAACGCCAGAGGCCAGCTCAGCCCTTACATCGTCTGATGCAGAGGCAAACCAAATACAGGATACGCCACCGACGAGTCCCCAAAGACAAAATGCTACGGAGGAAAATGGTGCTTCCGTAGATCAACAAACATCTACCACGGCGCCCGAAAGCAACGTTCAGCCACCCGAGCCCGCGAGAGTGGACAAGGGCAAAGGGCGAGCACCCGAGTTCCAACACTTGCCGGTACATCCTTGGATGAAGCAGGCAGAGCCAGTCACTGTGCATACAGCGGCGGTGGAAACCAAAAAGACCTCCGACAATGACATGGTGGAACTTTCGGACTCGGACGATGATGCAAAGGTGGAACAGCCCAAGAGCCGATTCCCCGTCTTTGACCGATTACCCACAAAGAAGGATAACGAGGCAGGGTCATTCGTACATCTTCGTGCTCTCGCTCAGTTGACCAAGTCACCACCAAAGGGCAAGAAGGGACAGAAGATAGTGACTCGTGGTGAGATGGAATTCGCCCTAGCTCAGAAGGCTCGCCAGCAGACTGCGAAAGCCAAAGAGGAGAGAATAGCTGACTTGATCAAGCGAGGCCACAACCCTGAGACTGAAGAGGAGAGGGAGAAGCGCCAAGAGGAGATCGACGACATGGTCGCAATGCTCGAGAAGCAAAGGCAGGAGGACCTTGAACTAGCCAAGATGGAGAGGAAGGAGGCGAAGAAAAACGGCGAGACCATCGATGACCTTCCCTCCAGCGATGATGAAGACGGCGACTATGTCGGCAGCGGCGAGGAGGACGCCAACCAAGAAGAGGACGATGATCAAGAAGAAGCCGAGGTTGTTCTATCAGGCTCAGAAGACGAGCAGATGGAAGACGACGCTGAAGACAATCCTCTCATCGACGGAATGGCTGACGAGGACGACGAGCCAGAGCAGACAGTGCAAGCCCAGAACGTCAACGAGGATGTCGATATGGAAGACGAAGATGCCGTCGCTCCTGTTCGAAGGCAAACTATCAACCGTGCCCGCAACCGGGTCGTTGATGATGACGACGACGACGATGCAGAGGCTGCGAGGCCTGCCACACCCACTCAACCAGCAACTCAAACCGACGCAATGGCCGCCTTTGGGTTCGGCAACGCCAACACCGGCATAGGCCTCACACAGATGTTCGCAGGCACCATGGCCGAGTTGGAGTCTGACTCCCAGCCCGCTGCTGCCATCAACACCGAACAAGACTCTCTAGAGTTCCTACGAAACCTGCCCGACACCCAGCCCGCCGCACACTTTAGCCAGGCATCGGAGTTCGTAGTCCCTAACAGCCAGACTTTCATGTCGCCGCAGAAGCAAACACAGACTGGTGACGAGTCTCAATTCAGCATGGGGATCAGCCAAGTTGTCAGGACTTCCCCCATGTTCTCGCGGACCCAGGTCGAGGACTTTGAACCAACACAGGATGCAGGCTTCTCCTTCTCTCGGTCGCCAGCAGGCCTTGCCCCGCCACCATCAACGACCGATACCGTCATGGTGCCCATTGCCGAGTCGCCAATCAAGCAGAAAGGCAAGCTTCAGCGTGGACGGCGAGAGGCTGCTGTTGAGCTCTCTGACGTTGAAGACGACTTGATCGATGCTGAGGAAGAGAGCGAGGACGACATCCAACGTCCTCCTAAGCTCAGCAAAGATGCTTTCATGAAGTTGCAGCAAGCGGCTAAGAAGGCCAAGGCAGCTGAAGAATTCGACAAGAAGAAGAGCATGGCGAGAGAAGCCGTCATGGAACAAGCCGAGGAGTCTGAGGACGAATACGCCGGGCTTGGAGGAGCTAGTGATGATGAGGAAGGCGAGGAAGACGAAGATCTCAAGGACATGATCGACCACAACGACGTTAAAGTCAACGAGCGCCAGATTGCTGCTTTCTACGCGTAAGTTCAACTCCCATCTTCGTGTCATGTCAATACTAATCCAACGCAGTGACAAGACCAAGAAGGATGACGAAAAGCATCTCGCCGAGCTCTACAAGAAGATGCAAAGGAAGGGTGGCCTTCGCAGAGGTGGTGGCGGCTATGACGGCTTCGACATGTCTGACTCTGAAGATGAGGCCGAGTTGCGCCAGCGCAAGAAGCGCGCTGCATTCCAGAAGCAAACCAACGCTTTGTTGCAGGACCAGAAGGTCAAGGCACTCGCCGACGACGAAAAGAAGAAGGCGTTCTTCAAGACACTGGCCGACTTCGACGACGAAGGCGAGTACGACTATCTCAACATGCCTGAGAAGGAGCCGGACATGAACGACTCGCAGTCGCAGTCGCAAGAAGATGTTCAAGGCGACGTCATCGCCGTCCCAGACTCCCAGGCCGCCTCCCAAAACCTATCAGCACCAAACAGCCCACTCAAGCGCAAGTCCCAAGATTCCCAAAAAGAGAACCGACCACCCCCACACATGCGTCGCACAACAGCATCCGAGAGCCTCGCGCGCAAGCCTCTCACCGCCGACGACGTCAGAGACTCCATCTCAGAGCTCATCGAAGACACACGCATCGTAATTCCAGACTCGCAGCTCTCGGACGCAGAAGACGACCACGAACCCGCCTTCGTCTCCGCAGCGCGCAAACCCATCATCGACCGCCTGACTCTAAGCCGGCAATCCACAGTCGAAGAGTCTGTAGGCGCAGACACCAATCTCGCTTTCCATGCTCCATCGCGCGGGGCTGCGACACCAGGGTTCCGTGTTCCGTCGCTCATACGCCAGGCAACTAGTAATCTGTCTGTCAGTAGCGAGCGGTCCGTGGGTAGCAGTGCGCCGAAGGAGAGTGGAGTGAGGAGAGGTGGTACTGGACGGAGCAACATCCATGCTCAGGCAAGGGAGGCGGAGCGGAGGGCGTTGTTGGAGAAGAAGGAGGGGAAGCGGAAGGAGGCGCTGAGGAAGAAGGTTGAGGGTGGGAGAAAGCAGGGTATGAGGAGTGTGCTTAGTGATCTTGGTGGTGGGTTTGAGTAGGTGTTGCGGAGGTGATGTTTTCAGCATGTACGCGCGTGGTGTTGGGTGTTATGTAGTGCGCTAGATAGGTATCACTTCGCTGTAGCTTTTTCTTTATAACATGCTGCAACTACTCATCTACTATTTCTAAACTTACCTCCACCGCCCATCCCTACTCTCTTCCTTCAACGCGCTCGCACGCATAATGCACCTTCAATTTCTGACTGATTACCTCTTGCATCCCAAACTAAGTAAGTTCTACCGCTCACACACTAGTTATGCATTGTTCAAGAAAGTGTCGCCCTCAGGCTCGTACTACAACATGCCAAAAAAAAAACAGCAAAAAAACAGATCAATGGAACAGGCCCCTGCCTCCGCCAGTTCGATGATTCACTCTCTAACGTTACTCGAGCACATCCGGCCAAGGGACGTCTCCCTTGGTCGGACACACTCAGGTGCCATATACCCGCTAAGCAAGCCTAGCAGGTATATGATACCCGACGCCCCTTATGGGGATGAATCTCCCATCCGTTATGTGTCAGTGAGAGGGATCGAACCTCTAACCTAACCCGAGTTGGGTCGGTTGGCAAGTCGTTTGTGTTGTGCCGGACACTTGTTTTGATGGAAAATAGTCAAAGTAAGTGGTATATATTAGGAGAGAGAAGCAGGATGGATAGAGGTTCAAGTAAATGGGATTCATGGGGTGGTGGGAAGAGTGGGTGG
The DNA here is from genome assembly GCA_023758125.1 of Alternaria sp. Ai002NY15. Taxonomy (NCBI): domain Eukaryota; kingdom Fungi; phylum Ascomycota; class Dothideomycetes; order Pleosporales; family Pleosporaceae; genus Alternaria; species Alternaria sp. Ai002NY15. Next base: position 549,581 of record JAFVLO010000007.1, on the reverse strand, counting down.
CAGCGTTGTTGTGGTGATGGCAGTGTTGTTGTGGTGGTGAGAGCGTGTTTTGGTGGAGTGGGAGCTTAAGTGAAGGTGAAAGCGAGAAATGGAGAAAACCACGGAGTTGGCCGAGGGACGTGTGGGGTATGAACACCAGCAGCGAAATCAAAGGATAGAAGAGAAGAGGAAGGATTGACGTGTTGAAGTGAGGAAGCTGAGTATCGAATGTTTAAGACTTTTGACTAGAGGGCGGAGAAGGTAAAGGAAGCATCGCCAACAGAAGAATGAAGCCCTCGCCACCTTGACCAGCATCGGTATCAGATTATACAAGAAAAGAGACTGGCGTATAAAAGCGAGGAAGTTAAGCAACAAATGTGTGAGATGCTTGGCTTGAATGCGAATGTGGTAAAGGAAGCATCGCCAACAGCATCGCCGACAGAAGAATGAAGCCCTCACCACCCCTCACCTGAAGGAAGAAAGTAAACGCAATAGCCAGTTATGCGTGTCTAATGTTACAGTATATACAAGATCGTCTCAGTCATACATCACACTACACACGTTCACTCACCCAGATGGCGCCTCTGCATCCTCCTCTTATAACTTCATTCAGCAGATCATAGGGCTTCGCGCTCTTGGCATCATTCTCCACCGCATGGTCCAGGTGCTCTAGCTCTTCATCTCTAATCCGCCGCAACTCAACCACCAACTTGTCCAGCTCGGGTCCCAGACTCTCACCCCGCTGCTCGCACTTCTTCGCCCAGTCTAGCAGCACGCGTACCTGCTCGTTGTAGTGGTTACCAATCTCCGTCTCGACAGCCTCTGTGCATGCCATGGCGGCCTCGCGGCCCATGACAGCGGTCGACCACCCGAGCATGCTGGCGGCGGCGGTCCATATGGGAGTCATGGCGGTGGGTCGTATGCGGTGCTTGGAAATGACGTCGTTGAAGAACTTGTAGTGGCCGGCTTCTTGGTTGTACATGTGTTTCATCAGCGGTCGCAGGTGCGGGTGTGACCGTGTGAGGACGGGCGATTGGGCGGCGTAGATGAGGATGGCGGCGAGTTCACCCGTCTGGTTCACCCGCAGCGCGGAAGAGAGGAACTCCTGCTGCTGCTGCGACAGCGGCCGTATTGGTTTGCCATCTTTCTGCGTCTGCAGTGAAGGCGGTGATTGCGCGGAGTCGGGCTGTGAAGGCGGGGGTTGCGGTGCGGAGGCGGTGCTGGCCAGGCGTGACGTTTGGCGTGGTGGGCATGTGGTACTGGGGGCAAGAAAGTCGAGCACAGGGTATTCGAGGCTGCGACGGGCCACATTGCGCGATAATGCCCGCGGTGGGAGCAGGACGGGAGACATGTTCCAGGCCAGACTATGATGCAATACAGGTAATACGGGTGAGCAGGTGAAGGGGCGAAGCTATTGTTCTCGAATTGAGTGAGTCGGACAATAGGCGGGTGAGGTATGATGCGCTCAAGGCACGCTAGCACGACCCACTTTTCAACGCGGCATGGCCTGAGCTCAACGAGCGTTTCCCCGACCTTTGGACTTCCCACGTTCTTCTTTCATCCTCTTCCCCCCTAATCACGCCCAAATTCACTCACGGCACCCTTCGCGACACCGGGTCCGTCTCCAACGCGCCTCCACGATCCAGAAATCACCGCGAAATCCTCGCCAATCCCACCAAACATGTCGGCCGATGATATCGACGACGAGCTCTTCGCCCTCGCTGGCGGTGACGAAGATGCAGACGTCGAAGAAGGCGAGGCGTGAGTACCATCTCTCACCTATCATTCTCCTCCTCTGCCTCTGCCTCGCTACTTTCCCTCGCTCCTCTCCTCTCCGTTCCGCTCCGCTCTGTTCTCCACCGACCGCTCAACCCCCTACCGCAACATGGCGCTGACTCCACGTAGCTCGTCGCCCGCAGCCTCGTCGCCAAACTCGCTGGGTTCCGACGCCATGGACGAGTCGGATTCAGATCGCGACGATGACGTACCAGAGCGCTCCGCAGACGTCCCCTACCCCCTAGAGGGCAAGTACATCGACGAATCAGACAAGCGCCGCATCCTGGGCCTATCGCAGCTGGAGCGGGAAGAGATCCTGGGTCAGCGTGCCGAGGAGATGAGCAGCGCCAACTTCAAGGCTGAGCTCGCCAGGCGCGCCGCCAACGTCCAGAACGACAGGAAGCGCAAGGCTGATTCCGAAGACGCCGACGAGCGCAGGAGCACCCGCCCCAAGGTACAACCGCGGAAGAACGAGAAGCTCGAGGCATACAAGCGTGAGCGAGAGCAACGTGGCCAGCAACGACAGCGCAACGACGACCGACGCAGTGGCCGCAGGCGGTCCAGCTCCGGAGATCGTGACGGTGGCTCAGACGTTGACGCTGATGGTGAGAGCGACGTGGAGTGGGACGACCGAGCACCAGAGAAGGCCCGCGAAGAGCTGCCTGCCACCCTCCGCGATTTCGAGTCGGTTCGTGTTGGTCGCGGGTTCTTCTCAGAAGTCTGCTTCCACCCAGGCTTTGAGGAGGCTCTGACTGGCGCGTTCGGACGTGTGGGCGTCGGTCAGGACTCACAACGGCGGACACTGTACAAGATGGCGCAAATCAAGGGTATGCACGACACCGGCTGTGCCATAGACTATGCTAACATGCTGTTCAGGCTTCTCAGCTGGCAAACCATACGTTTTTGACGGCAAGGACGGTAAGCGCGTCGCGACAGATCAATACGTTATCGCGCAACACGGCTCCGTGAAGAAGGACTACCAGTTCCAATTCATGTCCAACCAACGCTTCACCGAGAACGACCTCGACACCTACCGGCAATCCCTCATAGAGACCAATGCCAAGGTCCCCACACAATCCTTCCTCCAGCGGAAATACGACGACCTCAAGGCGCTCCAAAACCACCACTGGACCGACGCCGACATCAGCGCGCGCATCGCAAAGTCGAAGAAGTACGCCCACCTCCTCAACCGCCCCAACGCCGACGCCCAGCCCAAGATCGCAACCCAATCAGAAACAGCCGCCGCCCGCATCGCCGAACTGAACCGCAAGAACCGCATCCAGGAAGCCGAGCGCGTGCGCAAAGCCCAGTTCGACCAACAGCGCCAGAAGAAGATGGAGCAGAAGAAGGAACTTGCTAGGCGCAAGGCCGAGGAAGAAGCTCGCAAGGCGCAGGAGGAAGAGGCGCTCAAGAAGAGTAATAATCTGGATGTTGATGCCCTGTTCGATGGTGATGGCTCCAGCAGAGCGAGCACCCCGAACCCGCAGCAGCCGCAGAAGAAGAAGACGGAACGGAAAGGTCTGCCCACGTTTAGGAAGCCGAAGATGGATGACGATATCATTGCTAGTATGGATATTGGCATGGACATTGAGATTTGAGCTGCCTGCCAAACGTAGGGTTAGTTCTGGCTTGGGTGCTTGTGATGGGCTTTGGCTTGCCTTCTTTTCCAGCTTGACTGTTCTGTTATAGATGAAGACACCAAAAGCTTGCACGTTTTGGTTCTTAGCATTGCGTGGTGTTTGAGGTTGCTGGCTGCCCTGAGACCCATGGGTGAATGAGTGTCTTGGGTATTCATGGTCTTTCGTGCCAGTATTTGGTATACATTCTCGAATTAGTATTATATACCAAAGACCTTTATTTTCGAGATCAACTTGTACACTTTAAGTCATACCAATAAGACTACATCACATCACATCGTGCCCAAACTCCAATGTAGAAGACCTTGTAGATTCCACAATACTCTCCCTACAACCACATCCCCAATGTCTACGTCCATATCTACGTCTACGTCTCAAAAACCTGTTCCACATCCCCAAAATCGCCGCGCTCCCTACACTCCCAATACCCGTCCTTCCCGCCCTTGAGCCTCCAAACCTCCTCATCGCCCAACGCCGCCGCCTCTACAGGCCCCACCTTGGTAAACCACCTAGGCTGCCACTCCTGGCCATGTTCCTCGAGCACACGCCTGCGACTCCGCTGACGCTCTTCCAACTTCGCCTTTAGCGCCTCAGCTTTATCCACATCACCGTCTTCCAAGGCGCGCTGATCAGGTCGCAAACGGGAATCAGTGGGCGCCATGCGGTCTTGCTCGATGGACGTGACTTGGTTGAGTGCAGCAGCGAAAGTGGTAAGACCGTAGTGTTTCTCTGCCTTATCGACTAGATCACCTGTTTTCCAGATTGTTTTACCAGTGGGTTGGCCCGAGGACGTGAGTTGGAGGTCTGATGTCCATTTCCCTACTAGACCCATGGGCAGAACGGCACCTGAAGCGTCGAAGACCTGGACTGAGACCTCTTCTGAGCGGCCGGCGAACATGCCGCCGGCTTTGAATGTGCAAACGGCTTTTGCGCCGGTGGTTTCAGAGATGATGGTCATGGTGCCAGAGGGTTCGAGGTACTTTTCACCCGCGATGACATTGCGCAAGTAGGATGTGGCGAGTGTCCAAGAGTAGTGTTCGCCTGAGGCGTGGAGGAAGATGCGGACGCGGCCTTCGGTGTTGATTTCGGCGCTCTTGCCCCAGAACTTTTGCATGGGCGTGGGGGATTGCACAAAGGTCCATTCGTTGGCTTCGGCTTGGCAAGCCATGCGGACGGGGCGGTGGACGACCTTCTCGGCGAAGAAGCGGAAGCCTTTGTCTTCGCGGACGAGTTCGTACGTTTCGCCTAGCATGGGGTTGAAGGGCTTGCGGATGGCGCGGTCTTTGACGCGGGCGTTGCTGAAGGCGGAGATGGCGAAGGCGGCCATGTAGGCGAGACGCTCGCCGTTGTCTGGAGTTGCGGTTACTGCGGCGTCGAGCAGCTCGCTGTATTCCAGTTGCTCTGCCAGTCGTTGTAGCGCGGATGTGGGCTCGTTCGCTGAGACCGGCATGGCAATGGTTGACAAGTCTTTGCCGACATTCTTTCTGAAGAACGCGATGAGGCTTGGAGGTTGAACCTTCGGGGCTGGAACCGTTCCCCGACGTTTCACAGGGTCAAGCGGCAGAGGTGTGAGCGACTTGGGTCGTGTAGGGAAGAGCGCTGGAGTAGTTTCCCGTGACATGCGAGGTCGATCCAGCATTCCTACACTGCCATTCTCTGAGGAAGACTCCGACTCGCCATCTGAATCGGCATCTGGTGACTGCTCACGTTCGCGGCTATCCTCTTGGCTGTCACGTCGGATAGTCAGAAGCTGGGACTTGCTCGCGTCGCCATCTGGAGCATCGAAGAACTCATCTACAGACTCGGCCACTGAGTCAAAGCTGTGACGTGATCCTACAGCAGAAAGAGGTGCAGCCGGGGGCATCCGTCTTTGTTTGCTCTCGCTAATCAGATCAGCAAAGTCCCTGACAACAGAGTCTAGGTCTCGAAGTAGAGCCATGCAGTTGTCGTGAACGCTCTCCTCATGTGGAATGCTTGCGGAACTCATCATGGTGCTCGCGCGTCCATTGCGTTTGGGTACGGCAAGAGTGCCATTACCTGCCGCATTGGAGGCACCAGGAGGGCCGGCACCAGGCGACGCAACTCCTACTTGCGCTGACACACTCCTCTTGAAAATGCCTCCGGAAGGACTCTGAGTGCCGGAACTGCTCGGCTTGCGCTTCCAGAATGCCATCTTCTCAGGGGCCTTTTGTTCTGGGAAGTAGTCACCCGCCTCGTCGTTGGACGGTGTTGGGGAGAGACTATCGCCCATGTTTCTGACGCTCATCGCAGACGATGCGTTGTACTTTGGATCGGTATCCTGAGCTAACCTCCGTACTGCATCCCGTGTACCTGAGACTCTGCCAACCAGGGCCTCGAGTCTTGCCCATTCGTTCTCTTCGGCTGAATTCAGAACGTGTGGGAGGCTCTGGTATGGGCTGTCCTGGATTTGCAGAGTTGGTGAAGCAACCGCCCCTCTATCCGAAGCGGTTCTTGAGGCGCGATCGAGCGCGTTCTTCCACATCTGAAAGTCCTTCTCATTGTTTGCTCGCAGCTGCCAGATCTCGGCGCCAGAATCGACGGATATCTCGCGTGTCTCCTCGTTCGCGCCCACAGCCGCTAGTGACAAAGGTATGGCTCCTCGCAGTGCAGATGAATGGTCGTTCCGGTAGTAGGAGAGCGTTGAGGACGTGAAGTCCAAGGAGAAGAATCTCCTGGCATAGCCCTGGTTCCTCTTTCTCCTCTTCTTCTGCAGCACTCCTGTGAGGAACGAGGAGCCGGAAAGACTCCCCTGTTTCTGCCCGTATTGTGATTTCGGTCGCTCGGCGTAGGCTTGCGGTAGGGATTCTGAGGATTCGATGGGGCCCATAGAGGGGCTTGATTTGGGGAGGCTCGTGGTGCTCGCGCCCGCCATGGCCTGCGCGTAGTGCATGTGATGACCAGACTTAGGCGCCGCGTTGGTCGGGTATGTCATGAGGACGAAGGTGGCAGTTTTTGACACGGTCTTGGAGAAGGTGTTGTCAAAGACCAGTCCATACATGCCACCCTCGCCTGGTGGCACGTCGTATGTGCCCATGGATACCAGATCCGCCTCGCATTTCCCATGCCAATGCACTTGCCGCAGCCCAATAGCCGCCAGCTTATCTAAAACGACTGTTCTGTCATTCCGCGACGTCGAAGCTCCGCGTCCGCGTGTTGTAGGTGGTTCGAGGGTAGGCGTGCCGGGCCCGGATTCGACGAGGGCAGAGGTGGGCAGCTGGGGAGTTGCGCCGGTAGCTGTGCCGGGGTGCTTGAAGATGCCGAAGTTGAGCGACTTCTTGTGGGGTTGGACGCTCCAGGAGATGGTGTGGCCTGACGAGACATTGACCCATCTTACAAGGTACGACTGCCTTCAGTCAGCGAGGAAGCGCGACGTGGATGCTGTACATACCTTGCTGTGCACCTCGATGTTCTCCATTCCCGCCATGGCTGGATCCTGCTACTACGACTCTCTTTGTTATGTGTCAAGGTGGTCGTGGTGGTGAATCTTGGTACAAATACGCGGGGTGCAGGCGTGTAGCGCAAGCGTGTATAAATGTCTGGCGGTGGAGCGAATGCAGGGATCGACGGTGACGACGGTGACGATGTTTCCTAGCAGCCGGGCATTTCGGAAGTCGGTTTGCTAAGGGTCGGGCGGGTGTTCGGTGCCTTGTCAGCTTTCACGGGCGCGCTGGTGACGATGTTGTCGACTCGGAATGCGGATTGCTGCGAAGCCGAACAGTAGAGCGCCGATCTGGGGGTAATTTGACCCTTTTCTGGCTCCAGACTATTCAAGAGAACTAATGGGAACTACCACGTTGCTTCTTTGTAACAGCTGTACGAAAAAATGCAGCGCAACGGGCAGAAGACGTTCCAATGCGTGGATGACATGTGTCGACGCGGGCGGTCTACGCGGGCGGCTGGTAGCCAGGGTCTTCAGCCTTACTACGCCATCTTTTCCTCAGCCACGCCTTTTCCACCCAGAGCTACTCGACTGACCGGCTTTCTAGCCACACAGACTGCGATAATTACCCGTCTTTCTTCCATCCTGTTTTGCATGCGACGCAGCATGGCAAAGCTGGCCTTCGTTGCGCGCACGCCCTCTGACGCATTTCTCATGTGCATCCTTCTTCGGCCGATGGATGTTCTCCTGCTTTCCGACTCCCGCATCATCCCGTTCCATCCGACTGATATCATACCTGACTACGGCCGAACGCTTTCTGCCTTCTAGATCTCGTGACAGAGGTCCGCTGGCTGCCGGTACGAAGTACGCCGGCCGCATCGCTATACGTGTATACGAGCGCTGATTGAGTGCCTGCGACGCGCCCCGCCTTCACAGCCGGCCCTCAGGTCCAGTTCTCTCGCAAATGCAACTACACCGCCAGGCGCTTTTTGATACCCTTTCTTCACTTGGTCTTTGCTTCATACTCAAAAACGTTGACGTACTGAACGGCAGGACTGCACCCGCTCCCTTCACGCAGACAGGACCTTGGAGACGCACACCACAACGCGTTTGCATACCCCAAGAGGACACATCAATTCGCATACTCTCTCATCTGAGCTTCAACATTCAGGAGTCATGAAGACTGCGCCATGGCATTGTTGCCTGTATCTCACAACGTCTGCCGCACTGACTCTGCACCAGAAGTTTCTACCAGCCACCCTGTGTCAAGTCAAGCACAGGTACAAACAACGCACGTGTTTCAAATCTATTCATATCAGTAATCTGGAGTATAACTTCAATATTGCGTGTCGACGATGATGCTCACCGACCCACTATACCCGTTACAACACGGAGCGTCACCCTCTTCGGACCTCGTTCCGGGCAAGCATTCTACGCGCACTACTCACGCGCAAGCCGTTAGTGCATCACAAACGTCCTTCCAAAATTATTCCGCGAGCGACTCAGTGTAGTATGCGCTCTAGTTGCAATATGTGGGGTGTTCGCATACGTCAAGTAATCTCGAGCAATTTACCTCGTTCGCACCTGTAGATCGCCTGGTGACCCGGATTAGTTGGTACTGGCATCAATCTGTCCTTCTTATACTTACCGTGCCGTTCTCTCTTCAATGCCTATTCACTCGCTACCTTCATTCTGTCTGAACCGCAGATAACGGACAACATAATGGTCAAGTCAATTACCCTCGCGCTATCTCTAGCAACTACCACCCTCGCAGCTCCATACAAAAACAGCTCATCATGGTCCGGCTGGGCCAGCGTAAAACAACTCTTCGTCTTCGGTGATTCTTACACACAAACCGGCTTCGACGTAAACGGGACTCAACCCAGCGCCTCAAACCCATTCGGCAACCCGGCGTACCCCGGCTACACGTCCTCCAACGGACCCAACTGGGTCGGCTTCCTCTCTACAACCTACAATGCCAGCGACCTCCTCACATACAATATGGCCTACGGTGGTGCCACTGTTGACTCCGACCTCGTGACACCGTACGCCCCCACAGTCATCAGCATGAAGAACCAGGTTCGCACCGAGTTCCTGCCCACATACGGCGCACACCCAGATACCGCACCCTGGACGTCATCCTCCTCTCTCTTCGCCTTCTTCATCGGCATCAACGATGTTGGAAACAGCTGGTGGCTCAACAACGCGACGCTCTACGATACCATCTTCTCCGTATACGCCGACCTCCTCAACGACGTGTACGAAACTGGGGCGCGCAACTTCTTGTTCCTGAGCGTGCCGCCTGTCAATCTTGCGCCGTTGACGCTGAACCAGGATGATGGGGGGTATGCGGTGGAGAACGAGGGGAAGGTCATCCTAGATTGGAATAAGAGGCTGGGGGAGATGGTTGATGCGTTTCAGGCGAATCACGCAGGGACGAAGGTGTTTGTACATGATACGTGGGGGTTGTTCAGCAAGGTCATTGAGGATCCCGCGAGTTATGAGCAAACGGCTGGATTGAAGAATGTCACGGGCTACTGTGCGGCGTATATGAAGTAAGTACTGCTTGGATATGACAGAGAAAGTTGCTAACAGATTGAAAGTGGAACGCCAGATTGGTACACTAAGGATGCTTCGTGCGAGTACCCGGTTAACGAGTACTTGTGGCTTAACGAGCTACATCCTACCTTCCCTATCCACAACGCCACAGCGAATTCGATTGCGCAGTTGTTGAGCAAAGAGTAGAGTACGCACAGAAGGACAGTCAGATGATAGGCTAACTTGAAGTATCATTGTATATACGTAAGCGCCACAGCACCAATGGAAAAGATGTGAAGAAGGATGATCGATTGAGAAACTCCGTGAAACTACTATTACCAACTAGCTAACTGACACAAAGAAAGAAAAGTGTGAACTTTTGTAAAACACGATCAAAACCTGTTGATCGAAACAAGCAAAACCTCTTCCATCTCCAACTCAATGACTCAAGGAAATGTGTGAGCAACGATCAAAACACGCTAATCAAACTATTCCAATCCAAATCCCTTAGTAATCAATGTGAGTCTTCAACGGAGCAACAACACCATTACCAACCATAGCACCATGCTGTCCCTGACCATGTCCATGGCCAACAGAGACCAGCTCCTCACTGCCAAGGCTCCAGTCGGCAATACCGCGGAAGCCACCCTCCTGGCTCTCCGCCTTGCCAGCACCAAAGGTCTTCGCATCCCACTTCTCGGTGCCCTCAACACCCTTCCACTTGGCCTCTGCGCCGAAAAGACGGAAGAGCTGAGCATTGAGGTGCTCGTACTCGTTGTAGCTCTTGGGCCATCCGCCGTAGCGCTGGTACGCCAGCTTGAGGAGGTGCAAGTGCTTGAGCGCAGTGGCGGACTTGTCGAGTGTGTTTGAGTCGACGGCCGCGGGACGGGGGCTGTTAGGTGAGTTCTGGACGTTGACGCCTTCGCGAGCGAGGAGCTCGGCGGTGGTGTCGTCTTCGTCGTCGGAGTCGTTGGAGGCGGAGGTTTGGTCGTTGACGAGGACGCGGAGGATGTCTTCGTGCACGCTGATGGCTTTCTTGAAGTAGTCGGCTGCGAGGCTGGCGGTCTTCTCGCCCTTGGCGGCTTGGGCCTGGTAGGCGTGGCCGGTGGAGGTGTAGAGCTGCGCGAGGAGCTCGTACGTCTCGATGGTGACGGGGGCGCGGGGACCGTGGGCACGGCGCATGTTGTAGGCGATGTCTTCGGCGAGGCGGATGGCCTTGACTTGGTGGTTGGCCAGGTAGCGGGCGCAGATGAGACGGCGACCGAGGTTGAGCAGGACCTCGGAGGGCCATGAGCGCTGGGCGTCGCGGGTTTGCCAGAGAGTGGTGAGGAGCCACTCGAGGGTCTCGTAGTCTTCCTGTTCGCCGAGAAGAGCGGACAGGTGGGACAGCTCGTAGAGCTGGACTTGAGCGAAGTTGATCTTGAGGTTCTTGCAAATCTCGAAGATCTGCTTGACGATGCGGTTGGAAAGGTCCAGCATCTTCTTGCGGAGAGTGGCGTCGGGGCACTTCTCACCATCCCGGCCGACGAGCAGGGAGGCGAGCTTGAAGCCCATGCTGATAGCACGAGGACCGTTGTAACCGTCGTTCTTGCGGGCGAAGAGGAAGCCAAGGTTGGCAATGTCGTAAGCCTCGTGGAACTTCTTCGCCTTGGTGAGCTTGGCGACGCTGTCATTGCTGGAGAGAATGACGGCGCGGTTGAAGTTCTTGTTGCGTCCGTGGCCGAGATAGTCAAGGATGCCAATGATGAAGATGCGTGGCGACTCCTTGCTGAAGTCCTTCAGGTCCTGGGCGTCGCGCTTGACGAACAGACCAACGGCTTGCTCCTCGACAACGGTGATCATGTCTTGCTGATCGTTGCGGCGCAAGAAGTAGCGGAGAGGAGCGGCAGCGAGCAATATGTTGGTAAGGCTCTCGTTGTTGTCCAGAGTCGAGTGGAACTGCACCCAGTAGATGTACTCCATGGTCAGATCAGCGTAGATCTCCGAGAAGCCAATGCTGAGATCCCTGCGCAGGTTGTACTGGAGAGATGCCAGGAAGGCAATCGCAGTGCGGCTGCTCTTAGTCAAGTCGAATGACCACTTGGAAGCGTTGCGGGCATCCTTGGCACAGATCTGGCGGTGAAGCTCTTGAACCATGGCGTGAGCAGTGCTGGTCTGCTCGATGGCCTGGAAGGTCGCGGCAATGGACTTGGCCGACTCAATCTGCTTCTGCGAGGAAGTCTCCTTGGACACAATCTCGGAAACAGCCTTGGAGATCTGCTTGACCGCGACGTCCGACTTCTGCTGGCGCGAGTACAAAGACGCAAGCTCCCTCAAGCTAGTGAGCGAGGACTCGTGGCTGTAGCCGTTTTCGCGGGTAGATTGCTGGAACTGCGACTCAGACATGCTCAGAGCACGCTGGACAGTCTCGGCCTTCATGTTGCTAGACAGCGAAGAGTGCATCTGCTTGACGTAGAGGGAAGAAAGCGCTTGGTTGATCTCAGTGGTGCTGGTGGTCGTCGTGACCTGCTTGCCCGACTGTTGGACCGCCTCGTAGAGAGAGATAGCCTCAGACATGTGCGCCTCGCTGCTCTGAGCAACCTGAGCAAGTGCGAGAGTTGCGCTGATAGCGGTGGTCGACTCAGCACCGAAGACAGCAATAGCAGTCTCGCGGTACTCCTTAGTAACCTTGTAGAGCTCAGACCAGTTGGCCTTGGTCTCCTCCAGGCACTGGTAGTACCGCTCGTACAGAGTCTCGACAAACTTGACATCGGTGAAGACCTTGTGCTGCTTGGTCTGACGGACGAAAGTGTTCCACAGGACTCCGTAGAAGGTAACTGCCTCTGCGTACCTACGGTCTTCCCAGTAGGTGACAGTGACTACCAGCATAGCGTCAAGTGCGTCCTTGTGGCAGACATCAGAGTCCTTGTTGAGAGCAGTGATGATCTGCAGGTAGTAGTCGAGCCAGTAGCCGTGGTTGCGCGGGTGGCTGCGGCATCTCTGGGCCAAGATGTACAAGGTCTGGATGGTGAGCTCGTGGGTGTGACCAAGACGTGCGCGGTACACAACCAAGATCTCCTGGTACGTGCTGATAGCCTTGTCGGCGTAGCCGTGCTTGTCATAGAAGTTGATCAACAGGTTCTTTGATCTCTCGAAGGTGGCCTTGTCGACCTTCTCGGTGACCAAGACCGCGCGGAAGAAGCGGTTGTACACATCATCAACCTTGTCAAGCTGGCGGGTCTGCAAGTAGCACTCGGCGAGGCGTTCGACAAGCTCGATAGACTCTTGAGTGAACACAGTCGCCATTGTGACGTCGTGGATGGAGTTGGCAAGGAATGAAGACCAAGTGCGCTGCAGAGTCGCGTGAATGACGTTGATGGCAGCGGTGTAGTTCTTCTTTGCCATGTGTTGAGTGACAAGCTGCCTGGCTAGCGACATGGTGCTTGCCTCAATAATCTTGGAGCTTGCGATGGTCGAGAAGAACACATCTTGGTAGACAGATTCCGATACAGTCGTCGTAGTGGTAGTTCCAGTGCTGTTCAGGCTGTGCTGGACGAGCTCCTTCGAAGTCTCAGACAGTTGCTGGCTGACCTCGCGAGACTCACTGCTCTCCTGAGAGCTCATGTTCTTGTGGTAAGAATGGGCGAACTTGAAGATCGAGAGAGCTTGCGAGTGGGCGTTCATGCTTCGCATCTCCTTGCCGACAGTCAAGAGGCGCGAGACGATGCTGTTTGCGAAAGATAACTGGTGCGACTCGTACTGTTGCCAGACTGAAGACAAAATGGCGGTAGACTCGCTGGTACGCTTCTGGTTCTTCAAGAACTGGGCATAAGAGGTGGCGATCTCAATGTTCTTCTCATGCCATTCCACAGATTGGACGGTGCGGCACTTGGAGGAGACTTCCATCCAAAGCTCGACATACATCCTTTCAGCCTCCGCGAACTTCTTCATAGAGAGAAGCTTCTGGATCTGGATCAACTGAGCGTTGATAGTGGAGATAGTGAGGGCTTCAGTGGCCTCCTCTTCCTCGTGGTCATAATCCAAAGTGAAGTCGTCGTAGATCTCGATCTCGCGATCGCCGGTATCCTTTCCGAGAGTGACCTTGAGGTGGTCGTTGATGTCATGGGCCTGGTGCGAATCCCTGCCGTAAAGCTGGATGGTTGCATCCTGGATGAGACGGTAGATCTCGATAGACTTATCCTCTTCGTTGATATGGGCGTAGAGCTGGGCGAGAAGCTTGCGAGTCTCAATGACTAGCTCAGAGGTACTTCCGTACTGGCGCTCATAAGTCGTGATCAGAACCTTGAGGATCTCTTCACGATGGGTCATGATCTCAGTCCTCGTGGTTGTAGTCTGGGTCTCAGTGATCTTCAAGAACTGACTAGCACACTCTAGAGTCAACGGATGCATGTCAGACAAGACCTTCCGGCTGACGAAGGTGCACAAGTAGAGGTACTTGGTCGCTTCCGGGATGTTGGAGATGAGCAGATAGCTCGTCGCGATGGACAGGTACGTCTGGAGAAGACCAGGGTGGTTTTCTGGGAGGGTGCTCTTGCGGAGAACGACCACAAGCTTTTGCAGATCCAAAGCCTCGGGGATGGGGAGTTGAGTGTCCCAGCAGTAAGACTCCAGGATGGGGAACATGGTGCTTTGGGGGAATACCTTCTGAAGCTCGGCAGTAGGCTTGAACTCGCCAGTAGACTTGGGAGCCAGTGGAGACTGCTGAAGATGCAGAACCCAGTAGCGTACCGCGTACTCGAGGAAAGGATGCCTCCTGAACAGCCTGTCGGGTGTGGTAGGATCGAACGTGTCAAAAGTAGGTTCAGTGTTGTGGTCCTTCAGGGTGTGCTTGGTGTAAGCAAGAACCCTGAGAAGCATGTCGGTCTCACTGTCCTTCAGAGGAATGGGGATCTTTCCGTTGGCGGAGAAGTCGTGAAGGGTGGAGTGGATGACGGGATGCTTGAAACGAACGATGCGTTGGTGCAGAGTAAACAGCGGCTCAAGAGTCCTGAAGATCTCGTTCGTGTTGACGCCCTTGTCGGTTACGGTGCTGCGCTGCACGTCGACTGAGAACAAGGTGTTGATCTCATCGATTGTGAGAGGTCGCTCGGCAGCCAAAACCCATGACAATAAAGTCTTTGCCTCGTTGGTTGGGTTGAGAGCGGTAAAGAGCTTGAGAGTGAGGTCCTGAACGGACGGCTTCGAGGACTCAAAGCTCTCCAGAGTCTTGATCAACGCATCCGGTGATTTCTGGGTGTTCAGTAACTCGCAAGTCAAGGTGACATGGAGGAAAGATCCGTTGGACATAGTGATGATGCGGTCCAATAGCTGCTCTTGGTCGAAAGGACGCTGGCCATGGAAGTGGTGGTTGTGGATCAAAGCACGTAGAGCAACGGCGTGAAGGTCGTCTCGAACATCCTCCTTGACGATCTGATGCTGAACTCCCTTGGCCGAAGTTGGCATCTTCATGGAAGATGACAATGTGATGAGTCTGACTCCATGACCTTGTTGAGTCACCTTAGCTAGCCTCTCAAGCAGATCAGCTGGGCTGAAACCACCCATAGCTTGAACAGAGGCGCTGTTGGAGGCTGCGATCTCATCAAGACCGTCGACAACCATGACCAACTCGTTGCTACCAGATACGGGCTGTTGGAGAGCCTCGCCCAGTGCCTGCCACATGGTCTCTTCGTAGGCCTTGATATCGTCGGTGCCTCTGCATCGGTTGTAGGCATTGAAAAGAGCGTGGTACACACCCATGTTACCAATGCGAAGGTTAAGCAGTTGGTACAGGAGCGACTTTACCACTGCCAAGGATGTAGCAGCAGTCGGGATGTCAGGCGACAGCGAACAGAAGAGTGTGTCGTACTGCTTCTTGTTCATAGGTCGCTGCAATCGCTCGACGATCGATCCCGCCAATGTCGTCTTTCCAGCGCCCGACTGACCGGTAACAAGGAAGACCTTGTTCTCGCTCTGGAAGAACCTGGTCATGTGCTTGTTGAACCAGAGGCAAGTAAACTCGGCTTGGTTGTCTACATATGTCTCATGGTCTCTGGTGATGGCGGCAATGACACGGTCTTGCGAAGCCAACCAGCGGCTCAAGTGCTGAACATCAATAGCCTCACCCTCTTCAAATTCTCCGCCTTCGATCTGAGACTGCCAGATCAACTCGACAACGGTGTTCTGGCGAGTACGGAAAGCATCAATGGTCTCACCGAAGAGCTCAAAGATGTCAAGCGTTGTCCGGCCGGGAGTCATGCCCTTGACGGTCTTGTAGAACTTGATGGCCACATCTACTACGAGGGTGATGAGGTCTGTGTACAACAAGCAGATCTGCTCGCGGATCTCTGAGCTACCTGATGTCAAGAGCTCTGAGCGGTGCAGAACCGACTGGAACGACATGGCAAACTTGTAGAAGACGGAGAAGGCCTTGTCGAGAGCCTCAGAGTTGTGGTGGCTCAACTCGAGAAGGAGCTGGGCATGTCCATATCCGATGGTAGCTGCCGAGCTGCTGTCCTGAGCAAATGGCTTGACAGCTTGCTCAAATTTGTGAAGCTGCTCAGCGAAGTACAGAGCGCGGATCAAAACTTTGTCCCAGCGACTGCCCTTGTGAGGGAGAGTGGTCAGACGTTCAGATCTGATCCATTCCAGGAAGGCAACGTAAGAGACGTTGCCGATGCTCTGGAACACACCGGCGCCCAGCTCGGCCATGCTCTTCTTCCGGAGAGAGGCTGCCGAGTCCTGGACCATGGATGTTTGGTACTGGTTGCCGTTTCCTCGCTTCAAGTTGTTGAACGACGACTTCATCATGCTGAAGTTTCCGCTGGTGGCGCGAGAAGAGGTGAATGATGGCAGACGACCCTTTGTGCGGAAAAGGGCTTGAGGTGACTGTGGTGGAGAGAAAACCGCAGATGAGCCGTTCGCGCCGTTCGTCTGTTGCCTAGACGAGGTGGGTCTGGGGGATTGCATGATGGGCGTTGAAGGTTGTGGAGATTTGATGGTAACCACGGACTCAAATGAGATGTTGGAGCTCACTGAGAAACGGATGGGGGATGGTGAAGTAGGACTGTCTGGCTGCGGAGACAAGTCAAAAATTAGCTCCGTGTTACGGCGAGCTGGTGTGGGTGTTGTAGGAGCAACACGAGATGATGCAGGGGAGACCGAAGGTATTGACTCTGTGAGTGGTAAGGTGTTCCTTATCACTGGACTGGGTCGTACAGTAGGTTCTGGTGATGGTTGGGGATTAATTCCAGGTACTGCCGAAGTGGAGTAGCTGATTTGTGCCGGAGAGGGTCGACCTTTGGTGACTGGTAATGACGGCGGCGAAGATGAATACTTCGTGGACGGAGGAGACGAGGTTACGTCGGTCTCGATAGATGCGATGGAGGCTGAGCGTCTATTAAGATCTTGAGAATCTACGGATGCCTGGGAGGAGCGCTTCTTTTTATGTCTCTCTAGGAAGCTGGATCAGTATGAGGATATGTTGAGGATGAGAGGCCGACTCACTGAAAATCTGTAACATGAGTTGAGAGGAACATGAAAGATATGCCTCCAATGATACTCAGGTCGTCCCTATATATCCCAATGGCTTCAAAAGCTACGATCAGATGCGGCAGAGCTCACAGACCACGAGCGGGGCACATGTACTTTGATAGTATTGATCAACAGCTTGTCGTCATAGTCTGAGCTTGTGAGTATTCCCGATGAGTATCAACAGCTCTACGCGCATGAGCTAGTCCCTCGAACCAGGATGAGCTCTGTGGATGGCTCAAGACAGCCCTAGAGTCGATAATGCAGGTCGGCGATCATGCATCCTAGCCGAGCTTGACACGTCTGGTACGTCGTTTTTGGCATGAGTGAGTGCATTGACGCGCACGCATGGTGCATGAGCTCCACCGTATGGAGTACGTGGGGAGGCTGCGCTTGCTCCGTAGTCGAATGAACCAAGCCAATGCAACTAAGGACCCAGCCGGAGTGGGGAAGCTTGAGCTATGGCGATTTGATCTGGACAAATGCCGCAGCGACTCAACACAATCGCTGCAAGGAGCGGGGCTCAGTCAATCTATGTGAAGGTTATCCAAGACCGGTCAACAGGAGTACCGTTTTGGGAGCTTTGTCATCAGCCTGGTATAGCTGAGAGGCTGCACATCGATGCCATGGCGTCCAGTAAAGTCATCTGGAGTCCTCGTGGTCGAGATTCTCCGTCCCTCAGAACCTGCTTCGATCTGCAGTCTTTCAGAGCCCATGCTAGATTGTCGGAGAAGAAGATTCCAATAGAGTGGTAACCGTACCGCATCCACGACATGCATTCTGCAGGAGTGAGATATCACATGTCTCGCGTTTCATTTTCCATGATTGTTTTTGCATCACCACGCCTTGCCCGTCTCCACTCCCGTCAAACACGTTCTCTTTCCGTAGTTGACGAGGCGGCAAGCACAGGCACCGCCGTTGGGGTGCAATGTCGTTCTCAACAGCGTGGGCAAGCCACGATAGCCTGCAAGCGAGCAGCCTGTTAGCTGCTCCATGAATGGTCGGCGACCACGTCTGCCGTGGCTCTAGATGGAAGTACGAGATACCTCGCTAGTGTTGATCGAGTTTAGGAAGTAGGCGGGGTTGACCGAAGTCCTATAGTGTGGATCTCATGGCCCGCGGCGAGAGCTGAACTGTCGCAATTAGGCCAGGTGGATCTGCGGGCGGAGGAACGGTCCTCCCGCTCTTGGGCCAAGCGGCCCACTCACATCGCTGCTCGCCGACATCTGCAAGCCTCAAGATTGATCTGCTCCTAGCATCATCGATGGGCGGCCCGCTAAGGCAGAGTGCAGAGCTGATGGGAGCAGGGTAGACCCACCACTCACGTCGATCGATTGCGCTGCCGGAAATCGGTGCAGGATGTGTCCGGGATCTGAGTAGAGCCATTCCTCAGCCTCGGAGAGAGGTCGTCGATGCGTCTTTGGCTTTCGGCATTTTCCTTTTAGCCTTCCCCGTCGATTTACGCTTCCACGGCAGGGCTCGCTTATCGAACCGCGACAGCATCGTTGGAATCGCTTCTCGACGACGCTCAAGACACCGGCCAGAGATTCTGATAGATGGAAGAAAGATTAGGAGCGATGGGAGAGAGCTGATTCCGCTGCTCAGATTGGCATCGGGCTCTGCATCGACGTGTCCTTCGGAATGTGCCCAGGTGTGCTTTTTGCTTGTATCCACGCTACGTCATGCGCCAGCCCGCGCCCTAGCCGCAGATCCTGGCCTCCACTCACCTCCACTTCCAAGGCTGTCTGCATCTCCAACTCTAGTTACTTTAGACGATGGCGCGTCCTACCAGCGTCCTTTTTGGCACTTTCTCACCAGTCGTATTCCTTATTGGGAGCCACGAAATTACGATTCGGCTCGAACGCCGGGTCATCGGGCTTCCCGGCAACAGCTTCCCCCAGCACGGTACGGAAACCGTGCACGGCTAATCGTCGTCATGTTTTGAAAGCCGGAACATTTTCCCAGCGAATGCTTTTGGTTGATTCGTCCGTGGGATCTGCAGTTTTATGTGTCCTGTAAGGCAATTGGGTTCGGAGAGCTCAGACAGCGTGTAGAGTACCCGTTGACGCCAACATAGCAGTACATGCTTTTAGCAGTAGGCGTGTCGAAAAATCCCAACAGTCACGCAATCTTAATGAAAGAGCGTCTCCACAAGCCGTGATGGGCAGCTGGCGTCATTGCCGGTCGTTCTTCAGTCACCAACAGGAGAAGATTCCATGTAAAGTGGAGGCAGTGAGCATTACCACCCAGCATGGCGCTACACTAAGCGACACTGCAGCTACCCAGATATCGGCGATGTCTTGGACTCGATACTAGCTCGCCAATATGATACATCTGGAGACTGCGACCGACAGGACCCTCGTCCGAAACGGTACGAAGGCGCAGCCATACCCCCAATCGGACGGAAGTTAGAAGAAGCATCCAAGCGTGGGAGACTGTGGTAACGTAGCATTGCACAAGCTACCACGCTGATCTGCACCACCCTCACAAGTGTCAAGTGTGCTCACGACGGCAAACACGCTACTTCTCGGCTACCGTGAACGGTCGAGCGACAAAAGTCTCCGGTGAGGCTTCGCCGGATCACAATACTCAAGATAGTCTATTGTAACCCCCACCGGGTAATCATCAACAGCACTACGTCTGTATGACGGCATAATTGCTCCGCGAGTCGTTCGCGAGAAAGGCAATACATGGAGTGTTTGAAGCAGACATGCATGCCACGCGAACGTGACGAGCACAGTCAGTGCGAGGCGCTGGGAGCCGTGATTGACATTCTGACATGCCGGATTCCCGTGGCGCCACGGAACGCTCAGCTGAACGTCGCCTCGCTTGTAGTGATCTACTTCAAGTGGATCTTTAGTCTGACTCGAAATGATCGAAGATACAATGCCGCAAATCGCTCCACTTTGATCCTGCATCGCAATTTCAGTTCGAGAAGGATGAAAGCCAATCAGATCGGCTGCGCATGAGAAGCACGGCGAAACCGACACAGTGGGGGTTGCGCAGTGTGGTTAGCAAAGTGTTCCTTGGAGAACTGATCGGCAGTCTGTTTCCGGTGGTTGCGAGTCAAGCAGATGTCTGGTGATATCACAGGTCAGGATACGCGCTCTCCATATTGGACGTCACACATGAGGGAGAATGACAATAGACTTATCGCAATTATCCCTAACTCCAAACTACGACTTCTATGGCCAGTCCGGAGCATGAACAGGCCCTGGTCTGAGTCAAAGATGCATCCTCTTCTTCGATAAGGGAATAATGTTACGCCCTCGATTGCAGGCGCAGAGTTTCTCTTGAGTTCCAAACGCATTACAGCTTCTCCGACCTTGTCGAGATGTCACATTGCGATGAGTATGCGTCTAGCACGATTACTAGACAGTTCCGATGATATACCATCTTTTCGACTTCGATCATAATGTTCAAGTTGTCTCTGGCTTCCATGACTGAACATACCGTTGTGACACTGGAAGCCACTGTCGCATTCCCCAAGATTACGGAAGCCACATTGGAAAGGCACCATTACTCGTTCTTTGTCTCTTGTTACCCGTGTTAGAGAGAGAGACCAAGCATCTATATTGAACCCCGACTTTAGGAAGATTTCAAAACCACAAAGAAATACATGAGTAGCGCACGACTGTCAGCCATTACCAAATCCTACTGTAAATCATCTCACAAGCATCTGTGGTTCCATAGTAATACACGGGAACCGACATGCATATCCTAACGCAGTCACCCGGTTCCACCGTTCCACCGTTCCACGACATGATGCAGGGTGATGTCGGTACTAGTCTTAGTACTCAAAACGCCATGCACAGCTCCAGAACGGGGACTATACTTCACCTGCATAATATGAGCACGATTCTCTCCTACCTGACAGAATTAGCGGTAGGGGTGTATGCTCCTCGCATGCATGGCATACCTAGTCTGCATACACAAACATGGAGATCAGTTCGCGCTGGGATAGACGCAGCAGTAGTGGTAGTACCTAGGCACATTTGGTTTCCAACTACTTCGTGATTGCATGCCGAAATGTGTTATTTCCAGTTCTCACATGTTCCTTGCACATCGCATAGTCGGTCCGCGGCCCTTCCTTGATATCTATATGGCATATACGCTTGCGTGTGGTCGTAGAAGCTAGAAATACTATCACGCGTCGGTTGGAAGTCATAACACTAGTATGTCCGTGTCTGTTCCGGTTGCCTTGTAACAATCTGAGTAGCTTGCCTGCTTTGGTCATGTGCTACTACTGGTGTGCGAAGGGAAAGTAAAATAAGACCTCACCCTCGTACTGCGGTCGACCTCTTACCAGCACATATCAAGAAATTAGAATTATACGGACATAAGATAACTGGCTCACTGCCCACATTGATGTTAACCGGGGTATGCTTGTGAGTTTCAGTAATCTACCTTGAAACTGCATGTCCGAACAATTTTAGAGGTGGCTTCAATTTTCCCAACTGTGTATACCCAGCTACTAAAGTACAATTTCGATGACCAGTTTGAACCAAGACCGGGCCCTAGTCTGTGCCAAAGAAGCACTCTATTCTTCATTCTTCGCGATCATGTCAAGGTTATAGTAATCTCGACACCCATCCACGCAAGATACATGCCTATTCCTCGGACCGGTGTCTTCATTCCATCCACTCCAGCCTCAACCTCGCCTTCGGAAGTCTGGGCATACCGAGCTCTCACTCTCAACTCACCCCGAACCCATAATCACGGAGACTTTCCATCTCCGTTCGCCACCGTAATCATGGAAACGTTCCACTTCCGTCCACTACCGAAAACCTTCGTTGATCATAAAAGCCGAGCGGCGGTAGATACGGTTACCCCGCCCCGCCCATCACGCCCCGCACACGCATCTATTTATCGGTCGCCGACCAACCACGCGTTGTTTATTAACGTGCTAAACGCCGGATGGGTGACTATTGGAAGCGTTCCGATAACGCAGGTGATTACTTGGGCAGATAGGGTGCTTACGTCTGTAGTTCCGAGGTAGTGACCGAGGTCGTGGTTGCCTTTGTAGGAGGGGTGGCGGTTCCCAAGGTTGGTCCGTCGCGACTTCTGTTTATTGCCGCACGTTGTAACGGAGGGCTCTTTCTACTGCTGTTTCGATACTCGTGCTACTTCGTCTTCGTTTGGAGCTCTTCTTTACCTATCAGATCTACCCGACTATATCTAAGAATACAACATGTCTCCACCGTCAGCGATTGAGCCTCAAGCAGGCGACGAGACCAGGGCAAACACGGTGGCACCGAACGAGCCTGGTCTGAACCAGAAAGATGGAAAGATTGAGATGTTGAAGTTTCCCAAGCCGCCAAAGTTTGACGACCCGTACAAGGAGCGGGCGTACCTGAAGGGCCGACTGGCTGCTGCTTTCCGCATCTTTGGAAAGTACGGGTTTGATGAGGGGGTGGCTGGCCATATCACGCTGAGGGTAAGTTGTGTAGCGCATGTTGTGCGCAGTATACTGATTGCTTCAGGATCCTGTGGACCCTACGACCTTCTGGGTCAATCCGTTCGGTGTCGCCTTCAGTCTCATCAAATCCTCGGACCTTATTCTCGTCAATGCAAAGGGCGAGGTCATCGATGGTGGCGAGTGCCGACTGCTGAACACGGCAGCTTACATGATCCATCACGCTGTCCATTCAGCACGTCCCGACGTCGTCGCCGCAGCACACTCGCATTCGATTTACGGTCGCACATTCTGCGCACTAGGTCGCAAACTTGACACCATAACACAAGACTCATGTGCCTTCCACAACGACCACGTCATTTACGAGTCGTTCAACGGTGTGGTACTGGCCGAGGAAGAGGGCAAGAACATTGCAAAGTGTCTAGGCGACAAGAAGGCTGCGTTACTTCAGAACCACGGCCTGCTGACTGTGGGCAAGAGCGTAGAGGAGGCAGTGTTCTGGTTCATTAGCATGGAGAAGTGCTGTCAATCACAGCTGATGGCGGATGCAGCGGCGGTCGGGCGGGGTGGCGAGACGGTGAAGATTACAGAGGAGGACGCGGTTTACACACACAAGACGATTGGAAGCTCGCTGGCTGGGTGGTTCAGTGCGAAACCGCTGTTCGACGTTATACACAAGGAGACGCAGGGAGACTATTTGGAGTAGGCGTGTTTAGTCGAATCAAGAATAGTGTCATCACATGCAAATTGATGGCGTGCTCCAGGGCTGTCAGGGCTCTACCCGGCCCCACCGGCGTCTTAAGTCCGCCGCCGGACCAAGATGACATATGCGAAGGCGAGACAAAGTTTTTGTTGTTTTGACCTACGCGTTCTCTTGTAGCCAACACGTGCGCGAAAGTAGAGAAAGAAGTCGACACCTGCATGCAGCAGTGAAACACCAGGCGGCAGTGTGGCGTCGAGCACAAACAGCCTAACACCAGACCAACCCCTCTCGAGCGCCCGCTCCAGCTGTCAGCGCGAGAGACGATGGTGTCATAGCGTCTGCAGGGTCGCAAAGTTATAGTGAACCCTGGAGCGTCTGCAGCATCACTTGACGCCGCGCAGCTGTCACCTTGTTTTCTTTTCAAGCCTCTACAATCGCTCTCTCCACTGACTTGCTTGTTCGTATTGGAGGCGCATTGCATACACGACCGTCGCACAGCTGCACGCCAGACGCACGCGAAGCATCTCTAGCGGGGCATGGCGAAGGGTCCTGCAGTCGTAGTCGTCGCCAGGTACCGTCTCACCCAGCCTTCACGTCTCCACATTCCGCTTCTGTAGCTAACTTCCACCCAGACACGGCGCCCGACTCGACGCTGCCGACAAGTCATGGCATCTTTCCTCGCCCACGCCGTATGATCCGCCACTCACGTACGGCGGCTGGTCCCAGGCAAAGGCCCTCGGCCAGCGCATAGCCGCTCTCCTGCACGAGCGAGACATCCAACAGGCAGAAGACGCGAAGAATGCGACCACCAACGACCCCGCCCATCTCGACTTTAGCAAGCTGAGCATCTCCAAGGACGGCAAGGCACAAGGGCGGCCCAAGAAGAAGAAGCGCAAGATCATCATACACTCGAGTCCCTTCCTGCGATGCGTCCAGACCAGCACCGCGGTCGCAGCCGGCATCTCGCAATACCACTCGCCTACCACGCCCCAGCTCAATGTCCCGACACCTCCCTCAAAGGACACCAATGGCTCGCTGGGAGTCCCGTCGCCGAAAGCGCCGCGCACCAAGTCGACCTCGTCGCAGCCCCGAACCTTTGAGCCGCTCGCCGACCCCAACCTCGAGATACTGCCGCGACCCCATACAGGCCCTGAGAGGGTGCTCCTGCGCATCGACGCGTTCCTGGGCGAATGGCTGTCTCCCGAATACTACGCCGACATCACGGCCCCGCCAAACTCGACTATGATGGTGGCAGGCGCCAAAGCTGATCTGCTGCGGCGGGGCGACTACATCCAAGAACAGCCGAACCCGAACAGCAGCAAGGGCCACTTCCCAGGAGGTTGGATGGGGAACAAGTCGGGGACTAGCACACCGAATGGTGGTAGAGGAGCTGGCACTGCTATGAGCAGTCTGGCTCAGTTTGCGCCGCTTCGAGAGCGCTCCAGCAGTTACGCCGGCCCACTGGGCCTGGAACGAACACCATCGAAAGAAGCAACTGCACCACTGGCGATGCCAACTCAGACACCCAAGCCGACCGCGATACCCAACCGCGTCTACGAACCGCCGCACCCCTCCTACTCCGTCTCGCCCGCCGACCCGATACCACGAGGCTACGTCGCGCACGCCCAAGAAGCCTGCGTCAAAGTAGACTTCCAATGGGACAGCATGCGTGCACCACAGAACTGGGGCGACGGCGGCGAGTACGGCGACGAATGGAGCACAATGCACAAGCGCTTCAGGAGAGGTCTTGCCGGCATGATGGAGTGGTATAGGGTCCACGGCACAGCGCCTCCAAAGGATCAGTTCCCTGGCTTCATGTTTAAGGAACCGCTGCGCTTGACGCCACCGCCTATGTCGCACACAAAGTCCGACCCCTTCCCCAACTTCAGCGATGATCCTACCGCGGACGAGGAGGAAGAGCTGGTTCTGATTCTGATCACTCATGGAGCAGGATGCAATGCGCTGCTCGGTGCTATGACGAACCAGCCTGTCTTGATGGATATAGGTCTGGCGTCGCTGTCCATGGCAGTCCGGAGAGACGAACCTAGGCAGACATCCGCACCTGCCACAATACACACACGAAGACTTTCCGTAGCAGACCCCGGCATGTCAGATACCTACGATATAAAGCTCTCAGCTTCAGTCGACCATCTGCGGCCTGGCGTCGACCCTTCAAAACCGCCATCTGCACAGACACAAACAAACAGCCCAGCCATCACAGCGAGCCCATCCTTGGAGTATCGACGAAGGTTCACAGGATCATCAACGACTAGCAGTCCACTTGATTCCCCCTTCTCACTCGGCGAGCCGTACAGGAACTGGAACAGCTCACTAGGCGGTGTGCGACGGACGATGAGCTCGGGATCCAACTCGAGGTTTGCGCAGAGTGCGACAAGCGGTGCTGCATCTCCATCAGGCGGATTGTGGTCAGGCGCAAGCACACCCGCCACAGAAGCCGACATGGTCCTCAACTTCTCAAACCAGCATCCACCGCCGCCGAAGTCGACTTCCGCTGCCGCAGCTGCCTCTAAATCTAAGAGCAACTCTATCGCACACTTGGATGGCGCGTCTGATGTGAGCAACCGCTTGACAAAACTCGATTCGAAAGAAGAGCGAGAAGTCAACGATAAACCCACTCCTCTCGTTAGTGCCCAGACCCGCAAACAGAGCGCTCCGAGTACTTCTGCTGGCGGTCTCTGGGGCGCCAAGGTAGCCCCAAAAGCCAACAACGGACTCTGGGGACCGCCAAAGTTGGACGACGTTTACGAGCATAGTCATGGGCCTAAGCGGCGATGGACGGTTACGGAGAGGGAGGAGTAGTTCAGAAAGGAAAGCACTAGGCACTCGGGAGCCTACATCAAGATGGAATCATGCAAAGTACGTGACCTATTGTCAACGTAGGCTCCAGGGTATCCAGGTTTTCCCTCGAATGATGTGGAGTTTTGGCAGGCTAGCCGTATCTTCGGTATTCAGCAATGGGCTGTTGGGGTTATTACTGTGTTTCATTGATTCGTGACTAGCATTTGTAGCGGCGGACTATGGCGTTTGATCAGCGAGGGCTACGGCTATGAATGGAATACCCTACCCAAGTGGGAACAATATCTATGAAACACGTGCATGTTGTTTGCCCATGACTGCCGTGCACTCGATCCAATATCGCGCTACGTTTGCCATGCTTCCAGGCCTGGGTTCCACTTTCAACGAGTGACGCAAGCCCATCTCACGGGATCATCATCAGCTGCATTACCTACATACTGCAGGCACCAGTCCGAAAGCCCATTCGGAACACGTAACTACCGCATCCGAGCTGCATACGCATATCGACACATACATCTACATATCTTCACCTCTGCCCCTCTATACAGCGTTCATAACTCGCCCTCCGCAGTGCACACATTTGCACTCGCGACAACCGCGCTCGCCGCGGCAGACCAGCCCCAGCCGACAATTCTCGACCGTAGCCACCCCACCGTTCGTCTCCACCGCACCACGCTAAACCGATCACTCGCATTTGCGCGGGAACCGCAACGCGAGATCTGATAGGCAGTCGGCGGTCGGGCCGATACAATCAAGGCGGGCGCTTCACGCGCAGGCACAGTTAGCGCATTCGCGGTAAAGAAGGCTGGCTTGCATTGACAGTTGGGGAGTGGGCGAACTATTCACGCTTTATCCGTGAACAAGTCTGCTGCAAGGCGGTTTCCAAGCATGTCTGTCAAGTTAGTATCTTCTCTCCTCTTTCTCTCTCGCTCCGTTTCCCGCTCTGCCTGAACGTCCTGTCCTGGCTTTGTCGTATGTGCTTGTGTTGCCCCTCGCATTCCTACCCCGCGGATTGTAACGAGAAGCTTTGGGCATAGTCGCTTTGGCATAGCAGCATGGGGTTCAAGACACACAAGATGAAGAAGTCGAAGTCTGACCGCAAAACTAGTTGGGTTATGCTCGCTGAGAATGGCGGGTACACTCCTCTGCCTGGCGAACAGACACTATACCAGTCTCCTCCTCGAACCACCCTCTCGTTGCAGACTAGCCACCAACGTAGTCCGAGCGAGTCCTACTCACAACAATGCAAGTCGGGCGTCGTATACCTCACAAACCGACGGGTACGTACATACCATCTCCATCATGTGGAATTCGACTAACGTGACCACCAGATGATCTACCTCCCTGTCGCCCCAACCCCCCAACTCCAATCCTTCGCCGTCCCCATTCTCAACGTAACCGATTCCCGCGTTACAGCCCCCTGGTTCGGCGCCAACAAATGGGAAGCCATCATCCAGCCCGTCCAAGGCGGCGGCATACCACCACAGCACGCCGAGCTCGACCTCGTCATGGAGTTCAAAGAGGGCGGCGCGTTCGACTTTGCGAGCATATTCGAACGGTTAAAGGAGCGGTTACGGCAGGCTGTCGAGGTGGCTCGGGAGAGCGGCGGTGACGTGGAAGATGGAAGCAGAGGCGTTGGAGGCGTGAACATGAACAACGTACATCTGGAAGACCTACCGGCATACGAGGAGAGCAGACAACATGCCCGGGTACCGGATCCGCTTCCCAGTCCGCCGATGGACGGTTCTGCAGCGGGCGTAGGCGGTCCTGTCGTTGCGGCTCCCGTGCCGTCCAGTCCACAAGCATCGAGTCCGCTGTCGAGCCCGCGGACTCAACA
Organism: Alternaria sp. Ai002NY15; assembly: GCA_023758125.1. Taxonomy (NCBI): domain Eukaryota; kingdom Fungi; phylum Ascomycota; class Dothideomycetes; order Pleosporales; family Pleosporaceae; genus Alternaria; species Alternaria sp. Ai002NY15. The sequence goes on along the minus strand of JAFVLO010000007.1, from coordinate 521,972 downwards.
AGAGCGCTTCGAGCCACCGTCGGATCCGCCGCCAGGCTATGAGGAGACCCAGCGTGGAAGCATTGTAGATGAGTTGGAGAGGCAGATGATGAATAATCCTTGGAAGGAAGACGAGGCGAGGCGGTGAAGAGGAACGTTGTCATGAATAGATGGGTGTGTTTAAGCAGGGCGTTCGGGGTCGTCGGCTTCACATGGCCGCATGGATTATTATCATATTATTCTGATACTCCACTTCGTCTGAGTTACTGGAGACTAGATTGTGATTTGTTGAGTATGGCTGCTCTCGCGAATGCCGTGTCTGCATCTCAACACCTACACATCCACTGCTTCGTGTCACAAAGCATCTTCGGCCATCATCTCAAAACCGCACATGAGGAGCAAACTTCCCACACTGACATGTGAAGCACCCCAAATCGCCCGCAAAGTCGACACCTGGAAGCATGTGAAAGCTAGCTTCCCCCGGAACGGATGACGCGCCCCACAGACGCGCTAACCGGAAGCGTAACGTACCTCGGCGATTCGCATGCGAATGACCTAATGCTTGCCGCGACCGAACGGTAGTGCTGCTTCATATACTTCACGTCGGAGCTTGTTCTTCAGCTTTCCCTTTACACAGCTTCTATATCGACGAGAATACTCAATATGGCCAACCAAGCTCCCAACAAAGGTATGTCGGGTGAGAGTAGAAGAAGTGGCGTTGGTGAATGATGGATGAGGTTGCTGACGGTTGTACAGTTCAAGAACGCCTAACGCAGGTCGAGGGCCACCTCATGGGTGGAAGTGGAAGTCCTGGGGCTGCGGGCTCCAAGGGAAAGAAGGGATTGTTGGAGAAGAAGGCTGATGACGTGAGTTACACATCTTGTCTTTGAGCGATGCGACAGTAGTCGAGCCATCAACTTTCGACGCCGTTCAGCTGAAGACGCATTCCTGCCATTGAAACACCATACTAACCACCATCTCCCAGATCGTCATTACCTGCGCCCTCCGCACCGCCTTCACCAAGGGCGGAAAAGGTGGCTTCAAAGACACGCAAGCGTCCGACCTCCTTCACGGCGCCTACAAAGCGCTCCTCCAGCGCTCCGGCATTGACCCCAACCTCGTCGAAGATATCGCTGTCGGCGCCGTCCTTGCTCCAGGAGGCGGCGCAACCGAATTCCGCGCCGCTGCCCTCGCCGCCGGCTTCCCAACAACCACAGCCGTCAAATCGCTGAACCGACAATGCTCCTCCGGCCTGCAAGCCTGTGTCGATATCGCCAACGCCATCAAGAGCGGCATGATCGAAATCGGCATCGGCGCTGGCGCAGAAAGCATGAGCACACAGTACGGTCCCGGTGCCGTCTCTGAGTTCTCCGAACTCCTCGAGTCGCACAAGGAGTCTGCGAACTGCAAAGTCCCCATGGGCGTCCTCTCCGAGCAAATGGCCAAAGCAAAGAACATTCCCCGTTCCGAGCAAGACGCCTTCGCTGCATCGTCCTTCCAGAAAGCCGTCGAGGCCCAGAAGAACGGTCTCTTCGACGAGGAGATCGCGCCCCTACAAGTCAAATGGACAGACCCCAAGACACAGGAAGAACAAACCATCACCATATCCAAGGACGACGGCGTCCGACAAGGCATAACCGCCGAATCGCTTGGTAAAATCCGCCCCGCCTTCTCAAAAGACGGATCCATCCACGCAGGCAACGCCTCCCAAATCTCCGACGGCGCCGCCGCCGTCCTCCTCATGAAACGTAGCACCGCCCAGCGCCTCAACCAACCCATCATCGGAAAGTTCGTGCAAGCCTCCATCGTCGGCGTCCCGCCGCTCATGATGGGCGTGGGCCCCGCTGCTGCTATCCCCGTTGTGCTCGAGAAGACTGGTCTCGATAAGCAGGACGTAGATATCTGGGAGATTAACGAGGCGTTTGCTAGTCAGTGTCTTTACTGTATTAATGAGTTGGGGCTGGATGTTAAGAAGGTTAATCCCAAGGGTGGTGCGATTGCGTTTGGGCATCCGCTTGGTGTGACGGGTGCGAGGCAGGTTAGTACGCTGCTTACGGAGTTGAGGAGGACGGGCAAGAGTGTGGGTGTTACTAGTATGTGTATTGGTACCGGTATGGGTATGGCTGCTGTTTGGGTTGCGGAGTAGGATGGTAAAGTAAGGATTAGGTTGAATGTACGTTGATTACATGATGGTATGATGGGTACAATGTTATGTTCTGTGAATGATATATACAAGATTTGTCGATTGTCCTTCTTCTTCTTCAATGCTCGGCTCGTTTGGGTTGATGTCTGCAGTAAGTGTGTCAGTTCTTGATGCCCCAACTGCGAACACTGCTTTCACTCGGAACGTCACTCCTGCTCTGTCTACATCTCGACACAGGGGAATGGCGCTGTGTCATAGTATCTTCCCTCTCCCTCTTCACGCGCGCGTCTTCGCATCTCGAGCCTTGCGCTCGAATCCCATGCTGCCGCGGATCTGACTCAGCCCTCCCAGGTATGTATTTGGAATATCAACGTGCTTGCTAGCACGCCTCCCCCACCCTTCACCCAGCATCAATAGTATATTCGTACGGCAAATCCCCCTCGTTGGGGTTAGGATGCAGGCGAATCACACTGCCTCCACTTCCCAGCGAACTCTCGCTCGAATTGGGCAACAGAGTACTCGGGCTTCTGCGCGGTCTTTCATGGACTATGACAGAGCCTGTTTCCGACCCCGAATCCGCATGCGAGCGTTGCGAGGGTGTACGCGGTGTACCGTAGAGGGTAGAACTGCGCTGTTGTTGGCGCGACGGAGCGGTGCGGACAGTTTGCGGGGAATGCGTAGTCGAATTACTATCAGCGGATAGTAGGGAGCTGTTGAAAGAGGACAGCGAGGCTTGGCGCTCGAGTTGCGGGGTGCGGTAGGGGAGTTGGGAGTGCGAGGAGATGCTCGTTTCAGAGCTTGATTCTGTGGGCGCAAGACTGCGTGTGTCAGACTCGATGTCTTGGGCGCGTGCTTCTTCGATAACCGCCGGGTCGACTTCTGTCATGCCGTTCAAGATTTCTGCGAAAGTGGCCATGGTGTCGCGGAATTGTGTCTCGGTTAGGCTTGCGGTGGAGAAGCGTGCGTATTCGTATTGCGCGAGGAATGTGGCGCCGAGAGACGGTGGGTTGAGCAGCCCGAATTCTGCGAGGCGGGCGAGGTATTCGCGGAGGCCCATTGCGCGTGGGCGCTGGAGGAGGGTCACAATGCGCGCGTCTGGGAGAGGCGGCGCGTTGTCGGGGTATTGTTGGGCGCTTTCTTCGAGGGCTGGGTCGGGCGGTGCAAGGGAGACGGCTTTCGCTTCGATGAGGTTCGGTAGTTCGCAGATGACGCCCCAGTACTGGAGGTTTGGCAGATCAGGCGACGAAGGTGACGCCCAGCCTGGATGCGAGACGTTGCCCCAAGGCGGCGAGTTCGCAGACACGGGTATGATTGTCGCATCCGGCGCATGGTGATGGTGATGATGGCCTTTCTTCTTGTTCGCCTTGTGCTTCTCCCTTCTGCTCTCCGCGGTGTTTGGTCGCGACTCCTCGCCCTTCTCTTCATCCACTTCGACTTCGCCGCGAACGTCCCTCGGCCTGCTGTCCCACGCAATGACCGCACTCCTCTTGAAATGTTTCACAATCATCCATCGCACACCCTTGCCCACCTCTCCTTCCTCGATCGGCACATAGCTCTTGGGTATCGCAGCAAGCACAGTCCTATTCGTGTAGATGCGCGTCGAGTAGATCAACAGGACAATCAGACAGGTCAACAGGTAGACGCCTCCGATGACAAACAGCTTCTGGAGCTCTTTAGATTTGATCGATTGGTATATTGTGTCGGCGGGCGTAACGGCGAGGAGCAGGAGCAGGATTATAAGAAGGGTGGTGTACGTGGTCGAGTACCAGATGCGGAAGAGAGGAATGCGCATGGCGGCGGCGGTCGTAAGGGCTACGCGTAAGGAATGTAGGCATCGGTCTGAGGATATTACAAATTAGAGCTAGAGAAGTGAAGTGTGGCTACATGGCCTGACTGCGCTGAGGATGCAGCTATGCGCTCATGGTGGTTGCTGGTGAAAGGAGGGAAGGCGCGCCATGCTACTGACGCAAACGGCATGCATGACGCACGGCCCACGTGTTTGCATCTCGTTTCCCACACAATCAGCGACTACCCTCTAAATTCCAAGGGGCTTTTCTTGAAAATGAATCCACTGACTTACAGCAGTACGCATGACCTGTATCTTTTACTCTGTCACTTTCCTCGTTTCTCTTTGCCCCTCTACATCCATACACCAGCCAGCGCAGAAACGCCGTTCCTCCATCGATACCTTCGACCGTGACGTAGCATAGACGCTCGGAGAATTACCACACCACCCCTTTCAAGGAATTAATTGAATACCGACTCCTCGACAAAGTATGACTCCCGAAACAGACCTCCTGAAGCAACATTGCCTTCGAATTTTATACACATATGTTCTAATACTAATGCAAACTTCAGCGCGCATGTTCAGTTTCTTCCTTGTATGAGCCTCCTTGTACAAACGTTTCGAAACATCAAAGACTAGGATCCCATATCTGACCAAGCGGTCTATGCTCACTAGCTGAGACACGCAACAACTCAAGCCGCCTCTAACGCCTGAACGCAACAGACTTCATGGTGGAACGCGGGATGTCTCAGGAGCTTGGTACTTCCCTGACGCTTTATTCGCCAAGGTTATCAGGTTTGTACCAAGTTTCTAAACCACATCTTCATCCTGCTGCCCAAAATGTGGTTCAACTCTTCCAGGTACTGTATAGCGCTAACCTTCCCTTATCGATCACGGCCATGCACGTTCGCAAGGGCTTCTGATGGATAAGCGTACGGCCCCAAACCGGCGTGCATTGGTCTGCACAGTGTTTCTTATGTCCTTTTTCGTTTGTCTCCTGATTCTTCACGAGTTCAGCGTCACATCTTGATTTCTTCATTCTTCATATTCTCAGTCATATCCTACTTCATCGCATCGTCTTGATTAGTAACTACGTTGAACGGTAGGTCTACTGGAACCTAATGGTAGAAAGCATCATATGGATAACTTCATGAAGCTGTGGGATTCGAATCAAGACTACCTATGAACACACCACAACACGGTTTCGGACTGCGGTAGTCGCCGGGCTACCGTGTAGTCAATCTTCGACCAAACCTGGACCGCTCGTAAACGCCACACAGAGCTAAATTGATACCCTTCCACAAGACCTTCGAGCTACGCGGCATGCCGTTTGCCTATTTCGACAAACCCGATCGAAGGCCTCACGCGCTGAGACGTGATGGAGCCCCGCACAACAAGTAGGAAAAGGCAGGAAAGGAATTCACTCCATTGGATTTCACTCCCTAAGCACTGGCTTTCATAGGATTGTCCGAGCTCTGGGGCGATCGAAGAGCTTAGCTCCGCAACCAAGGTCCCCGATCTCTTCCCATTTCGCTCAACCCGGCCCCGAGCTACACCTTCACCGTGAACACCAGGTTCAGCCCCGCATACGTTCACCTTTTCGCTTTCCAGCAAACACTTCGACCACTAAAGCGCTACATCGACCCACGTTCAGACGCCGCAGCAGGCTACCGACGTCGTAGTCAGGTACCTGCTCTTCTACCCCAAAACTTCGCACAGCGCCTCCACTCTTGTGCGTTCGATCACCCATACCGCTAAGGCGAACCCAGTTAGGAGGAAACACAGCGCATATCCACATCATCGCACACTCTCGCGCGCGCTCGCTCTGGCCACCGCCTGCATTAGTGACAATGGTCGCGCATGCCGTACAACAGAAGGCTACATATGGACGTCGCTGGGTTCGCCTACTACTCCCATCACAACCAGCACTTCAAGACGATAGTCCGCAACTCTTCTAGCCATGAGAACATGGAGCAAGATGACTTGTTCAAAGTAGGAGTATGGCCCAAGCATAGTATCGCTGGTGCAAATAGGTATCCAGCAGCGACGGTCATACTTCTCAGGTGGGCAGTCAATGGTCACATGCAGTCACATCACATCACGAGGGTGGAGAAGACTATTATGATCATGATAACATTACTGCCTAACCTGTTTCAAGGCCAAGGGTCATGTACACATACACAATGGATGCTTTGGAGCACTTCCATCGATGAGAGCTCTGGTGTCATATCGTCAACCTTCTCGAGCTCCCGGTGCGAGCTTTTACGGTCGCACTGTCCGAACGTCCTCGCGTTCCTTCCTCCGCCCGTTGTAGCAATCTTTGGGACCATCCCCTCACGCCGCCCGACGACGTGTTCGTACCCGTAAATGGAAAGAGAAGAGAGTAAAAAGCCTTCGTGACCCGGATTAAGAGAGGTTGAAGGCACCCCGCGTGCAGATGTCTAATCGTGTCGAGGGTAATTTGGAGTTTTGAAAAGGCATGAAAAGGAAATGCCGCCCACCGTAACACCATGCAATGCCGCAAAAAAATGACAAGTTAGAAGGAAAGGTCCAAGTCGTAGCCATGTCACCAATTAAGGTGTGTGGTCAAGGCTCTTTGAGGCCGGATCCTGGGAAGAAAGAGTGCTCATGACTTGCGGAAGTCCGACAAGACAGGGTAGATGAGCTCGAAAGCCTGGTAGATCTCCTCACGGACCTTGGCACCGGTGAGAACGATCTTGCCAGATACGAAGATCAAGAGGACAATTCTCGGCTTCATCATACGGTAGATAAGACCAGGGAAGAGCTCAGGTTCGTAAGAAGAGAAAGTGTGATGGCGAGATGCAAGACCCTCAAGACGAATGGGGAAGCGAATGTCGCAGGAGCCGACGATGTTCTGAATCTTGAAGTCCTATGGGAACGTTAGCATTGAATCATACGTACTTAGTCCGATGCAACGTACGGTGAACTTAGCGCTGAACCCGAGCTTCTGGATAATCCGCGCGTATTTGCGGGAAGCGAGGCGGCTGTCGTCTTCAGACTTGGCACCAGTTACAACCATCTTTCCACTCGCAAAGACCAAGGCCGTCGTCTTCGGCTCGCGAATACGCATGATCACGGCAGCGAAACGCTTGGGGTTGTATTCGGCATTACGGGCGTGAAGAGCGATGGTCTTGAGGTCGAGGCGAGCGGACAGGTTGACAGTAGCGACAATGTTCTGGAGAGTAGGCACGATACCAGAGGGCACTTGTCCATTCTGAGTATCGGGAGTAGCCGCTGGGGTCGCAACACCGTTCGCATTGTCGGCAACCTGCTGAGTGTTCTGCTCGGCGGTTGGCGCACTCAGGTCGAGGTTCGCGCCCTGGGGGTACGAGAGAGATCCAGGAGCGACGAACTGAGAGCGAACGTTAGAACAATTTGACAAATGGGAGACATCACAAGAGCTTACCGTCTGAGCCTGGGCGGCGGTGGACGGGTGAGAAGTGAGAGAGTTGGGATCCATGATGAGATTATTGATTGGATTTGGAGTGATAGACTCTTGAGGAGAGCGGTATCTTGACAGACTGCGCAGGTCAGAGTGTGTTCTAGAGCGGCAGCGACGGTCAAGTCGGCGGACTACGAGATCGCGAGGTATAGAGCGAGGTCGGTCGACACCGGAGGGGTGTGTCTATGAGATAGGTGGAGACGGTACCGGAGGCAGGAGAGCTACAAGCGAATGTGTCCCTCGCGTACGTTGACAAGTATGCCGTCGAGTGGTGCTGTCACAGTGGACGGCGGGTTAGTGTGTAGATTAAGTGACCAAAAGCGTAGCCAGCAAGCCTTTGGCGGGGTAAGTCGAGATTGCGACTGAGGATGAGGCTGCTGTTGGGCTGTCGCAGGCTGAATATAGCTAGCGCCGATCGCGACCTCTGAGAGAGTGGATATGTGCGAAAATGGCACACCGGGATTTCTGAGTCGCAGTATTAGAGAGCGCGCAGCTGAAAAGGTGAGTTTTCGATCTGCGGCGATGGTGGAGTAGAGAGTTGAGGTGTTGCGACAACGGCGGGCTCGGCGGAAATCTCGTTAAAAAGCTGGGGGGGAGGCCGAGTACTTATAGTAGTGGCTGCCTGCGTGCCAAGCCTTTAGCGCCCCGCTACGTCGCAGGGATTGGGCGGCGATTGGGGCTTAGCCTCAGATTCCCGGTAGCGAGAAGATTCTGCTGTGAGTAAAAGGGGCTCCCAGCGTCATGCGCAACCGTTTCCCTTCACTCCCCCAGCTTCACCCCGCATATGCGACGCTGCAATCACTGAGCCAGTTTGCTTGTGTCGACTGCAGTGCTGCCGACAGCCTCTCCGCGACACTGGAAGGTGCAGCGCGCATGTTGCTGCCTTACTGATGCGCGCAGGTCGGCCGGTGCCTTCCCTCGTTACCAGCGATGACGACGCACTGACCCGGATTGAGCGATGGCCCAAATCCAGCCCGTCCACTCGACCCCGTCGCCTCACTTGCCGCACTCTGGCCACCAGCAACGGCGCAGAACGAAGAGAAAAACTCATCGCGACACCTTTCCTTGGACCCCTTGGATTCTGCTGGTTGAGTTGCCGCCCTTTGAAAGGCGTGCGACGACCTGAGACACTTGCGGTACGCTGCGCCTCCCCCGGGCCTGTTTAGGCACGCACCCTGTGAAAGTGCAAACAATAGAACACGCAATCACGGCGACAACAAAGAACTTGATGGGCGAAGGGCGGCCGCATGCGAGATTGTGATCCGGGGATGATCGTGGAGGCATTGGGAGGGTGCAGCCTGGTGCACGACTTTTTGGGTGTTGCATGGATCGTCGGCCTATGACTCACGCCCGCCCTCACCGGAAACCGACACATCTCCCCTTGCCATCAGCCTCCGCCTCCGCGTTGCTTTTGTAGTCTGGACCCCCATTTACACGTGTCTTCAACCCTGGAGTAGTTTGGTGCTGAGCCAGTTGTCGACAGTGACAGGGTCTTCACGCAGGTATAGTCAAGTGGGTCTTATCAGTTGATTGCGTGTCTAGTGAGCAAGTACATGTGTGAGTGAGCTTTCACTTTAATCCAATATGGACTTCTTTTTGCATACAAAAGTAGTGAAATTACTATGTTTGCTACTGCGCCTAGTAAATTATGCCCTCAGACGCCTGTCGTTGAATGATGCTTCTCTTGAGATCAATCATGCAACGAACTAGATGTGCATCGAGCTTCCCAACATGTGGACTTGCATTTGAACAGAATGATGAATCTTTGTGACCTATGGGCTGCCAGATATCCCATCTTTGGAAGCCTAAGTTGCATTTCACACTGGAATGTCCACAGAGAAGGTGCACGATTGAAGTGTCGACTTCGAGTATATCTTATCAGAACGAGCACATTCTTACCGACTGCGATCACGAAATGTGGATTGATGGCGGGGATCGATGACTAAGGCAATCTGGGAACGGCGACAGTCGGCGCATCTAGACACGCCCGCGAACCAGTCCCAGCCCCCTCCAAATTTACCACTGCACCTCGTACCAAAAAAAACTGAACAGGCCTAGAGCCTACATCGACGCTAGGTCACCTATCTTGTAGGTTTTCATGTTAATGTAGGCTGCAGACCTGTTCAGTTTTTTTCTTGATTGACGTGACTGCACGAAGATCACAGCAACTCACGTCAGCATTACCTTGTGACGCCTCTTGATGGAAGCGACGCGTTATTACTCCTAAAAACCCAGGTTACGATGACTATCCTACCTACGGAACAGTTCGCATGACGCGCCGGACGCTGTTGCGAACCAGCAGCACGCAACGGAAACCAAATGCAGTACGAAACTAAGAAAAGAGACGACCTAATGACCTCCCCCGGCGATCTCAAAGTCTCAGCTTCGAAATCCTGCAGCGCTATACCTCTCACAACACCCTCTTCTTGAATTGAACGATGGGACCTTCACGAAGCGAGATGTACGCGTCCCTCAACTGGAAGTGACCAGGATTCCTTTGGCCCCAGCCAAGATCGGGGCGGCCTTCTCCCACGTTCTGTCCAGGAGCCTGACGCACGTCGTATCTCCAGAGGGTCCTACCAACGATCATACAGAGTTGTACCATCGCCATCTTTTGACCTAGGCAACTACCGACGCCCTTAGAGAAAGGATGGAACGATCGCTTCAGACGGTTCACCTCTTCTTGTGTGCTGGTGTCCGAGACTATCCATCTGTCTGGGCGGAAGGTGTTGTAATCGCCCCAAAGAGCTTCATTTCGACCGAGCGACCACTTCGGAACACCAATTATGATGCCGCCAGGAAGGTGTTCACCAGCGATCATAATGCCACCCGGAAGCACGGTGCGTTCAAGCTCACTTGGGCCAGCCGGTGAGAGGCGCAAGGACTCGTATACCGCTGCTCGGAGATACTCGCATTTAGCCATTAGATCCGGAGCTGAGCCGATCTCTTCGACATCGTTGAAATTGTCCCTGATCTCATGAACGAGCTTTGTGTAGACCTTGGGGTTGCGAGTAATGAAGAAGAAGAGCGCGGTTACTGTTGCACTGGTTGTATCCGAGCCAGCAACTGTGAGCAAGTTTGCATCGGCAATCAGATTGTCGGTACTCAGCGCATAATCACCCGTCTCTGGATCCTTCGCCGTGCATAGAAAGTGGAACATGTCTTCTCGAGCAACTGGACGTTTCTCGGCCTCATTACTCCGTTCGGATTCGATTCGGCTTCTGGCCAGACCTTCCGTAAAGGCGAAATAAGCTTTGATCTCATTCGGGGTGATGAGCTTCATCAACGAATCTAGGCCGCGAGGCTTCAGCCAAAGCAACAAGCTTCGGAACGGGGACTTGGCGAGCTACGGCGGTCAGCGCGACGAAGTCGATGGAGAGGGGTGGCGACTTACGGGATTATAAAAGCGCAAGTATCTGGTAATGTTGTGTGGGATACTCTTCAGGTCATTCGACCCTGGCTCCTTGGTGTTGTTGGAGTTGCCGAAGCAGATGTCGCCAAACATGTCGAACAACAAGTAGTCAGCCCACTTGGTTAGATTCTGTGGTCCAGACCACCCCTCACCACCGAAGGTCTCGCCCGGCAGTAATTCGTTCCATCGATCGACATGTCGAGCTACGAAGGGCACGGTGGCCTTGACAGATTGCTCGGTAAACGCCAAAGAAAGAGCCTTTCTCCTTCGAGCATGCACCTCTACATCCGTACAGCCTAGTGTATTCAGGTCATGCTTGTTCCGTCTCCACACCTCATAGAATGGCGACTTCTTGACGTTGGCTTTGTGACCAAACATGGCGTTGTAAGCTTCCGGCGTCTGGAAGAGTAGGAGATTGGGAGTTGCGCGAAACTTGTCGCCTGCACGCAACGTTAACGATATGGCTTCAAGGGTCGAAGCCTGACACACGTACCGTAGATCTGGAACTGCCTCCAAGACCAGATGTGGCGGTCTCCTTTACAGGCATGGTAGAAAGAGGGTATGCCGGAGATGCGAGCAAAGAACGGTCCCGGCTGCTTTGCGAGAGGGTGAAACCATAGGTTGTATATCGTGGAGTACACAAGCTATTCCATGTAAGCTGAGTCCGTGTATCAAAATGAAGTATACTGACATAGGTGGCAGCTACGCCAAGAACGAGCGGGACGGAGATAATCATGTTGGAGAGTTCTGCTAAATTGTAAAGGTTGATACTACGAAAATAAAGACTCCATGAGACTGAACTTTATATCTTGCCGCTCCGAGCCTTCTCAACGGCCTCCAGGGCTTCCGCAAACCCCACGAGACACGCTCGAACCGCTTGGGCACACTATCTCGTCCCTCAATCTCCACCTCAGACGGCCCGCCACCATACCAAGATGACGCTTTCCCATGCGCCTTTTGCACAATTTAGCACAATCTGTCGCGACATGTCAGACGTGCCTTCCATCTGACCACCACTCACTCCTTCGACTTCTTTTTATGTCTTCAACGCAGCCCCAACCCGCTACTTTCGACTTACTCCCGATGCCATACCATCCCAACTGAGAAAGGCCATCGCTATCAACAGTCATCCGAACATATTGGGCGAACTAGTGCTATCAGCGGGGCGGGGTTTGACAGTGGGGAAGCCTTCAACGCAACAATTCAATACACCAATACGCACATGGCCCCAAGCCAACGATGGTTTAAGACGTCCCGTCGTCTTGCCTTTGGCGAGGTTATAAGCGCGATGTATGTTTTGAGTATAATGTCAAACTGCACGTAAGCGAATGTGGCTATGATAGTCATTCTTCAAGATTAGGTCTCATCGCGGCATACTGGGTTGTGGGGTTTGCAGTCATCCAGCGTTCGCTCAGCTTCAAGTCGCCGACCCCGACGACGACCAAGTTATACTCATTTTGTAGCTCGGGCGCCTATTGAAGGGGCTCATCTTGGGGGCCATACAAGAAAAACCCGAACAGGCCTGGAGCCTACATCGACGTTAGGTCACCTACTTTGCATGTCTCCATGATGATGTGCAGACCTATTCAATTTTTTCCTAGGTTGATTTACTATCATCAGTTATAGGGAGAATAAGGTCCTTCGCCAAGTCAACTCCAATCTCGCGCTATAACGTTGGCTACGAATATGGGCCATTCGCACTGGACGACCTCTCCGGTCGCATTATGGCACCACGCGACAGATAAAAAATGCAGCACTACGGCACAGTCGATAAAACGAGAGGATTTTCGCATGCGAGCGTTTTCTATTGGACCATGGATGAGTTATGTCCAAGCACTCGGTACGGGATAAATACGGCTCCAGGTTCAACATCCAACGGGCGGCTCGCGCCTGCGCTAACACCAGCCCCAATGGTCGCACAGCCCCGCCCCCACAACAACGATCCTACCGGGAAGGAAAGGGCAACCCACAGCTTAACTAAGAGCTAACGTACTTACTATCTGCACGAATTCGGGTATACCGAGAACAGCCTCACATATGGGGATTTTGATCCTGCTCGCTTATGCATGGGGCCGAAACCAAAACCCCGTTTGATTGCGGCGTTATGTGATACCGCGTCCCCGGTATAATCAGCTTACTTACTATAGACTCGCGCCATGGCACGGCAAATGGGGGGCATAACTTGTTACATCGTCGGGCTGTCAATACTCGAATAGTACTCTTCGCCGTACGCAGATGGAGAGCCGCATTTTCACGACCAGTGAATGGCACGGTCTTATCGAAAGAGCAAGGGAAACGCCATGCTTGCATACAATACGTGGCACAGTTGTCAGCCCCTTGTTGAAGCACTCTTATAATTCCATTATCCTTTTCACCTCACGCATTTCCACACAAGCTATGCAAGTCGTACCTGACTTTGTGGTTCGCACTTTCCTTGGTCACCCATCAACAGCAACAGCAGCGACAACAACGCGCTTGCCTCTCTGGACCCTTCACGTAATTTCTTGCGCTCTCACTCCCGCACTTCTCTCCCGCTCTCTTTCACTCAAGGCAGGACCATGTCTTCTACTCCGAAGGACGATGCCGTACTGGATAACTCGAGTGTCGAGAAGGCGTCGACAAATACTTCCGCCCCCAATGAAGCTGAGCAGGTGGTAGCGACTGATGAATCGAAGTACATCACAGGCCTGAAGCTCTACCTGATCAATGCTGGTCTCACGATCTCGATCTTCCTCGTTACTCTCGAATCGACCGTCATCAGCACTGCCATTGTGGACATCACCGACGAACTGGGTGGCTATGAGAAGAGCTCATGGCTTTTCACGGCATATATGTTGACCTACTGCAGTAAGCACTTCCTTACCCCCACAGACTGACCACTTCGCTAATCCTGTCCAAGGTCTCCAGATGATCTGGGCAAAGCTCTCAGACATTGCAGGACGGAAATACACCCTCATCGCTTCGCTACTTATCTTCACCATCTTCTCGGCGCTTTGTGGAGCTAGTCAGACCCTCATCCAGCTTATCATGTTCCGATGGTGTCAGGGTATCGGCGGCTGTGGTGTATACGCTCTCACTCAACTCATGTTCATGGAAATCGCTCCGCCGGGAAAATTGCCAAAGTACATGGCGGGTGTTAGCATGGTGCTTGCGCTCAGTCTGATTACGGGACCGCTTCTTGGTGGCGGAATCACGCTGCATGGTAGCTGGCGCTGGATCTTCCTTTTGAAGTATGTACACGTCATTGAAGAACACTCGTCAAGGTACTAACATTGGCGTAGCGTTCCCGTCGGAGTCCTTACTGCTGCATCACTTTGCTTCACACTTCCGAGAACGCTGTTCAACGAGCCAGCTGCGCAACAGACACACCCAATCTTCTCGAAGCATTCCCTCAGTCGACTTGACTTCCTTGGAGCGACGTTGATGCTCGGCACTCTCGTATTACTCGCTACAGGTCTCCAACAAGCGTCGCTGAACTATGCGTGGTCTTCCAACAAAGTCCTTCCTCTACTCGTCGTTTCCGCGCCTTTCGCCGTCGCGTTCTTCACATGGCAATGGTACATAACACAGCGTCGCACCAACCCCGAGCCCGTATTTCCGTGGCGCTTCTGTCAGAGCCGCATACAGCTCGGCATGATCATGTAAGTCCACAACTTTGTATTACCATGATTTGTCATTCTGATGTAGACATGCAGAAATACCTATCTCTCCGGCACGGTCATGTTCGTATGCATTGCGCAGATCCCCCAACGTTTTATCACGGTCAACGGCCTCTCTCCCCTTGCCGCCGCCGCCCGACTCCTCACATACGGCGCGTTCGTGCCCTTTGGCAGTGGTATCGCTGGTGCGATGATGGGCAAGCCCAGGATACCGCCATGCTGGATCATTCTCGGTGGCTCCTTGATGGAAATTCTTGGTATTGCGTTGCTGTCGCAAATCGATACTTCGTCGCATATCGATGCTAGTCAGTATGCGTTCCAGATCATTGCCGGAACGGGAACTGGTCTTGTCAACTCGGGACTCATCCTGCTTGTGCCGTACGCGATGGATAAGAGGGATTTGGGTAAGTAACCCACTACATTCACACACGCATGTGTTCAAGGTTTTCGTTTACTAACGACCACCAGCCGTTGGCTCAGCAGCTACATCGCAGTTCCGCACCTTGGGCGGTCTAGTCGGTATCGCCATCGTTACATCTATCTCCACACCCTACATCCGCTCCCACCTGACCGACATCCTACCCTTGGAGCTTGCAGAAAGCCTGCTAGAACGGACGGAGCTAGTGCAAACTCTTTCACCGGAAACGTTGGAGCGTGTGAGGCAGGTGTTTGGTGAGGCGTATAACCTGCAGGTCAAGGTACTCATCGGGTTTGCGGTCGCCAAGGTGCCGGTCACAGGTATGATGTGGACAAACTTGAGGGTGGAGAGTAAGTGAGCGGGCGAAGATCGGCACAGAGCTTGAGCGACAATGATTCCATTTGACGAATACATCAAAGTGTACTTTGCTGTATCCCAAAGTCTTAGAAGGCCCCGAAGGTACTCAGTAGCTTCGGATAGATAGACCATTGTGGTCAAGACATCAAAGCCATTCACTACGTGCGTGCTATCCCCAAAGTAATTCCAGATATCATCGGAGACACTCTATCACTCATAAACCTTCGATCGCTTCGCGAACACTGCCTTAGCTACGCGCACATGCTGACCTTCTCTTTCCATCAACTCAGTAGAAAGTGCTAGCTCAAGTCTGAGTCATCTTCCTCGGCCTCGAAGTCCTCATCGTCATCCTCCTGCTCCTCAAAATCCATATCCTCATCGCTGTCAAAGAAATCGTCGTTGGACAGCTTGAACGCATCATTTCTAGCCTCCGTTTCCTCAGCCTTCATCCTCTCCAGCTCAATTTCATGAGCCTGTCTCATACGCGCATGCTCGTGTTCCTGGCGGGCGACGCGTCGCGCCACAAAGGCCATGATCGCATCTTCACCGTATTGCGGGCCCAAGGTGCGAAGAATATTGTTGATGTCTTGCTGTGTGATAGGGTCACCAGTAGGCTCGAAGAGAAGGCGCTTGCATGTTGGACATGTGTTACCGACCTCGAGCCAGGCGTCTAGGC
Source organism: Alternaria sp. Ai002NY15 (assembly GCA_023758125.1). Lineage (NCBI taxonomy): Eukaryota > Fungi > Ascomycota > Dothideomycetes > Pleosporales > Pleosporaceae > Alternaria > Alternaria sp. Ai002NY15. The sequence continues at coordinate 506,079 of JAFVLO010000007.1, read as the reverse complement.
ATTGTTGACCGACGATGTGGCCGCAGGCGGCGATTCGTACAGCACGGTGAAGCTTGGACTCCGCGGATTTACTCTTGGTAGGATGGAGGGCGAGAGGATGGCGGCAGATGGTACAATCTTGCGATGCGTGCGCGTGCGACTGTTGGACCTGCTCGAGACCCAGGCTGTTGAACATCTCTTTGCTTGCGAAGACTGTCATTTTGAACTTGAGGAAGCTGAAGTATTCGCGAGTGTGATACGAGTTGCGGAGGGTTGAGTTCGGTTTCAAGGCGAGTTGTATGTGACAAGGTGAGAGTGAGGATTGTCGTGGGTCGCGCCTTCTCGGAATGAAACAATCGAGGTGAAATAGTGCACGGTTGTCGCATCGATTTTCTGCGATTGCTAGAACGGTCTGAACAAGCGCGGGTGCGTTGGCTTGAGGATATACATCTCTTGGAATTACATTATGAGCGTGTCGCATTCGCCAGAGCAGTGGGTGTCGCTTGTCTACCATGGTTTAGGACAACTTTTTTCACATTACAGTGGATGACCGATATCTATCAACCGAAACTTGCGTGCAGCCCTCACGGTGTGTGAGTGGGTTCAATAAACCTTTGTTAACGGTAAGGCGCCACAGGATCACGAACATATTTCACTGCATATCTGGAACACAATTGGCTTCTGCGACGACATTAGAGACCAGGGCGTGTATTTGTAGAGACGATCAAAAATTAATAACTATTCTACCAAATCTTGAAGGAATGAGTGTACTTCGTGACGCACATGGCCATCGACAAAAGCGCTGTATCGCATGGGAAAGAGCCTCTCAAACATGCTTTCGCAGTATTCGTCGGTTTCCATGTAGCTTTAACCGACTTCTTCAACGATGCCAATTGATGGGGTGCCGACCGGTAGTGCTTTCAGCAGGCTCAATAAGATCTTCTGATATCCATGCCTTCTCTCTTGATCTCCGAAAGGGCTCTGCGTCCATTTGAGCAGCGCGTGTGATGTGGCTCGACAAACCGAGAACCCTGCCTCTCGCGTGATAATACGCCAGGAACTCGTCTGAGGATGGAACCGGGTTGATGACATTACGTTCATCTAACATATCGACGTTGTCCAAGTAGACACGGATTGTGGGCACACCAGGTATAGTCCAGATGTCGTCAATCCAGTGCGCTTGTTGTATCTCCTCAACGAGCTGGTCAGCGTTCATGAGCCATGTATCCCGAATAGCAGGCAAAGAGTTCTGTAGTGCGTCCATGAACTCGTCAACGCGTATACCGTGATCATTCCTGACCCTAGTGAGTAGTGCGTTACTGCCACATGGCGTACGCCTGCTGAAGTCATGATGATAGATTCCTAACGCTCGGCAGGGTGGGTGCGTGACATGCATAGACCCAATAGCGTCTAACAAAGCTTTGCTTGAGAGGGAGGAATTGAGTAGAAGTGTTTCCAGACTGCTTGCCGCTTTCCTTAAGCAAATCTCCCATCTACCAAGTAGATGTTTGCTCTGGTGTTCTTCCGCGAAGAGTGCTTCAAGGTATGGGTTCACCTCGAACTGGCTCAGGTCCAACCAATATATATCTGTCTCACGAGATATACGCACATTGTGGTTCCAAGGGAAGGCCTCGCTGGGCTGGGAAGTGTCCACATGGTTGAGGATCTTAGACAAGTGACTGGGGAGGTCACGCCTCTGAGCACACTTTGCGGGAAAGTAGTAAGCCCTCCTGTCCTTCGATTTGCCCCAGCTGTCGTAGATGCGTTCGACATCTAATTCGAATCTCTTCATCTCTTCAGAAGTAGGTGGAAGAGGTGCCATGGCGTCTTCGTCGACAAGCTTTCCGTGCTCTGCCGGCATGCAAAGCGGTGATGCCCGGAATGGGACAGCGGTATTGCAACTGCTGATAACGGCCATTGCGCTTCTGTGCCAGGGCTTTGATACTCGCAACGCGCGGATCTGCGCCGCAGGTCCTGCGAACTGAAGTATGACGTCCAGTAACTCGGGAATCTGGAGCATCCGATGTTCTGTACGGACATAGTCCCTAACACCGAGTTTCACACAGCGAGGAGTTTCTTGTGTGTTTGCCACCGTGCAGCGGTAGCCGGATATACGTGTCTTCACCTGCTGTTCGACTTGCTGTCTCCATGCTTCGACTGCTGAACGCTCTATGCAAGAGTAGGACGGCTCTACCTTCGGGCGTACGTTGGAGTTGTCGCGAAGCTCGTTCATAAAATTGTCTTGTTCGAGGGTTTTGAGAGGGAGGTTCGTAGGGTCTTGATGTGGTTTGTAGAGGGAGTAAAGGAACGCCATTCGAGGGTTCATGCCTGCCTTGCTTACGTTCGGAGCGACAGGATCGTGAAGCGACATAGCTTGAGTGTGTACTAAGTAACAATTACTGTCGGGGTTTTTCAAGTCGTGCAGAATGGTTTTAAGGTATATCGCAAAAGATCAGCATATCTGTCCTTTGTGTGTTCCACGGTCGCTGGTCGACCCGTGGACGGGTGCCTTGACGCTAACTAGAATATAGCTAGCGTATCATCAAGCTTCGCGAGCCTGCCATTTCCAGCAGCATGACGTCCACTTGCGGCTTTGACCCTAATTCCGCTTCCACGTTGACCTAAGGAAACGCTAAACACCCTAGAGCCTACATTAATGTTAGGTCACCTACTTCGCTTGTTTTTATCCTAATGTAGTCTACAGAGCTGATTTGTTTCTTGTACGAGGTGCTTCTACCATCGCAACATGTTGCAGCTATCGTGCGAATGTCAAATGTGGCTTTATTGCATATCATCAGGCAAACGTGTATGCTGTTATCCCACTCACACACCGGGATCTATTCAACGATCCACACGCCCGCTCTCCTCCACGGTGGGGCCACCTTTGCCATCCTCCAGCAAATAGTTACCACCCTCTCGCGACTTCTTCTCCGCTTTCCTTGCCTTCCTCTCAACCTTTCTCTCCTTGCGCGACGGAAACTCGCTTCCAGGCCCTTTCAAAACGATACCAGGATGTACAGCTGCCAGTAATACAAGCGCGAGTACCATCGGCACAGCATCCAGTCCCAACACATACCCCTCCGTGCCAACGAGAACGTTCGTAGCACCCTTGACTCCAGCCGAGAACTCAATCAACCGGAAGATGATACGCGTCGTGATGAGCACAAGGACAGCATACATCGTGTATGTCAGCAACTTCCAACGCACCGTACCTGCCCTTCGATCACTCTCCGTATCCTCCCGACCTTGGCGCTCCACCCTCAGCATATCCAAATGAAACCTAATAATCAAGGCCAGAAACATAAGAATGAAGACCTGCTGCACACCCACACCAACCATGTACACATTCTTCCCGTATCCATTGGTCTTGGCACCAGCCTGCGGGTTCATCATCACACCACCCGCAGCCTGAACAATGAAACTGAAGATATCGAGCCCCACGAACCAGCGCCCTATCTTGACCGCTTCGATACGCCATAGCTTTTTCCGTGGATGCAAGAAGTACACCAGCCGGCCCGCAGTCATATATACGAAAGCGTTGATCCACAGTGGCGCTAACAGGAAGAGAAGCGTGGACAAAATCACCAAAGCTTCGTTTTGCTGGTTGCGTGTACCAAGCGCTCGGAGTATGAAGGAGACAAACTCCCAGATTGCGCCTGTGATGAGCACCCAGCAAAAGCGCTTTCGGTGGAGAACTGCGAGGCCGATGTGTGCGACTGTGAGGAGACCGAAGAGGAGGGTGAAGACTATGGCGGCGGCGAGGGAGGGGTTGTATTGGTAGAGCGCGTTGCAGGCGTAGGGCGGGACGTGGCCGTTGGAATCGGGGATGGCGGTGATGCATGCTGGTGTTGTGGGAGTGCTGGATGGGGCTGTTGACGACGGCATGGTTGGTAGAGTTACTAGATCGTCTTGTTACAGCGGGCTAGTAAAGACAAAGTCTGTTCTGGGATATCGAAGCGAATGTGTAAGAAAGGTGGCAAAAGCACCACGATTATCTTTATGTGGTCATGCTCCGCGCGTGACACCTCTTTCTTTTCGTCCACGCAGCATTACCCGGACTGATATAACGCTCCAAGCATTAGGCTCCGCGGCAACACGCGTTCGTGCCTAGATAGAACCCCTTCCAAGCAAAATGGCGTGCGCCTTACTTTGGCAAACCCTCCGAGGAAGTTTTGGTATCCATTCCGATATGCCAAGCCACCCGCGGAGGGTTTCCATTCCTTCCGGTGAGCATATAAAAAGCTGAAGTAGGCGTTTGTGTTCCCCGACTCTGCCCTACCACAGCAGCAAGCCAGCGCTTGGCTCATGTAAGACCAATCATCTAGTACCGAATGTCTTAGCACCGATCATGGGTGTAAGCGGAATGCCTCCAAGCGTGTTGGAAGGAGAAGAAAAGGCTGTATAGATATGATAAGGAATAAGTATTATGAAATTACCGTCGTGGTGTGTGTAAATAGAATCGTGTCAGGGTATCATGCAAATCATCGCTTCAGAACGCCATGTCTCTTCCGTCTTTCGTCTTCCCATCGCTTTTGCCGTCGTATTCACGGGCATCATTCATCATCGCGCCCAGCGCGCCATCGAGTCAATGCTGAGACCTGCAGGTGTGCTGTGTGTTGTGCTTCTAGTAAGAACTGTTAGCTGTGTTCATGTCGTAGAAAATTGTTCGAGACTTACTTTGTGTCATCACTCGCTCCAAAAACAAGAAGTGCATCATGCATGCAAGTGCTCGAAGATCCAAGGCTTTCTGAAACTTTTGAGTACCCAAGAGCATGCCTGATTGGGTCGGTGGGGAACGCGACACCCCGTTCGCTGTCGAAAGGTATGATGGGGTTCATAAGAACGCCTCATGTATGTTTTCCTATCCTGCAGACCTCGAACTCTTCAGACGAGTCTGCCGATGAGCAAGCTGCCATCGCTTTCGCTCGCCCGCAACTCCGGGTTGCGATAAACCGTGTGAGCTGGCCTGGGCAGCACAGGGCCTTGACTATCGCAGCTATCTTGACTTGGGCTCCGCGGCTGTTCGGTCTCAGCATGTTGTATATGGATTGTCGGAACCTCTGGTACGTTGTGGTTCTTGGAGAAAGCTGAGCGATATTTCGACCGTGCCGTCATCTTGGGCTGAAAACCGTGTGACGGCATGTCGGGTCGCTCAAGGTTGCTGCATTCGATGAACTCGTCGTTACGGGAGGTTGAGCGGGAGCTCTTCGGGCGGCTGATGCCGGTTATCGAACGGCGGCGCCCTGAGTCATCGCCGGAGGTGAATTTGCGGGCGACGATATCGTCTAGGACAGATTTGAAGTCGTCGAGGAAGATGGTATCGGATGCACACTTGAAGACGAGAGCGAACCGCCAGTATGGATTGATTCCGCTACTTGCTGTGACTTTCGCAGCGCTGACAGCAACGTCAGTGAGTAGGAAGACAATGGAGAGTATCATGCATGCCAGCATGACACCAAACCTCCTGTTGATACCGACAAGAGTCCAGAGACTGAAGGCGTAGGTCTTCTTGATGGCGTGTATCAGCTTCCATGTCGTGAATATCCACCAAGGATCGCGGAGTAGAGCCTCCCACGGCCTCATGCGAGGGTTGATGTTGGAGCCGTTTGCAAGTTGGTTGAAGTAGGCAAAGTTTGACCACGCCTCTGCTATCCAGAAAGGTTGAACACAGATTAGCGATATGATGAAGAAACGAGATCCCCAGAGTGGCAGGAAGGGTCGGATCTTGAGCCACGAGACGACGTTGTGGAGGAAATATGATATGAAGAGTAGGGTTGCAGTCGCGCTGAGGTACCAGCCATATTTCGGATCGTCGACGAAGATGAAGGTACCATGCCAGATGGCAAGAACAAGCTGAGTGGGTTAGTAATTGGTATATACGATGAAGCAACTTGCTTGCAGAGCAACACCGAGACTCACCTCAAGTAGAATAAGCTTGTGAAGCCACATGCCAGAGCGGTAGTTGCAGAAGACGATCAAGATGAGGATAATCAGAGCGCCGACATTGTATCCTTGAGCCCATGCCTCGAGAAAACCGCCCTCGGTCGTCATGCTCTCTCTGTTTGGTGGCGAAGTACGCGTCGTAGCCGTTCCGGGGAATCGCTTCGCTACGGCCAGCATGTCCATGGTGCTGAGCGGTGCCATTGTTGTTTCTTGTCAATTCTGAGATCAGAGCGAAGCTGAGTCCGGAGCCATGTAAGGCGACTTCACTCACGTCGCGTATGAAGTGAGAGCGCGTCGACAAAGTGGGGCCGATCGTGGGCGAGAAGACGGGTGAGTGGCAGCAAGAGGCGTGAAAGAAACCCGGGGTATTGCTGCCTTACATAGAGTGGCAGAACCGGCTTTCGGGTAGACGTTATAGCAAAATGTAACGTTCATACAAACCTCTGCCGCCCTTCCAATGTGGCGGGACCGGCAACAAGGCAGTTGGGCTGGGTGGGCACAGCGAGGCTTTCAGGGCTGCTGGCCGCAGTAAGCCTCTCGCGCTGGCCACGGAAATACGGAACACATGATCGCATTGCCATCGCGACGGACATGCCGCGGCTCTAAATTCTGACAAACATATTGCGCACCAAGTCTAGGTTGCGCAGACGTCTTATTGCGCGACGGAGCAAATAGGCGGAGCCGGGTGTTGTTGGTGTGATGCGCTGTTGATCGGCGGTGATGTCAGGCGTGGCTGTGGTTGACAGGGCTGCCTTCATCTGCCTGAGACGAATGCGAAAACCTTACGCTGACTCGACGCCAAGATCTGTTGAGCCTCATTTCCAGTAGTACATAGTAGTACATTTGGGCGCGCATTCATAAGAGCTACTGCAATAGCGGTCAACTTGACTTCCACTACCTGAGGGCGAGCAGTCAGCGAACCTCGCGCGTAGTATCTGTGTTGGGCGAACTGCAAGGAGCAATCGGTGTAAGCACACTAACTGTGCGACGGAGGACGGCAATGAAGGGGCGATCAATACCGTGCCTGGCAACAATGTAAGCCATGGCAATGAGGGAAGATGTCATACTGTCGCAAAAGGAACAAAGAGGTTGTTCCAAGATCTCATATGCCCGGCATGATCTCATCCGACGATTCCACCAACCTGTCACGCCAACGAGGCTGCATCAAAAGTACAGCAAAGCAGAAAAAGCCATGAAACACGCATGCGGATGTCGAAAGTTTGTCTAAAAGTCGTTTCTATATCTATGATAACATTACGGAGGGTGACGTACGATCTATGACCCGATTGGCTGCAAGCGCCAGAGCGCAAACTACAGTAGCGACGCACTAGGTGAGCCAGTTTAGCTAATAAGCCACCTAAACATTAAAACACCCTAACTATCCTAACTTTTAACGCGCTACAACTCTACAAATATAGACCTAATTTAGAAAGTAATTAAAGATATTAAATTGCGCAAAAACAGCGCATCTTTTAGCTATTACAAAGTTGCAAAATAGTAGAGTTGTAACTAAACAATATTATTGCAGCAGTATTAGATAAAAACACGCCTAAATATAAACGCTGCGCTTACTTAACGCTCTCTTAGCCTATAATAAGAGTAGAAACTTATTATATATATTAAAAGATATATAAGAAGAGAGTTGCTACTAATATAGAAGATAGTACAAAATTTTGCTAGTTTAATTAGAAAATGCGTAGTTTCTAAGGCCTAGGTTACGTAGTTTCTTTACTATAATAGCAACGCAATTATAGTTAAATAGAGCGCCTAAATTAACTAATAATAATACCTAGTAGACTCTTTATTTAAGTATAAGCTCTACTTTAAGATACTATATTTAAGAATAAAATACTACAAAATTTAGCTAGAGAATACCTATAATATAGATAAGAAGAGCTTCTTTATTAGTGTTGTAAAACTATTAAAAAGAGTCTTTACTAAGGTACTTTAGGTATTAAAAGAAGCGCGTATAGCTGTCTAAGATAGTAATAAAGAATAGATAACGCTACTAGCTTGCGTATACACTTCTAGAGAGGTACTATTACTAGCACTAATATATTAGAGCGTTTCTAGAATTTAATTAGGCTAGGTAGACGCTATAGAGACTTAGAAACACTAGGTTTTCTTCTTAAATTTAGCCTTAGGCTAGACTAATAATAAGATTAGATTGTCTTAGCTTTAGAATGTATTTAACTATAAAATAAGAGAGAGAGTAGCTTAAGATTACTATCTTCTTATTTTTAATAGCTATAGCAGCTACGTAACGCGCGAATTTATAGAGTACTATAACTACTACTAAATTCTACTATTAGTGTTTTCTCTGCACGCAACTTATAGTCTCTAGCTACTTAATATTATTGTCTTTACGCTTCTAGTAAGTTACTACTCTTTAGAACTTAATTACTATCTCTAGTAATTACTAGAGCTAATAAGAGTAATAAAATAGAACTTCTTTATTATTTTTTAGACTGCCTAGAGCACTATAATAAGGTAGAATCTTATTATATAGAGCTTTAAAGCTACTAAGATATAGCTAATAGATGCAGAGGTTGTACTAAAGCGCTTTAACTCTACTACTTCGCAATAAGATAGAAGTCTAAAAATTAGAGATAATAGTAATAGTAATAGCTAGATTAAGCTCTAAAAAATTTAGGCTAATATAGTAGTAGAAAGAGTAAGTTCTAAAGCTAAACGTTTTAGAGTCGCACTTTACAGACTATAGACTTAAAATAAGCTACTTTACGCTAAAAATAAGGCTCTTATAACTACGCTTTTAGCTAGAAATTAGTATATAAAGTAGAGTAAGACTCTTAGGCTTTATTAGAACACTTAAGATTAAGGTAGCGCTTAATTCTAAAGTCTCTAGAGTCTATAAGCTACCTAAAAGCGCAAGGCTATAAATAAGAATAAAGCTAAGTAGCTATAACTCTAGAAAGTTTATAATAGAGAGATTAAGGTAGTAGTAATAGTATATTAAAAATCTATAGCTAAGAAGGTAAAGGCGTAGTAATAGCGTAAGCGTAAAAAGGCTGTAATAGCAAAGAAAGTAAGAGCTAAGAAAGCTGCCTGCGCAAAGAAGCTTAAATTCTAATAATAAGCTATTATAATACTAAAAAAAAGTTAGAATAGGTTAAGTATAGCTTTATAAATAACCTTATAAAGCGCTATTAAAAAAAAAGTACTACGTTATTATGTTGTTAGGCGTAGAAATAGTGTTGCGCCTGTACTAGCGCTCTCTTTAGCACTACCTAAAATAATAATATATAGCTAGTAAATTAAAATACTAGCAAAATTTAATTAGATAGAAAGTTTTGTATATATCTATAAATTAATATACTAAAAAATCTTGTAATAATTGCTTTTGTAGGTAGCTGCACAGCCTTATTTCTAAATTTAAATAAATTTAGTGGGGTAGCTTATCGGCTAAACTAGCTTACCTAGTGCGTCGCTACTGTAAGCCAGGGGCCGAGAACCCTTAGGCAGAGGAACAAAGAAACCGCCCAACCTCTCCAATCTCCCCATCCGCTTCTTCCAGGAAGCCTGGTATCTTCTTTGTGTTCGCGATCGTCAAGTCCAGGAAGCCCGGTTTTACCCAGTGTGCGTCTTTTCTTCTTTGCCCGCAACCGCTATGCGCGTCTTGCCCCACCGGAAATCGTCCATCCTCCACAGCGTGTAGAACTGCGTGCAGACGTTGACGTAGGCCGCGGACCAGGTATAGGCAACGCAGCCAATGACCGTCTGGACAACATCGATGAACGAATCGCACGATATGAGGGTGACCATTAAGTCGAAGACGCGTCGGTAGTACTCGAAAGCTACGATATAAAATATGGTCCGATCGTCCAGGTCACCTGTTAACCTGATGTTAGCAAGATTCAAGAATCACAGGCTGAGTGGTACGTACGGAAGAATCTCGAGATGAGAAGCGCTGGGTTCTGCACCCAATGCGTCAAGGAAGCCAAAGCAGAAGCTCTCTCCATCCAGCCTGTCGATTTGCGACTAAGGAGGAGGCTGTCGCTTGTGAGCGGCCCCAGCGTCCATCTACGGCGTTGACTGACAAAGACCGAAGGCGTGGTGGGTGCAGTAGTATACGCTCGCGCACTGAGGTTCACACGCGTCCGGACGTGGGCGTAGTGTGCAATGACGAGACAGACGTGATCTCTGTCCTCGCTCATCATGGAACGGACGGTTCGAAACAGACCATCGGAAGCCTTGGGATAGTATCCAAATTTCCCCAGGATGAAGTCGCCCATTGTCTCCTCGCAGACCCGTAACAATTGACAGCAGCCAGGCAGGCACGTCACCTTTCCACTTGTGAGACTCTGACGCAGGCGACGCCGATGCTGGCCAACCATGTACTCAGCGTTCTGGTAGAGATAAGAAATCGTCCAGCCTCCCAAAGCAATCGGGTCTGGTCGAATGTAGCCGGTTACACCCACGATCTCATCGCCTTCTCTTGCGGTCTGCATCAGGTTGTGGACGCACTTGGTGTCGAATCGGGTGTCTGCGTCTATTCCCATAGCGTAGTCCACTTTCTGGATGGATTGGGTCTCGAGGAAGCCTGAGAGCTCGGCGAAGAGCTTGGGCGAGATCATCTTCAAATCGGGGTTTGCCTTGCGCTGATTGAATTTGTTCAGGAACGTCCGGATGAGAATGATGCCATCTCGTTTGCCGCGGTTCTCGTTCTTGATAACGCAGATGATTGGAAGCCCTCGGAATTCGCCCTTGATAATTTCAATGTCCATTGGGCCGTCGTCCCAGGCAGTATACGCTTCCTTCATGAACGTACTAGTCGGATGCTCAACAATGTCTTCTTTCAGATGGGCGGAAGTCGTCTTGGTCATGCCCTTGCAGCTAACGCGACCATCACAAACTACGACGATAGCCTTCTTGTGATCATCCAGCGACTGCTGCTCAGCCAGCGAAACCAGCGAATTCATCATCTCCTCATACGACTCGTTGTAGCAGCATAGCAAGTAGACCAAGCTCTCCGGTGTTGCGGGGATCGTGATCTTAGGCGGGTTCAATCGCTTTCGAACGAGGGCATGGATGACCATGGTGATTTCGATCATGTCCACAACGGCTCGAAGAATAAGGTTCGGAAAGAGGACCCAGGAATACTTTGCCCAGTCTGCGAACATGTACATTATGAAAAGGCTGAGTAGCTTTATTAGCAACTCGTGTATTGCGCATTGGGGAGTGATGGCATTGATCCACGTACTTGAATGGTATTAAGATGGCCCATATGACATATTTCTCAATCCTGAGACGATCCGTATTGACATCGGGTAGATGTTCGATAGCGCTGCTCAAAACCTTGGAGGAGAAAAAGCGCGATCGTTTCTTGAGATTGCCTGCAATCTGAGCGCCCGAGCTCGCGGTATTGAGGACATCCATCTTCATGGGGGAAAGATAGGGATTCCTGCGTCGTGATGTGGTGAACGGCGAGTGCTGCAGGAGCGAAAGATGCTATTCTAGTATCTTGTACAAACGCCATGTACCTTTTCTCGAATTGAGGGTCAAGTGTCAGGGTACGAGCGTCAAACTAAGCATATCCACATTGGAAGTCTGGTTAATCTCTAGAACGCCGGCTAGGCGATACAGTTTCAGGCGGTGTAACGCAGGGACGCCAGGGACGGTGACAGGGCTGATCACCGAGGTACCTCCAGGCGGCGTAACATCTTGTGCCTGCGTGCGTGGCTTTCCTAAAACACATTTTTGTGGCGATTTTTCATGCTGAACACGCATTAGTTCGGAGGTACACCGGTGAGTCCAAACATACGGACCGCTTCGGAATACTTGGTAGTACCGAAGCTAAGACTTGGCGCGTAGCGAGACTCGCTGCTAGTGTATCAATACCGGATGAAATTTTGCCATCGCAATACGGTCCTGTCTCAGTGGGATTGTGCGTTCAGTAGAGTATCAAGATAGGAGTAATTTAGCGAGTTCAAATATATACCTCGTCCCTAAACCATGTCGTCTGGGACTTCTCGATTACTGAGCTTGTCATTTCGTACATCACAATTTGTACAACCACGGATTATCACTGGATTACAGAATTCCCATGGAGAAGTACGATCAGAATTCCGTTGTTGCGATCATCGGAGTGGGATATGTCGGCGAACATCTCATGGAAGTCTTCTCTTCCGCTTACCAGGTTATCGGGTACGACATCTCGGCTTCTCGAATAGAAAGACTACGTTTGAAGCACTCACGGAGAGACAATGTCAAATTCTCAACCGATGAGACTGATTTGAGAGACGCGGCACACTTTCTCGTTTGCGTACCGACCACCCTGGGATTGAACGGCCAAGTCGACTCCTCACATGTTCGCAGCGCAATAGACATGCTGCAACGCTACGCAACCGACAAGTCGATAGTGGTCATAGAGAGTACCGTTGCGGTCGGCATGACAAGAGCACTGCTTGGGCCGCTGGCCGGATCGCGCGGCATCCTTGCCGGGATGTCACCAGAGGTAGGATGACTTTATGGTCCGAAAGAACGAGGACTGGCTGACACCCACCAGAGGATCGACCCAGGCCGAATCGAGCCGCCGCCTAAATCAATACCAAAGGTTGTCTCGGGGCTCGACGACATTGCCCCGGGCTCGCTGGATGCCATTATACGATTGTATGAGACGGTCTTTGATACTGTGATCCCTGTCAGCAAACCCGAAGTCGCGGAGATGTCAAAGCTGTACGAGAACTGCCAAAGGACGATAGCCATTGCGTACGCCAACGAGATGTCAGACGCTTGTCAGGGACTGGGGATCGACCCGTTCGAAGTGGCACGCACAGCCGCAAGCAAACCTTTTGGGTACCTGCCCATGTACCCTTCATTGGGAATCGGGGGGCATTGCATCCCGGTCAACCCGATCTACTTCATGTCGACGTGCAATTTGCCGCTCCTCCAGCAAGCACACGAGAAGATGATGTCGCGGCCGTCGCGAATCGCTAGCCAGCTTCTGGCAACTATGCTAGAGGAGTGCCACAAGAAGCATGGTTCGACACACCGCCCCAGGCTTCTTGTCGTCGGAGCCGGTTTCAAGCCTGGCCAGTCGGACCTTTCACATTCACCTGGCCTGCAGTTGCTGAACTACATGCGACAGTCGGGAGAGGTAGATCTCATGTTTTGCGATCCTCTGGTGAACCAGGAGGCGATACCCGAAGTATCAAGATTGGAAGAAGACTCTTGGCAGCCTGACGTCTTGAGATCGTTTGACGCCATCGTCGTAGCGGCGAAACAACCTGGATTAGATTACACAGTTCTGGAAACCTTGGCAGATGTGCGGATTGAAGTCTGGAACCGATGATAGCTGACGCGGGCGTCAGAGGCCGACACATCTTCAGTCGCATTCGCAAAGTGGCTCTATTGGTTGTTTGGCTGGCCATGTTCTGTACATTACGGTTTTCGCCTACTTAATGGTAATACACGCCATCTTTCGTAATCGGCCCGAGGAAGTGATCGTCCGGTCTTCGCATTCGGTACCCAAGTCAAGACCGGCTAATTTTGTCTGCACAATTGGAGATCGGGCCTAACGGGCGTTTATTTACTCTATACCGGCGCTTTGGGGCATTGGCCCCTGAGGTTCGGATGTGAGCGGTGAGCTGTTGCACTACCACCGATGGAAACTCAAACACGCGGCGAACAGACGTGAGGGAACCTTGTGCAACCGGCTTACGGACTTGCTATGATCGGAACGGATGTAGAAAAGCTGGACAGCGCCGCATCAGTCATACAGATATCCAATTCATCATGAATAGTGCATTGGGGGCTTACCATCCATTCTACTACACTCCATTGGGAAATGTATGCCCGGTGATAAATCCACTCGTCAACGTTGAGACTATCAACTATGGAAGATGTGGGCCAGGAGTTCAGCAACCTGAGTGTAGCCGTTGCTGCTCGAAAGACGTGAGTAGTTGAGATCTTGGTGCATCAACTGCCGTCTTACTCATCATTTCAAACAGGGCATTCGCATGACGCATCCAAACTTTGCTGGTCAACATGCGTGTCTTTGGGACTATGGGTTAGCTTGTGATGGCACCCAATGGCCCCCAGGATTCAATACATCAGATACGCCTCGGCCCAAGCTGGGGGATGTTCCCTACGGAACGAAGATCTTCAATTGCAAAGTGGAAAATACGCTTGCCCTCACGTACGATGATGGTCCCCGGGAGTGGACAGCGGATTTGCTGGACATCCTGAAGGCCAACGGCGTCAAAGCGACGTTCTATATCAGAACAATCAACCTGTACTGGGAGCTGATAGCCCACAAGTTCGACGAGAGGTCTGCGCTTATTAGAAGAATATACAAGGAAGGACACCAGATTGCGGGGCATACCTGGGGCCACAAGGACTTGGACAAGATGACTCCGCATCAACGCAGAGACGAACAGATAAAAGCAGAGATTGTCCTCAACGACATCCTAGGCTTTTTCCCGACCTACATGCGCCCGCCCTTCAACATCTGCGGCCCTGAATGCCAGGCCGAAATGGGAGAGCTCGGCTACCATGTGGTGAGTTTGCAGAGAACAGTGTGAAGGACCAAACTGACTTTGTCGACAGACTGCAGCCGACCTTGATGGACGAGACTGGGCAGGTAATTATACCTACACGGAAGAGAACTTCATGGAGAAGATCAAGGGCAAGAACCGTAACGGGGTTCGGGCCTGGTTGGGCCTGGCGCACGACACCCACGAAGGTACCGTGCATAGATACACACAGTTCATGATTGACAACGCACGGGCGCATGGATACAAGCTGGTGAGAGTAGGGGAATGCCTGGATGACCCGGAGGAGAACTGGTATCGGGACCCTTTGACGGGTGACAGGCCTGTCGAGATGCCTCCAAGAGATATGCCGTGATCTATTCTTGTAGTTAGGCTTTGATGATAAGCAATGATCTGAACCGGGAATCTGCCTGTCAGCAATGCGGGGATGAAAGTCAGGACCGAAAGTCACAACCGAAAGTTACGTGTAGTCCGTCCATGGATGGGTGCTTGATTAGTGATTATGTTCGGGAACGCGATGACGTCCCTGTCGCGTGCGGAAGATTGTCCGTGCCTCCGCCCGCGTAAACAGCTGTACCAGCAAGCCATCATCCTCATATATCAGCAACCATGTCTCGCACCGCCATACCACGTGCCGCACTACGTCTTAGCTCGAGAAGCCCGTTATGCACATCTTCGAGGTCAATTGAGGCGCCGGGCCGCAGTCTGTAAGCTTCAATCGCTGCTTTGCGCAAACTTCCCCGCTCACACCACCCAGGTCTATATTGCGCCCAGCACCACAATGCTCGTCACACGACATCCGGAGCTTCTCCATAAGCACACAACTACAAAAGAAGGCCGGTAAAGCGAACAAAGCCCATGCGCGAACCGACTCCGCACCTCCCGTCAGCAACCCGGGCCCATTGACACCTACCGACGAAGCCTACGATGTCTCAGGCCTGGAAGCACAGATCCTCAAGGCTCTGGAGAAGCTTACGCATGACCTCAGCCAATTGCGCAGTGGAGGAAAGACGAACCCTGAAATCGTGGAGAACTTGAAAGTGCAACTGGGCACGGCAGGAAACAAGGA
This sequence comes from Alternaria sp. Ai002NY15, assembly GCA_023758125.1. Classification (NCBI taxonomy): domain Eukaryota; kingdom Fungi; phylum Ascomycota; class Dothideomycetes; order Pleosporales; family Pleosporaceae; genus Alternaria; species Alternaria sp. Ai002NY15. The sequence continues at coordinate 490,575 of JAFVLO010000007.1, read as the reverse complement.
GACCGTGAGACTGGGTGATATCGCGCAGGTTGTGCCCAGAGGGAGAATGTTCAATGTCATCTGCGGGGAAGACACGGTATGTCAAGCTGCTACTACAACAGCACCAAGTCTTCTAACACTTCACAGCACGTCAAGCACGTTACCTCCGCCATCGCCGCCTCACCGCACTCACTCACACCTCTTACACCCGAACCCTCCAACCCACTCACGATCCAAGTCCCGCTCCCTCCGCCAACAGGAGAATCGCGTCGCGCAGCCGTTGAGTCGGCCGTCAAAGCTTCTGAGCGAGCAGACAAGCTGATACAGCAAGGGCGTCAGGAACACAACAAGAAGCTGAGGAAATTCGAGCTGAATCGCGATGTGCTACCGGATGACCTGCAAAAGGCGAAGAAGAAGATGGAGGAGGTGGTCAAGAAGGGACACGAGGAGGTTAAGCGCATCAGCGATGGCGCGAAGAGGGTGCTTGAGAGTCAGTAAATAGCATGGAATGGCATACTGCATTATCGGGAAAGTACAAAAGTACCACATCATCGTATGCAAGGGTTCTAGTGCACTGTGCATGCCATTGGGAGGTGTTGCGCCTGGACAGGTTTGTATGAACTCTGCCTCAAGTCTGCCTCAGCAGTTTGGCATGTGATCACACAACTTCCCAGGAAAACAGTGGCCAATCGAGCCATCACGTACTATCTCATACACATGGCACAAGGTCTCAATTGGACGATGTAGTAGCCGGCATCAACACGAGCAATGCGAGCGGCTCAGCCTCCACAACAGTGCTTGGCGCGACACCCGCGCATCATCTGGTGACCACCAAAACCACCACATATAGGGAATGGTTAGCCAGATTCACAGGCCGGACTCCATATGTAGGAAGATGAACATTGCGAGGAAGAGCTATGGCGACTGTCAGAGAGTCAAATGACATTGGTACAGTCAAGCTTGGTGGAATCGACGGGACGAAGGTATGTGTGCTGATACCGACAGCCTCTCGCTGGACAGATGTTGACATGATCAGGGCACTGCAATCAATACAACGTCCATAACCCCAGCTGAAGGTGTTGTGGTTACTCGCCTGCCTGTGGAAGACGACCGCGAACTACGACCTAGCAGCGATGCGAAATCGATCTTCCACATCTACGAGAAGCATAAGTGTCATAAAAGCATTACGCCAGTCTTCGATCCTACTCTGGAACGACGGTCTGGCCCAACGATCAAAGGACAGAAGGCTACACCCAAGGACAAGAAAGAGCGTCGAGACGCTGGACTACTCAGTCTAAAACCAGACGATGATGCTTTCTTCCTTCACCGACCATACCTCGCCTTTCACGTACCGCCTCGCGTCCTCTACACTGGCAGCAGTAAGCACACCGCGCAGCCAGCTGTCTTGATACACGAAGGCTGCTTCTGGAAAGAGTACAAGCTCCAGCTCCTGCCACTTATCCCCGGCATACTCGATCCACGCGGCGTAGTACCATGGCGCCACAACGGCGGCGACAAGAACGCCCTCAAGCACGATCACCATAAGCTCAAAGGGTACAAAGTGCGTACATGGAGGTTGTGGGGTGAGACGGGCAAGGACTACGTTCGTTCCGTGAAAACCATCCGTAAGACTGGCGAAGGAAGAGATGCCGATGTGATTACGATGACGGATGGCAAGTCAGAAGAACCTGCGAGGGCCGACGAAATGGTGTATCTGCGGTGGAAAAACGCTCTATCGCGCCACACAAGATGCTATCACTTCCAGTATGCTGGTATTGAATTCTTCTGGAAAGGAACAGGTAGTGTCAAGGAGTATCGAACGTGTGGTGTCTTGTTGCGGTTTAACCATCTGAAGTTAGTCGCTAGGCTGCCTGTGGCCGAAGAGAAGAAAGAGAGGCGAGATGAGGTGTGTTTGGGAGTATACACGTCGTCTATTGCGAGTAGAAAGAGTGGTACTTTGGAGTTCTTTGATACTGTTATCTTGCGTCTCATCAATGAAAACGCGCCTGAGATGCTACTTCGAAGTGAGGAAGGGGCGGAAGAAGAAGAGGCGGAAAGTACGAGGATCTTGCGGATGAAGAGAAGTAGGATCTATCAGGTGTTTTTAGCTACTGCTATGTGTATGATCAAAAGTGAGAAGGAAAAGAGACATACTTTGCTGGATTTGCTGGTGAATGTTGCTGAAGGTGGTGCGGGTGGCTAGTTATGGATGGTTCGCTTCTCTTGAGCACATAACCCAGTTGAAATATACTATTAGACGTCAGTTATGAAATCATGGCAGTGTGTGCATGCAGTTTGAGTGTTGGTGTGTTGATGGAGCCTCGGCTGATTGCTATCGATAAGACTCGCGCTAAACCTGGAGGTCATGACGTGGGAGATGGCCATTTCTAAGAATTCGACGCCGCCACTCCTCCAACACCCCATCTCCCTTCGCCGACTCTCCTGTATGCCCGCATTTGCGTTTCCGAGACAGTACACCTGCGCACGCTGTTTGCGCACGAATCGAAGATCCAATGTCTTCGTTCCATCCCGAACCACGGCGGCAGGGCCTCTGAGGCGATACGGGCAGACGGCAACACAGCGCAAAGATGAGGATGACGGGAAACAGGAGCAGGAAGACGCAGGAAACAATGGCAATGGGTCAGGCGCCGAGGCCGAAAAGGAGGAAGGCGCATTCACACGACGCATGCGGGAAATGAGTGAAGACGCGCTGGAATCGGGAGGGCATGGCGCCGTCAAAGCTGTGGAAGAGGCAGGCTTCAGTGCAGACCTCAAGGCACAGCTCGAACAGCGAATCGCATCTGCAAACCTCCGGTCGTCTGAAGCAGAGCTGCCCGCCTTCGCCTCCCGCCACACACGCGAGCTTGCCACCACAGAAGCCTGGACCGGCACCGAGTCCATCCACGATGCGAGCCTGCGCATGCTGAACGACACCCATAAGCCGCTGCGACTCGGGCGACCAGCCAAGATGCCAGGCGTCCCTATACCCCAGTCCATTGATACCGGACATGCTCGGAGCAAGGAGGGGCGGGGCGTGAGATTGGCCAACGCACGCGACAGGAGCACTGTCTACGCTTCCATCAATGAAGACGAGAGTATAGAGGCTTTCGACCGAGAGAAGCGGTTGCAAGACCTCAAAGACCGCTTCGAACCAGGTGCGCGTACCATCGTCCCTGGTTCCATCCAAGGGATCGCGTCTCTTGCGAATAAGAGAATCGAAGATGCCATCGCTCGTGGCCAGTTCAAGAACATCCCGCGCGGAAAGAAGGCCAACATTGAAAGAGACTACAACGCATCGAGCCCTTTCATCGACACGACCGAATACTTCATGAACAAGATTATACAGAAACAAGAGATTGTTCCGCCGTGGATCGAGAAGCAGCAAGAGCTCACATCGGCTGCAAGCAAGTTCAGAACTCGACTACGGGCGGACTGGAAGAGGCATGCTGCGCGCGTGATAGCCAGCAAGGGCGGATCGCTACTCGACCAAATCAAGACAGCTGAGGCATTCGCAAAGGCAGAGCTGATTGCAAACCCTCTGAGAAGGAAACAACAAGAGACGCTCACCACTGTTGACGATGACGGGCACATGTCACAGATCACTTTGTCAGGCGGGCTGAAGGTAGACTCAGAAGGTGAAGGATCGAATGCGGAGCCAGTAGTCACGGAAGAAGTCGTAGCAAAAAAGGTTACATTTGATGCGTCCCCAGAAGCTGTAGCGCAGGACCCAGCAGCAGCTACCGTAACAGAAACAACCACGGAAACCATGCAAGTATCTGTTCAAGCTCCCGAACCAACAGTCGCACCAGCACCGTACCCTTTCCGCGACCCAGATTGGGAACGTATCGAAAGCGGCTACTGGAAAGTCGCCATCAAGGACCTCAACGACAAGGCGCGCAGCTACAACCTCCTCGCACCCGAGCTAGCAAAAAGACCCTACTACAACCTGCAGCGCGAGCTGAACTCTTGCTTCGCCGACGTCGCGCCCCAGCTCGCCGGGGCCATCCTAGAGCGCGCACGCAAACCGCCCAAGAAAGCAGATAGTTGGCAGAGCTCTGGCCAGAAGAGCGTGCTCGACAACATCATTGGAGGGCCAGTTCGCGTGCGAGATGAGCGCCGCGAGAAGCAGTATGGGTTCCGCCAATTTTGGAAAGACCTCTGGGCCGACAAGTCTAGCAACCCTTATTGAGCCAGTCACCACCAAGCCCGATCCTCGCATCCTCATCCCGCGGACTCCGAAACGCTCTCGTCACCGTGTCCTTTCGAAACCCACTCGCCCACCGTTGTATGTAGCTACCGCGCCCTTGCTGCACGACATCGAGAGAGAGGAACATGATCGACACGCACACACGCTTTCGCCTATCCCTGGCTGTAACCCTTTGTAGCGACCTCGAGGTCAGCGATCAGCAACACGAATTCCAGGTTTTCAAGTTCTTGTTCGGTGCTTGTCATGGGCATATGCACGTGTTTTCGAATGGGGACGGATCTACATCCTTTGACCCGGAATGAGCGGTGCCCCCCGCTACCGACGCCCTGGGTCGATAACGCAGGCGTGAGGCGTCGGGAGTGCCGTGACGGGCAGGGGGGTTGGATGAAGTACTACGGCTGTACACCACACCACAACAAACACCAACAAGACGCATCCATGGGGTTTCGCGACTTACCCAATGTCCCAATCTGTCGTCAGCTGCATGAATCCGCGGAGCTCGGCGAGTCCGCCCTACGTGGGAGAGAAAGTGAGGCGTTTGTTGTTGCTTTCGAACCTGTTTACCGGGAACCACGTTTTCTCGGATTCGGATACGCTTAATACGCGACTTTCATGCGTGAATCTCGATGGTCGCGTATAGCCAACTATTGGTCTCTCTGATATACGCAAGGGAGACGGTTGCTTAGTTGAGCTGACCGGGTTCAGCTCCTCGGCTCGGATGCATTGTTACTCAACCGGGCAGTACCTGCATATGCGTTCTCGGGTCGCTCAAGCGGCAGTTCTAGGCGGTACTTCCATGCGTTTTCCTGCTCTATAGCCAAGCGTTGTAGAGCTTACACGAACCCGACGGCCTGTTAGCGTGTAGACATACGCCGAGGTAGAGAGCAAATTATGTTGGTTATCGGTGTGCATATCGCTTTCTCAGCACCTCGCGTGTATGTATGTGTATGTGTGGATGACGGATGACATACGGCAGCGGAGTACACCGCTGCGTTGTAGTTGTCATGTCTTGGCGGCTTCAGATACTTGGAGTAGGTCGCCGATATCCGGGTCTCTCTTCCAATTACTACGCCTTTATCATAGTGGTCGGAACTTCTCACTGGTTGCTTCATTTTATTCAGCACTATCAACAATACACGTGCGGTGATGCTTGGGTCACCAGTGTCGGGATTTGGCGGGTTGCTCTCGATACGAGTTTGTACTGTTGAAGCTCGCGAGTAATTTACATTGGTGCGTTCTACTCGCCAGGCGTGAGATACTGTACTCTGACGTCGATCGTGATGCTTGAAGTTATCTGCGTATGCACTATCAAGTTGCCGATATGCAGCGCGGCATCCCGTTCGAAGATCAAAGCAAAGAAGACGTCAGACCAGTATTGTTGTTTGCTTCTTCCGTGTGGGGTAGTGGAGTACCCGCCCCTGCCCTTTAGCATCATGATAGCGTATACTGCACCCGCATGCACATCATTCACATCTCAGAAGAACACATGAACGAAACGCAAAAGCAACATCACTTTCCAGTCCCCAGAAGAACTACTCTTGAGTCATTGCAAAGCAAGCATCATTGGTGGAACAACCCATCCCTTTCAGAAAAAAAGGTAACATTGTCGATCCCACCCCATTACCATCCCCACACACACCTCCATCGAGCCAACTAACAACATACGTCTAACCATATCGCGTAATCCTACTTTGCATCGTATCCAAAAGCAGTAACGAATGTGATCATTTCCTTCTTTCGCAGGTTCCCAAAGGGGAACGAGCATACTACCAAGCTATACCGCTTCCAGCGACGACCGCAATGCCTGTTTCTGATGAGATGTGACAAGACCCGCTTTGCTTGTGGTACATCGGTACCGAACTGAACAACCACGTACCCGCACACACCTGTGTGGCAGCTGTCACAGCGGATGCGGTCTAGCCCGTCAGCTTAGCCACGCGCGGTAGCGGTGCTGGATGCCACACCCACGCTGACGGCACTGTCACTGCGCGTTCTGGAGTGGTGATTCGAGCCGGTGGACGAGTGCCTCTTCTCCTTGCGGACCGTGGTGCGCTGGCGTACGGTATTGCTGACCTTCCGTTCGGTTCCGGTCACGACCCGCGCGTTGGGTAAGGCTGCATCCACGTCGACGTCGTTTGCGTTGGAGCGAGGGCTTTCCTTCTTCGATACGCTCTGCGTGTTTGCTGTGTGGTTGCTGCTCTTGCCAATGCACGTCTTGTTGGTAGCGCCGCTGGCCGTCGTCTTGCCTGCACCGTCGTATGGCTGGCAGAAGCAAATCCGCAGTATGTGCCCGGCAAGCGGTCCGAGGACCCCTACTTCGCGCCGAGCTGTGGGTTGACGGGGGTGTACTCGTTTCTTACTAGGTCTGGCTGTAGCCTCACCTGCGCAGCTTCGGGGCATGCTAACGTATGCGGTTGCTGCGGCTCTACGGTTCGCAGCCTTTCGCTTGCGAAGGACCCTTCCTTTTCCAGACGAGGTGCAACTTGCGATGATGGCCGTGATCAATCGGGCTCTGTGAAACCTCGCCTCATATTTGAGGTCCTCGGCGAATGATCGAGCTGATCTGCGAGGTTTGTAGCGCGGGCGTACATTCAGCTTCTCGTACGAATGACGCGGTCTGGAGCAAGGCGCAAGACTTTCGGTTTGCGCTATGCCGTCACAGCCTTGAACTAACGGTGCAGGCAAGATGAACGAGTCTATGGAGCCAACCGTAGAGTCGATCTGCGACTGCTCAGGGCGTTTGTAGTTGTGATGGAAACGTAGGTGCATAGGGAGCGGAACCGAGGATGTGGGTGGTGTGGTCATTGGCCTCAAAGAGGGCCTTGGGGGTGGCAGGCATGTCGTTGTCGGGAACGCACGATAGGTTGCAGGTGTGGTTTTGTTATCGTAGTACGATGTGGTTGCAGTGGGTGAGCCGCTGAAGTCCGAAGCGCTCGTAGTGCCTGGCGTCGAACTACCCTCTGGCTGGATAAGATTGCCGGACGGCGAGAAGAATGAAATCTTCGGTGTGTCGTAGTTGGGGCGAACGATGCCCGATGCTGCAGCTATTGGTAGTAAAGACGTCAATGCGGATGAGGTGATTGAGCGACGCGTAGGTTCTGCCTCAGCAACTTGATCCGGCTCCGGAGGTGACTCAGAGAGTGAAGCTTGCCGTTCTAGCTCGGCCATCTGCGGAGTGAACCATACTGGCGCGATAGGTGTGGGCGAACGCGAGGGACGCACTGGATGAGGGAAGTCGTGCTGAAGGTCGACATCGACACCAACTACTGTTCCCGAGTAGGAAGTGGACATGGTACTACAGAAGCTCGCATTGTGACTAGCCTCGGTCGCGTGGTCATGCTCTGTGAGTGAATGGTTGTTCTTACCTGCACCATAAAATGTGTGTCCAGCTGAGATAGTGTTGTTGGCCTCGTTTGACAGCGTTGGTACTCTAGCGCTACCGCCATCGTGCGCCCCATCGCGTGCTTCCGGGTACACAAGACGCACAGAAGAGGACCGTTCACGCGGGCGGACTGTAGCCGACGGTGGTAATAGCTTTGACACGGCTCCAAATGCCGTTTGCGACTCGAGCGTATACAGGTCGACGTCAGAATTGGGGACTATCGCATGAGCTGAGAAACTAGGATCAGCCATGGATGACTGCCCGTTTCTGGCCTGATTCTCTAAAGCTAACGCTTTAGTCGCGCTTAGGGCCTGGGATGCAGTAGGGAAACGATATGGCGTGTCAAATGTGTCATCGCCCAGTTGAGACATGTCAGATGCCTGCAATTGACTTTGTAGGCTATCCTCGCTCGCACCCGGCCGATCGCTATGGTTCTCAACGAGCGACATCTGCGTCGAGGACGACCTAGACCGGGTTCTCGAGGCAGCTCGAACATTGTGTATAACGCCACGAAAGAAGCTTTTGACATTGCTGGTATTAGCGTCGGAGTCGGCCTTGCCATTCCGATGGGTAATAGATCGCGATGGCTTAAGACTGGGAATCGCGGATGGGATTGCGGCATCATCAGCCCGGAACGAGTTGCTGTAATCCTTGCACAAGGGCACATCGTGTGTATTGCTTGGTGCTTTCAACAGATGCCCTCGCTGCACATCTTCTGTGATGCGCTGGAGAACATGTTCTTCTGGTGTGTATGAGATTCTGTGTGACGAGCGCGTCGGCGAGGCATTTTCCACCACACGGAGTGAAGGGAAGCGGCCCACGCTGAGGAGGGAGCCATGTGAGTTTAGCGTCGAGTAAGAACCTTGCTCCACAATAGTGGCTAGAGGCGCGCCATTGGAGCGATTTGCGAGCCGAACGGCAAGATTGTAGGGAACGCCTCGAGCTCTGGCCTGCTGCTGATATTCCATGGCGTGCTGCATATCTCCGGTCCCGGTAATATCGTGGCAGGCATAATCATCGTGATCTTGTGCGATGTAATGCCGATCGCGCCCTTGGCCTTGCGTCTGCGGTTGCATTTGCGACGAGCTCGTATCTAGGAAAGCTCTGTAATAGGCGAACGGATCCGGCTGCATGGCATGGGTCGATCGGAAGGACGGAGTGGCGTGGGTCTCGTTCAACGGATCTGATGGAGCTGGACCACATATTGGTTCCTGGCCGTTGCTGCGGTCTAGTAGACTGGCGTCGCGGGGCTGTGCTGTAGGCATGATGCTCATGTCCTGTCATCGATATTGTCAAAGATGAGATCCGATCGATGCTAGATCATAATGTGCATGAGTGTGGGACCCTGCTGATAGCAGAGCAACTTTGTTTGTGCGCCGCAGGGCATCCTGGGAAGTAGCAGGCCTTCCGCAGCGCCCTTTCCGAGATTGTATTGTTTAGGCAGGAGCAGCCATGACCTGCTCCTGTGCAACCGCCCTGTCGTATCTCGTGGCGGCTCATTCACCACTCGGAGGGCATGACCACGGCCATGGTATTCGCCGACTAAAGTCTCCCGAATCGTATGACCATTGCAGTCCGCCTAGGAGACAGCTCCAGTGTTTTCTGTCCTAGCGAAGGGAACATGTTCGACGCGGCTGTGTGCGGAGGGCCATCCAATCAAAATGCTCTGTACTCGCAGCCCCTAAGCCCCACGACCCTTCCTGGAATTGGCGATGATGCGCAAAAGCAAAACTGTTGCTGTGCTTCTTCGACCTCAACGTCGGACCCTCCCGTACGCAAGTACATCGCTCCAACTTGCTCGTGGCGGTTGCTCCTGCATGCAGACCCTATGCCCCAGCCTGCCTATCTTTGGCTGACGCCGCTGTGAGGTCATGACCCTTATTCATGGACAAAGTGCTCATCCAAAATTGATTGCACAAGCAGGTGATTAGCGAAGGATTCGAAGATCACCTACGCATGCCGCAAATGGCTCCATCAAGAATGCTGGTTTTGCATAGCTTCCATAGCCTCTGTTCACAGGCTGCACAATCAGAGTCTAATGATCGGCAAAACAAGCCGGGTCCGTACAATCAGGCCGGCGACGGGATCAAGTGGGTCGTGCCGCTTACATTGTATACAATGCGTTGGGAGACGAAACGGTGCACTAATCCAGGTTCGCCGATACGGAAACCAGGCTGGCTAGTTTGACGCAGTCTCCACACAAGCGACGTACTTGAGGCTGGGGTAGCGATGAGTTGGCCAGGTTCACCATGGACTTTGTAACCTATCACGGTCGTGACAATTATAGAGCTGTGTTCCGAGCACATGTGGCTTGTCGTACGTCTTCTTCTCCATGTACCTTCATCCATCGTCGACAAAGTCCCAGGATAGCCTGGCAAGATTGAACTGCAGAAGCGACTTCCAGCTCACACCATCCACGAGCTCTCAGAGTTACTGCAGCAGCAGATTGGATACAAAAAAGCCGCCGTTTATCCATCACCGATGTAACGGAAGGTAACAAGCGATATGTCACCTATGCGATCCATTCGGTCGGTGCGAGTGCGCTGAGAATACTGAAAATAGACACGGGATGTGTCTCGTTGTCGTCAACCTATGAGCCAGCATGATGACGGTAAGCAAGGGGTAACTTTTCCAGGTAGCTGACCGGTACTGACCTTCGGCAAGTTCAATTCGCGGTGGTCGCCAGCCGTGCGCTCGCTGTAGACTCGTTTGGCTCGGGCTTAGCCGGGCTAGAGGAGGCTGCACGACGCGGCAAAGCCTTCCATTGCTTCCAGAAGCTGTACGATTTGGTACATGTTCGATGAACAAGATCCGCCCAGCAGCGAAATGCGCATTTTTCTCAGTCTAGACACACGGTTGTGAGACTGCTCACACCTGTCCGGTCAATTGTGCTGAGTCAACTTCCATGCTTCAGTGGTGAGTGTTATCGAGCCCTGGAAAACGCCCTTAAGCCAGGCTTACTGATCACATTGAATTTCTGTCCGTTGCCCTGCACTTGACGGCGATCCTTACCTCCAGTAGCTGAGGGCGGACACAATAAGTATCACGCTGGGCCGTTGTTGACAGCTGGATGGCCTTTGGGCATCTTGAGAATTCAAGTAACTTGAATGTCTAGCCTAGGGTGTGATTTGTCGACCTGTAGAATGGAGTGGATTATTGATCTCACGTAGAGACATGACTCAGTTCGGGCCGTGCTTTCTTGCACCCACGCTCTCCAAGTGTGATGCTCTTCTTCGAGCGCCTTTGGTCCGCAGGAGCTGGGCGTGACGAGCCGAGCTCCATTCACTCCGCCCAATGCGCCACGCTCGTGAGCCATGTAGTCGTGCTCCGCGCTTGGGTGGCATTGGCTGGTCAGAAAGTCTTCGAAGCAGCCATCTCCCTGCCGACCGTGGATGCTTGTCGTATTCCTGTCTGACCAGCGCTCAAGTCCGTCGACCTGATTCTCGGGATTGCATCAGGTCCTCGACTCACCGGCCCGATGATCGCAGTGCGGATGTTGTTTTGTCGTCAGGCTAAGCTACACTATCGCTGATTTAGCTAGCGCCAACAGGAGGGTATAATGATGTGGAGAGATCTACAGGTCATTATGAATCGCTGCACGCCCATGGATCTGAAGCTATGTCCTCGCAGCAAATCAGAACAGCGGTTTTCGACGCATCTACCTGCCGTTGCTGCACGGGAGGATACGCGAGACCCATGTGATCCACCCTGTCCACGTCAATAGATCGGCGCTGGCCAGGCATAACACCTAAGATTCGCTAGCTGCATGTGAAGCCACCTCGAGAGCATGGCGCCGGGGCCAGGCGAGTAAGGGTGGGAAATGGGTATTTCTCGAATCAGATCTCCATTATCTCATAATGTGGCGTATGCGCCGTGTCACAGCGGAAGGAAAGAGGACGGGACGGACCTTGATTGTCACATGACAGCGACTCCATAAGATCTTCCTGCACGGCTGTCGACCCCAGATATAAGACAAAGAGACCTGACTTTCTGTTTCCCATATCTAATTTCACCTGAGCTGCTCTTTTCGTACCATTGGCGTGATGAACGATCCTATTAGGGAACGTCGCCATACCATGACCCAGCCGCCTCTTTCCCAGAGCGCCAGCAAGAGCGAGCTTTGCAATCGACTTAAACTCAGTGAGAGTACACACAGACTGCTTCTCGTAAGTATTCGCCTGACAATAGAAGGCCGTCCGCTAACCCACACGCCCTCCGTAGGCCGAAGCTGTCGCTGCCAGAAACGCATTGAGCTCAAACCGCTACAATTTGACCGAGCAATCGAGGGCAGACCCCTCTGTAGCAGAACCATATAGATGGGACGAGTTATCGGAAACGTCGAAACATCTGCATATTTTGATGATCGTACGCGATGCTTGCGCGGAAACAAGACCGTATTATGACATCGGTCGTTACATGCTTCATGTCAACGAAGAGAACTGGGTCGCGAGATGGTACCTCTGGCATAGCTTCCGTTACAGGTAGGTCGACTAAGGTTGTCGTGCAGCTGGGCTCGACACTGATCTTTGCAGAGACAACCGACCGAGGGAGCGAGTTCCTAATGACAACGGTACGTATATTTTTGAGTCGATGAATAGATGTTCTGTTCGGTATCTGGTGCAGGTTAACTAACGGATAGTAGGAAACAAACCATACTATGATCCCGCACGCGACCATTACAACGGACGACAGCCCTAGCTTTCAACACCAGGAACACGTATACTTGCGACGGCATCTGTTTTTGTAGATGTTGTAGGTGTCGCGTAGGTTCGGTCCATGTTGGATGATGTAGGTGTTGCGGTTTCGGTCTACTCAGAGGATCTGTTTGCTCTTCGAGTGTGTTTCATCCAACCGTGCCCTTCGTTTTCTGGTTTTAATACTTGGTTAAGACTTTTCCTTTCGAGTTTCGATGTTTCGGTATTGCTGGTCGCAATAAACGCTCATTCCAATTTCGGTTGTTGTTGGCCGCAGTTGTTCCTGCGTTTCAGGAATTGATGACGTCCTCTCTTGCTTTGCGTGCTCTTCTGCATGCGCGACATGTCTTCATGTTACCCCAATATTCATGCCCTCAGTTGCTGCATCCAAGCTGCGCCGTATCATACCGCAAAGAAACGAAGTGAGGATGAGGTTGTGAAAGAAATGTGCCTCGTCGAGTTACTCAATAAGTGGGGCCTCTCCCAGGTCAGGGGTCCAGTGCCTGCCGAAGCAGCCCGGGCTGGTAAGAAGACATTCACTTTGGCAGGTGCGATGGCCCGGCGGTACTGTGCACTTATCAAGCATTGCGAGCCTTCAGTTAGCGGTGTAGAGATTCTGCTGATATTACTTCGTGTTAAGATACATGATCCGAAAATTGTCGGCGTCTATGCACCTTCCGACCCGATGAGGTATTGATCACACATGTGGTTTGTAGCTTTCAGCATCACTTTCGGTCATGGCGGACCATTTTCGTGGAGCGCGTGTAGATCATTGCGGATTTGCGCAATAACCGACGTAGATGGCTGTTGGATAGACATGGGCATTCCCAACATCAATTGCCTCACTGACTACAATTATCATGTATCTCCGGAAAGAATCTGTGTATTTCAAAGCATGGCCTGCAATTGTTTCACGAAAATACCTAGCGGTCGTCCGATCGGCACAAGCCCTGTTTCCCAAACGCCTTCGCTATGCAAATCAGAAGGATCTTCAGCTTTTTAAAAGTACAGCACGAACATGCGATCAAGCAGTCGCGGCCGCTGTGCTGCGTGCAACTTGTTCCTGGAGAGCTTTTTTGTATTGACTCCGCGCAGCGTCGATTGCTCGAATCAAAGGGTCCACAACTTGGTTGACGGCCTTCGCGCCTCCTCTGATAGCTCCGGGGTCGAACTTCCTCTTCTTCCTCTCTCGCTGGTTGGCGAACTCATTCTCTTTCCGTGCATGCTCAATTCTTGCTTCGCGCTCTGCTTCTGCCATATCGGCTACCGCCTTGATACGGTCGAGCGATTTGTCAAGCGTCTCGATGAGACGCGCAATCTCGCCCGCGCGGTCGGGGTCTCCTGAGTAGAACACGGCCCAGAAGTAGTGCAAGAACTCGACCGTCGTGTTATGGGTCATGGTGAGATTCTCTAGAACCCCTTCCGATACGTGAAGCTCCTTTGCCCGCTCGCTGGTGGGAATGGCTTTGGATGACGTGTAGTCATCGTTGTGTAGATGGCGTTTCCTCACAGCCGCAATGATCTGCGAGGATGCTGCACTTCGCGAGGATTTACTGCCAACTTTGGTCTTCTTGGGGACCGACTCCTCCTCGTCACTACTACTCTCATCATCGATATCGATCGTAGAATGGAGATCAACGCGCGAAAGCTGGCCGTCGCCGCCGAACTTGCGAAGATCCTGCTGTAACGTCGAGAGGGCCTGTGCAGGAGTACGCTTGGTGTAGGTCGCAGCACTGGTTGAGGTATGCACGCTCTGGCCAGCGGAGAAGAACCGGCTTTGATCCTGTACGCGGAGAACGACCCTGTTGTCGTCATCTGCACGCTGTAGATCCCGCAACTGCAGCTCTTTGTATGTCTCTTCATCGACTCCGACGGGTCCATGCCGACCTCCATCCGAAGGTGGCACTTCTTTCATCATCTTCTCGCTCATGCGATTCAAAACTCGGAGGATGGGCGCCTTCTCATAATTGGTCGGGTTCATGGTCCAGTCGGGCCGGTTACCTTGTTTCTGGCTATGGTTCTGTTCATTTGCCTCGATGTTGATGAAGTTAGGGATGGAAGCTGCAAGCAGATCCTGGTTGTCTGTTGTCTCATCGTAAGACAGATACTTGTCGAGCTTAGGATCAAGCACGTCCTTTTCTTGGATGCGCTCACCCTTGAGCTTCTTCATCAAGCGACTGTGGAAAAACCTCTCCCAGAAGTCACCCTCGCTCAACTGGGGCACGTTCTCATTGTAAGCCTTTTGCACGATTGGATGCTGCCTGAACAAGAGCTCAATCTGCTCTTTAGTCAAGCTTAGCATGAGGGTGCCGTTGACAGACTTTGATTTGATGACGGACAGCACGTTGTAAGTTCCTGTAGCCTGCGACTTTTCCGTTGCGTGAGATCTCAACATGTGCACGCGTGTAGACCAAAACTGCATAGAAAACTGCAAGACACCGACGGAATCAGGCTTCTCCGCAAGCGCTCGGTCGAAGCGTTGACGAAGGGCTGGATTTGAATTGAGAAGCGACATCTGAAGCGTTGTATCCGCAAGCAGCTTCGCGTCATGGTAGTTTTCCTCGTTGTCTTTGCCACCAGCAGTCACAGTCTGCGCCATAGCGATGGCAGCTGAGGCGCTGCTGTCCCCACCATCCTTGCCACCAGCAGCAGGAGCCGGAGACGGAGCGCTCTGCTGTTTGGAGGCCTCGATCCATTTGCGCAATAGACTGGTTATGTTCTGCTGGTCGTCGCGAGCGGTAGCGGAGGTGAATGTAAGGGTGTGGTTGCCAGCTAGGGGCGCTGGCTCGGGTACGACGATTTTTATGGAGGCCTTGGCAGCGGTCGCGGGCGTCTGTTGGAGGTCTAGAGAGTGTCAGTGGTGTATAGCGTCTTTCTCGTGAGGCCTCGACGTACTGCCTATATCTGCTATGGCTATGGACCACGGAGCAGGCGCATTGGCCGCGCCACTGGTCGACTTCCAGGACACCGTCTTGCCATCCGCAGACACGGCGACCCTGCCGTTATCCTTCTTGTACTGGGCAGCGGCGTCGGCCATGATGGCGGGGTGTAATGTCGCGACGATCAGTGAGGCGTGCCTGGCTTGAGGCTGACGCGGTGCTAGCTTGTCTGGGCTTCCCCAGATTCACGCGTCGCACGTGACTACGCATTAGCGAACGGCATGGCAGCCGCTGAGGCTCAGGCAAGGCTGTACCCTACTCCAAAACTCAATTCGACGTTCAGCTGGAATGCATCTTTTGTTTGATGGGTTTGGCTATGTGGCCTCTTCATCTCCTCGCCCACTTCAGAACGCGTGTCTGCAAACATGGCGCATGGCTCGCATCAGCCAAGAGAAGTAACACATCAGGCGCAACGGATACATATCCGTGCCATGCAGCGTCAGAAGCCGTCAGAGGCTGCATGCGAGTTACATAAGGCCTGCCCTGCTATTGGCTGGTGGTGCGAGAACACTGGATGAGCGACCACTTCGTCATATCGCAGCGCCGCCGGGACCAGCAAAGAGTACCACTGCAAGCCTGCACAGGTCTGCAGACTGTACTTGGAGAACAACAAGCAGACGAGAAGATGCGGTGTCAATATAGACTTCACGGTGTTCGGTCGCTCCCTTGAATGTGGTGGGTGGTGACCGGTCAGAAATCCCGCGATCCATGATACGCGCTAGGCCGGAACACGGGGCCTGTCCTGGGCTGCATCAACTTCTACTGCGTGCGACGCTTAACTTCGACTGCACATTGCTACAGCTGAGGCTTTTCTTCTTCTCATCGTCGTCCGTTTGGATGTCACCCATCCCTACCTCCGCTTTGTTAATCTAATCCCCGTCATGTTGCGCAACACCCTGCGCCAGTGCTGCTCCCGCCAGCTCCAGTGCGCCCCGGCGAGAGCATCCTTCTCGAGCCTCGCACAGCCCTCACGAACCGCTCTCTCGACATGTCGCCGCCCGCTCGCCGTGACGCA
The DNA here is from genome assembly GCA_023758125.1 of Alternaria sp. Ai002NY15. Classification (NCBI taxonomy): domain Eukaryota; kingdom Fungi; phylum Ascomycota; class Dothideomycetes; order Pleosporales; family Pleosporaceae; genus Alternaria; species Alternaria sp. Ai002NY15. The sequence goes on along the minus strand of JAFVLO010000007.1, from coordinate 474,359 downwards.
GCGCCGCCAGTATGCCGTGTCGTCGGAAGACACCAACAAGGGCGTTGTGCGTGCCTCCCAGCCAGACCCTCAAACTCTTCGACCCATAGCTAACAATGACGGCATAGGACCCCAACGACTCGTTCCTCCAGGGCAACACGGCCAACTACATCGATGCCATGTACATGCAGTGGAAGCAGGACCCCGCCAGCGTTCACTACTCATGGCAGGTCTACTTCCACAACATGGAGTCCGGCGACATGCCCGTGTCGCAAGCCTTCCAACCGCCGCCAAACATCATGAGCTCGCCCCAGGGCGGCGCCGCGAACAGGCCTGGCATGGGCATGGCCTCCGCCGAAGGTACCGACGTCATGAACCATCTCAAGGTGCAACTGCTCGTCCGAGCCTACCAGGCCCGCGGTCACCACAAGGCCAAGATCGACCCGCTGGGCATCCGCTCCGAAGCTGAGCAGTTCGGATACAGCAAGCCGCGCGAACTCGAACTGTCACATTACAACTTCACCGAGAAGGACCTGGAACAAGAGATTGAATTGGGTCCTGGTATCCTCCCGCGCTTCAAGACCGAGTCCCGCAAGAAGATGAAGTTGAAGGACATCATCGACGCCTGCGAACGCCTCTACTGCGGCTCTTACGGAGTCGAATACATCCACATCCCGGATAGGGAGCAGTGCGACTGGCTTCGTGAGCGCATCGAGGTCCCCACACCTTTCAAGTACTCCGTCGACGAGAAGCGCCGCATTCTGGACCGCCTGATCTGGGGTACCAACTTCGAAGCTTTCCTGGCCACCAAATACCCCAACGACAAGCGATTCGGTCTTGAGGGAGGTGAGAGTTTGATTCCCGGAATGAAGGCCCTCATCGACCGAAGTGTCGATTTTGGTGTCAAGGACATCGTCATTGGCATGCCGCATCGTGGTCGTCTCAACGTGCTCTCCAATGTCGTCCGAAAGCCCAACGAGTCCATCTTCAGTGAATTTGCCGGTACTGCCGAGGCCAACGAAGAGGGCTCTGGTGACGTCAAATACCACTTGGGCATGAACTTCGAGCGCCCCACCCCATCCGGAAAGCGCGTACAGCTGTCTCTTGTCGCCAACCCGTCCCATCTCGAGGCCGAAGACCCCGTCGTACTAGGAAAGACCCGCGCCATTCTGCACTACAACAATGACGAGAAGGAAGGTTCCAGCGCCATGGGTCTGCTCTTGCACGGTGACGCCGCTTTCGCCGGTCAGGGTATAGTATACGAGACTATGGGCTTCCACCAGCTCCCCAGCTACCACACTGGCGGTACTATTCACATCATCGTGAACAACCAGATTGGTTTCACTACGGATCCTAGGTTCTCCCGTTCGACTCCTTACTGCTCTGATATCGCCAAGGCAATTGATGCGCCCGTTTTCCACGTTAACGGTGACGATGTCGAGGCCCTCAACTTCGTCTGCCAGCTGGCAGCTGACTTCCGCGCCGAGTTCAAGAAGGATGTGGTTATCGACATGGTTTGCTACCGAAAGCAGGGTCACAACGAGACTGACCAGCCCTTCTTCACCCAGCCTCTCATGTACAAGAAGATCTCAGAACAACCCCAAACACTGGACATCTACACCAAGAAGCTGCTCGACGAGAAGACCTTCACCAAGGAGGACATTGACGAGCACAAGGCTTGGGTCTGGGGTATGCTAGATGAGAGCTTCAACCGCAGCAAGGACTACGTACCAAACTCCAAGGAATGGCTTACTTCGGCCTGGAACGGCTTCAAGTCGCCCAAGGAGCTTGCGGAAGAGGTCCTGCCCCATCTGCCAACCGCCATCGAGGAGACTCAACTGAAGCACATTGCTGAGAAGATCGGCGGCGCGCCGGAGGACTTCAATGTACACAAGAACTTGAAGCGTATCTTGGCTGGCCGCACCAAGACTGTCATGGACGGCAAGAGCATCGACATGGCTACCGCGGAAGCCTTGGCATTCGGAAGTCTGTGCATGGAAGGCCACCACGTCCGTGTCTCCGGACAGGATGTCGAGCGTGGAACCTTCTCTCAGCGCCATGCCGTGCTCCACGACCAGGAAACTGAGAAGACATACACCCCTCTCCAGAACCTTGCCGAGGACCAAGCAACATTCACCATCTCCAACTCTTCGCTCAGCGAATACGGAGTGTAAGTTCATGCTGTTTTGATGTATTTTGCCGTAACTAATCATCTGTAGGCTTGGCTTCGAATACGGATACTCGCTATCATCACCCAACGCCCTCGTCATGTGGGAGGCTCAGTTCGGTGACTTCGCCAACACTGCCCAGGTCATCATCGATCAGTTCATTGCCTCTGGTGAAGTCAAGTGGCTTCAACGTTCCGGCCTCGTCATGAGCTTGCCCCACGGTTACGACGGTCAAGGTCCCGAGCACTCTTCTGGACGTATGGAACGCTACCTGCAGCTCTGCAACGAGGATCCCCGTATCTTCCCCTCGCCCGACAAGCTCGACCGTCAGCACCAGGACTGCAACATCCAGATTGCCTACACAACGAAGCCGTCTAACCTCTTCCATCTCCTCCGTCGCCAGATGAACCGTCAGTTCCGCAAGCCTCTCATCCTCTTCTTCTCCAAGTCGCTACTCCGTCACCCACTCGCTCGCTCCAACATTGAGGAGTTCACTGGCGACTCTCACTTCCAATGGATCATCGAAGACCCCGCGCACGCTAGCGGCGAGATTGAGTCGCATGAGGGCATCAACCGTGTCATCCTCTGCACAGGTCAGGTATACGCTGCGCTTGTTAAGGAGCGTGAGGCCCGCGGTGAGAAGGACGTTGCCATCACTCGTATCGAGCAGCTCAACCCCTTCCCCTGGCAACAACTGAAGGACAACCTGGACTCGTACCCCAACGCCCAGAACATCATCTGGTGCCAGGAAGAGCCCCTGAACGCCGGTGCCTGGTCATTCACCCAGCCCAGAATCGAGACTCTGCTCAACCAAACCGAGCACCACAACAGGCGTCACGTCATGTACGCTGGCCGCAACCCTAGTGCGTCGGTGGCCACTGGACTTAAGGTGTCACACAAGAACGAAGAGAAGGCCCTATTAGATATGGCTTTCACCGTGAAGCAGGACCACTTGAAGGGCGAGTAAACGCTGGATGAGGCGTGGAAAGGGGTAGTTGGTCATTGATTGCATTACTTTATTCCCATGATATGTATGTTTACAGCGTGTAGTCTCGTGTGCTGTCGTGGAAGCTAGATGTACTTCAATGACAGTCTGAACAAAAATTCTTTACTTCATACATTATCTTGCCGTCTACATGCCTTTCTGTGATTTTGGGTCGTATGTTTAACAAGATGCTCAGCTCTTTAGGCATGTATCATTGCATCCTATATGAACTTATGCTCACTCATAACCTACTGGGTATATACAGGCTGTACCCGGAAACAACTTCTACCACAACCTCAAGTAAGCAAATGCGGATTCCCCTGATACACAAAACTCGGCTTCCTGCGCGCCTTCAGCTCAGACCTCTCTCCGTCATCCCAGCCATCCCAAACGTTCGCCTCCTGCGGGCCTTCAACCTCACGGATATAGCCCAACGCACAGTCCTCGAATTGGACCTTAGGTTGCGCTGCGTAGAAAGTATCATAGCGATGTGACAAAGCTTGCTTGAGCGATCGGACCTTCCTGCCACTACCGTGTAGCACGCCCCAGGGATCTCTGCACGCTTCGCCCTTGCATGATTTAAGTACCATCATCAATGCGTCGATACGGTCGATGATGGCGGTGAAGGGGCGGCCTGCGATACGGTAGGTGTCACGTTTCGCTATGAGGTCCGCGTCTTCGTCGTCGAAGTAGTTTTCCAGCTGACCTGGGTCGAAGCGCATGTCGTAGTACTCCTTGTCGCCCGTACAGAAGACGGAGTAGTAGATGTTGTAGTCCTCACCGATGAGGCGAAGGCCTTTGTAGGTGTTGTTACGGATAGAGTGGAGGTAGCCACCCCAGTTTTGGTCGGGCGGATGATTCTCTTTCACCGGGTTGTCGTAGTGGCCCCATATGCCTTCGGGGATGGCTCGGCCCCAGTACTCGATGTTGATGTGTTCTTGACGTTCTGCAGATTCGGCAAGAAGGGTGTCTTCTTGTGACAGAGGCATGACGGAGCCATCGAAGTCTTCACGCAGACTCTGACCGGCGAGCTTCATGATGGTAGGGGCGAGATCGGTGTGGGAGCTGACAATGTCGGTGGTGTGGCCCTTCATTACACCAGGTCCACGCACGATGAGGGGAATGTGGATGTCGGTCTCGTAGCCACACTCCTTGCCAGCATGCAGGCGATGCTGACTTAGGTGGTACCCGTTGTCAGTGGTGTAGATGATGTATGTGTCTTCAAGAAGGCCCTTGTGCTCGAGAGTCTTCACAAGTTGCTCCACCATCTCGTCTACTGACTGAAGGGCACGAAGGCGGGAGCGTTGGAATTCGTCGTTATAGTCAATGACTGTGTCGTTGAGAAGTGGAAGTCTCTTGACCCATCCTGTGCCGCCCTGCTTCTTGGGATTGAAGTTGGCGTCGCGTGGGATCTTGTATTCGGTAAAGAGATGAGCATGTCGCTCTGCGTATTGAGGCAAATCCGCACTATACTCTTCGGTAGGCACAAGCTTCACGTTGCTATGGGGCGCGATAGGTGCAATGGTAAGGAACCAAGGCTCAGGGTGTTGCGTTGCCTCCTCGAGAAAGCCATACGCCTTCTCTGCAGTCACATCAGGCGAGTATTGACCCTTGTAGCTTATGGGTGGTCCACCGTTACGACTCATGTGCGCGTTGTAGTATTCGTACGTATAGGGGTCGAGGATGAAGTCGGAACCGTTGTATCCGCCGGCGTAGGGTGCGTTGTAATTGTCAACAGAGTGGTGGTTCCACAGCTTGCCAGAGTAGTATGTGTTGTAGCCAGCATTCTGCATCCATACTGGGAGGTAGTCATCGTTGATGCCTTCGCGAACGACCTTTGGGTAGCCACCTGAGACGTGTTAATGAGGCTGGCATAATACGCGGAGGTGACTGCTAACCGTAAGGGGCAAAGACGTCAGTCACGTTGGTGTTGTGGGCAGCTCTGCCAGTCCAGAGGTTTACGCGGGAAGGGCAACACAGCGCAACCGTACAGAAATGGTTCGCATACAGTGTGCCTTCATGGAGTAGATACTTTTGCAAGAATGGCATGTGCTCCTGTTCTTTGTAAGCTATTGTTACCTCAGATAACCCGAGATGTACGAACCAATGACTTCATGTGCCAATCTTGATCATCTGTCAAGATGAAGAGGATATTTGGCTGCTTCGCTGCTGCGCAGTGCAGTGCCGACGAGAGCACTGCATAATGGAACAACTTGAGGAGCTTCATGGTCGCAGGCCGTTATCGAAGCTGACAACTGAACCGGGTGAAATGTGCCCTTATAAGGCATCATACGGTTAAACGCGCTCTCCCCGCGTCCAAACAGAGCCATGTTCAGGGTCGATGTTACCGCGTCGATACTGGGCTTGAAGACGAGGCCGGCGCCGTGACGCGTGAGTGCAGGACGCGGGTGGAGTTCATGGGTCGATGCATTGTCACGTAGCGCGACGCTAAACCTCGAGCACGAGCCTCACCCCACACCTGGCACCAGCCATCGCGGGAAATGTCTCCCTCGTGCTATCGTCTCCGCATTGCGTGCCCGGCTACGACGCAGCAAGCCGCGAACGCCAATCCTCTCGCGGCGATTCCTAACACGTCGCCGAGAATGCCGGCGCGCTCCTCCCATGGCTTCTCCACGTGGAAACTTCGTCACCGACGAGACACGCAGCCATGGACAGGACAGTGGCAAATATGAGTACCGAACAATTGTACCGAAAGAGGACATTCGACAGACTTAACCAAAGAGCTGCGAGAGCGCGGAAGAAGTCGCGTATAGCAGAGCTAGAAGAAGAGGTCGCTGATCTGAAGCGGCGCCTTACGCGCTCGGAAGGCCTCGTCAAACAGCTGCAGAACAATGAAACATGCCTTCGAGAGATCATCAATTCGGCGCGAGTGTCCCTTCAGATGGTCGATCACCACACAGTCTCACCATTTGATAGAGATGCGTCCTCACCATCGACTGGAGCAGTCCCAGACCCCTCCTCTGCTGAGGCCGGGCTCGACTTGTCGCAAACCTCAAGATCTCCCCCCACTAGTATTGGGGCCAATACGACGTTGAACTTCGCATCGCATTCACTATCTGCTGGCCTGAGCGATGGCTCAGCGACTATCGATGCTTCAGCTTACGGCGCAACGTCCACCGAGGGCGTGCTTTTGAGAGATGCAGATACTGGGCTGAGCCTAGAGCTGCCTATCAGTGCGGACGAGTCTCTTTTCAATATGTGGGATGGCACTTCGAGTAAGTCTCGCTATCGTGGACTGATCGGATATCAGCTAAATCCTTAGTCCTGGAACCAGACGCGAACAATACATACTCATTATCACTGTTTGGCGCGAATGCAGCCCAGGACGGTGTCGGCATCCCAGGGGATTGGCCTTTCGCACCAGAGCTCCCGTTGTTAGACGTGGCTGGCACATCTTCACAGCCTCCGCCGTGGGAGCGACTGCCGCTTCATGCATCCGCCACCTGTCGGCTCGATTCTGTATTGCTGGAGATCATTGTTACCAGCCGTCAGCACGTGCAATCTTCTGGGCAGCTTCCAGAAAAGTCTTTCCCTAGCGTTCGGTCGTTGCTCAACCCTGCTACCCGCAATTCGCAGAATCCGATTTCGGATGCTCTAGGTCAGCACGGTAAGATAAGTATGGCAGTCAAGGGCTCAGCCGAAAGGGTTGCGTGTTTGTATTATATGAGCCTGTTGCTACGCTGGCTCATATCCCCCACAAAGCGCAATTATGAAGCCATGCCAGACTTCTTGAGGCCTGTAGAAGCCCAGCTAACAATACCCCATCCGATTTGGGTTGATACGATAGTTTGGTAAGCTTACGGTCAAAGGTTGAGTACCACTACTGACGATATAGTTGAAGGCCTGAAGCACGGAAGCGCATACTCCAGTATATGGACTTGTCTGAGGGGCGGGAGTTCTCCAAGCTACGGGAGATCACGGGCAATTCGCTGTCAATCCATTGGCCTCACGACATATCTAGTATCCTCATTGTCGCATCGAACAGTGAGCTGCAGCTCAATCCGGACTTCGAAAGTCACGTCCGGCAGCTGAAGCACTGGACAGTCGGGCCCGACCTGGTGGAAACATTCCCATACTTGGACTGCATTCCGACGACGCCTTGATCACGCATGCGTCGAATGACTTGGTCAGCGCCGCAGCTGATGCAAGACTTCATTGTACTATACGGTGTTTGTTGATCGTTTGTAGCAATTCGGGCTATATGTCCCGGCTACACCATTCCACCACAGGCTGCCCATGGGTGACGTCAAACACCTTGCGCCATCCAAGTTATTGACTCTCACGCGTAAAGAAATGGGGGCAAGATACGTTGTCTACTCGGCCGAGTTTGCTTTCAACAGGTTCCTCTCCTTCGTGACAAGTGCGATGGAAAATGCGATGACGGAGGCGACTAGCCCAAGCACTGTCGCAAGTTAGCAAAGTCAGGCCTCGAATTTTCTTGACTTACCGAATACTTGCTGCGTGGCGTGTATATATGCCGGCATTAGCAGCTCGCGAAGACCGTCGCCCACATGCTGAATGTAGGCGATATCAGAGGTCGCCTTCTCGACTATCTCGGATGCGTCATTCCTTCCCTCCAGGGCATGATTCAGGCCCATCTGCAAAACGATTTGAAAGGCTGCAGCAGCCCCGCTCACGCCCGTAACGCCCCCCACGTTACCACTCAGGTACAAGCCAGAGCCAGCAATGGCTACGTCGTCCTTCGCCACTGCGGATGTCAATCCAACGAACACGGCCGAATGAGCCATGCCTGTTGCAAAGCCGGCGGGGAATATTAGGAGGGATCCCCAGACTGTGGTATGCCCACGCCAGAATAAGAGCAAAAGAATGAAAGACAACGCTGAGCTGGCACTCGCGAGTATGGTAGGAGCTTTGTAACTTCCGGTCCTGGTTTGTGTTAGCTCGCCATCCCAGATACGTGAACGGAGGACCGTACCGCTTGATCCATGCCCCCGTCAGGAGGCCACCGACTGTATTTCCAACCACAGAGGGTATGAGGTAGGCGCCGGCTTCGCCAGTCGATGCATTATTGGTGACCTGGAAGTAGATGGGGATAATGAACATTAGCTTGGCACTAAGTTAGCCTTTCATCTTTCAGCTACAATTGCTGGGTCTTACTGCGGTCTGAGAAAAGTTCTGCAGGAGAAGGATTCCATAAGACGTGCCAACAACGTAGCGGGTGAGTAGTTGGACAGGAAAGATTGACTCTTTCGCGAAGTACCGTTCGTATACGACAAACGTTCCAGCACCGATAACAGCAACGCAAGCGGATGTGATGATGACGGGGTGGTTCCAATCGTATTTCCGTCCGCCAGTGTCCAGGACGAATAGCGCAGTGAAGATGGTTATACTCATGCATACCGCTCCGATGAAGTCGATACGTCGTAACTTGTCGCGAGTGGATTCGCAGTGCCCAGGTTTGAAAGTCTTCTGTGGAACGTCCAATTTCCACTGGACTAAGACAATCGAAAGAATGACTGGAGGAACTTGTGCTAAGAAGGCCCTGCGGCATCCATCAGTAACTTGTGTGCGTAACGAAAGAACTGCCATCTAAGGACTTACCAGCGCCAGCCAATCGTGGAAGCAAGAAACCCCCCAATTACGCCGCCACAGCTTCTTCCAACTGTCTGCACCACATTGACATAGCTTCGGTATAGCGCGACTTCGTGGAAGGGCAGCAGATCAGTCAACAAGATCGACACCATGCACACCATTCCAGCGCCCCCAGCACCCTGAATTGTACGAGCAGCGATGATCTGAGCCATTGACCGGCCCAGTCCCGAACCGAGCGTTCCAATTGCGAAGAGGACGTAGGCCACCTGCAAACACGACTTTCGCCCAAAGATGTCGCTCAGCTTTCCGAAGAGTGGTTGCGATATACACATGGCCAGCATGTAGCTTGACAGGAGCCAAGAGCCGCTCTCGAGGTCATGAAATTCGGACGAGATCTTGCCATACGTGGCTAACACTAGCGATGTGTCCGCTTGGGAGATGAAGACACCTGCTACGATCAGCGGAGGGCTGTGTCGACAGAGTAAAGGCACCCACCGATCAACAAGATAGAAATGGTTGTCACCAGCGATCGTTTCGGCGTTGAGTGGTCTTTCGCGGACCCATCTCCTCGCTCAGGATCCTGCGAAGCGCCATTGACTGCCTACAAAAACTTAGCTAACAAAAAAGGTAATTTTGGGATGAGAGAAGCTCACCTCGTATGATGATGTCAGTTCAGGAAACAAGGGTGTCGCTTCGTCGACTTCTTGAACAGCCGTCTGTGCATCCCATCCTGGTTTGACGGGGCTTCGCTGACGATTTACCATATTGTGTGAAATTTGGAGGTGTACGACTTCGAAGACAACGTAAGGTCGTGATCAATTTCGAAGCGACTCTGAGCTGGCTTGAACTCAGGATAGACTTGACTGCCCAGATACATCTCCACTTCAACGGTGCACGCTCGGATCGACATGGACTCTGCAATGCAGTGTCATGCAAGCCGATTACGCGGAGTTACGGCACGACCGACATCGTTTGAACAACGATATCCGCATTCGTCTCATCCAATCGAAAGTATACGGTCGCATATCGGCTCCCGCGAAATCGCTATGACCGCAAACGACATGGTGCCGCTAGCATGACCTTGCATTAGCGCCCGCTTTCGTACGCTACCACACTGACATTGCATATCGCATCATGAACGGCGAGACTCAACACCGAACTACGTGGCGGCGTGAGAACTACCATTCGCGCGGCGATACCCCGCAATGCTTGTCTATGTACTCTGATCACAGTCACCTAGCAGAGTCGTGTTCTCAAATCATCAGACTCTACGGGCCTGTTTAGCGATTATCGTATTTAATATAACGCTAAGAATATAACATTATACAACCTATTATATACCTACGTTTAGTAATAAGTAATTTATATAATAGTAGTAAAATACGTTCTATAAAATACAACATATTTAAAAGCTATAAAATATATTATATTATAGTTTAATTAAAGTAGAGAATTTTATTATATAATTTTAGAAATTATCTTACACTTTTTAAGCGCTATATAAGTATATAATAGTAGTAGAATAGCTTAAATTAGTTAAAAAAGTAGTTATTATTATATAATATATAGTAAATTAAAGCTTTACTATATTCTACTACTACTTATAATAAAGCATTCTACTACTACTTATAATAAAGTATTCTACTACTACTTATAATAAAAGTATTCTACTACTACTTATAATAAGAGTATTCTACTACTATAGTATAATAAGAATATTCTACTACTATAGTATAATAAGAATATTCTACTACTACTTATAATAAGAATATTCTACTACTATAATAATTAGCCTACTAGCTCTAAGGCCTTATTATATTTTACTACTACTTACTTATATTAGGTCTATAGGCATTCTACTACTATAAACTAGCTTACTAGCCTCTATTATCTTCTTATATTCTACTACTACTAATACGCCTCTAAGCTTTCTATATATTCTACTACTACTTATACGCTCTAACTTCTACATATTCTACTACTACTTATACGCTCTAACTTCTATATATTCTACTACTACTTATAGGCCTCTAATCTCTATATATTCTACTACTACTTATACGCTCTAACCTCTATATATTCTACTACTACTTATATACTCTAACCTCTACGTATTTTACTACTACTTATACGCCTTTAAGCTCTCTACATATTCTACTACTATATACTAGCTTACTAGCTACTATTTCTAAAGTAGAATATTCTCTTAAAGTAAAGTAATTCTATAGTAACTCTAGAACCTACTAAGTAAATAAGAACTAAGGTAGCTCTACTATAAGATAATAGAAAAAGTATAAGATAAGTTATAGTAAAGAAAGAGTATAAGATTATTAACTTACTTAGTAATATAGAAGAGTTAAAAGATAAGGCTAGAGATAATTTTAAGAATATAATAGTACTACACCTACTTAATCTACTAATATACTTCTAAGTTTATACTAAGTTAAAATAAGATAAAAGCTCTACTCTACTCTTAGTAAGCTACCTTAGTAGGCACTATTAGCGCTAGAGGCTCTACTTAGCTTATAGTAAGCTACCTTAGTAGACACTATTAGTGCTACTAACGCTAGAGGCTCTACTTATAGTAAGCTACCTTAGTAGGTACTATTAACGCTAGATACTCTACTCTACTCTTAGTAAGCTACCTTAGTAGGTACTATTAACGCTAGAGGCTTTGCTTATAGTAAGCTACCTTAGTAAACACTATTAACGCTAGAGGCTCTACTTATAGTAAGCTACCTTAGTAGATACTATTAGTGCTACTAACGCTTAATACTCTACTTATATAGTCTTAGTGTACGTAGGTAATAATAGCTATAGTAGCTAGTACTATACTTACGTAGTAAGCTATCTTAATAGTAACTAGTAGTGCTATTAACGCTATACTTCTCTTTACTCTTATTAATAGCTATAATACACTAGTAGTCTTATATTCTACTACTATAGTAATTAGCTCTTTAGTATCTAAGGCTTTATATTCTACTACTATAGTAACTAGCTTACTAGCCTCTAAGGCCTTACATTCTACTACTATAATAACTAGCTTACTAGCCTCTAAGGCCTTGCATTCTACTACCTTATATTCTACTACCTTATATTTTACTATCTTATATTCTACTACCTTATATTCTACTACCTTGTATACGCTTTTTCTTATATCTCTCTACTTACTAAGCCTACTACTTTAGTAGAACTTAGGCTATACTCTCTCTAAGAAGCCTTCTATTAAGATAGTCTAAGCGTATAATAATACTATAGATAGAAATAAAGCGTTATATTCTACTACTTCTTACTTATTCTAGATCTATAGGTATTCTACTACTATAGTAACTATCTAATAAGCCTCTAAGCTCTTATTATATTCTACTACTACTTACCTAATCTAGAAATGTAAATATTCTACTACTACTAGAATTAAGGTATTCTACTACTCTATATAAGTAAAAAAAGGTAAGAAAAAAAAAGTAAAAAGAAAGAATAGATAGACTAGAGATTAAACCTAAAACTTCTATAAATAGGTATTATAGTTAGATAGTAAGTATATAAGAGAAGTAAAATAACCTAAGTTAAGTTCTATCTACTAATACATATCTATAGCGCTCTACTACTAAGCTATCTATCTATATTACTTAATAAATAGTAGTTACCTTAGTTAGTATATATAAGATAGTAAGAGTATAGTAGTAAGAGTATAGTAGTAAAGGTATAGTAGTAAGAGTATAGTAGTAAGAGTATAGTAGTAAGAGTATAGCAGCGTACTATTACTACTAGTAGAGCTAAGAAAGGCTATAGCTAACTACTTAGTCTTTTTATCTAAGAAACTAGAGAGTAGAGCCTTCTAGTAGTAGAGCTAAGAAAGGCTAGTACCTTCTTCTAGATATACTATCTTACTTAGAACTTTCTCTCTTATACTAGACTTAGTAGAGATAAGTAGAGAAGAATATTAGTAATAATCTTAATAGCTAGTTTACGTGCTATAGGTAGAGAAGCACTACTCTTATTATTATATAGCTCTTACATTATATTACTATTACTATCTAGTTCTTTTATTATTATAGTTCTATATTATACTACTACTACTACTAATATATATAGAGGCTGCGTCTACTAAATAAAGGCACTATTCTCTAGGCGTAGAGGCGTTTCTATAGCGTCTACGTAATAAGAACGCGCTTTAGACATAGTAGCGTCTATTTATATTTATTTAGTTTTATATATTATACTACTACTATAGTTTTATATTTATTTAGCTAGTTTTACGTATTCTACTACTAACTTTAATAGTAGAGAAGAAGTAAAGTAGAAGCGTAAATAAAAGCGTAGTAGTAATACGTACACTTAGCGCTATTATTATTAGCACTTACTACTTATCTATACCTATATTCTTATAATATATATAGAGATTCTAAGAAATAATATTACACTACTACTATATTTACGTTATAGCTTAGCTATATTCTAACTTTAACGTAGACTTTAACACTAACTCTAAGTCTAACTCTATTCTATAAGACTCTAATAGTCTACTAGAGTAAGATAACGTAAAAGAATAACTAGAAGAGATAGATATTAATAAAGATAACGCGTAGAAGCTACGTAATACTAAAGTCTATAGCCTATTAGTTAAAGCCTTTTAAGTAATAGCTATAGCTATTATAAATATTATAAAATAGGTAATACTCTTTCTAAATTATAATATCTAGAGTCTTTAGCTCTTTTTAACTTTCTATTAAATACGCGTTATATATCTTATATATAGAAGTAATAAAGAGTTTTACGTAGCTATATAAATAGACAAAGTAGTATTCTAGAAACTCTACGCGTAGTGTATAGATAAAATAACTATAGGCTAGCTAAAGTAAGAGTATAATACTATAGTACGCTTAGATAAGTAGTTAATAATATTTCTTAAGTATTATAGGTATAAGAAAACTATAGCGTTAAGCTCTTAGTTCTAGAGTTACTCTAAGAGCACTATCTACTACGTAATTAATAAGTATTTAGTAGAGCTTTATTATCTATTTAAAGAGACTATGCAACTACCTAGTAATAACTATACGCTTTTAGATAAGGTTAGACCTAGTATACGCTACTATCTATAGTTCTTAGACTATATTAGTGCTATAGATAGTACCTTTATGCGCACTTTTATATAGTAGAGCCTTAGTAATAAAAAGGCCTAGTAGTATTAGAAGAACTACTATACGCAAAACGTTCTTAGTATATATAACTTTAACTCTATATTTACGTACTATCTTACTAGATAGAAAGGCTAGGTATATAACGCAAAGATCTTTAACTACGTAGTATATCTATATAGTCTTACGCTATCTTATAGTAAATATCTACTTATAGACTCTAGGTACTCTCTTATCTCTATTATAATAATACTATATTCTTATACTTAATATTACTTAAGAGAGTTTAATAGTAGAGTTACTAGAAGAGAAGCTTAAAACAAAGAAGAATTATTTAACTACTAATACTTCTCTCTTTATATAACTATTAAATAAGTCTAGAGCATATTTAAATAGCGTTAGAGTATTTAGCAAAGCCTTTCTAGGCTAGAGTATTATATTAAGAAGTAGATTCTCTTTATAGAGGTGTTAATAGGCATTAATAACTTTATTAATAGATAGTAGCTATATAATATACTAGAGTAAGAGATTAAGTAAGAAATAGAGAAAAACTCTAATAATAAGCTCTCTAATAATTCTAAACTAGTTAAAGCTAAGTAAGTAGCGTAACTAGTAGAGGAGGCTGTAATAACTAGTTCTACTAAGAATAGTAGAGAGATGTCTTAGTAGTAGAATATAATTACTTATTAGATATAAAAGTATAAGTTAGCTACCTAATACTTAAGAGTAGAACGTAAGTAGCTTTATATACGCTTAAGAGTAGAACGTAAGCAGCTTTATATATAGTAGATACTACTATAAATATATATATTATATTATTATAGATAGAGGTAGTAGTAGTAATAAGGTTATAGTAGACTTATTTATTTCTACTCTATATTTAGTAAAGGTACATAATATAAGTAAGTATATAGAGTTATTTTTAAGTTTATAAATAGAAAAGATATAGTAGAGTAAGTATAAATAGAGAATAAAGAAAGAGAGAGAAAATATAGAAAATTAATATAACGCTACTATAAAAACAAGTGTACTACTAATTCTCTATAAGCTACTCTAACGCTTTAGTTTTATAGATTTAATCTTTTCTTAGAGCTAACTTATTTTCTTTATTTAAAGTTCTTTCTTTATTAGAGTATAATAGAGAGTAATTCTCTATAAACTAAATTAACGTTAGAGTATTATAGAAATTTTATATTCTTTTAGTTAACTTTCTCTCTTTAGTAAAAGTTTTTTCTTTATTTAAAGTTAAGAGAGAGATTTAGTATAGAATTTAGTTATTGTCTAGATTAAATTTAATCTAGTTATTATTATAGCTAGAGTAAGAGATATATTACTTAGTGTATAGAAGTTCTTATTATCTCTATATATAAAAGAGAATATTAACATCTTCTCTCTTATCTATTTACGCTTATTATTCTTTAAAGTAGTAAGATTAAAGTATTCTATCTTCTTAAAGAAGCTTAACTTTATAAGAGTAGATAGCGTACTTTAGATTATAAGTAAGTACGTAGAGAGACGTTACTACGTTATTTATAATAGTAGCTTTAGCTTTATTATCTAGCTCTTTTTATAGGTATAGAAGAGAGTTACTTATCTAAAGTACCTATAAAGTAAAAACTAGCTTCTAAGTAAAGATAACCTTCTAATTAACTATCTATAGATAGTCTAGTAGGCGCTTAACGCTTTAGAGTATAGCCTCTACCTAGACTTTTACACTACTATTAGCGCAATAATATAGTATATAGATAAGATATTATACTAGTATATATTATTTAACGTTATCTATATAATTAATCTACCTAGTAAGCTCTAGTATAAGAATTACTATAATAACTAAAGCGTTAGCTTTATTATAGGTAGCGTATTTAAGAGCCCTCTTATAGTAGAAGAAGAATTACTCTAGTCTATATAGTTTCTATAGGCTTTTGTTATTATAGTACGCTACTAAGCGCTTAGTTATCTACTAATAGCGCTACGCAGAATTACAGGCATAGATAGTGTTACTAATAACTCTAAGCAACTCTAGTATATATTCTAGGCCTAGCGCTACTAATTATATCTTATTCTAGTAGCTTATAGTCTTCTTAGAAGAACTTATATCTATATAGATTAGGTATAACTAGAAGTCTTAGTCTTAAGATACTCTATTACTATTATTACTAGTGTTATTCTTTGCTCGCTTATTAGTACCTATATTATTATTATTTATATTATCTACTTCTTAAGTAGCTAAAGAATCTACTCTTCTCTTCTAGCCTTTACTATAGTAGGCCTTAACATAGTCTTCTATAGTAGTAACGTAGTTATAGATATCTCTAATTAGATTAATCTACTCTTAAGAGTAAGAGTTTCTTTTCTACTAAGTACTAATAGTTCTATAATAAGAAGGTGCCTAGTCTTACTATTCTTCTATAAAGTTAAGGCGTATACTATCTAGTACTAAGAAAATACTACTATTACTATTTAAGAGCTCTACTTATATATATATATATTACTTAATCTCTTATATTTTTGCGTAAATCTAAGTTAGCTTAAATATATATATAGAGGCTAACCTCTTTACTACCTACATAGTAATCTTAGTATTATTATTATTAAGTCTAGTGTTATAGTGTATCTTAATTATAATATTAATTATATTCTCTATCTATACTTATTTTGCTAAAGCTTAACTCTTAAAAGCCTATATTGCCTATATTACCTATATTATAGTGTCTTGCGTATTCTATATTACCTATAATTCTCTACTACTACTAAAGTTATATAATAGCGTAGTAGTTCTATAAAGTAATAGCTTATTACGCTAGAAAAAAGTAGTAGATTAGGTTAATATAGGTATATGCTATAGCTAGTAAGAGATTATAAGTACTATATTTTTATATATAGATATAAACTAGAAACTACGTATAGACGTAGTAAACGTAGAAGCTATAGATAATAAGTAACTATATAGTGTTAATAAGTCGCCTTAAGTTATAGTAGTAGAAGTAGATACTATAGATATAGAGGTCTATATAGAGCGTGTTCTAAAATAGGTTAGTGTAAGAAAGTTACTATAATAGAAGTATTTAGGTAGCTTATTCTCTAGCTTAATATCTAGCTTATCTTTCTACTTATTCTCTAGCTTAATATCTAGCTTATCTTTCTACTTATTCTCTAGCTTAACTAATAGCTTATTCTTAGTTACGTTAGAGTTATTAATATAGTTATCTAGTACGTTCTCTTTATTAGACAGCTTAAGTAAGAGCCTATTATCTAATATATTATTATTTATAGCTATATACTTATTAGTAGTATTATAGTTAGTAGTTATAAGTTTATACTAATTACTATACTTACTCTAAGCTTTTCTATTAATAAAGGCTTCTCTCT
Organism: Alternaria sp. Ai002NY15; assembly: GCA_023758125.1. Classification (NCBI taxonomy): domain Eukaryota; kingdom Fungi; phylum Ascomycota; class Dothideomycetes; order Pleosporales; family Pleosporaceae; genus Alternaria; species Alternaria sp. Ai002NY15. The sequence goes on along the minus strand of JAFVLO010000007.1, from coordinate 457,143 downwards.
TAGTGCTTAAGATAGCGTAGTATTATTATCTCTAGCTTTACTCTTGCTCTAACTATTAGTTTTACTAGATTACTTATTCTTTCTTTTATCTTTAGTATTAATCTTCTTATTAGAGAAGAACCTAGTAGGTTACTTCTTTATTTCTTATAAGATAAGAAAGCTAAAGTTAATAATTTTATCTATATACTACTTAGGTATACTTATATACTAGCGTAAAGGCGCGTAAGTAAAGGCTAGAGATAGTATATTATAGTCTAAAGACGCTATAGCTTATAAGTGTATATCTAGGCAAATATAGAGAGATAAGCGTAATAAGTTAAAGTACTATACCTATATAGTTATAGAGATATAGCTAAATAATAAGTATATTATTACTAAGATAAGTATCTCTTCTTTTAGTGTAACTCTACATAATTACACATAGATAGAACTCTACATAAAGTAGTATATATATATTAAGTTTACTTAGCCTATTACACTTAGTCTAATACTATCTAGTTAATACACACTAAGGTCTTAGTACTTATAGTAGTTTGTATTCTTCTTATATTAAGCTAGCGAAGCTACTAGAAGTTATTATTATTATTATTTTATCTATTACTCTATATGCTTTGTACCTCTTCTCTAGACTAGTAAGTATAGTAACTAGTAATAGAGCTTTTATTAGCGCCTTTTAGGTACCTCTAGCTAGAACATTCTATATCTACGCAACTAATAAAGTACTAGACCTAGAAGATTATAGTAGTAGAATAAATAACTAAAAAGCTCTAAGAAAGGCGTATAATCTACTCTATATTAAATAGAATACTAACTTAAAAGATAGTTATCTCTCTAAGCCTCTATAATAGTATTAGAGATATAGTATCTATAGAGAGTTAATAGTATAATAATAAAGAGTATAGCGTATACTAGGTACTAATAGATAGATTAGCAAGATAGGCTCTTTAACGTACTAGTTAATAAGAGAGCTTAGTTCTGCATGTTGTCTATAGCTTTTATAATATAGAGGTAGTTATCTTTCTCTTTACTTAATTCTTTATAGAAGAAGCTATATAAATATAAGCTTTTCTATAATACTAATAGCGCGCGTATATACTACTAGAGATTATAATAAAGTTACTAATAGTAATACCTCTAATATCTAGCTTGTAGCGATAGTAGTTAACGCCTTTACTTAGGTAGTAGAAATACGCTATCTTACCTATTAAGATCTCGCTAAAGCTAGTTTCTATAATTCTTATAACATAGTTAAACTAAGCTTAGTCTTACTTTCTATTATAGTTAGTAAAGGCTTAGCTATCTTTATACTACTACTTTCTAACCTACTAATATAGAATATAGATACTAGTAGACTTCTACGCTAAAGTTATAGAAGTATTCTAGACAAAGCGTAACGCGTTAGAAATAGATACTACTAACTACTTCTTAAACTCTATAGAGTCTTAGGTAAGTAGGTATTAGTAGCTTATAAGACTACTAGTAATAATAGTAGTAAGGTTAAAAACTATACTAAACGTGTTAGTAGTTACTATAATATAGATTAAACTTACTTACTAGCTACTAGAATAAGACCTAAGGTTTTCTAGAAGTAGTAGACCTTAGACTTTAAGTAACACTATAGAATTACCTACTAAGAAATTATTCTTACCTACTAGTGCTTAGAAATTACCTTTAACTAGTGTTATTATTATTAAAGTAAGCGTAGGCTTATTATTATTATTATTATTAGAGATACTTATTATCTTCTCTATTTTAAGGTCTCTATCTAAGTTCTTAAACTAAATAAGTCTCTCTCTCTCTTTATTATTATTATTATATTCTAACTATACTAGTAAATATACTACGCCTAAGGTAAGTGCTATAAATAGTGCTAGTACTGCGTAAGTTATTATCTCTAGAGTAGTTATTATAGAAAACCTAGCTAGGTAGACTAACGCTAGTAGAACTCTATAAGGTATTAGTATAACTATCTTTAAGTAAGTATAATATTAATACGTACTATCTTATAATATACGCTAGTAGAAGTCTCTAGTACTTCTTATATAGAAATAACCTATTTCTTAGGTTCTATACCTAAACTACGTTATTACTAGCTTATTTTACTAAAGTAGAGAAGAACCTAAGCCTAGTCTTAGGTATACTAAAAAATAAATTATATAGATATAGAGGTATAGAGTATATCTTACAAGCGTTGCAGATATTTAAAAGTATATAATATATAGTAAGTCTATAGTAGTATAGAGTTCTTAAAGAGTAAAAGGCTAAGATAGTAATAATAAGTATAATAATAATAGTACTAAGACTTGCGTATAGTTCTCTATAAACGCTACTTTTACTTCTAAATAATACTAAGATAGATATTATAGTCTTATTTATAAGCGTTTGTATTAATTAATATATATTAATACTCTTCTCTCTTACTTATAGTAGTATCTAGTAGTAGTAACTTCTATATAGGTATATCTATAAAGTATAGTAATAATAGTTTTCTATATCTAACTAAACTATAGCGCTAGAGTTTGCATATATTATACTTAAAGTATTTACTTTCTTCTTATATTCTACTACTAGCGTCTTATAGTTACTTTCTATATTCTACTACCTCTACTTTCTACTATCTTCTTATATCTTACTACTATCTTATTATATAGTATACCTTCTAATATAGTAACGCCTCTACTACGTTTATTATATATTTCTTATTTTTACTACTCTTATCTTTACTACTTACTACTAAGGCTACTATTAACGCTAGCTATAGTAGTAATATATAAGTAAAGCCTCTCTCTTCTCTACTCTATCTCTTTACTACTCTCTCTCTTTTATCTCTACACCTCTATACTAGTAATAGTAATAGTAACTACTACTATCTCTTATAGAGTTTCTAATCTAATATAGAGTAAACCTACTCTTTACTACTCTTTTTTAGAGCTCTACCTATTAGTACCTACTTTAGTAAGTATAGTCTATCTTAACTATTAGGTCTATAGAAAGTACTAGCTTTTATACTACTAGTAGTAGAGTCTTATAAGCTAAACTCTTAGGCGCTTATAAGATTATAGAAGACTAGCTACCTACTATAATCTTATTAGCGTTTAAGTATCTTTACCTTACACGTCTTAAATAGGCTACTTTCTATTATACTTTACCTAACCTTAAGCCTTCTTAGAGCTAATCTTAAGCTTCTACTTAATAAGTCTATAAGCCTCTACTTAATAAGCTATATACTTAGTAGAAAGAGAAGAATATAGACACTCTATATTATCTATATATTATCTTATAATATATAACTATAATACTAAGTCTACTAATTATCTTCTAAGAGAGTTATAAGTTAGTACTTATAACTAGCTAATAGGCTCTATAAGACTTATACTTAGTTAACTTATACCTAATACTTTTAATTACCTATCTTGTCTTTTATATATACTCTTTTAAGTATTTTTTACTAGCCTACTTACTTTAGTTATACTAGTCTACTTACATTAACTTTAGGTTTAAGTAATAGTTATCTTTAATAGGTAGAAGTAGTTGCCTAGCTCTTCTTCTATAAGTATAGTAGTTTAACTCTATCTACTTCTATTAGTTACTTAGTACCTTACTTTATACTAAATATAGACAAGCGCTATAAGAGAAAATACGTCTAACTAATAATTATTCTCTAGATCTCTACTTAGTGCTGCTCTTTAGCTACTATTTAGAACTAGAGGTATTCTTTATATAGCTTATAGTATTAGTAGAGAAGAGCGCTAGAATTTATTCTTACGTTCTAGAAAGTTTGTAATCTAGAAGTATCTATTATTAGACTCTACACTTTGCTAGGCTAATAAAGAACACTATTACCTTACTAACTACTTTATTCTTTAAGTTATAACTATATAGTTTTATTCTATTTTACTAGTTAAGTAAAGATACCTAAATAACTAATACACTACGCAAGAGATAGAACTCTAGATTAGTAGTAGAATATAATAGGCAGAAGTTTAGGTTAGTAGTAGAATGTAATAGGTAGAAGTTTAGATTAGTAATAGAATATAATAGGTAAAACTTTAGGTTAGTAGTAGAATGTAAGTAATAACTTATAAGAGGTAGATAGTAGTAGAATATAATAAGTAACTTATAAGAGGTAGATAGTAGTAGAATATAAGAAGTAATTTTAAAACGCTAGTAGTAGAATATAAGTAATAGTTTATAAGAGGCTAATAGTAGTAGAATATAAGAAATAGTTTAAACACGCTAGTAGTAGAATATAAGTAATAGTTTATAAGAGGCTAATAGTAGTAGAATATAAGAAATAGTTTAAACACGCTAGTAGTAGAATATAAGTAATAACTTATAAGAGACTAATAGTAGTAGAATACGTAATAAGAAAATAAAAAAGAACTTTCTTCTTATTTATAGTAACTTCTCTAGGTTATTAAGATTATTATATTGTAAAGAGTAGTAAGTATTCTACTACTATAGCTTTCTTATATTCTACTACTACAGCTTTCTTATATTCTACTACTACAGCTTTCTTATATTCTACTACTATAGCTTTCTTATATTCTACTACTATAGCTTTCTTACATTCTACTACTATAACGCTAACTACTCTTACCTATAAACTATTATAGATTTATTCTACTACTATAAGCTAGACCTTATATTAGCCTAGCGCTGCGCAATATAGAGACTTTCTATTACTTACTATAGTGTATATATTCTACTACTACCTACTATAGCCTAATCTAGCCTAGTAACACTAGCGTTAGAAACTCTATTAGATAATTACCTACTACAGCCTATTTAACTCTACCTCTTACTAACATACCTCTCTTAGTTTAATACTAATTATACTCTAATAGAGAAGATAACTTACATTACTACTCTTAAAAGCTAGAACTACTACCTGTAATTACGCGTCTTCTAGCTAAGAAGACCTATATTACTATTCTTAAAAGCTAGAACTACTACCTATAATTATATATTTTCTAGCTAAGAAGATCTGCATCGCTATTCTTAAAAGCTAGAACTACTACCTATAATTACGCGTCTTCTAGCTAAGAAAACCTACATTACTATTCTTAAAAGCTAGAACTACTATCTATAATTACGTATTTAGAACGTAATAGAACTAGACGTAAATAACGTAGACCTTAATAGTTATTACTTAACTATAAATATAACTAATATAGTAATCTTAAGACGTAGTATAAGTAACTTAAGAAATTACTTATAAAGTCTAATAATAACCTTACTAGTTATAACCTAACTATAAATATAACTAATATAGTAATCTTAAGAACTAGTATAAGTAACTTAAGAAATAGCTTATAAATCTAATAACCTTACTAACGTATAGCGCTAGCGTAATAATACTACTTTCTAGCTTAATTAGAGTACTTAGAGCTTAATAGCCTCTAGGTCTACGCTAACCTATAGCGCTAGCGTAATAACACTACTTTCTAGCTTAATTAAAGCACTTTAGAGCTTAATAGCTCTAAGAACTATAGTAATAAAGTAATATCTATAAGAACTTAGGCCTATATAGCTCTCTATATTACAATTCTTAGCTTTCTAGCGTCTATAGTAATATAAAAATATTTTCTACTAGACTACTCTTTCTTCTTTAACTAGTTAGTAAGAATACTAATAACTTTAACACCTTGCTATAAAGTAATCTACCTAAGCACCTTAATAGTAGTTTATCTTATACTAGTACTAGCATTTATTCTAGTTTAGTAGTAACTCTAGAAAGAGTAATAGTAGTACACTATTCTGCGTAATAAATTTAAGACTCTACTACTACTATAAACAATAATAGCGCTCTCTAACTACAGAATACTATTATTACTACTCTCTTTAATATCTTGCTAATAACGCTTAAGTTATTTATTAGTCTAACTATTAATATAGTAGTAGGCAGGTACTAGAAACTAAAGATAGAGAATAGCGCTAGTAATATTCTACTAGTAATACCTCTAACTTATCTATAAATAAAGCTTTACTATCTACGCCTAACTATAAGCCTAGAACTATTGCTAATAAGTACTCTTACGCTTCTATAAGATAAGCTAGCGCTAACTTAGAAACTAGTAAAGATAAACTTACTCTATTAGTCTATCTAAACTATAAGATAAGTACTAGCCTATCTTTCTTAACATTTTACTAGCAACACTTAAGTTATTTATTAGTCTAACTATCTATATAGTAGTAAGTAGGTACTAGAAACTAAAGATAGAAAGAAGAACAGCGCTCTTAAGCTCTAAGATAGTAGTCTATTATACTTCTATCTATTACTCTAATAGCCTTATAGAGCCTCTTAGAAGAGCCTCTAGAGAAGCCTAGCTAGTAAGCTAATATCTCTCTTTAATATATAAGCAAATTCTGCTCTTATTAAAGAAGTAATCTCTAATAATTATAATAATAGAAGCACTAAGTTAAATACTATAATTATTGTTTTAATTACTATCTCTATTATCCGCTATAGTCTCTCTTTATAATAATACCTATAATAATATAAAAGAAAATAACTTATATAGTATAGAAGAACGTAGTTGTCTGCGTAGTAGTAAGATAAGTTAGTAAGACTAGTGCGTCTCTAGCTATAAGCTAGTATAGTATAGAGCCTAATTATTTTATAATAAAGGTTTCTCTATATAGCTACTTAAGACCTTGTAGTAACTCTATATATTTAACCTTATAACTATCTACGCCTTCTCTACTATACTAGTATTTCTACTATACTACCTCTCTACTCTCTAAAGTTATCTTAATATTAGTCTTAAGCTTTTAGTGCTACTTCTCTTTAGATAAAGAAGCTACTTAGTACTCTAGTAGAGTATAGATTATTTATAGAGTATTTAAAAGAGAAAGTTCTTATAAGAAAAAAAGTATAAGATTAGAGATCTTAGATAAGAGACTATTGTCTAGCTTAGTCTAGTAGTATTATTAGCTTCTAGTACTCTAATAAAGCCTACTTCTACGTTAGTTAAAACCTTTAAATTTCTTAACACTAGTCTATAGAACTAGTCTATAGAACTAGTCTACAGAACTAGTCTAGTAGTATTATTAGCTTCTAGCACTCTAATAAAGCTTACTTCTACACTAGTTAAGACTTTTAAATTTCTTAACACTAGTCTATAGAACTAGTCTAGTAGTATTATTAGCTTCTAGTACTCTAATAAAGCCTACTTCTACGCTAGTTAAGACTTTTAATTTTCTTAACACTAGTCTACAGAACTAGAAGACTTTTAAATTTCTTAACACTAGTCTATAGAACTAAAAGATATTTAAATTTCTTAACACTAGTCTATAGAACTAAGAGACTTTTAAAACTAAGATTATTAGTAGTAACTAGAAGAAGAAGGCTATAAAAACTTATGCCTATAAGAATCTTTAAGTTAAGATCTCTAGCCTTAAGATCTCTACTATTACTCTACTTCTCTCTAGCTAGCTAGATATAAGTTCTATACGTCTATATCTCTATTATTATATACTAATAGTATTTAGACTATAATAATAATATATAGTACCTAAAGCTTAGATTCTATATCTAGGTTAATAGTCTTATATAGAAGAAGAAGGTCTAACTAGCTATACTTATATTTTTAATTATTTAGCTTTTATCTATAACTAGCGTTAGTAGAGTTATTAAAGGTCGCGTTATTAAGTTTACTACGCTTTCTACTTTATAGGCTCTTAGACAGCCTTAACTCTAGCTTACCTCTAGAACTACTACTACTAAGATACTTTCTACCTCTACATCTCTACACTAAGAACGTAACTTCTAGATAATTATTATTATTAACAACGCTAGCTATAAGCCTCTAGGCCTTTTAAGTCTATACACTACGCTGCTAAAGCTATTATTAACTATCTTCTCTTTATTACTAACTCTTTTATAATTATTATTATTAATAACACTAGCTATAAGCTTCTAGGCCTTTTAAGCCTATACGCTGCGCCGCTAAAGCTATTATTAACTACTTTCTTTTTATTACTAACTCTCTTATAATTATTAACCTTACTATATATATCTACTATAACTAGTATTCTATAAATAACTATAGACTACGTAAGGCTATTATTAAGTACGCTAGCTATAAGCCTCTAGACCTCTTTTAAGCCTATACTATCTAACTTTAATATACGCACTTCTATAGAGACTATATATTCTATAATTAACTACTCTCTAGTTAAGATTACTAATACTAAATACTACGTTCTTAGTAAGAGAGCTGCAAGAAACGTAGCATACTAAGGCACTACTACTAAATTAGGTAAGTACTCTATTATTACTACCTTCTCTAGTAAGAGTATTATTAGTACTATTATTAATCTATAAGATAATTACTAATAATAGTATTAAAGCCTTTAAGAAGCTAGTAATAAGTTAACTTAGACTCGCCTCTAGAACTACTATAGAGGTGCCTTACGCTTCTATAAGATAATTACTAATAATAGTATTAAAGTCTTTAAGAAGCTAGTAATAAGTTAACTTAGACTTACCTCTAGAACTACTACTACTCTAGCTACTACTACTCTAGCTACTGCAGAGTGCCTTATACTCTTATAACTCTACACTAATACTAATAGTCTTAACTTAGGCTTGCCTCTAGAACTACTACTACTCTAGCTACTATAGAGGTACTTTATACTTCTATAACTCTACACTAAGAATATAACTTCTAGATAGTAGTTTTTAAGTACTATATATCTATAAAGGCGTACTACTTTAAATATATTACTAGCTTTCTTATTAGCTATAATAGCTCTTAGTACTTAAAAGTTACTACTAGCAACGCCTACTACGCACTAAAGTAGCTAGACGTCTAGGCTAGTAGTTTCTATACTATTACACTCTAGTTAGCCTATAGCCTCTATTAAAGTTAAAGCTATATTTAATACTCTATTAAAAGCTAGCCTAAAGAGCTTAGCTTATCTAATTCTTCTCTATTAGTAAGAAGTAGAGAAGCCTAACGCTATACCTCTCTTGCCTAACTCTTCTACTAAAGACTCTAAGTTAGTTATCTAGCTTCTCTAATCTTTTACTATTAGTAAGAAGTAGAAGACTACTAGCTTTATATTTCTCTTTCTAGAATATAGCTAATAGCTTATCTATTAATAATTGCTAGTAGAAGTTTAAAGAGTAGTAAGAGTATAGAATAGTATATATAGAAAGAAGTATGTAGTAAGAACTTTAATTCTAATTAACTAAACTCTACTCTCTTACTATAGTTAGTATTTAAACTCTAACCTACAACGCTACTCTAATCTAATACTTAGATTATTTCTCTAAGTAGTACTCTAAATAGCTAGAATAAGATATAAAAGCTAAATACTCTAAGACTAGTAAATATCTATATATTATAGTAGTAGCACTATATAGGTACTACTTACTTATATCTTATAGAGAAGAGAAGAGAGTAAGCTATTCTATATCTATTATTACCTATCTACCTACCTAATCTTTACTACTACACTCTTACTACTACTACGTAAAGTTACCTATAAGAGTAAGTAGAATTACTACCTAGCTTAGCGTAACCTCTATCTTTTTATTATTATTATTATTATTATTATACGCTAGAGGCGTAGAAGAGGTAGAAGTAGAAATAATAGGCGTAGGCGTAGGCGTAGGTATAATTATTAATAGTAGTATAGCTACTATATACTAAGTGCGCTAAGTAAAGTTCTAAAGTAGGCTATATTACTATTAGTATATAGTTACTAACTCTAATAATAGTAGTACTATACTTACCTGCGCTTCTAAACTATACTAGACCTTAACTTACTTTAGTAAAGCTTATTCTATTACTATTACTACTATTACTACTACGTAATAAATTATAGTAGTAGTACTAAGATTATAGCGCGTAAAGCGCTAAATAGAAGGCTAAATAGAAGAGAGTTAGAAGTAGATATTTTAAAGTAGTTACTACTATTATTATTATTAATATAGAGAGTATTATATAATATAGAATTACTATAGACTAAAGTTTTAATAGCTATAAGTAAGATTATAGTCTTAAAAAAGGTATATTTATTACTTATTACTTATTACTTATTACTTCTTACTCTCTATTAATTACTTACCTTCTATACCTATATACTATATTACTATACTAGTAAAGCTAGCGTTATAGCTACTAATACAGAGTCTCTACTTATTACAACTTTATATTTCTACTAGCTTTCTTATACTTACGTACTATATAGAGCCTTAAATCTAATTATTCTCTATTAATAATAGCTTAATATAGTACTACTATTTAGTATATTAGTCTTTTGCTAGTCTAGTAACCTCTAGCTCTTAACTAAGATACCTACTTAACTACTAAGTAGGCAATTTCTTATATATAAAGTTACTATTTTTTTTATATTTAAGTTTAAGTCTTACCTATTACTATTTTTTTTTTACTTATAATAAGTCTATAGTAGTATAATATATAAAGGCCTTAAGAGCTTATAAGTAGTAGTAGAATACTTATAAACTTAGAGTAAGTAAGTAGTAGTAGAATACTTATAAACTTAGAATAGATAAGTAGTAGTAGAATGCTTATAAACTTAAAATAGGTAAGTAGTAGTAGAATATAAGAAGGCCTAGGCTTATAAGTAGTAGTAAAATGCTTACAAACTTAGAGTAGGTAAGTAGTAGTAAGATACTTATAAACTTAAGATAGGTAAGTAGTAGTAGAATACTTATAAACTTAGAATAAGTAAGTAGTAGTAAGATATAAGAAGGCCTAGGCTTATAAGTAGTAGTAGAATACTTTTATTATACTATAGTAGTAGAATACTTATAAACTTAGAATAGGTAAGTAGTAGTAGAATGCTCTTATTATACTATAGTAGTAGAATACTTACAAACTTAGAATAAGTAAGTAGTAGTAGAATACTTTTATTATACTATAGTAGTAGAATACTTATAAACTTAGAGTAGGTAAGTAGTAGTAAGATGCTTATAAACTTAGAATAAGTAAGTAGTAGTAGAATACTTTTATTATACTATAGTAGTAGAATACTCTTATTATACTATAGTAGTAGAATACTTTACGTATACTATAAATACTGTAGTAGTAGAATATACTAAATAGTCTATTATACTATAGTAGTAGAATGCTTTACGTATACTATAAATACTATAGTAGTAAGATATACTATAAATATTTTATTATACTATAGTAGTAGAATGCGCTAAATATTCTATTAAGCTATAGTAGTAAAATGCGCTAAATATTCTATTAAGCTGTAGTAGTAGAATATTTATTCTATAAACCTATTTCTTAATTATTATATAAAGAGATATAAAGGTAGTAGAATACTAATAAATTACGTTTTAGGGTCTAATTATATTTTCTTTATATTAATATTTGTACAACAATCACTAAACAGGCCCTACGAATCTCATAGCGTGTGCTGAGCTGAAAACAGTGGCTTCGGAGAAATGTATCCACTCCCGTAATTCTCAACACAGATCGCGACATTCGCAGCCACAAAGTCGGGAAGGACGGGACTGTGTGATTCGCGTATGAATCAAGTCTTATCCCACACCATAAGTATTGCTATCAATGCTGTATCCACTTCCGACATATGTCCGGTTCAACAACAACTGGGGCCACAACAGCTATCAGAATGGCCGCAACCGATAAGTCGACTCCCGATATCTCTACGATTGAGGACATTTCGAGCATACCTCTCAAAGACATGGAGGACAAAGACAAGATTCAGACTGACGCCGATGGCTTCGCTGGCGATGTGGAAAATCTGCCCAAGGGCTACTATCTGAGCTCCTTCTTCCTCGGTACTTGCTGCGCGGTGGGTTTTGGTGCTTGGGCTGGCAATGCTGGTGAGTATACTGGTTAGTGAATCGCATGAGAGGATGCCTAAACAACACAATGCAGGTTTTGCCTATGCTGCACCTATTCTGGGTACCATCAATGCGGACATTGGACCAGATCCCAATATTCAATGGGTGGCACTGGTGCATCCAGTTGGACTGTCCGTAGGTATGGTATGTACAACGACGAATCTTGACTTCCACTCATTCATCACTGACTCTGACCAGACCATCATAGGAAGACTAAGCGATATCTTCGGTCGTCGTTATTTCTTCATCGTGGGCGCATTCCTCGCTATGATCGGCACACTGATCAGTGCTCTCGCTATCAACGTCAACATGTTGATTGTTGGATCCATGATCAAGGCCCTCGCCGCTGCGACGCAACTATCCTGTTACTACACCATCGGCGAACTCATCCCATCTAAGTACCGATATCTCATGATTGGCGCAATCAACGTCTGGAATCTACCTGGCCAGGGCTTTGCTCCCGTCGTAGCGCAGAGCCTTGTTGCGACTCGCGTTGGCTGGCGAGCTGTATACTTCCTACTCACTGCCGTCAATGGAGCGTCTTTGATCTGCTACTGCGTCTTTTACCATCCTCCCAACTTCCACCAGAAGCATGGTCAGAGGGAGAAGAAGATGGATTTTGTTAAGAAGTTCGACTACGTTGGCACGTTGCTTTATGCCGCCGGCCTTACTATGTTCCTGCTTGGTCTTTCATGGGGCGGCACTAAGTATAGCTGGACGTCGGCGGAGGTGCTGTCCTTCATCCTCATCGGCTTCGCCTGTCTTGTTGCTTTTGTATGCTGGGAACTTTTCATGGACTTGAAGGAGCCTCTGGTCCCCATGAGCCTCTTCCGCCACCGACCATGGGTTGTATCGGCAATACTCACGGGTATTGGGGCTGGAGTGTACTACGCTGGCGCGAGTAAGTATACCTTCCTCAATCATGCTAGGATAGCAGCTAATTGCCCGCAGTCATCTGGCCCCAGATCACACAGAACTTCTACGCCAACGGCGACCTTATGCATGCCGCATTCCTTTCCTCTTTAGCCAATTTAGGTATCCTGATAGGCGGTTTCGTGGGAGGATGCCTGGCTGGACCGATCGGTTATCAGAATTGGCAGATTACCGTGGCTATGGCTATAGGTGGCGGACTTCTTGCGTGTAAGTTTTGCTCTATTCCGGTACCTACCCTCTGAACACGTACTAACGGAGGCAACAGCTGTGTCAACGGCAAATCCAAGCAACCAAGCCCAATCTTCTGCGTTAATCTTCTTTTCCGCCATGATGATGGGCTACGTCGCGGACATCGCCCTCGGAAACGCCATTCTCACGATAACTGATCAACGAGAAATTGGCGCTGCTGGCGGTGCTGCTGCATCAGTACGCACCGCTGTTGCGGGCACATGTCAAGCAGTCTACAACGTCGTCCTGGCGAATAGGCGTTCGACAACGGTGCCTGCTGCAGTAGTACCCGCCGTGCTGAGCGCTGGCTTGCCTAAAGATAGCACTGCTTCGATCCTCTCAGCCTTGTCGTTGGGAACGCCTGCGGCATGGTCCATGGTAAACGGACTAACCCCTGAGATTAGAGCAGTTGCGGTATCGGCCTATCATTCGGGCCTGTCACAAGCTTTCAAGACTGTTTATCTGGTGTCTTTGGCTTTTACTGGACTGGGCATATTGTTGTCGCTGCTTGCGCCGAACACGAGTAAATTGTTGACTGAAAAAGTCGCGGTTTCTCTCCAGACGCGGAAACCCAAAGAGGAAAACGCAGCATAGCGCAATTAAACCACGAATAGTCTTCAGAAGCACGGGAGTATATAGCACGAGCGTGATGGTGATGTCTCCCCGTCCGCGGTCCGGAAGAAGTCGGGCAAACGTCAGCGCCTCAGTTGCGCCCCGCCAACCCCTCGTGCCCCTCCACTTTTCCGTCTCCGCACCTGCATCATAGCCTGCCACCCACGCGCTCCCGCAACAAAGCGCGTCAATTCCCGCAACACTCTGGAAGCCCTCCTCAGCTCGCGGGCCAGAACCATGTCGAGCATCTTCGCTCGGGAATTTTTCCACGAAATTCGGGCTTGCTCCGGAGAAACTGGCGCAGTGACACGCGCTGACCGCCGCCCCGGCTGAAGCATCGTGAGCTGCCAGTGACGTCCGGCCAGTTGCCGAGGGCTATAGCTTCCCAGCGGCCTGCCAAACAAATGCCACAGAAGTGTGGTCCGCCTGCCCGACTCTACCCACCCTGACTTCATAACGATAGCCAGCTCCGCTTTTCGCTGAACTTTGAGCTTGATAGCTTTTTCACCATCCCTCTCTCCAAATTTCCCCATTCCCCATACTGCTTTCCCATCTTCCCTTCCACCGCTGATACCAAGTCGTCTTGTCGCTTCGTTCGTCCCTACTGATACACCTTGTAAATTGAACTCTACCAAAAGTTTACACCATGGCTTCCAACGGTAACGAGGGAGGCCCAGTTGCACAGGAGAAGATCAACACCGATATCATCACTCTCACGCGATTCCTCACTGAAGAGCAGACCAAGTACGCGGAGGCAACAGGAGACTTCACGTAAGTGCCAAAATCAGAGCATTCAGAGCAGAGAACTTACCATTCCCACCAGACTACTATGCCACGCACTGCAATTCGCGTTCAAGAGCATTGCCTACTACATCCGGAGAGCAACACTCATCAACGTATGCAACTTATCAAAAGTCAGACGAAACCTCAACTAACACCCCCAGCTCACCGGCCTCCAAGGCACATCCAACACAACCGGCGACGACCAAAAGAAGCTCGACGTAATCGGCGATGAGCTCTTCATCAGCGCCATGCGCTCCTCCGGCCGCGTGCGCCTCCTCATCTCCGAAGAGCAAGAAGAAGCCATCGTCTTCAACGAGCACCCCAACGCGCGCTACGCCGTAGCCTGCGACCCCATCGACGGATCCTCCAACCTCGACGCCGGAGTCGCCGTCGGCACCATCTTCGCCGTCTACAAACTGCCCGAGGGCGCCAAGGGCACAAAAGAAGAAATGCTTCTACCCGGCACCGAGATGGTGGCATCGGGCTTCACCATGTACGGCGCGTCCGCGCAGCTGGTGCTTACAATGAAGGGCGGAAACGTCAATGGCTTTACCCTTGACAATGCGTTTGGCGAGTTCATTCTCACACATCCCGATATGCGCGTCCCCAAGACGAGGAGCATTTACTCCGTCAACGAGGGTAACAGCATGTACTGGGAAGAGCCTGTTAAGCAGTGGTGCGAGAGCTTGAAGAACCCCGCTGAGGGACAGAAGCCGTACAGTGCGAGGTACATTGGTTCCATGGTGGCGGATGCGTATCGCACGCTGCTTTATGGTGGTATCTTCGCGTACCCCGCGGATAAGAAGACGCCAAAGGGCAAGTTGAGGATTCTGTATGAGTGTGCGCCTATGGCTATGGTTTTTGAGAATGGTATGTGCACCCCTTTCTTCCTCTCCCAATGCACTCCGGCTAACTTGCTTGCTTGTAGCTGGCGGTTTGGCGGTAAACAGCAAGATGGACCGTATGCTTGAAGTCGTCCCCGAACACATCCACGACCGATCGGGTATCTTCCTCGGCTCCGAAGGCGAGGTTCAAAAGGTTATCGATGCGCACAAGAACTACAAGAAATAGGCGTCTGTGGATAGCTTGGAACGTGGGATGGCGTATAATTGGGCTATCACGGGCATATTAGCAGATACCTTGCTGGTCAAGACTCGAGTTTACGACATCGACGCAGTATTATTGAATGACGATACCAATCTCGACATTTCTTCATTCTCCTTTTGTCATGCTCGTGTAATGATGACGGTGTTTGACCTTGAGATCGTGATGGTATGGTTATATGCGTGGTTACAGACCCTAGGGACACCAGCACCCAAGCAGACAGATTGGGAGTCATCACATCAACAGCCAGTCGTGAATATTGTAAGATCTATTAGGAGTATCGACTACATGCCTAAGATCTTATCTGCTCATCTCTCCCTAGCAAAGCTATCCAGTACGGACTAGATGCTTCGAACCCGTAATCCTATCCACATCTACCATGAATTATCGAGACGCCGAAAACCCGAACATTGAGAGCCAGCTTGGTATCGTAAAGCTGCTCGTGAGGTATCATACTGTTTGCGCAAAGAAAATCCATCCACACATACCCATATCATGACGTTTCGAAGACGTGGCGCCGTCTATGATAACATGCACAAAGCGGGGAACAAAGAAAAAAACATGAGGGGAAAACCAAACTCTGGAGATGCGAGTTTGGGTGTTGTAGGCAGCCGACGTTCCAGTGAAGGAGTCAGTTGCCGGGGAAAGAGGTATCGTAGTAGGTAACTGAGAAGGGGACATCGAATCGTGAAAACTTTTTGGGTGCATGGGTCATGAAAGCCGTCCCGTGTCGTGAATGAAAACCGTTACCCGTGCGCCGTTCGCCGTTCAGAAAGATCATGCGACCATCGTAACTTGTTGCCTTTCGAGAGAATCGCGAACCGAATCCTACTCAGTGGCAACTAGAGAGAGGTTTAAGCATCTTCCTTGGTCTCCTCCTTGGGAGCTTCCTTCTCAGGCTCACCCTCTTTGTTCTTGACGTATTCGTCATAGACGCTCATGGCCTCATCGACCTTGGCGCGGAGAGCAGACTCATCGGAGGTGCTAGGATAGTCAGTATTGAAGGCCGTGCAATGGCAAGTGGGAAAACTTACAGAGTGATCAACTCGCTGTTGTCCATCTCGAGGAGCATACCGGTGATCTTGCCGGCGAGCTCGGGCTGCATCTCAGCGATCTTGGGGTAGAGAGCCTCACCGAGCATCTGCTTCTGCTGACCGGGAGGAGCGCCGCTCAGAGCACCCATGTCGACGCCAGCACCGGCGGGACCGCCACGGCCGCCCTGAGGGTAACCGGGCATGGGGGACTGACCGGATCGGCCGCCCTGGGGCATACCGCCGCGACCACCCTGAGGAGGGAAGGCGCCCTGACCACCGCGCATGCCGGGAACACCAGCCATCGGGACCTGGGGCATACCGGGCATAGGAGCCATGGGGCCGCCACGACCGCCGCGTCCGCCCATAGCCTGCTGAGCAGCCTGAGCAAGCTGCATGTACTGCTGGTTCATGTACGCAGGAGGGAAGGCACCGGGAGCCATGCCGGGGGGCATGTACATGGGGGGCATCTGCTGGCCGTTGGGACCACCACGACCGCCTTGCTGACCGGGCATGCCGCCAGGGAAACCAGCGCCACGACCACCTTGCTGGCCGGGCATACCGGCGGGGAAGGGCATCTGACCACGACCACCAGCGGGGAACATCATAGGCTGCTGGCCTGGTGCGATGAACATCTGAGGGATGCCACCGAACTGTTGCTGCTGTTGCTGCTGCATGCGGAGCTGGTTGCGGGCCTGGATGGTAGCCTCGAGCTGGTTCTTGCGGACATCCTTGCGCTGGGCAAGAGCGACGTAGAGGGGCTTGCCCTCGATCATCTTCTGGTTCATCTCGGTGACGGCCTTGGTGGCCTCGTCGGGGTTGCTGAAGCAGACGAAACCGAAGCCCTTGCTCTTACCAAGGATCTTCTTCTCGCCCTTGATGGTGACCTTCTCGCCGCTGGCGTTCTCGTCCTTCTTCTCGTCAGAAGAGTCAGCCTTGGACTCATCCTTGGACTCCTCAGTCTTCTCAGCCTCCTTGGGCTCCTCCTTGGCCTCGTCCTTCTTCTCGTCGGACGGGGTCTCGGCGCGCTCAGCGGGCATGGCATCGCGCATGACCTTGGCGGAGGTGATGGTACCGAAAGGAGTGAACATGTCGCGCAGCTTCTCATCGTCGACATCGTCGTTGAGGTTCTTGATGTAGAGGTTGACACCCTGGTACTTGGACTGCTTCTCAAGACGAGCGGCCTCGTACTGCTTGCGGAGCTCCTCCTCACGCTCGTGCTTCTTCTGGGCACGGCCAACGTAGAGCTTCTGACCACGGAAGTCAACGTCGTTGAGCTTCTCGACGGCGTCAGAGGCGGCCTCGTGCTTGATGTAGTTGACGAAGCCGAACCCGCGGCTCTTGCCCTGGTCATCGCGCGCGATGGAGGCAGAGGTAATGTCACCGTGCTTCTCGAAGAGCTCGCGGAAGTCCTCGTCAGAGACATCGAGGTCGATGTTCTTGACGTAGATGTTGGTGAAGTTGGCCTTCATCTCCTCGAACTTGCTCATGCGCTCCTTCTTGGGGATGTGGTGGCCGACGAAGACCTTCTTCTCGTTGAGCAACATGCCGTTGACGTGCTTGATGGCGTTGTTGGCAGCCTCGGCGGTCTCGTAGTGGACGAATCCGTAGCCCTTGGAGTTGCCGAGCTCGTCCTGAGCGACCTTGCAGCTGAGGATGTTACCGAAGGCGGCGAAGGTGTCGTGGAGAGCCTTGTTGTCGATGGCGTGGTCGAGGTTCTTGATGAAGACGTTGCCCTGGCCAGTCTTGCGCAGAGCGGGGTCACGCTGGGACCACATGATGCGGCAAGGCTTGCCCTTGATGACGGTGTAGTTCAGCTCTTCGAGGGCCTTCTCGCCATCCTCAGAGCTGTTGTAGTTAACATAGGCGTAACCGAGCGAGCGACGGGTAACGGCGTCACGGCAGACACGGATAGACGCGACCTGGCCAATCGACGAGAACAGCTCGAAGAGCATGGCCTCGGTGACGGAGGGGTCGAGCTCGCCAACATAGAGCGACGCCGAGTTCTGGTTGTTCGCGGGGGCAGCGGTGGTGGGGGTGGGGGCTTCGCCCTGGGCGGCAGCGACGTTGGTGTCGACCTGAGCGCCGTTGGCGGCAGCACCGTCCTGGACGGGCGAGGTAGAGTTGGCGACGTCAGACATGATGTATATCTGCGGGGTCGCAGGTTAGCGGAGGGGTCCTAATATTGCGGGCACGAGCAGCGTCGACATGTGCCAGTGCGCTCGCTTCGCAAAAAGTTTCAGCACTCACCTAAGTTGCAACAGAAGATGTGCGGGGTAACAGAGTCGGCGGATGGGACCAGGAGCGCGGGCTGTGCGGGCGCGCTGGTTGCTTCTTCGTGCGAAAAAGGTGAGACCAAGTAAGACGTCTGTCGGGTGCAAGCGACAGTGGGAGACGAAGAGTTGGCGGTGGTCGTCGGACGGGCTTTTCTTGTTGTTTTCTGTATTTTTTTGTTTCTTTTTCTGTTATGAACGGTCCGCTGGGAACCGAGGGCTTGGAGAGCTGTGGGTGTAGTTGGGGGTGGTTAAGCGTTTGGGGGGGAGGGACACGACGAGGTTGCCAGTCTTTATGCGCAGGTGTGTGATTTTTTGGGTGGTCCGGGCGCCGCGCTAGCTTCTTATAGACGCCGCAACCAGGGCGGTGAATGAAGGAGCCCTGGGCAGGCAGACAATGGCGATGGGTGAGCAAATAGGAAGGCAGCCGGCTGACAAGACCAGGGGCAGTGGCTTCACTACAGTGTTCTTGTTTGTGAAAGAGCAGACAAGCGTAACAGCCGCCGCGATACTGGACCCTGACCTTGTGCGTATCACATGTCAGATACGCGAGTAGGCGTATGAGGGGGACGGAACAGAAGAGTTTCTGCAGTCGCGATCATGCATTGTTGCAAGTTCTGTGCAGAACTGTACCAATTTGATCAATACTCGAGAAACAGAACAAAGCAAGATTATCAAGTGCGCATCGAAACCAGGTTTGGCCGCTGACCAGCTATCCTGGGGTAAGGTTCATCTCTGTCAGACGACGCACAACATACATGCACAAGCACTGCAAGCTAGACAACCGTCTTCGGAGACAAGCGCAATCATGCCTCCAAGGCGTATCCATGTCAGATTCGACAGCCTACGAAATGGTATTTTGAGTAGATATTCAAACGGGTATCGATACGGTGCGAAAATGCTAAAAATGCCAACCACGTCATCGTTATCAGCGAGTACTCAGACTACTCCTTGAGAGTATCATCCCACCCTCCTTGCTCGGTCAGGTGGTCTTCTACGCGTGCTTTGCAGTCTTCGAGACCCTGCCCAAGTGCCTCGTTCCACTGGCTTTCGACGAGACCAACCTTTTCTTTGAGGTCGTCCGTCAGTCGCCGCTCCTCGTCTGCTCTGATGGCTTTCATCTCTCGGTTTACGCCCGTCAGATCTTCGCCCTCTGATAGTCGTTGAGTCTCGAGAAGTCGGGAGTTCGCGGTCATGACTCCAGTCTTGACCTCGTGCAGTAGGCAGAGCAGGTTGATCTGCGACTCAATAAACTGGTACGCCGAACGACCAGCATGAGCCAACAGAGTGTACAAATACTGCAGCGGGTAGTCGTGGTATGCTGGTGTTTCCGCATACTCTTGCGGTGGGACCAGAACTCCGAAACCATGCAAATTGCGGGGTACTTGCTGCACGATTTCCAGTAGTCCAGGCGCAATGTCCCAGAAAGCTGACAGCTGCGCTTCGACGCCCCGAGTCACGTTCTGCTCGATCACGTTCATCAGGTCTTCGTAGCGCTTCAATGTCTCCTTCTCAAAGGTGACTTTGCGATCCTGGCCATCGCGCTGGAAGAAGGTCGTGGCTTCCTTCACCTTCTGCTCGTTCTTGGTTTGGACGTATGGCAAGACGATGATGTCCCTGTAGAGGTCGTTGCGCTCGTCTTCCAGGTCAAACATCTCCTTGTGTAGCTGTTCCCGGGCCTCAAAGAGCCATTTGTGCAGGGTAAGCATCTCCAGGAGTTCGGGTTTCTCGTCGCCCTCTTCCTGCATCTGGTTCGGATTGGGCTCTTGCGCCTCGCTGCTCAAACGCCCTTTGAGATGCTCCATCGATGCCGTGGCCTTGGTGATGCGCTCGCAAAACATGGCGTGCAGTGGATTGGCAACTTCAGCCTGAAAGCTGTCGAATACCCATTGGACTACGTCCTGAGCTCTTTGGTGCTCTCGCGCTTCAAAGTCCGCTTCTGCTTTCGCCGCCTCTGCAAAAGACATGACTCCATTCCGAACATTGTCCTGAATGTTATATCGCAGTTGGGATCTTCTGTCAGACAGCGATGCATTTTCTTGCTCTTTTCGCGCCTCAATCTTTGTCTTGAACTTCGCCTTCGTACTCTTTACGTCGTCGAGCTCAGATAGAGTTCGGAGGCTACTTCGGATAGTTGCCAAATCGGGATGGCTGTTGTTGACTGCGGGGTGATGACGTGGGTACGATGGTGGGAGAGTGACTAGTCGCGATACATCCAGCTTATGTGGGTCGGGCGTTGCCGTAGCAGACCTGGGATAGTAGCCGTAAGGCTGCTGCTGCGATGGCTGTAGACTGTCTTCGTGTAGTCCGACCTTCTCGGGTGGGTATTCATTGGCTCCGTAAGCTGGTCGACTGCTGGATTCGCCTCGTTGCCTTGGAGTAGACAGGTCTTCACCCGCCCACTGTTGGTTCTCGCGGGCCTCCTTCGGTAACAAGCTCATGTATTTGGATTCCCGCTTACTCCGCTCCACCCTTCTGCCACCTCCTACGCCAGATGAGCCTCCATCGCTCTCCCACCAGCGACTTGCTGAGCGTCCGCGCGAATCTTGCTCATCAGGAATGGTACTCATAGCCATGCTTGGGATAGGCGAGAGGGAAGGATGGTAATTGTTCGCCCACGAAGCATCGCGAGCTTTCTGGCTAGATGCGCTCGAAGGAGAGGCCGGTTCGGTATGCGGAGTGAAGTTGCCAATGGAAGAGGCCGGGCTAGCAGCTGTCGTCGGCATCGAGGAGAAGCGTGTATCCGGGGATTCACCTGCTACAGAACCTTGAGATCTCCTGCTGCTATGACCTACAGGCGTGGCCTGGGTGTTTGGTGTAGCTGATCTGCGTCCAGAATTGCCGTACGAGCGCCATAAGTCTCTTGTCAGATCCATAATGTCTCCGGCCATTGCGTCGAAAGCTCCAGAGTACCGATCACGGCGGAGTCGCGACTCAGTGACAATGAATTCGGCAAACAACTCGAGTCTGTCTTGGTCCGTTTCCGCAGCCATCTCTTTTTCAATGAACTGTCGATGTCGCTCCATGGAGGCAGTCGCAAAAGCGTGGACGTTTGCTGGCTTGGGTGTGCTCAGCGTTGAGCTTTGTACACCCATTTTCGACGTGTTAGGCGTTTGCGTAGCCGATTCGTTTGCAGCTTCTGAGTGTCGCGTCAGATCCGCTTCTCTGTCATCACCATAGATACGTAACGGTGGAGTGGGTAGCGCTTTCGAGGGAATGGAGACGGGTGCTTTTTGTGCTGAACGACTGAGATGTTCCATACCTGGCGAGAAAGGTGGCGTTGCGACGGACAAAGATGCCGCCTTTCTATTCACGTCCATCCGAGGCGTGGAATGCGACGATCCAGGGTCTTCAAATAGATGTCCGCTTCTGGGCGAACATAGGGCGCCACCACTCCTCGGTGTCCCTTTGGTGATGGCACCACGACGGGTCAAGCCTCCTTCAGGCGTTCCCAAGTCGAGATTGGCGGGCTTTGCTGACTCTGCTTCCAAATCTTGCGCCCAAGGGTTGTTGCTCGGCTCGATCCGTAGCTCTCGGGCAGCACGACTCTCGCTCCTTCGCTCACGGATGCCTCTTGTACTAGTTTCCCGTTTGTTCGCGCGGTAGAGGGTGCTGCCAGAACCCGATGTGATAGTTGTTGGCCCTGAAGATATCGAGACGCTTCCGCTTTCTGACGTTGGCGCAGGATCTGATAGATGAACAGCGCGAGGACTTGTGTCGATATGTAGACCATGTGCTGCAGGAGACCTCGATCGCACATTCGCCTGCTCCTCCTGCCAGCCCTGAGGTGTAGGTGGTATCGGCGTTAGTGTTGTTTGACCTGGCCTCCTCGTTGGAGGCGCGGAGGGTAAAGTAGGCGCTCGATTTGCTGGAGGTTCTGTTCCGGGGCCCATACTTTGCGATCTTGAGCTGCTGGGGGGCGGGCCCGGCGGAGGCGGGGGTAATGGGGCATTTCTACTCCAGCTCCCTCCTGGTGGAACTATGGGCGATTCGTCGATAGGCGTCCGGGTCTCGTAGCCTGGTACTCCAGCAGATGCAGCTCTGCGAGAGGTTGGTGCTCGGATAGGCGAGTGTGTGTCGGGACTGTACCGCCGTTCTAACGTATTTGCAATGTAACTGTAACGAAGTCAGTATCGGATCGTGCTACAGTGTACATTGACATACTTGGAAGTAGCCCTCTGTGCGACCAGCCCAGGAGAAGCTGGTGCCCGCTGGATCGCATCGGAAGTGCTGATATGAAGCGAGTCGATGTTGCTCGGGGCAGGACTATGGTCATTGTTCCGATTCCTGAACGACGACAGACTGAACTTGGAAGCCAATTTGTCACGCGATGCTGACCGACCAGGCCCGTTTCTGGGCGGTGGAGGAGGGAATAGCGGATTCGATGTTATGCTCGTCGCGCTAGAGGGTATGACCATAGATCCGGGTCGGCTATGATACCCAGAGATTGGTCGCGCCGAGGAAGGGGTGCTACTCGGCGGTGGGGGAGGTGGAGGATGAGGAAACGCGCCGGCCGACATCTGAGGCGACGAGGTATTGCTATGGCTGCTTAGGGACTGCGATACGTTCGGATTCTGGCCGGGGGAGTACGGAGGCGGCGGGGAGGGCATCGACGCTGTTGCCATTAGCATCACATCTCATTATGTGCGGGATATCTCCACGAGGGTTTGCGCAATTGATACAAGGCTTCGGCACACAGGGATTCATGCTTTGCGAAGACGAAAAGAAAGTCTATGCAATCTACTACGTATGATATGAGATGAGGAAGAAGTAGGAAGAGATATATACCTTCCATGCCCGTCACATCCTGGAGCCTCGTAGGGACCGACGTCTGGCTATGCTGGACATGCTGCCCGCTGACGTTCCCTCCCCGCGTCCATTGCTGGGGATTGTATGGCACGGCTGAACCCGAGCCCCTCATGGCCATGGGAGAAGCAGCGGCGCTGGGGGAAGGCGCATACGTCGAGGGCGTCGGGGAAGGCGTGAAGGGCAGGCTCAGAGATGAGGAAGTCCCCGGCGTAGACGACGAGCCATGCAGGTACGCGTGGGGGGAGTGATGGGGCGGGGCGAGGGTGGTGTTGAGGAGGGGAGGTTGCACAGCGAAGCGCCGGGGAGATATCTGCGGAGCCTGGAGGTGGGCGGGATGCGGTGAGGGCGGTGGTGGAGGCAGTCGGGGAGACGGCGGCGCGGGACTGTAGGCGTGCTCCATGGCTGCCACTATCAACTTTGATGTCAATTAGGGCTGGCGGCTCCGAAGTGGTACGGGCGAATCCAGCAGCGGAGACGCGATGGGGCGGCGTTGGTCGCTGCACCACTCTCGACGTTGTCACCTAGCACGCGAACGCAGAGGCCGAGGCGCGCAAGGATGCTGGGTCATGCTGTGTGTCGGTCAACGATGAGGATGGAAGGGAAGGCGGCCAATTCGACGCCGGGCAAGCAGACGTCGATCATGTCGGGCACGCGGCATGCACGTCTAGACTCGATGCAGCGTCGACGACGGAGGTTTGGCAAGGTAGCGAGGCTTGACTTTTGCTTGTCCAGCGAATGGGCGCCGCCTCATGCATACGCCCACATGCACCTTATGCACCATCCCTGCCCGCGACCAGACGTCGGCGGCTAAGTAAAGAACAGGCACCACACGGTCGCCATCCTCAGGCCATATCTGCGCCCGTCTAGCAGCCCTCGGAACAAGCACTATCAATCCCAGGTGTGCTGCAAACCGCCGATGTATTCCGGGCGAAACTCGGACAGCCTCGTGACACGTTTATCGTCCTGTCCGACATGCGACCGTTGTGGTGTTCGTCTTGGTATCCGAGAAGAAATCCCCACACGGGGCGATATAAATAGTCGCTGTGGGCCCACTCCAACACGCGCAACGGCCCACCCCAACCCGGGCCCTAAATCTCTACACCACCATGCACCGCCATCTCGAAGTGTCTTGGTGCCGAGTTGCTTTTCGCTGGCCGAGGAGGCAACAAGTCCAATTATAACGCAACACAACATTCGTCTCCAATGTCGCATACGTGGACATTGCTACCGATTATACATGATGATGCACATTCCTTTACGAGTTGGTGGTGGTGTCGCAATCCTATCATGGACTGAGGTGTGAGACAAAAGGCACACTGATGACCGTGGGAGGAAGCGATTGCTTGCTTGCTGATGGCCGTAGTACGGTTCTCGGCAATCGTGCATTCCCAGACCCAGGTCTGACAGCGCGTTAGCCCCAGACGCGGTCATGTATAGTGGCGGCACAGTACCACGTTATAGATGACAGCAGGGCGTTCTCCGCGTCCAAACCCGGCTGATGATGTTTGATCATATTAAATCAGCCGACGCGCCATCAGATGATCAGAAGTGACGCTCAATGGCAAATATGTATATGTGGTGCAGGACCACATGTGGCAGCAATATGTACCATGCTGCAAGCGCTGTCTACCGAAAATGCCCATGAACGCCTCGCTCACAAAACATGTATGAGCTGGTGCAATGATCTACCGCTCACTTGTCTTAGTCGTCCTTCTTCGATTCCGGTGCCGGGTCATCCTCGTCGTCCTTGGACTTCTTCTTTTCCTCCTTCTTCTTGCGGTCCTTCTTGAGTGCTTCCTGGACTTTCTCGTCCTTCTCTTCTTGCAGTTCGTCCCACTCAACATCGTACTCGTTGGCAACAGCCTTGATCTCCTTGCGAAGCGCATTTCCATCTTCAATCAGGACTTCCCACTTGCGCAAATCGAAATTATGTTGCGCGTACAACTTCTGCTGTCGGCGGGATACAGTGAAGTTCATGGCAGACCGGTAGCTGACTTCGCGGTTGTGGTAGAGGAACCATACGTAACCTCCAATAAGGGTGGAGAGACCGACAAGGTACTGTTCAAAATGTCAGATAATCCCAGATTCAAGTTGTGACCAAACTTACCGTGACGGGTTCCATGACATCCCAGCCCAGCTCTGTCTGGAAGGTGAGGTAGTACACAACGCACCACCATCCAGCGATGCCGACGAAACCAGCCCTTGCAACGTTCTTTGCCGCCGCCTGCGCCAGGTCGTCGCACTCCTTCTTCACACTCGCCATCTCGCTGATCTTCTTAGACGTCTTGCGCAGACGCATTCGCAGATAGTAGGTCCTGTCATTGAAGCTGGGCACACCCACCCGAATCTCCTCTGGTGCACCTTCAATCTCAATGGCGAATTCCTGCCCTCGAGCAGCATCGCGAATGAAGTCGCCAATCTCGGTGGACGAGGACCATCGCACAAATTTACGCTCGCCTTGCTTGTCTGCCGGTGCTTCCTGGCCTTGCCCGGAGTAAGACTCAACGCCTCCCTTACCAGGCCCACCTCGCAGCTGCTCAGCTTGCTCAGGTGTCTTCCGATCTTGGCTGTTGAGCTTCCCTGTCTTCTGAACCTTTCCATCGATACGGATCTCGTCGACCTGTTCAAAGTCCTCCTCGCCGTCTTTCTCGCTGAGACTCTCGCTTTCGTTACTGACTGGTGTGCTTTCCACTTCCTCCGGCTCTGCGTCGTGCTGCATTGAGTCCTCGGCGCGAAAGTAGACATTCGGCTGACGATCACGACCCTCCTTGTCCTTAATTGTGGGTAGCTCGGCTTGTATCAGGCGTTCGAGGTAGGAGATGGGTTGCTGTGGGTGGACGAGGAGTGCTAGCGGTTCCACGTCTTTGCGATCGGTGTTCATGTCGCTCGTCGTGAGTGGCAGGATGATCTTAAGCATCCGCGACGGGGTAGTGAGAAGTTTGCCTATCTCTTGTTAGTGACGAAGTCCTCATACAATAAGAGAGGCATACCCTTGGTCATGGCTCCAGCGCTCCTCTGTCGCGCGACAGGCGGCAGGTCGCTTCCTTCCCTGTGCCATGGTGTTCGTATTTGCTTGCCCTTGTCTTCCTTCAGTTTCTTTGCGAAGTGGTCCTTCTCTTCCTGTGTGATGTTTTCATTGAGGTCTGCAGCAGGCCGCGCATTGGAGTTGCTGTAGTCTCCATACTTGTCAGTCTCCTTGTCCAGGCCTCTGGGCTTGGTCGCATAGCATCTGAGCTGGGAGGATGCCCTAAGCTGTATTGATATGCGTGGAGAGTTGCGTGTGAACAGTGGCGCGCATCGAGCGGTCGGGAAGGTTGAGGCGCGTGGGAGCGAGGCCAGCGCCGACAGTCGGTGCCTCATTGTCGGCTCGGGGATGATGCAATGACCGGGGGGATCGGATCGCGGCGTAATACACGGAGACGCGAAGACGTAGTTGTGTCGACATTTCAACAGATCTCAGGAGACACACGCGACAAGCAGGGTTCCAGCATCCACATCTTGGGCGACGTCATTGCTGGTAATGAGTGGCTTGAAGCTGTGGCTGCGTGGCTGGAGGTCCTCATCAACATCGATGTGCCAGGTGCGATCTTCCGACATATCTCACCTCTACCTAGACGATGCAACTTACACTACTCAGATGCACTTGCCGTAATACTAACAAATTCTTCCGTAAGCTATTCGATCGTAAGACTTAGCTGTGAGAATGGCATAGACGAGATGTCGATACTTCAAACTATCGATGTGGATGTGAGTCGCAACATCGGCGGTAACGGACATAACGCCTCTGAGTACGCCAATTGAAACAATTATGTGGACATCACGTCAGATTCTTCACCGACGAAGTTCGGTTCTTGTTAGGAGTGTGTGAGAATTAGGAGTACGTGAGGCATGAGGGTAACGCGGCTTTAGCGGAGATATTCGACTCAACATCACTTATCCACGAAGTTGCATGGGTCCGCTAATGCAACTGGCTGACACTCTCAAAATCTGTATCACCGAACGTATTCCAAGTTGCCATGTGTAAATATATAAGAAAGACCTATATGGGCAAGTCCTGGATTATCACACCATCTCACCAACTTCCACTTCTACCCCATAACGTCTCGTCTCCACGCAGCCAACTCCATCAAAATGGTGAAGACATTCCAGTTCCAAGACATCCAAGTCCCATCTCCCGGTTTTGGTTGTATGGGCCTCAGTCATGGACTGGGTAGCAACCTCAGCCTTGAACAAGCCGAGCCCGTTCTTCTCAAAGCCATTGAACTCGGTTGCACTTTCTGGGATACTGCCGTCGTGTACCAGGCTGGTGTGAACGAAAAGCTTCTAGGAGACTTCATCCGAAAGCACAACGTTCGTGACAAGGTGTTCAGTAAGTTCTCCTAATTAGAGATTAAGATCTCGTACTGGCAGTATCGCTGATAGTCTATGTTCAGTTGCCTCAAAGTGTGGCGTTGCATGCTTCGATGGCGAGTCAGGTGTAACCAACAGCCCAGCTCATATCAAGAAGTACATCGATGGTACCATTGAGAGGCTAGGATTTACACCCGACCTCTATTACCTCCACCGCATCGACCCCAACACCCCCCTCGAACAATCCATTCCCGCACTCGACGAATGCCGCAAGGCAGGCAAAACCAAGTACATCGGTCTTTCAGAGTGCTCAGCCAAGACACTCCGAAAAGCAAACTCAAGTACAATTTCCCCTAACCTATCAGCCTTCAACTTACTAATCCGCTCAAGTCGCCAAAATCCACGCCATCCAAGCCGAATACTCCGCCTTCGAAACCCTCCACGAAACCGACTCCCTCATCGCCACCGCCGCCGAACTCTCCATCTCCTACATCGCATACTCACCCCTCGGCCATGGCTGGCTCGTCGACAACTTCGACTACGCGTCGCCCGACGACTTTGCGCCCGACGATTTCCGGCGCACTGTCCCGAAATTCCAAGGCGAGAATTTCTATCGCAATAAAGCGATCGTAGAGGAGATCAAGAAGTTGGCGAAGAAGAAGGGGTGTTCGACGAGTCAGATTGCGTTGGCTTGGGTAAGTAGTCAGGGGATGATGCCGATTCCGGGGACGACGAAGGTGGGGAGGTTGGAGGAGAATTTGGGGAGTAGGGATGTGGAGTTGACGGAGGAGGAGATGGCGGAGATGAGGAGGATTGTGGATCAGGCGAAGCCGGAGGGGGAGAGGTATGGGGAGGCGCATCGGGCTTGGGTTGGGCATTGAGGGTTGGAGAAGACGGTGGAATGGGTTTCTCCTATTCGTAGATTGTCAGGACATCGTTCTTGCAAAAGATTTAAAGATAGACGCTATGTAGGCTGCGCTGGGGGTATATACGAACGTCCAATCCAACCTTACGCAACGCCATCTGAAGGATCAATTCCACTGTCCAATATCAGAAGTACTGATAGAAATAACCATGCCAACTCTCCAAACCCCCTACCGACTCCGATACGTGTCCAAAAACTTCAACCTCTCCACAATCCCTCCCCACCCATCCAACGTATGTTTCTTCTCCAACAATGCCAACTGATACCCATCACCACCCTCAACAGCGTCATCATCTTCTTTACTCCAAATACCCCTTTCCATCGGTAAAGGCTTGCCAACCTTCCATGCATCGAGTACCTTTTCTGCTAGGTCAGGGCGCAAACCTGTGCGTTTGAGTGCTCGGCTGATGAACTCATTGGACCATTTTTGTTCGTTCAGCTCGGTGTAGAAATCGATGATTTCATCCCCGGTGAGAGGTGGGTCGGGGTCTTCTTCGCCTGTGGATGAGATGGAAGGGGCTGGAGATGAGGATATAAGGAGCGGTTGAGGGGGATGCTGTGAGTAGAGGGTCTGGTCTGGGTCTTCTTCTTCTGCTTCTTCTTGGAGGGAGCGGCGGAACTCTTCCATGGATTGGGTTGTTGATGCGTCAGATGCTGGTTGTTCAGGCGGTGAGGAGAACCGCTGCGGTTGGCGAGGATTCATGTTGGGGACGAAGTCTTGTGGTCTTGAGGAGCGGTCTGGTATCGGCGACGAGAGCATGGCTTGAGTGTCGAAATTGGAAACCTTTTGTCGGGTGGCACGCGGTGTAGGTGTATTTGAGGGCAGATCATCGCCAGATACCGAGTCTTGTTCTCGTGGCGGTGAGAGTGGGTGTAGTTCATCAATGTCAGGGAACTCATCTGACTCTATACTCCCCACCTCTTCCTCCTTCAGATCCTCGTCTATGTTGACGATGGTAGCATCTTCATCCATTGCATCGGGTTCTTGAGACCGGATTTGCTCTTGCATCAGCTCCTCGGCATCTTCTGACGTCGAAGTAGTCTGGGAACTCGCAGCAGAAGATATCTCCACAGGCTGGTTCTGCGTGCCCTCGGCTTTGATCGGTCGCATTGGCTCTTCCTGGGTAGGCGTCGCGCTTCCGCTCTTCCGACGTTTGGTGGGAGGAGCTAGTTCTTCTTCATCTTCCTGCTTCACAAAGTTGTCTTCCCGTAATCGCTTAGTGTACCTGGCAAGCTGTTCATCATAAAAGTTCGGAGATTCTTGGCGAGCGGTAGATGAAGACGGCATCTTAGGCTCTGACGCGATTTTGGGTGGGTTTCGGTTTTGCAGTAGTTCCTCAGAGTGCGCTCCCTCACTGGCTGACGGCTGTTCAGTCTCGGTTTCATTCCGTGTTGCTGGAAGAGGATGTGGCACTATTTCGTCTGGTCTCTCAAGCTCTTCTGCCTGCTGCCCGGCCGCCTGACTCTGACTTGCCTTTGCGGCGTCGTGTTTCTGTTCCATCTTCTTCCTGATCTTCTGCCTTTTCGATACCGGATCGCGCAACCACTGTGGACGGACTACCTTATCGTAATACTGCCGCCACTGCTCGACAGTTTGGTTTCCCTGATTCTCAGCCCACCCATCCCAAGCAGAGAGGTAATCGTCTTGTCCTTCCACGCCATCGATGAACTCTACAAAGGCATACAACTCCAGCCAGTCGTCTGTGCTGAACATGACTTCCAACTCTTCCACACTATAGTCGCGGTTTGCTTGTGCTTTACCCTTATCATCTAGGGGGTTCGCACTCGGAGCCTGTTCTGTTTTAGGTATTTGCTGTTCTGTAGCCTTGGAGGGGGCTGGGACTGGGGGCATACGTTCGTTCGACTGATCGGAAGGAGGAGACGGAGGAGCGTTATCAGGTATCGTGAAAGCCGAGAGCGGACGTTTGCTAAGTGTCTTGACCCATCGGTCGCGCCATGACTGCCATGTATGCCGTGGATACTGTCATTCGTTAGCGACCACTCCCGCGCGGGTTTTCTTTGTTGGCGCATACCTTGGCTTCGAGCTGCTTGTATAGCTCGTTCCCGCTGATAGAAGCGCCTTTTGATTGGGCGTCGCGCACCCATTTGGAAAGTGTCCTATCTTCCTCTGCTGTGTACGCTGTCCTTCCGCTCTTGGTGGGCTGGTGGATGGAACCAGCCTCTCGCGCCTCACCCAACGGTGGTCCGGCTGTGTAGTCTTCGGGATCTTGAAGTTCTCCCTCCTTGATGGACTTTTCTATGAATTCATACGATGTTGATCCGGGAGGACAGTCTCTCCGAGCGTGGTCGACGATGAGGTAGTCCGCCTTCTTTTCCAACGCAACGATCTCTCCGCCATTGGCCTTGATGTCGTCCAGCAGCCGTTTCCGCGACGCTACGCGCTGCGCAACCCAGAACTTCTTGCCAGCAAATAACTGGCCGCCTGACGCGAAATCGAAATCCTCTGCAACATCGGTATATACGGTCGGCCCAGCCATAGTGGGGTGGTGTTGTCGGGTTATGGTGGTGGTGAATGACGCGTTGGCTCAGGCGCGACGCGTGCTCACATGGGACGCATGATTCACGCGGGGTCGCTTAGCCTCCGCGGCTGCTCAGGCCTATCCGACGCTTGCGCTGTCACCTCTGTGAACTGACAGACAGAGCGCGACGTGATGCCATAGAGCTTTGATTCGCGTCTTCATTCTGTTCCGCCATGCCTAGTGTCGCAGTCTGCTGTTCTCTTTCACCATGACCGTCGCCCGCACCATCATCATCTTCACCATCACAGTGTCGCTGGTGACTTTTGTAGCTTTCTTCGGACGACTGCCGGCTTTTAGGTATCTACACCCCTTCTGCTGATGTCCACTCCTCTAATACGCCCAGGAACACGCCCATAGGCTTCCTTAACCGCCTCTTCCTCATTCACATCCCCTCCGCGTTCCGAAAGCTCGACCTCGCTCTTACCAATGGCCGCATTACCAATGGTGGCGCCCGCCTGGGCAACTACCTCATGCACGACAAGCACCCGCTGGTCGTCATCTTCTTCCTCGGCCTCGTAACCGCATGCGCGACGCTGTTCCTGCCCACCGTTTGGCACCTCATCCGACCGCATCACAAGCTCCTAGCCTTCGTTCTGCTGCCGCAGCCGTACATCTTCCTGTATCTCAGCGCTAAGAGCAACAGCCAGACCTACATTACCACACTCAACCACGCCGAGCAAATGCGACACTATCCATACGACAGGGTGCTGTACTATCCAGGCACGCCATGCCGGACGTGCAAGTTCTTGAAGCCAGCGCGGAGCAAGCATTGCAGCATATGCAAGACCTGCGTTTCGAGGATGGATCATCATTGTATTTGGGTCAACAACTGCCTAGGAAGGGGCAATTACAAGTGGTTTCTAGCCCTGTTGCTATCCACCGGCATACTGATTGCTTACGGCGCATACCTGGCTTACTACAGCCTTTCGCCATTGGTTCATAGACACTACCTGAAGTACGAGGGATGGTATGGATACAGCCCCAAGCAAGGCGTCAACACGAAGAGCTGGTTTGGTTACTTTGATAGGAAGACTCACTACTTCCTGATCTACACAACCATCTACCTTGACATGGGCGGTGTGCGCGGGTCTGGGGTTGGACTGCTGGCTCTTCTCACATGGCCGCTTCCGTTAGGCCTGCTCGCATACCACGTCTACCTGATATGGGCTGGCATGACTACGAACGAGAGCGCCAAGTGGGCAGACTGGCGAGACGACATGGCCGATGGCGTCGTTTTCTTGGGCCATAGGCGGGAGGATACCATGCGGGAATACCGCTCAGTAACACCTGCACGGGAACATACACATGCCTCCGCGCATTCTTCTTCATCAACGTCGCCCTTCCCAACTCCTCCGGAAACCCCGCCAGAAGACGAAGAGCCGCCAACAACATGGCCGCTGGAAAGCAGACACATCCTCATCCGCACGCGGAATGGTCAACCGCCTAAAACACTTCCGAGCCGCATACAGTCAGTAGCTAGTGAAGATAGCTTCGAGCGCGTGTGGAATCTAGCGGCGGTGGAAAATGTGTACGATTTGGGTTTCTGGGATAACATCGTTGAGGTGCTGTCGAACTGATGTATATTTTGAATCAGACTTTTTTACCACAATGATAAAAGTTTTCATGGATTCCAGCATGGCCCATTTTTGAACTCTTGTCCTTGGGTCTATAAATTGCTCCTCGAACCTGCCACAACCCATCTTCATTCCCACTTTCACAAAAACAGCGTTCGAAATGACATTCACGTTCGATCCATGACTTTCTCTCTCAAAATCTAAATGCTGAAACACATCGCGCATGTTCTTGCGGCATTCTGAGCGCTGGCTTTAGACGGTTTTGAGGAAATGTTTCGCGTTTTCGATGTCTCAACGGCGACAGAAGGATACTTCGACATACTCGCAGCTACGCGGTGAATCAACATCTCGCACATGTATGGTCTTTGGATTTTTACGAACTTCTTTGCTTGATTTGCAAATATCTGCTATCTCTTACAGCCATCACATCAAATACCAAAAATGGGCGGAAGATTGCACATGTTCTCGCCTTCTGTCTCGAGCCCAGAAGACTGCCGAACATCGGAGCTCTGACGCGAGTATAAATATTTACTTCGCTGCCGCCTTCAAGCTCTGTACTTCTCCCACAACTTTAATGTACGTGTTTCCAAAATCAGCGAGCGTTTCTTCTATGTGCGCGGGTCTGGCTTGCGCTTTCAATGTCTTCAAAAAAAAGTGGAACTATGATTCCATGTCTCGAGACTCGAAAAGAACTTCCTAGGAAATGCATGTGTGTGGAAACACCAAAAAGAAATCATCTGAAGCGGATGTGTGCTGCTGTGCGACAGTGAAGGAACGTCGATGCAGAGTGCGCATGTCGCAGTAGGGTAACGGTGTATAATTACAGTTCCTTGTGCCTTCCTCGATCTTCCGTCACTCTTTCTCCAACATCGAAAGCTGGATTTCCAAATTTGTTCGGAACGATTTGATGTGCGAGAGCCTTGCCTCCTCTTTCAGAAAACCCAAAACGGACGAGCTCAAATACTATGTTCTGAGAAGTTGAGGACAGTCGCAAAAAGACCCGGTGTATATCACGCATTATCCAAAATGAAAAGCTAAAGTGTTTGATATGATGAGTGTGCTGTGGTCTTACAACCAGAAGAACCAACTATGACAGAAATGCGTGCTCGGAAAATATCATGAGTGGTGTACGAAAGAGATGCGATGACCTACCTCACAAATTCCAGCCATGCAAGGGTATAAATACCTTTTGGATGTGCGCATCTTGTCTCTTCAACTACACCTTGAAATCACATTACCAAAACGAATTCGATACACGGGTATGTTGTTTGCGCTGCGATTTGCAGCTAGTGTGTATATAAAAGAGTTCTTGGAGAACTGTATGCAATCAAAGTATAACGAAACTAAGTCATGTATTGCTTCTCGGTAATTGACACGTGCGACGAGTTGGTCTTGAGCTTGCCATGAACTGGAATAAAATGAAGGGACTCAGTTCCATGTGAGAAGCCGTGAGAGTAGATATTAATGACTAAAAAGCATAGAAGATGTATTTTCGCGCTGCCCAGATTCAAGTCGCAGTCTTCGCTGGTGTGCTTGGAAACTTGTCCTCGCGATTCCCATGTCTGAAAGCCCATGTCGATTCGTCCATACCGTTATGCGCAGCAGTCATGTATTTGCGGAAAGCCGAAGACATCTGCACGACTTGTCTGAGGCGGCCCTCAGTCACCTTGGGTGGCTTTCCACTCTTGTCCTTCTTGGCTTCAAAGACCGCTAGGGCGACGGCGGTTTGGAAGGCTACGGTACGACTCGTCAGTCACACGTTTCAGTATACGCATCAAGCGACTCACCATTTCGAATTTCGCGTCCGTTCCACTCTAGCTCCTGTACCTCTCTGCTCTTGACATAGCTCTTTGCGTCGTATTCGTAGAGTATTTCTCGTCCGCCACGCTCGTGATCATCGCGGAGCTTCCTGAACATATTGTCCCATATCTTGCCACGCGAGTCGTTCGTTAGCTTGTCATACCCAAGTGAGAGATGGATGCGCGACATAAAGGCCTCGTCGAATTGACCAACGCGATTCGTCGTCAAGAAAAATATGCCTTCGAAATAATCGAGAGCTCTGAGAAATACTGGAATGACAATTAGCGACCGTCAGCAGACGCAGAGGTGAAAAGCTTGCCTGATACGATGCTGTTCCGTCTCAGGTCATGTATCGTTCGCTGCTCGAGATACACGTCTGCTTCGTCCAGTAGCACTATAGCGCCCCAGTCACTAGCATCTTTGAAGAAGCGGAGAAGACTCCTTTCCAACGCTTCAGGCTCATGGCCCAAGTCAGCTGCAGTGATGCTAAGGAGCGGTCGTCGCGTATACTCTGCAACGGTTTCTGGGATACGTTAGTCGTTGTAAACCGACAACACGATACGGTAACACACCAGCTGTGAGCGTTTTGCCAGTTCCAGGAGGCCCGTGCAACAGTATGATCTGCCCCTCGCCTTTTCCACGTATGAAGTCCCCACTGAACCGATCGGGGTCGCTATCTGTATAGACCTGGGCCATGGCCTTGATCAACTCTTTGTTGTTGTGATCTATGACCAGTCTGTCGATCGCTGTTTCGACCAGCTCAGGCTCTTCCAAGCCTTCGACAGCTAGCAAGTCTAGTGTACAGTAAGCAACTTTAGGGCGGCAAAGATGGCGAACATACCATAAGTGCGCTCTTTCAGCATGAAGGCATAAACATGCGATGCCATAAGCATGTATTGATGGTCAGAGATCAGATCAGGGCTCTTTGGCTGAATCATATAATAATCGCTGAATCGTTCCTTGTCGTGAGTCTCTTGCGATGTCTTCAACTCTTCACATTGGTGGCATTCGCAGCTTGCCACGCGAATAGATGCTTTTATGTAGGTTGTGAAATTCATCGGTCTATGGTGGGCATCGCTCAAGTCGCAAGAAATCCAGGGCGTCTTCTCGTGTGCAACAACAACACGTGCTCGTTTGTACTGCATACAGTCAGTTGTTTATATCGTAGGCGTTATGATGTAGCTACCTCTACACCCTTTGCTAAGCCCCGGCCAGAGTACTGCAAGAAGCTTGGTTGGCTCGTGTATTTGAGATACCTCTTGCCTCGTTCTGTCAACTCCTGCTTGAGTTTACCGTCGTCGAAGTTGTCGTTGTACTCAACGGGAAATACGGGCAGACTTTTCACCTCCCTCTCGTTGTCGAAAACTGGAACACGTACATGTCGAACCTCGGGAAATGCGTGTGTTCCATCACACGCCAGGTTCCATACGGATACTTCGTAGTCGCGATTGATCGCTTTTCCATCGACCTGAGTGACGCCTCCGCTGACTGCATGCACGATATACGCGTTCATAAGTCCATCTTCTTCACGCACATACACATCAGTACCCGGTTTTAGGAGTAACCAACATGATGCGAAAGTGGTGACTGACACCTTTTCGCGGCGGGCAGAGGCATATTTCTCGAAGGGTATATCTCGCTGCAAGCTCAGATAGTCAAGAAGTAAGTCAATGTGACAGTCTGCCCTCTCGTTGAAAGCTGCGGGGTGCTGAGCACGTAAGTAGCTCTCACCAGCCCGGTATCTTATCAGATCGTCCATGTGATGGTAAAGATCCTTGAATGGGTAGTTGAACTCGCCCATACCTACACCGAACTCCTCTCCATGAGGAGATTCTGACGCGTATTCGATGACCGACTTGAGTATGTTCAGTAGATATGACGAATTGATCTTCAGGCTAATCTCTTTCACTTGATCGAGAGGCCCCAGCTTAGCTCTCGCTTGCGCATCGGCGTCCTTCTCATTTGCCCGGTAACGTGGGGTCTGGATGGTCCTCAATTCTTCCAGTGCGGGCATCGCTGTATCACCATGGATAGTATCTACCTCCATTGGGGCGTCATATGCACGCTCGTCAACGAAACATCCATTCCTGTCTTTTGGACTGACTTCCAAATAGGTGACGGTATACCGCAATTGATCTCGGTAATCCAGTGGAGGCTGTTTTGGGACGAGAGAGGAGTGCACCGAGAATACGACCTGCATTCCGTGTTGGACAACCGAGTCCCACGTTTCAGAGGAGATCAAGCCATGGTCTAGCTTCAGAATATTGATGTTGTTCCAGTTTATGTCGTTCAGTGCATCGTGGTCGTTGCGGTAATACGTCTTTAGTAACACTAAGACCACCTGGTATACTGAGTCAGGCGTGCAACACGAAATTTATAGAAAATGCGATCTTCATACCTCCCATGAGTAACACGCTATCCAAGGAATGACATAGACGGCCGAATCCCCAAATCTTGCGCTGATATGCCGAGGTACACCCGTCGACAAGTCGAAGCACGGTTCATTCTTCGTCCCAGCTTCGGTGGCAGCCTGGATAGCTCTGTTGACATGATCCATCGGAGCTTCAAATGTGATATCGTCATCGGATTCTTGTTCGTTGGTGTCGTGATCCTCTTCGCCTAGATCCTCGGTTACTTCTTCGGCTTCCTCGTCCTGATAGTTCGCATTTCCAGCACTGTTGTTTTCGGAGCAGGCTTCCATGACTTCTTCGGACTGGCTGTTGCATTGTTGGATATCGTCAGTAGTATCACCGCTGCGGAGTTTCGGTCGGTCGTGCTTCGGGGTTTTGGAATGGTTGTCAGCAGTAGACTCGTATCCACCGACTGCGACGAGAACAGATTCCGGGCTAGACTTTCTTGGTGGCTCAGCAAAGGCGTTGGAAGGAAGCGAGCTGGGCTTGGCCGTTGCCATGATGGACAAGAGGAGAAGCGTGGTGTCGTGAATGATCCAAATCTAATGAATTCGTGGTCGCAGTTGAGCCAAGGTTGGCCCATCAGGAACCTGCCGCCGCTTGGGCTTTTCCGAGTAGTTTTCGTAACCGGTCAGCCTAAATTAGATAGGCATGCGTAGTTATACGGGAGAATGCATGACGCGGGCAGTGGACGAGGACAAAGAAACGGATGCTACATGAGGCCCCGTCAACCTAACTCAGATCAGCGCTTGTATCACGATAATATCAAACTGTACCTCTTGTTCAACAATGAAGCCACGTACGTCGTGACCAGTGTATAGGTATCGAGAGTGTTACTGCTTCTCAGCTGTG
Organism: Alternaria sp. Ai002NY15; assembly: GCA_023758125.1. Classification (NCBI taxonomy): domain Eukaryota; kingdom Fungi; phylum Ascomycota; class Dothideomycetes; order Pleosporales; family Pleosporaceae; genus Alternaria; species Alternaria sp. Ai002NY15. The sequence goes on along the minus strand of JAFVLO010000007.1, from coordinate 419,064 downwards.
AAGCCACGCGGGCCATTGCAGGTTTTGTGACCCTTTGTTGAGGTTGCAAGGGTGCAAGTGAGGCGCAGGGTTTCAGCAAGCCTTTGGATCTTCTGCCTGCATCATAACTAGCTGACCTGATCTCCGTAGGTTCGTAGTCAAATACCAAAGTCAGCAGATGGCGTCGGATACTGTTTCTCATCGGATCGAAGCTGAGAATCTTGAAGGACAAACGCTGGTGCGGCGATTTACAAACAAGCTGCGAGGGGAGTCGACCCTCGAGCTTGCGACCATTAGCGTACAGCATGCGCAGGACGCTGCAGAGAAGCAGATGTTCGAGGCTCAGGTACGGGCGCTATACAAAGACGACGAGAAAGAGTAAGCTTGTCTTCTTTTCGTGTATCTGCTGGTACTGATAGAGTTAGCGATTTTGCCTTCCATACTATCGAAACGGAGAGACTTGCACTTCTTGAGACCTGCAAATTGTTCGAGATCCCAGAACCACCGTCGCGATTAGCAAAACTCGGATTGAAACGCAAAGCGGCTCGGACGAGAGCCAATGAGGCAATCCAGGGAATGGCCACCCATGGATTCGATGACTTGTGCAACTACGTTCGTGATCTTGAAAGCACATGGAGGAGCAAAGAAGGATTGGTACGATAGCCAGATAAACTGCGCAGTAATGCTCACCTTACTAATTATACCAACAAGTTCGCTCGTCGATTTCGTGGCCTCTGCCGAGGACTGGAAGCGCACAAGAACGTGTTCACAATCTTCCCATCGCACAACAGCTACGCCTCTGTGCTTTCTGGTAGCCTTATGCTCATCATTGAGGCTGCTGTCAACCACGACGAGATTGCCGACTGCTTTTCAGAGTATGTCATTCACATAACCGAGATAGCAGTTCATACAGCAGATCTTGTGCTGTTGGTGCGGACACGCCGGATGCGCGAACTGTATTCCAGACTTTACGCGCAAGTCTTCCTCTTCTATCGCGAGGCTATGCAATGGTATATGGAGTCGCAGCCGGCCCGCTTTTTTAAAAGTTTCAACAGCAAGATAAAGCAAGGATACGAACAAGCGATAGCAAAAATCGAGAGGGAAGTGACGATGATGTATAGGGTAGCGCAGACTGCGGAACTGGCCAACTCGTTGGTGATGAGTGCGGAGCAGAAGCGAAGCGGTGAACGCTTGCTTCTTCAGCTACAGCAAAACTCGGAGCTCTCTGACTTGTATGACATAGGACGGAACTCACATGACTTGCTTTTAAGTGGGCACAAGAGATCTTGTATCGAATTCGGGGCTGAAGGAAATGATCATAAAAAGGAGGAGCTCGCACATACTGATGATTCCAGGGCGGCAGGGCAAGCCGCGCTGGATGACAGCTTGGTAAATCGAACAGAATCGAGGTACCTCGTTCCTGGTCTAGAGGACTTCTGTGTAGGGACCGAAGGTCGTTCGCTTTGTGTCGATAACAAATGCTGGGTATCTGAGGTCCAAAGAACGTGCAAACACCAGGCTTGGGAGGATGCAGAAGCCGGGTCCTCTACACTCTGGGTGTCAGACCCAGAAGTGTCGCATAGTGGCATATCCTGCTCTCGCGCGTTCGCGATGAACATATTAGCTGCAGCGTGGGAAGCGGGATTACCAACAGTTTCGCATTTCTGCGAGAGACCTCGGACTGCGACACATGTAGCGGACCGAGAATTGGAGAAAGTCGGTCTGATCGGGCTGATGTACAGCTTGATATCTCAGCTGTTGCAATTTCAATTCGACGAAGACACTTTCGAAGCGTCTCAGGACGCGCTACGTAGATTGGACGGTTCGGATAAAAGCTGGCCGACAGCTCTTGAGTTGTTCTCAGCACTTTTGGCAGCGACTCCACACCTCAGCATATGTGCCATTGACAGCCTCAACGACCTCGCGTTTGGAGCAGGTGCGCAGTGGTGCGATGCTTTCCTAGGAGTGCTGTTCGAGCACCAGAAGTCATCAGCGGGCATCTTCAGAATTCTGCTTACTACTACTGGGCAATCGCGGGTGCTGCAGGATCATGTGAAGGTTTCAGATCGAGTGTTCACCCAGACAGAAGCGCGAGAAGTGATCCGAGGTGGGCGTTGGTACACAAGTTTAGAAAAGTGAGGTGGTTGGACGCGTGTTGTTCGCGTTGGAAGGTTCACTGGCGCGAACTCGTGCCTCGGCGATGGAGGCTTGGCAGCCATGGGAACATGAGGTCATCTACATCGTTCAGATCTCAGTCATGCACCACATCAACAATCATCGAGTATGGTTGGTTTTGTCTTTAGTTCCTCGATGTATTGGCTTTTCCATCTACTAGTTTGCTTCTAGCCCTCCAATATCGACGCACATCCGTAGATGGTATACGTGCCTACAACGACACCGAGCCCAAGGCGCGTTTTCCTAGTATTAGTAGGCGTGTCATCCCGGTATATGTAGCCTACAAAGCGCTTCCTCGGTCTTCCTCATTAGGTTCGGGGTTTCATCTCGGGCATCTACATGTGTCCTTCTAATCCTTACTCCAGTATTCAGGTCCAGGTAAAGTACACGCCTGGTCAGACAGAAACCCATTAGTCAAAGTCGATAAGGTCCCCAATATCGTCGAATGGCCGGAGATCTTCCATCTTGGTCGGTGCAGCCAGCCTAGCTTTGTTCTTCACTTTGTCATTCGATGGGGCCACCCAGCCAGCGACCTTAAGATCCATCCCGTGCATCGAAGCGGGCATTATACATCCCCTAACCTTATTGCCTGCTACAGCGCATTTTTCGCTCTGGCAGACGTGACCGTGGAAACAATTTGAAGATCTGCAAAGGCCACCCTTTTTGCATGGGTGGCGAATCACTTGGTACTGCAGCACCCTGTGTGCTTCGGGTTCCAACACGCCGTGGTAGTATCGACATTTTGCGATGGTGCAAGAGTTGCCTAGATGGTGTTGGTTGCACAGCTTATCCCGTTTGTAGTGCGCCTTGTAGATATCGATCTCCGCTGCGGGTGGCTTGGGCACATAAATGTCGATGCGCTGCTCTGCCGCATTCACGGGTAGGCGGCCGTCAATGTAGCAGGATGGCAACTTGCCTTCGTATAACGTAGCCCCCACAGTCTCGACATCTCCACTGACATCGATGAGACTGGTGGAAGTACTTGTGTTGCTCGTGGAACATGCTTTCTGAGACATGGTTAGTAGAAACTTGTGACATAATGATGAACTCAACGCACTGCAGCAGTACCAGCCACGGCAGACCCTATGGTAGTGTCAACCTGCGTTGCATCTCCATCGTTGACTCTACCAATGGAAGGTAGAGAGAACACATTGCCGAATGTCACAACAGGAAACCCCAGCTCACTTAACCCGCCAGTATTGTTCGTGCCACGCACAAGTGTCACCTTCTTAGCCTGGCCGCGATAGGGATATAGTGCTCGGCGGTACAAAGGCGAACCCGCAGCGGCAAAGAGAACATGCTTGCAGCTCGGGTCGGCCATATAGAATTTAAAATTCTCTACACCAGGCATGTCAGCATCAGTTGTTTATCACGGAAGAAAAACCCTTACCACTGATCTTCGTCGGCACATGGCCCTCATCCCCTGTGTCCACAAAGTCGAAGAAGGAAGAGACCTTGGTGAACTCGCCGAAGTGAAACCCAAGGGATCTTGGCTCCGGAGACGCGAGCTTGACTGCGGCCGCGCGGGTCGAGAGAGTCTTCAGGCAGGCGAAAATCTTGATGACGATGTGGTACCCGCTTCGTTCAACTGCGGGAAGCGAAGCTGCGACCCTCTCGCCCACTGCAGCACGAAGTCGCTTCCCTGTCTCTGCCCCTCCTGACATCTTGTTGCGGTAAAGCTCATCGAGAAACTGCTGTAATGTCAAATTTTGATCAGAGCCTACGACGTGTCACATACCTGGTGACTTGTAGCATCGATAAGGACCAGCACGATGGCATGACCGCCTGGGGCTCTAGCTATGCTGACTGTACTCGCTTCTTCTACGCCCTCTGACGCAGTTTGAGTTGAGGCAGACGCTGTAGCCACACTGTTTGCGGCGGCAAGAATGCGCTCGCTCGCTTCGATGCACTTCTCTACGTACGTGCCGTGATCCGTCGTCGCAGTCTAGTAAAGGGTTAGTCGTCCAACACCAAGAAGGAATGAAAAGTGGAAGACAATACCGCCAAAGTCTTCTGTAGTGCTCGGCCCTCCGCAAGTAGGCCCTGAAGCTCAGTCTTCTGCTTCGACGTGTCCATATGCGCTGCTATTGCCGATTGTCTAAAGGCGCAACGCGGTGTCTGAAAGTATTGGACGAGGTAGCCGACGAACAAAATTTGCGCGGCTCTAGAGAAGGAAGAAGAAACCAGGCAGAAGCGAAACATTGAGACTAGAATAGGATTTTCCCAAAACGGAATGAGCGCTAAAGAGCAAACGCTCAAAGTTCACCTTCACCCCGAGTATTTTAAGTGCTAAGGAACCGGGGCGGTGGGCTCATACACCTCACGAATAAGAGAATAAGCCTTTGGCTCAGACCGAGCCTCAGTCTTGGTTTGGGCTAGTCATTGAAAATGTACTTTGGTATGCGTGATCACTGTGATCATCCCATCTCTTCCGCACACTCCCCTATGCAACCACATCATTAGCCTCCTTCTCTCTACTTTGCTCCTCTTTCTTCCCCAGCTTGCCCGAGCTCTGGTGAACACCCTCAATCACCTGCTTAATCTCCTGCAAGAAGCGATCAACCTCCTTCTCCGTACCCACCGTTATCCGTAAGCAGCCCAGACATCCATGCTCCTTGCCTCTGAACCTTACTACCACGCCCTTCTCTTCCGCCAATCCCTCATACACCGCCAGCGCTGTCTCGTTCGATGGCTTACCGCCCTGGTCTGCCGGCGCATCGAGTATCTGGTAGAGCAAGAAGTTGGACTCTACACCGCCGTGAAGGTTTCCGATACCAGGGATCTTGGGCAGCTCTTCGATCAGCCTGTCGCGCTGCTTGACGATGAGGTCCTTGTGGCTTTGCATGACTTGCAGGTGCTTCGGGCTGAGGGCGGCGCGCGCAATCTGGCTTGTTGGGTTGGGGATGTTGTAGGGTGCTTTCATGTTGTTGAGGATTTGCGCGATGGCTGGGTCTGCGAAGGCAGCACCTAATCGAATGCCTGCGAGACCAAATGCTTTCGAGAGCGTCTGCATGACTACCAGGTTGGGCCACTCGGCGACCCATTCTGCGAGACTTGTTCCATCAGGCGCGAAGTCGATGTATGCCTCGTCCACCACTACGACACCGTTCCATGGGTGTTCTAGTATCTTTTGTACGTCCTCCTTCTTTAGTAGCTTTCCGGTTGGGTTACCCGGTGAACACAGATACGCCAACTTTATGCTCTTGTCCTCGTCCATAGCCTTCAGTATTGCGGGAACGTCGAGATCGAAGCTTGGTGTTTGTAGGGGAATCTTGGCCAGCGCGACGTCGTTGACTTGCGCAGAAACGCTGTACATGCCGTATGTGGGTGGACATGTCAGGATCTTCTCCTTGCCGGGGACGCAGAAGGCGCGGATGAGGGCATCGATCGCTTCGTCGGAGCCCACACCAACGAAGAGGTTGGCGGGTGTTATGTTCTTGGAGGTGTGGGTGTGGGTGTTTCGGAGGTTGCAGAGCAGTTGCTTGAGTTCTTCTTGGTGGCTGTATGAGGTCGTCAGCATATGCGATGCAAGCGGTCGCGGTGTGCATACGGATCAGGGTATCGGTTCAGGCCAAGCAAATCGACATCGATCGCGGACGATGAGTCGGAGGTGCCATTGACATTTGCGCCCGGTAGCTTGCCCTCGCTATTTAATTGTAGTCCCGGTCCGTATGCGTTCTCGTTCGCGTCGAGGAGGATGTTGGTGCCGTCATCTTTGTAGTCGCTACGCGTCGTGAGCTGGGTACCGCGGTAAGAGTCATGGATATTCACCTACTCGCGCGCGCATCGGTACGGCTCCAATGCGAGAATATTGGATCGCGCGCATTTCTGCAGATCAAATGCCGTGTTCTTTGCGACCATTATGTTTGTGGTGGGTGGGTGGGTGGAAGAAGTTGGGAGTTGGATTGGAGGACCGCTATGTCCAGTCGAAGTTGGTGTTCGCGGGGAACTTTTTGTTTCGTGGGGCCGGACGCGGCGATGTCGGGAGTCATCACATCATCGGAGAACTATTTTGATTGATCGAACTTCGATACCAATTCATAGGAGCTAGTTCTCAGCGCAGGTAAATATGTCCATTTTCGGGTGAACTATTTACGTTTGGTGGGCGAGTATGCAGTCGAAGGTGTTAGTCGAATGACATAGTACGTGAACCGTGGTACAAGCTTTCAAGCCAGGAGGTGATCACAAGCTGTTCACATTACGATCAGATTACAATAGAGATGCCTGGTGTACTTCAGTAGGATACTAGATATCCTGCGTAATCCGAAAGTGTCTTGAGGACCTCCTCGGCCGTGCGTCAACAGTGGCTTCGCAAACCACATACAACGTAGTACGCACCTAGGTCGTCCAATAGAATCCATTACAAGTGCTGATAGTCTAGCCTCGAGTCTTTGTGGGTCTGTAATACATAGGCTTGACTTGATCTAGTCGATCTTGGTTCAACTTTTCTCTACCCGATTTCCTGACTCGTATCTTTCCAAACTTATTTCTCGACCACGTCAATGGTCATCGTCTTTCTCTATATTGTTTTTACCTTGCCTTCCTTCCATCAACGTCCGATATGGTCTAGTGGCTAGGATTTGCCGCTCTCATCGCAGAGTAAGCTCGCCGCCTCACAGCAGCGCAGTGCCGGCAAGGCCCGGGTTCGATTCCCGGTGTCGGAAACAATATTCTTTTTGCTATTCTACACGTTCTGTACAATGTAGGAATGTATCAGAACCATTTCAATTGGAAGGAAATGCAATTCCATGCTTTTTGCCAACTCAACGCACCCAAACACCACCCCCACCAACTCAAACACACCCAATATTCACCCAGACGTCCAGAGCGCCCTCTTCTTACCCCCAGCAACTACTAGCGTATTGGGGAAGAATGGTGGTCGATTACTGTTAGGTTGAAGAAGCGAAAGTGCCGTTTGGCCATGCTGAACCACCGACGACAGTTATCTTCTACAGGCCACCTTGTGTGCTGCCTAACATCCGTAATGCGACTATCTCCCGAATTCCAACACTTTGCTTGACCCTCTCCAACTAGACAGAAAGTAATAAGCCACTACTGGGTCGAAGCTCCGGCAAACCTCGTTGGTGAAGCATCCACCCAAATTGCTACCACATGTGTCTACCCGCACTGCGCACCCTTTGATCAGCGAAAGACGCGCACTTCATTCCACGTCAGATTCGCATTCAATCTTGCATCCATCTGCTTCTCTCAAAACGTCAATCCATTCATCAAAGGTATCATAATCTACATGCACTCACGCCAACGCGCCCATCGGGTCCCACAGCTCCAGCATCTTCGGCTTCTGCTCGAGCACCTTCTTAACCGTCGAGCTCACAACACTGGGATCAACGACGGCCTGGTACACAAACTGATCCATCCAAGCATCGCTCATGACAAAGTAGCCCTTGTCGCCTGCACGCTCACTCCACGAGTTCTCCACCCTCCAGCGCACAGGCTTGCCGTCAACGACATGTACAGCCGTCAACACCATAGCATGCGTCATCTGGCTCTCACCAGTCTGCAGACGCTCCGCCTTGGACATGCCGAGCTTGATGTTGAAGCCGAGCTCGTACTCGAAGAGATCCGTGTCCATGATTCCCTTGGTGGAATCGGAGTACTTACCCACGTCTGAGCCGAAGAAGACGGGCATGCCTTTCTTCAGCATGGCAATGCAGGCGTCCTTGATGGTCTTCATGTCGACATTCACATACGTCACTGGTCGGCCGTTCCAGACGTTGCCGAGTCGCTTTACGCTGAGCAGACGGTTGTAGGGGTTGCGCGGGTCGTTGACAAGTGAGAAGAGCGAGTGCACGTCCGTTCCAGACAGCGCGCGGACGGTCTTGTTGTCGGACAGTTCTTTAGCAAAAGCAGTGGGTCGCGTTTTGACAGTGCAGAAGTTGCCGTCCTTGTCATAGTACTCCCAGGTGAACGGCTTGGTAGAGCACGGGGGCGGTCCTAGCATGAGTGTCAAGATCAAGTGGATCTCACGCAGCATCTTCTCCTTCTCTCCGGCAATAGTCGCCTTGATCGCGTCTGGCGATGCGTTGCTGGATGCGATGGCACGCAGACGAACCGCATCTTCGCGCAATTTGGTGGTAATCAGACGATCCATGGTGGACGAATTGGACGCATTGAACGAGTCTGGATACAGCGAGTGTGGTACAAGACCATACTTCTGCACGAGGTTGGCCACCATATCCCACTGGCCACCATCACCGACAGGGCTGGACATCAGTGCCTGCACGATCCGGCTGTCAATCTCCTCACCCTTCGTATCCAGTATGCTTTCGAGGAAGTAGTTTGCCTTCTCAATCTTGTCCCAGTAGAAGAGGTATGCCTGCGACAGCTGGAACTGGGACAGCTTGTACTTCTTCATGATAGCGACGCGAAAGACGTTGGTCGATGCAAAGAGCCAGCATCTTCCGGATGAGGCTTGGTTTGTGACGGGCGAGCCCTCGAAGGGGATCTTGATGTTGAACTTCTGGGTGTCTGCGATGACAGCGGATCGGGATGAGAGCACGGCGTTGGCAGAGTTGGAGCTAAGAGCTGCGAGAGCGAGGCGGTTCTACAGAGGTAAGTAGGAGACAGTATAAGAGCTGTGTGTAGTACCTTTGGGTCTTCCATGAGCTCCTTCTCCCACTCTGACACTGACGCGGCAGAGACATCTTGTTGGTACTTGACGCCGGGGGAGTATCGAGGTGCTTCGACAGTTAGACTTGGTATACCATTCTCAACGCCATGTAACGTACGAGCCTCTCCGCCAACAACGACAAATCCATCCTTCTCGTTCATGGGTCGTTCATCCTTCATGTGGAGCGCCTGGAGTCGCTCCATCAACTTCTCATTAACAGCAGCATCGGACGGTCGTGACTGGTTGTTACCCATGATGAAGATGGGGATAGAACTTCCGGACTATCGTACAGCTCTCGATCAAGAGATAGCTATGTGTTGTAATCTGGGGAAGCTCTGGCTGCCCATCAAGGTGTCGCTCGTTATCGCGCTTATCGGGCGGGAACAACGCGTGCATGGGTCTCGTGGCAGCCCCACTCCGATCAGATGGCTGGCGCGGAAAGTGCCCGCCTCCATACCTTCCACATTCGATCGACGTGCATCGAAGCATGATGCCTACATGCGAGACAGGCCGACTTGTGCACAACTCAGCATGCAGATGCACGTTATTCACGACTGTTCAGCTGTTGATCGGGTGTAGTCCAGTGTCGCCTGAATGCCTCAGCCACGGCGCTGCGACCACCGCGCTATTACCGCGTACGAGGCTACGAGCATCGCCTAACGGCCCATCTCCACAGACCCTGAAACTCGTGACAGCCGTTTTGCTTCTTCATCAGGGCAGCGAGTAGCATCATATCGCACCAAATTAAACACCCTTAACACGCATCCAACACATGCATCACCACCTACGCATAGAGGCGATGCTGCAACACCGGCCCCAAACGGCGCGGCTGCTAAAAGAGGGAGATGAAGATGTACAGGGCCGAACGCGTGTTTCATCACGGCGCCGCAAGGCGTTCCCCTGAGCGTACGCATCACAGCCCAGTCAACGCGAGTTCCCGAAATATCGGTGTATCTCGCGCTCAGCCCTGCAAACAGAGACTTATATCCTGGTTTCCTCTTTTCGTTGCGCAAACATCGCACCTAGCCACCGACCAGCAACGATAATCTCCAGCGGCACAATTCACCATGGCGCAACGACCGGTATTTTGGCAGAAGCGCGTTCTCGTGCCCTTCTGGATAGTGCGCATATGTATCATGCTTTTGATCATTGGGGCAGTAGGCATTTCGCTGAGCAACGTGAAAGAATTGGAGGACGTTATCCAACCCTCAGTCTCGTAAATCACACCATCAACGGCGCATACACAAAGCTTACAGCCAGTAGATTGCTCATTGTCATTATACTCTTCAGCTGTATAGTACTCCTCATCGACATTCTTGCCATCCTGCTCTTCCTCCGCGATGCGCTGAAACCCGGCACTTTCCTCACCATGAACTCGTTCCAGACTGCGTTCTGGGGCGTCGCCTTGATCATGGAGTTTGCGGATATTGGCAAGGGCGGTAGCCATGTAGGCCTTGGCTTCGGCGTCTTCGTATTGTGCGTTCAGAGTTCTAGGAGGTCGTTTGCAGCACTGACACATCGCAGCCTCAGCTACTTCGGTCTCTTCGTCTACTCGGTCATCGGTTATCGTCGCGCGAAGGCAGAGGCCAAACGAGGCCAGTACGCACCGGCGCACAACCCATTCGGGGGTTCCGTACCTGCTCAGCAATCATCTCCGTACAACAGCGCACCCGAATACCAAAATACCGCATACCAATCGCAGACGCAACCTGCTGAGATGAACAACCAGTATCTTCCGCCATACCAGAGCGGTGCTGCGACCGACTACTATCAGCAGCCGGTGAAGCCTGCTCACATCGTATGAGCGAGGAATGGATATATCAAGGATCTGGCGAGACACAGAGAAATATAGAGCATTTGGACAAGGCGTTCTGGGAATTAGGAGATTGATACCACGGGTTCTGGATACTTTCACATGTCGACATGCCGCATGAACCTTCATGCGCAGCGGTCCGAACGACTCAATAGTTTGAGTAATGGTAGCATAGTTCTTCGAGGAACGGGCCGTTTGATTACATGCGCGGGATGACATCCCATATGGTCAGTGTGAGGAACGGTTCCTTGAAAATCGATAGACGGATATATGAACTATCATGAACCAAACTACTTGCATATCAAAATCCGTGAATGACACCTCAAGCTCCTCACACGTGCGAAAGACTACCGGGCGCTCCTGCCCATTTGAGTGGCTGCAGCCGAGGCGCTAGGGGCGACACCCCCAAAGGCTTGGAAATGTCTCCGTTTCGGAGGTCAACAACCACTCACAGCCCCAAAGCCGATGTTTGCAGCATGTCACGACCATGGTCATTTATGCGAGGAGCAATCAGATCGCTGCTACCCGCACGTTGTGACTAGACTGCGGCGTGTGCCATGGCTGTGTTCCTGACCTCTGTTCGCCCGTTCGGCTCGCATAATGCTTGGAACATTAGCGGTGGATCAAGACTGGGGACTTTGTGGCTGGCTCAAGGATAGATCGGGAGGTTGTTGTTGTTATAAACGTCAGGTGCGCGCTGTTTACTTGCATAGGTCTCAGGTCGCTCCATCAAACACATTCGCTTCATCATCTTCCATTCGTTACCGAAGATGCGATCCTTCCTACTACTCGCTGCGGCAGTTCCTTTCGCCCAAGCCGTTCGCATCGTTCAGTCAAACGATGACGGTTGGTCAGAGGCAAACCTTCGTACCTTTTTCGACGTCCTGAACTCTGCTGGTCACGAAGTCGTGTTGTCTGGTCCCGCCGAGAACCAGTCTGGCAGAGGTTGGTAGTCGAGTCATGGCCATATACACATGCTGACTTATATCAGGATCCTCCGACGCACCCCCGAAAACCGTTGATTCAGACGGTTGCATTCATGCGTCCTGCCCAGGAGGAAGCCCGCCAACCGGCGCAAACGCGACAGACCCTCGCTTAAACTACGTCAACTCTTTCCCGGTCACCTCGATCAAGGAGGGAATCGATGTCACTGCCCCCAAGCTCTGGAACGGCGCAAAGCCTGAACTCGCCCTGACCGGACCGAACGTCGGCAGCAATGTTGCTGTTCAGGTTCCCTTCTCCGGCACAGTCGGCGCCGCTGCATTCGCGGCAAAGACGGCTCAGATCCCAGCCATCGCCTTCTCTGGCGTGACGGGAGATCCTACTGCATGGAACGCACCTACTCCTTTCCACAGCAAGGTCTATGCTGACCTGGCTTTGAACGTTACCACGACCATCATCAACTCTGGAAAGCCATACCTTCCAGCGAACTCCTTCCTCAACGTCAACTTCCCCGCCGTATCCGAGACTAAGTGCAGCGACCCCAGCCAGTTCAAGTACATCTTTACTCGCATCAACACCGGTCTTCTGAGCGCTCGCGATGCAGAATGGTGCGGTAGCACGCGCCTGCCATGGGAGGCGGACGTCATTTTGATCCGTGGAAGCGACTGCTACGTTACCATCAGCCCTGGCGATGCAAACGACAAGACGACTATGAATGATGCTGCGGTCCAGACTGAGATCATCAACAAGCTCAAGCCGATCTTGTCGTGCTTGCCTTAAGCTGGGGATGATTATTGGGATGGCTGAGCATGAAGCTTTTATGATGTACATATTACTATGAAGGACAATGCCACTTCAGAAGTACCCTCCAATCTGACTTTCAGCATGATGTGACCACCACAACGATCCTCCTAAGCAACCATGGTGAAAGCACGTGAGGCTGATGAGTCATCGTTGAATCTAGGGTGAAGGCAGATGTAGTCCTACCTCTCAACAGTCAACACAGTCAACCTGCGTCTTCCGATACCAACACCCAAATTATGGCGCATCACGACAACGACAATGCGTCGGCAGCACAGCGCACCGATAAATCTCTATCTCTTGCAGCGCGCATGAAATCATACGAAGCACAATTCGACCAAACTCTTCCTCTAGACAAACCCATCATTCTCCGCCTGGATGGTCATGGCTTCTCACGCTTTACCTCGCACTTTGCACGCCCATTCGACGAGCGCATACACACCGCAATGATATCAACCTGCGCCGATCTCCTCCATTTCTTCCCCCGAGTCACAGTCGCATACACGCAATCCGACGAGATCACCCTAGTCTTTCCAGAAGGCGTGCAAAGTTTCAACGAGCGAGTACAAAAGCTATGTAGTCTAAGCGCTAGCTACTGCTCCGTGAGATTCAACAAACACCTCACTGATGTTCTGAAGAGCATACCTGAGCCGGGGGTCAAGGGCGATGTGGAAGAAGTGCTTGGAACGGCACATTTCGATGCGAGGTTCTTTCCTGTGCCTGACATAGCAGAGGCGCTGAATAACCTTATTTGGCGCTGTCGCAATGATGCTGTGAGGAATTCTGTTTCTGCTTTTGCGAGGACTATTTTTTCGACTAAGGAGATGAATGGGAAGAAGACAAAGGATCTTGTTAGTATGATGTTAGAGGAGAAAGGTGTTAGGTTTGAGGAGGCGGTACCGAGATGGGCGATAGAGGGTTGTTTGATTAAGAGAGAACAGTATGAACATGAGGGGGTGAATCTGAAGACTGGAGAGACTGAGAAGACGTTCCGCACGAGGACGCGGGTGGAGGAGAGGGGTATTCGCGAATTTGGAGATGAGGGGTTGAAGTTGGTGACAAGTAGGTATTGGTAAAGTAACTTCGTGAACTTATTGCTCTTCTGCGCGGCAGCCAGGCTGCGACAATAGCCACAGCGATCAAACGTCACATGCAACCCACTTGTATGTGTGCTTTCCTTAATCCTTTCTTAGTTGATATTGAATCCGCGAAGAATAAAGGTATACAGCTGCGTACAGTTATTACAGTGTGTTTGCGTTGCGATAATATAACGTGTTGCTCAACCGCTCCATTTGGCGTTCCCAGACCAGCGCAATTAGAAAATGAAAAAATAAAATAAAATAAAACAGAAAGATGTGGGTCACACAAGCAACTCTACCTGATCTCCTCTGTGCGTAGAATGCTGCAAAAAAAGAGGTTGGGGCCTGACCGGGATTCGACTAGACGCTATTAGTTTACGTTCGATTTCGAATCTTAATGGGTGAACTTACACCCGGGGCCTCCTGCAGAATAGGCTTATCACGGTCACGTGATTTCCCAAAGCAGGAATCATACCACTAGACCATCAGGCCGATGGATCTCTTGAAGAGATGATTGATGGAAGGTTGTGATTTTGGTGCATTTATATTGCGGGTTTTGAAATAAAGGGGCTGCGCCGAGAATTGGCGCATTAGCGTTCCGAAGCGAGACATGCTGCATCTACCCCACCTTAGTCCACTAGTCTCACTATCTTGCCCCTCGGATTTGACCCAAGAATATTGGATATTGCATTGTCATGTTTCCACCGCGACTCGTTTTTGCTCGACACACTTAGGACCCCAAGAAACTTTCCGATGCACTCGATGTAAAGCCTCAACACCGCATTCATGATCTGAATGTCCAGAGCCTGCGTTGTCAATTTAGTGATCGCACTTGAGAACAGTCATGGGGTCGCAGCAATGTGAAATCATAAGAAAGTGCAACACTGAAGCACAGCATGCGAACAAGTTTACAAATTCAAGACCAACTGTGCGCCGTAAAGGCATATACATAATCATGAGCATTTATTCAGGTTCCGTCCCTTTGATCGGCCTCCTAGAATTCAAAGAGGTTTTCCATCCCTCCAAAAAATGTACATTTGCTCAAACAAGACATCAGAGTGTGTAGAATCACACCGTGTTATTGACCATAAGACAAGCGGCAAAAAGATGGGTGTAACGAGAGAAGCCATCTCGACTGGAGAAGTTCTTGGAACTGTCACTTGGTCCGCAAACACTAATCTGCCAGAATAGATGCAATGAGTATTTGCACACACGCCGCATGTAATGGATGCAGAAAGCGTTCGTGCCTCATAGTTAAAAGCTTTATCACTGCCTAGAAATATTGCAATATTTGATTAAAAGCTCTGCGGATTGCGCAAAAATGGCGCGTTTTGCCTCCAACCATTCATGATTACACCGTCATACTCATGTATCTAGCAACCCGTAGGTTCAGGTCAAGCTTGCTTACATAGCAACGGTATGATTTGTGTAGCGCGCTGTGTTGCATTGTGCAAGTACGTGTGCTTCTCAACTGAGTAAGCCCGGTCAACCAAATCACGATGTAATCGCTTCTCGAGCTGTCCAGGCCATTCTATCGTGAAAAATGAATCCTGCAATGCAAGGGACACTGCGAAAGCCTGACGTGAATCCCATGGCAGTGTGGATGATTTTCTCCACAGCAACCGCTACCACGACCGTGCATGCTGCGCGGTCAGACTCTTATCATAGGAAAATGAAAACTTCTCCATCTTAGATAACGCATCAAGCACAGAATTCCCATGTTCGCTCAGAATGATGTACCTCTGGCGTGTTGGCGACACTATCCGCGACCAATCACCACGACTACCACCCGCCCTGTGTACCCACAGCCCCGCATTCCGGATACCGGTTGGGAACAGGCGCGACCCACTCAGACCACGCAGGCCAGCCGTGCCTGCAGGTGCCAACATCGTGAGATTGATGCTCGTCCGTCTGTGTGGCAAGCCCAGTAAGCTAATCGTTACTAAATCTTATGCCGTGTCTCGGTCACGCGCCTAGCATCAAGCTTTTGCCCTGCTCGTCGCAGCGGCGTCCATCTAGGGTCTCAACGAATCGTGCGGCTGGGTCGCCGCGGAAGTCACGATGCTTTGTCGGTCAGCCAAGGTGAAGGAAGGGGAGGTACGCGTATGAGCTGCAATTACATCATGCCTGTGTGACATATACATGTCAGCACAGGAGCGCCCTGGCTTGTCGCTCAACATTGTGTTTCCTCTCGTCTTGTCTTCTTACTTTCAACTATCAGACTGCAAGCACACGATCTCAGTCATGGCAGCTTTCCGGTCTTCGAGAATGTTGCTTCGACGTTTCGCGCGCCCAGCGCTACCTGCGTTTCGACTTCAGCCTTGCACGACCCCTCTTCAGCGTCGAGGTCTCGCATCACACCAAGACGCAACCTATCCTCAAGTTCCATACGAAAAACATGAGACCGTTGGAGAAAAGCGGTTTAGCCAGTTCGACCTCGATGGAAAAGTGTTCGTGGTTACAGGTGCAGCATGCCGTCCTCCTCCCATCTCTAGAGCAACGATATGCTTTTGTAACCCGTGTTAACGTATCAACAGGTGGAGGCCGTGGATTAGGCCTTTGCATGGCCGAAGGGCTCGTAGAGGCTGGTGGCAAGGTGCATTGTCTCGACCGGTTACCAGAACCCCCTCAAGCATTCCAAGATGCTCAGGGCCGTCTCAAGAGCAACATCGGTGCGAGTCTGCAGTACCATAGAGTGGACGTTACAGACGAGCAGGCGATGCGAAAGTGCATCGGCGGCATTGCGTCGGAGCACCAACGGCTCGATGGTCTCATTGCAGGTACGGAAATTCCCATACATGTTGGAAACCACATACTAATCATCCCTCTCCAGCTGCCGGCATCCAGCAAGTCACACCCGCGCTCGATTTCAAAAAGGAAGACATAGCAAAGATGCTCGACGTCAACTACACCGGCGTGTTCCTGGCAGCTCGGGAATGCGCCCGTCAGATGATGGAATACAAGATCCAAGGCTCCATCTGCCTGGTCGCAAGCATGAGTGGCACGATCGCCAACAGAGGCTTCATCGCGCCCGTTTACAACTCGTCCAAGGCCGCGGTAGTGCAGCTGGCACGGAACCTGGCCATGGAGTGGGGAAGGAAGAATCCAGATGGCTCAGGGGGTATCCGAGTAAATTCTTTAAGCCCGGGTCATATCGTTACGCCGATGGTGCAAGCCAACTTCGACGCCGGCGAGGCCTCCCGCGAGGAATGGGAGAACAACAGCATGTTGGGCAGGCTCAGCACTCCTGAAGAGTACAAGGCCGCGGGACTGTTCATGTTGAGCAAGGCGAGCAGCTACATGACTGGGCATGATCTGAAGTTGGACGGCGGTACTACCGCTTGGTGAGAAGGCTGTTGTCGTACTGTAGGATATGTCTTTTGAGCGTTCTCAGCGACAGGTTGGCGTTGGTATGGGTTAACGCCGTTACGAGATAGTCTAGTTTTGTTAAGCTTTCCAAAATTGTATCATCAGACTTCTGTCAAATTAGCGCGAATATGTGGTCGTCTCGACATATTGAAGCTGGAAGAGGGATGGCAAGACACACTCCTCCCAGTCGCTGTTCTGGTTCAGGGTCCGCACGCGCCTTCCCCACTCCGCGCTAGCTTACAATCGGACCATCTGTCCTTCCGCGCGGTCTTGCGACAGCTGTACATTTCGCGGAGCCACCAAGAGGGCAACAACTCGAGTCCGCAAGCGCTGCAGCTCTCCACACATCCCCAATCCAGCATGGACCGGTTAGCACGTCTTCTCAGCTGCGTGCTGCTGGCAATCCTTCCCCTCGCCGCGGCCCTGAAATTCGACCTCCACCCGGTCGCACCACACGACTCGGCCAAGTACGAGCGATGCGTTAGGAACTTTGTTGCCAAGGACCAGTTGGTGGTTGTCACGGCGATTCTGGATGGATACCGCGGAGATGGACAGAGAGTGGATATGCATGTACGTTGCAGTTCCAGCGCCATGTCAACAAACCAGCATCATGCGAGCATTGTACTGTGAGAAGACGTTACTGACAGCGACAAACAGATCCGCGACGCAATGGGCAACGACTACCACCGCCCCAAAGACGTAGTGGGCGAGAACCGCTACGCCTTCACCTCGCACGCCGACTCAGCCTTCGACGTATGTTTCGAGAACATCTTCACCTCGTCCGGCTCGTCCAAGAACATCGCACCCCGCCACGTCGAGCTCGACATTGACATTGGCGCCGACGCCAAGGACTGGAACGCCATCCAAGCCGTCGACAAGCTGAAGCCCGTAGAAGCTGAACTCAGGCGGATCGAGGAGACGGTTGGCGAGATTGTCACCGAGATGGATTACCTGAGGAGTCGCGAGCAGAAGCTGCGTGATACCAATGAGAGCACCAATGAGCGGGTCAAGTGGTTTGCGCTGGGCACTATGGGTATGTTGGTTGGATTGGGGGCTTGGCAGGTTGTGTACCTCCGCGCCTACTTCAGGAGCAAGCATCTCATCTAGAGATGCGGAGTGGAGAGGGAGACTTGGAATATGGTCGTTTTGGTTAAGAAAGAGACGTCAGGTACGGATGGGTATGGATACGAGTACGGAGCGTTATGGCCTGCATACTTCACACACGATTGGAGCGGCGTTGGTAGGACATATCCAGATTTCAAAACATGTTTACAATAGTTCAAGACGTCTTCCCAGCCCACAACTTAATCTCTGCGTCCTTTTCTCTGGTACTCTTCCCATAAAGCCACTGGCGTTCTCTCCTTCTCTACAGCCCTAACACCTAGCACCCATCCCAAGCCCCTCGCCAACCCGAACAAAACCAGTATAATCAGCCATTCCAACGACCCCTCCACCTTCCTATTCCACCGACCCAACCAGAACAGCTCAGGCAATCTATCTCTAACCCTCAAATACACATCAATCGGCAACGGCCACCAGTCTCTCCCCTCCCCCAACATATTCCTCAACCCTAGCACCACAGGCCAATTATCCAACTCCCAAAACACATTCCACAGCTGAAACTCCACCCACCAACGCCCCAACACCCATCGCGCAAACTGCTGAAGCGGAGGCAGTGTCGTGTTAGACGGTGCCTGAATAACGCCATTCAAATTCCAGAAGAAAAGCGCTTTTCCCCCGTCTGCTGGATCCGTCCATTCCTCCACCACTACCTCGTCGTCGATATCAGCCGGAAAACGTGGTCTGACACAAGATGGTCTGTGGTTCCTCAGATACTCTCTCGCTCTACCCCAGTTATGCCGTGCGTACTTGGGGATCTGGATAACCAGTCCGGGTTCGGTCTTGTAACTGCCGTAAACGCATACCTCGCCACCGGATGCAGCGCTCAGTATCCTGGTTTGCCCGTCTAGGTACACGAAGATGGAGCCGCGGACGAGGTGTAAGTATTCTGTGTGCTGGGTGTGGAAGTGGAGGCCTGATGTCCATTTTGAGTAGCCGGGGAGGGAGATTGTTGTTTTGGACGCGGATTGAGTGGAAGAGGGAGGGGAGACGGGGATGTGGTAGGTTACTGCGGAGGGCCCTGGGCGGATGATGGGTTGGGTTCCTGGGGGAGGAGGGTCTAAGATCGTAGGGGAGGGGATGGGTTTGGAGCGATGGGAACGCCTGGGCATCTCGGCTAGATTTGCAGCGTGTCGTGGTATATGTTGAGTGCTTGGATGGAGCCCAGAGAAGAGATGATGGAAGGGAGATGTGATCTCGAGTTGTGCTACGTGCAGTGTATTTTCTGTGGAATGATTCAAGTCGAGGGCCTGCGATAACTGTGCCGCCAATGTAGTGGGGTAGCTATACAACATATATGTTGAAGTGTAGTCTGGCTGCCTAAGCATACTGTGTGATAATCAGCAAGGGGCGGCTGACGTTCGTTAGGTACCTAGGTACTGTAAGACAAGCGGAACAAGTCCGCACCGGTAGCAATATGCAAGCCACTGTACAGAGCTCTAGCGTACCAAACTCTAGATCTCGTTGACGACAACGGCGCAAGCATAGTGATATTTATATTTAATTTGATATTGGTATGTGGTAGTAGTGGTAATGCTTGTACAAAGCTGTTGATAATGTAAACGCTTCAGTCCATCCAACCCATGTCCCTTCCAAAAGTATCAAGGCAAGAATGCCATACATATGATATGTCCAATACGCCATGGTACATATCTCATCAGTCAGACGCCGCGATAAGTATAAGCAAGACACCGCTCCTTTATCTAACCAAGTCGCCATGCTAGAACGATCAAGAAAGAAGCAGTAGTAGTAGCCACGCAATAGAGGTTAGCTATGCATTTGAACGCCGGAAAACAGTATTCAAAAAGGAGGAAGAAAGAGAGAGTTTAGAGGTAAGCAGGTGAGTTACTCGCTGTCCCCCTCAATCTCCTCTTCTTTGCCACCAGCAGTAATGGCAATGCGCTTCTTGGGCTCGCCCCACATTTGCTGTCGAACCTTCTTCTTCTGGTCGTCTCTGAGAGTCTTCAAAAACCCATATGTACCCGTCAGGTCGTTCAACTGCTGGTCCAAACCAAAGCTGTTGCTCTGCGCAGCGCGGATGAGAGGACTGATGAGGTTCTTGCGTGCTTTGTCTAGCTGGTCTCTGACGGAATGGATAATTTGGATATGCACTTTGAGCTCGGATTTGTTGATGAGGGTTGATGCGCGCACGTCTTTGAGTAGCTTGAGATTCTTCTCGTACTTTTTAATCTTCATCTTGTTGTTGATGGAGGTGCGCCACATGGAAGCGAGGAACTCGTCTTTGCGGTTTGCGAGCGAGTCTTCTTCTTTGGCGACGGAGCGGTGGAGGTTGTGGAATTGGCGGTCTACACTCTCGAAGAGTTGGAAGAGGACGTCTGCGCGCGCGAGCTCATTTGCAATGTTCTCCTCGAGTGTGGTTAGGAGGTAGTCGAACGTGCGCTGCAGGGTAGCTTTCGACCGCTGTTGTGTAGTGTGTCCAAGGATATCGTTGACAACACGGCCAACGGCTGTAGCCTCGCCGTTGCGCTCAAGCAGGCCAATCGCGTTGAGGCCGCCGTGGACATTGTCGATGACTGTGTCAATCATGCCAACCTTTGGACCTTGAATACTTGCTAGCTCTCGCTTGGCCCATTCCATAGTAATGAGGATGCTACAGTTATCAGTAGGTGTACGAGGTCAAGAAGGCTATACCTACGAGTCCATGTCGCCATCTACGTTGGTAAAGAAGCTGGTAATCTTCTCGGATAGGATCCTAAGACTATCGCCTAGGTCGTCTAGCTGATCGATGATAACAGGCGACGCAGACATGTTAGTTGCGCGGACGCTCTCTCCCAGGTCTTGCACGGCGATACTGGCGTCTGCGAGCTCGCGCGACCGTGGAATGACACTCTCTGAAGCGTATAGCAAAGGCTCAAACTGTTTCGCCATGCTGGCGACGTTTGCGACATCAGGAATAAGACTGGCTTGCCAGGGATGCAGCAATAGGTAAGACATTAAAAGAGTCGCGACAGTAAAGATAAGGTTGGCTCTTGACCTCGTAAAGATGTGAAGGCCACTTGCGAAGGTGGTGATTGTATCTTCGATAGGCGCTGTGCGGAACTTAGCTTCTCCTCTGTACGCAAAGCGCATGACTATAGCTGTCAGTATAAACAGCGCGCATTGATTCGCGTTACTTACAACCCTCGACTGGCCCATCGTCATGTTGCGACAACGTCGACTCGGTCCCCGCCAATGCGCCCGCGCTCGGTTGCGGCTCCTCCTCCGGGCTCTGTAGTCGCGACGCGATGTTGGTCGACGTGTATCTCTGCTCCTCCTCGGGAATGGGTTCTGGGCTGGTGCGCGGTGTCTGCTTGTAGGGCGACTCGGGCAGTGGTATGCGCGAGGGTGTGACGTCGCGATCGGTGCGGTACTCAAACGGCGACTTGGACGGGCTGTTGCGCATGGCGCTTTCACCGAGCAGCGACTTTCTGTACCAGTGATTGCTAGATTGCGACTTTTGCCATGCTGGAGGCGCCCATGGCCCGTCCGACTCGGTTTCACTGTCTACTTCGTCCTGGGGCACGCTCCAGCGCGACGAATGCATGTTGGAGCGGCCGCTGTAGGCCGAGTGCATGCTGCGCTCCGGGTCGAAGGCTTCGAGCGACGCGCTCAGCGACGGGATGTCGTGCTCGTATAAGCTCCCGCGATCGGTTGTGTCCATCATGGTTTGCGCGCAGTCGCTGGTGGCGGAGGAATGGGAGGAATGGGCGGAATGGGAAGGCTGGTTCGCCGTCTCAGCTATGCGGTACTACGGGCGTGTCGAGGCTCTGGCGGGCACATGGGAGTACCCTTGTGACGCGTGAATCGGGGCAGGAACGGTGCAGGTGGTGGGTGCCTAGCGCTTTGGTCAAGACAGAGTCGAGAGGGAATGCGATCATGGTGGAGGAGCCCACAGAGAGTCCCCGTATACCGCCGATAAGCTAGCCCGCCTATGCGAGCGCATCTAATCGCCCGTGTGCTGTCCAGGGCTGCAGTGGGGTGAAACGGAGTGGCTGGGAGCTGAGTCTTGATTGGCTGTGGTCCATCCGGGCTAGTGCGGGGAAAGCGCGACCGCGACCCCGTGACGCCCTGCAGCACGCATTCCGTACCCTTGCAGCCCACCATGCCCGTCCGAGTGGTGACGATAACATTAAGTAGCAAGCCCTTGATCTTTGCGTCCTCAAGCTTTCGAATAGAGTCCAACATCACTCATCGCGGAGGGTGCGCATTGCGGAGTTTCTGCCCTCCGATTGGCTGTCATCGCTGTGGAGCAACACTGCGGGACGGGGGCGAGCGACTGACTTACATGATATGCACCATACTGGGTACTAGCTCCATCTAAGGTGGCAGTGACCAATGAGCAATGTCCGACGATCAATGCAAAGGAAGAGTGCAGTCAAGCAAGAAACAAACCTGTCGCCAGTTCTAGATGGCATGGACGGACAAGTGGGGACAAAAGCAATGCCATCTCACAGGTGCAAGGTGTGTACATCGACTTGAACTATTTCCCACGTATAACTTGACGTTTGTACTATTCTTTCCGTATTTGAAGAATCCGGTGATGGTGTGCACCTTGCGTTTGGTTTCCTGATTCTCTTTGTTGCTGCCGCTGTGGTTTTAGGTGCGATTCGTCTCGACCTTGACTTTCTTGAAGAAGTTCGAGACCTGCTTAACTGTACAGTGCCAAATTCCTCGACGGTGATCTGGTACGTGTTCCTCCAACGAGCATTGGCCAGTCCGGCGTCGCCATTGTCCGTGGGCGAAGGCCAAGGATCGCCGCCCTTGGAATGGTATACGACAGTGTATTTCTCATGGAGTTCCAACTTGACTAAAGAGACTAGCTTCTGGTTCCAGTCTGTTGCAATTTTGGCTGCTGAAAAGGGCGGCATACTTAAAAGGTATTCGATCAACCGCCTCTTCTGTCCATATCGTTCTCGAGCTTGGTGACTTGGGCATTGGGCTGCCGGAACTGGCCATTGCTGCGTGTGTTAGCTTGATTCATGTGTTTTGACGGATTCTCATATATGCGTGGCGACTACAGAGGTGTAGATACCGTTGAAAAGATATTCTTGTATATGCATGGCAATGGATCCAATTGGTACAAGTGACTTGAGTGATAGGGACTGGAAGAGACAAAGCGTAGGATATTTGTTACGAGATCGTAACTGCTACAAGAGCGATGGAGTGACAGGCAACTGAGACCAGAGCTCGTTCGTGATAGGCTCAACCGGAAGCCCAGCTACAAATGGCCACGACTTTCGTCTCACCGGTTCTTTTCTCCCTTGTGTAACGCTCTCTACGAATCAGCTCGTTCGGCAGAAGTCGGAACCCAAACTGCACTCTGAAGGCATACGCTGTATTATACAGCGAATTACTGCACAGTATAAGATGTTGAAGGTCTCCAGGAGATAATTTAGGCGTAGGCGCATGCGTTGCATCTTAGATCCGGCAACATCAAATTATGGTGGTGAGTTGCCGAACACGTTGGGTTGATCTGGGGTAAAGGCAAACTGCGCACGGACGTTGTAGCGCGACATCGGCTTGAATATTCGGCGTCACTTTGCAAGAACATCACCAAGCCGACTCCACAACACATCACAATGCCGCCACGATTAAACGTCCCCGCGATCACGCGCTCGATCGCGTTCCGGCCAAGGCCTCAGGCTCAATGGCCTGCTCGGTCGGCGCTTCGAATGGCGCCGTCGCAATGCCGCCTCTACTCGGATCAAACCAAGCCTCCCGCCGCCGACCGATCGAAGCGAGAGGACGCAAAGCCGATTGAACATGTCTCGGAAGAAGCAGCCTCGATGGCCAAGACAATGGGAGAGGACGGTCCCGACCTCAACCAGGGCACACCAATTGAAGATGTGGGGTCATGCACAGCAAACATGACAAGGCGAAAGCTGACAGTGTGCTAGGTAGTCAAGGGAGACAAAGAGGCGCAACAGAACCTGCCCAAGGTGATGCAAGACAAGCTCAACTCGCAAAAGCCCAAGACGACACCAAACATGGCACCCAAGGGCTCGCGGCCCTATTCGACGATGACGACACAGCCTAGTGGGAACAGCGGCGTGGACATGGGTCTCGTAGACTTCCAGGCTGCCTCAAAAGCACCAACGACCCCAGGACTCAAGTATGAGATGCCCACTCTGCCGCTGCCCAAGGACGGCCATGTCAAGCATCGCCACGACCCCGTAGTCGACCAGGTCACCAATCTGCTCATGCGACACGGCAAGAAGAGCGTTGCGGAACGAGTAGGTCAGCCAGCCTTGAATCACAGCCTACAAATAACTGACTTGAATTGCAGAACATGGCGCTGATCCTGCAACACCTTCGGACATCACCGGTTCCCACTATTAACCCAGCACGACCTCTGCTTCCTGGCGCGCCGCCACCATCGCATCTACCCCTCAACCCTGTGCTTTACCTCACTCTCGCCATTGACTCTGTCTCGCCTCTGATGCGCATCCGAAGTCAGCGTGGCGCTGCTGGAGGTGGTGTTGCCCTTCAGATCCCCGTTCCGCTGGGTCAAAGGCAACGGCGACGTTCTGCTATCCAGTGGATCTTGGCCGCAGCTTCTAAGCGGAGGAATATGGGCAGTGGAAAAGGCAGCTTTGCCCAGCGTATTGCGCAGGAGCTCATTGCTGTAGTACAGGGCACGAGCGGCATCTGGGACAGGCGCAATGCTATTCACAAGCTTGGTGTCGCTGCACGAGCTAACATTGTCTTGCCCAGGAAGAGGTAGACTTTCGTTAGGTAGGGAGCGTCTATGTATGATATATTTATTGATGCCATTGCTGCACCCACATGCGTCTTTTTTTCGCTTTACTTCGGTTGGTTCGGGAATGATGCGGTAACTTTCATTGTGCTTTTGGCTAGACCGCAGGATGCTCCACATGAGTATCCATGGATGGAGCGACTGCCAGCACAGCACAGCCACACCCCGGGCTGCTTCACTAATCGCCAAGCATCATATGAAAGATGCGCGCTGCTGTTGAACTGTTCAGATATGCGCGCACCTTGATAAACCAAGACTAAGAAGGACATATCGCAAAGGCTTCCAATAATCACGCGTTGCTGCCTATCCATATCAAAGCAGCCACTCGTCCCTGCGTCAGCGGCGTGGCAGTCTCTGGTGATCTTCGCCTGCCAAGCGCTGCCAAATCGCCAGATGTTGAGGGAGGGGTTTCATGCCCACTTCGCATCGCCTGGACCAAGAGCACCCGCGACCATCGACGCGCGCTGACTGTTCGTGCATAGCTTCACCGTCTGCTGCTCGCGCTTTGACTTCCACATGTCGTCCGCCTCCATCAACCTGCTAGGGAACAACTTGTTCTCCGACAGCGGTTAGCTACACTGTATACTACGGTTCGGCCCGCCATCGCTTTCAGCTACTGCCAGCTGCTACAGTCTTTGGAATTGCTACCCCACCGCTGCTATTAGTCCATCCCATCACGCGCTCACCCCACATCTTTCCAGACGACTGCGCTCGGGACTGCATCGCTGCTATTTGTAGCCCCTTCACCCGACAGCACACAGCACCGCCTATGATGCCATAGCGCGACGCCAATTGATACCTTAATCACTTCTGCTACCCCGCGAGCACGACCGCGTTCTACTACCAAACTTCCACTCCGACCAGCCGCCAGCCTCACTCACTTACTCCACAAACTCCACAGCCCGCACTCCACACGCGACTCCGTGTCTTCTCGTCCAGTTGCACACCGCCACCATGGCGTCACTCGAAGCTGCTATTGACGAGGAAATGAGAGAGGTCGTCAAGATTCTCGAAGGCAACCAAAAGCCCGGCGCACGACGCGCAGAGAGCCCAGCTGCGCGCGCGCAAAGTCCTGGCTCCGCTGCCTCACCCATTCGCAGCATGCTGGACGTCGACTCGCCGGCCCAGCGTAGGAGCTCCAGCCGAGGCAGCACTGGTATCCCCTTCGCCATGCCCTCGTCACCGCGTCGCGTGAACCCCGAATCGGCGTACAAGTTCGAAATGCTGCCCTCCATCGACGCACATGCCATGCCTAAGCGAGTCTCGCAGGGTGGCAAGCTGGATGCCGCTGCGAAGCCGCGTGCCATGTCCTCCGTCTATGGCAACTCCAGCGGCTTCCTGGGTAATTCCAGGGACAGGCACAACTCCGCGAGTGGGCCTTTGGGCAGATCCAAGTCTGGCTCTCCGGGGCCAGGCCGATCTGCCTCCCCAGTAACGCGCATGGCCAACCCGACGCCAGCCGCACCAACATCGAACAACACTTTCGTCACAGACTCGGGCAAGCGCATTGACATGGACAAGGCATATCGCAAACTGAACGACTCTGCTTTGGCGCAGTCTGAGGGCGGATTGGCCTCACTACCGAATCGCAAGGGTGTTGATCCCGTCAAGGGCACTGCCACTGCGCCCGGTGGGGGCGTGCGCCTGGCGACAGACGACGACGGCGAAGATAGTGCTGCTGTCGAGAGTAGTGACAATGCTTCGGATAGTTCAGATTGGGAAGATGGGTGGAACAAAACCAAGGAGAGAAAACGAGGCAGGCAGCGGTCGAGAAAGTCGTCTGGAGGTACCGACAGCATGGGCAGAGAAGTCATCACTGCTAAGAGCCTGCTGGCTGCTGCCGAGCAAGAGCGTAAGTGTTGCAAACAAGATGGACTTGTACATCTCACTAACTCCACATAGGGCGAGATGTCGCCGTTTCCTACAAAGTACGATCATTACTAGACCCCAACATAAACATTACTGGCCCCAACGGGGAGAGGATATCGAGGAAGGGTTCGTCGGGAGTGGTACATCCCCATACCAGTTTTGACCAGGGCGGGTCTGGTCTTTCGACCCCAGTTCATTCAGACCACGAGGATGAGCTTGCCGAGATCAAATCAGCCCAGCAGCTTTCGCTGAACATCTCACCTATCCAATCCAGCCCAGAGGCCCACCGCTGTGTTCGACAAATAATCCGGGGCGACTACGTTCAGTTTGCTGAAGACGCGAAGAACGGATTGAGAAGACAGCGTGTGTATCTGGTGTCTACTGATTTAAGTGACGAAGCAGCCTATGCTTTGGAGTGGACCATCGGCACCGTTTTGCGAGATGGCGACACTCTACTCGCCGTCTATGCCGTCGATGAGGAAACTGGAGTCGCAACCACGGATGCTTCAGGTGCACCTATCAGTCAAGGTACTACCGGACGGCAGGAATCTGATCATCTCAAACGGACGCTGTCGAACCATGACGGGTTGCCAGCCACAAGACCTGGCTTCTCCGCGCTATCCAGCTCCATAATGGCTACCGAGGCCAACGTGAAAAATATGGGAAAGGCGGAGAAAGACAGGTACCAGGCATGCGTAGAGGTGTCGGACCGGTGCGTCAAGCTGCTAAGGAAGACCCGGCTGCAAGTGCGTGCCGTCGTTGAGGTGTTTCACTGCAAGAGCCCCAAGCACATGATTACTGAAGTGGTAAGATTTTGATCTGGCATCTAGTATTGGAGCGGTTTGCTGACAGCCGTTGAATAGATTGACTTCTTGGAACCTACCCTGGTGATCCTGGGGTCGCGAGGCCGCAACGCGTTGAAAGGGTGAGCTGATCTTTACAAATATTACGCGCGCAATTTCTAACTACGGCAGTGTTCTTCTCGGATCGTTCAGTAACTACCTTGTAACCAAGTCGTCGGTACCAGTCATGGTTGCACGGAAACGGCTCCGGAAACACAGCAAATACAAACGGCAGAACGTTCGGATGTCGAACGTGATCGCAGGCTCCAATGACAGGCTCGCAAATGCAAAGATCGATTGATGCCCGTTTGGAAATTTGTCAATTCGCGTTTTGGGGGGTGTTTTGGTCCGGCGGGTGGCTGCCATCGCAAGCCTGAGATTTGAGTTTCCAAAACGTGAGCGGTTTGGCCGGCAGCATCACGTGCCTGGCTTGGTAATGGCTGGAGTCTGGGTTCTGTTTCTCACAGCACATGTATCTCTACACAGATCGGGGAGTCAATCTCGTGCCGCGAGTCTATTTATATCCAGATCGTGCTCAGGCACAGCATGCTTCAGCATCCTTCCGCGCTGGGACGATCCATGGTAGGGCTTAGCCTCTCCATGACTTGACCGTTCGACTTCGTATGTCTGCTGCATCATGATCACTCTTCGCTAGAACAAGTTTGTCCGGAAAATTACGTACCGTGTGAAATTGCAGGACGATGCATACCATATTGCTTTTTTCCTTCTAGAACTTCTAGCGCGGCATGTCGAGTCCGCAACCAGGCGTTTACCGGAACAAATCCATGAGTCTGCATGTTTCAGCTCGTGTTTTTTCTTTTGCAGTCGCGACTGCCCCTTCCGAAAGATTGCGACGTCACCTGCTTTGCACCTGCGAGGACCGTGCGGACCCGTAATTGTACCCGAACATCTGGATCGCTCAAACTTTACTATACCCAACTACGCCTTATGCATCCTAACGTATCGTCAAAAGCCAGCCAAGCCTTCATCATACCCCGCAAATACGCAATGCGGTAGCAGGTGCGCGAGGGCCCGCTTGTGGCGCCAGTGGGCTGACGGAAAACGTTCATGCATGGCACCGTCCTCTCAGCTTGTCTACCGCTGGCCCCAAGACCAGAGCACGGCTTTGCGCCGGCGCTCTTGGGTGCAGAAGGAGGGATCATGGGTCATGGAGGGAGAGCGAGGCCATCGTAGTCAAAAAGGTCTGGATGCCTTGTACCAGAAACCAGTCCATCATCGAACACCAACAGTTTTCCTATCAAGCGAGCTGGATAATGTATTTTCCCATGGCTTTGTCAACATCATTTCAGTACTACTCTCGTTTCGGACAGTGCAACTTTCTGGACATCGACGAAGACGAGCTGGATACTTCGAGTCTTACTACACGCACTGTCAAATCTGGTGCCCGAGAGAGTCTGATCAATCAGCACAGATGGACGGCGCCATCTTTCACCACCAACATCAATGCGACTACCCTCTTAGCGAATATCAGCCGCCTAGCACCGGCACTCACCAAGGAGTTCGTTCCCAAGGACCATCTGGAGGCCACCTTCCCCTTCCGGTTGATCAACGACGTCGAGTTCCGCGGCGAGGAAGAGTCGTACATCGCACTCAGCTACTGCAGGAAATCATTCACCCTGAACGCACCAAGGAGAGTTGTTACACCGGTTGGAGATCTTCCTTTTGGATGGCAGAAGGAAATCGAGCAGTTCCCGCTACCGACTGGTGCCGCGTTATTTGAGGCTGTCATTAGAGAAAAGAACAAGGGCGAAGGACTGTGGTTCGACCAAGTTTGCCTTGAACAAGAGGATGAGAGTGAGAGGACAGGGGTTGCCGGTGCTATCGATGTCGTTTACAAGAATGCAAGGGCGGTCGTCGTGGCAATAGACGACGTCGCCATCACGCCAGACGAGGAACAGTTTCTACGCTACTACGTCGAGCAATACAGCTACTCCCAGGTACCTTCGGGCCAGCAACCAAATGCAGGACTTACTCCGCCTCTCATGGAGCAGTTCAGCCCCCTCAAGACATTTCTTGAACGAATACTCAGCTCTGAGTGGTTTGATCGCGCGTGGTGCGCTCACGAGATGAAGATGGGGCGAAGCCATGTTTTCTTAGTACCTTGCTTGCGGCACTACGAAGATGAGGTCCAGACAATCGTACGATTTACCGGAGAGTTCTTCACTCACTTACTGGTTCTTGCCAGTGAGCTCACTACCTTCACACCCCCAGTCTCGATGAAGATCCGCTCTCTTCTAGCGTTCTTCCAGGAGCTCGATACACTAAGCGCACATGGCCAAGGCACATTGCAGAGACCGGATACGCCACACGATCAATCTCCAACAATGCAATCGTTTACGTCATTGGTTGCGGAAACCTTTCGCATGAGAGCCGGTGGTAATCCAAGATTACCCGAGTACATGCGGAGGCTTGACGCAAACCGGGACAAAACCGCTATCGCTTTGAACGCTTCAGGCCTACCTCTAGCACTGGCTCCTCCAGGTCCGTTCTCAAGACCGAACATCGAAGACGAATGCCTTCGGTCACTACTACTCGTCGGTATCGCGGCGCGAGATCCTGTTGCACTTTGTACAACTGGCACACCACTTCAACTACACGACGGGTCAGTCTCATGGCTGTGCCGTCCAACCTCCCTGGACACCAACGCGGCCCGGCCCCCACCCCCACGCTTCTCAAGCCAAGCAAGTCAAATCGTTCAAGCCTCAGACGGCAGAGCCGAGTATGCGCAGCTAGATCTCATCTTCCTTGATCTACCACACCGAACACAACCCAGCCCGTCTTTTCCCGCACATGTTGTGCGAGCGCGTACAATCATTGACCTATGCATCCAATACCAGATACCAGGCACAGGATTGTGGAACTTCTCACACGCACCTCACCATCCACGAACACCAGCTTTACGCAACATCTTCATCCAAACACTGGCTTGCGTACTGAGCTGCGGCTCACAATGGCTACTAGAAGTCTCGACAAGCCTCCAGGAGCCAAACGAACCCCGACTGGAGCCCTACAACATCGAGATGCTGCTAAACCCTCATCTCATCTTACAGAACTACATGCTTCTGACCGAAGGCCGAGCGGCCTTCTCATCGCTCGTCCACTCCCTCTCTAAACTAATCACATCGGGGATACCCTGGCCCTCAGGCGCTTCAGAGCGCACACACGGCCCTTTAATCATCTCCGCGCCCTCTTCACCATCATCGGCATACGACTATACTGGTGCGCCAGTCTCCAGCGGCAAAGCGATCATCTTCGCTCCCTTTGAACACTCGAAGACGCTTCTCATCGCCGTCCCCGAAGTCGTCAAGGGGACTGAGTACTCGCCATTAGCCCGCGGTTGGATCTTGACCAGCATGAACCCCTTCACTGGTAGTCCGAAGCCAACAGTCAGCTGGACACTACAGTCCAAAGGCGCCATCTTCGGAGACATCAACTTTGCTACGAGACTAGCAGGTAGTGGCGCTGTGGACGTCAGGAATCACAGGGTTTACGGTCCTTTGCGTCGCTGATACCCGGTGCTGTAACACCTCTTCTTTCTTTCTTTTCGGCGTTTTACTGGGCACATGATTTTGGGTTATACCTCGGATAGACTGGATAGACGGATGGAATTGGATTGGATGGCTTCATGAAACTTTAGATTGATGTGATAGATAGACCTTTTTTTTGGGCGCGAGCCCTTTAGATTGATGTGCTGCGGTGTATCGAGCCGCTATGAATGTATTGTATATTATCAGATCATCTGCATGTTTTCGATGTTCTGCCACGACATCTCCTACCTTCACATGTCCTTCACCACATGCATGCTCACGATCGGCTACTGCTCGTCCCACGCCAATCCCTCCATGCTGCACATCAACCAAGAAAAGCTCTTCCACGCGTCACATCATGCATCCATCGCTCGCATCCCACCCCTGCTCACCTACGCACTCGTCAGCAAAGGTGTACCCACACCACAAGCACGACTCAACACCCACCACGATCCTCCGACCCTCGTCACCACATCTGCACCCCTATTCCCACATACCCACTTCCCTCTTCGCAACCTCTGCATGCCACCCCCGCCGCCCATCAAACGCACCCCTCCCAAATCCTAGCCACGATCTATACCCTTCCCCCACGTTGCTTTTTCCCCAAACCCGTTATCTCGAAACGTCTCTACCCCACCATGTTTACTTTTCCCTCCATCCGCCAGCTGTCTGCCTCAGCACTCGGTTGACGGACCGAATCCTTCAACCAGGATACGCAAGGCTGCGTAAGCCACGATATGCATGCCCTTGACATGCATGCTTGTTGATGTGTGTTGTGCGATTCAGTAGATTCACGATGCGAGATATACGCTAGGCGCGTTTCAGATCCTTCTATGCAGGCTGAGAGGGCTTCTGTGCATGATTGTGAGATGAGGTCACATAAGAAAGAAAAAGAAATATTGATGCTGTGCGGTTGGGGTGTTGTGATACCGAGATGCGATTGGTGGTGGTGTTGTGAAGCTGGGATGCGATTGGTCGTGTTGGCGTTATGCAGACACGACATCGCGTGCTTGGAGGACGATAGGGCTGGCGTGGCTATCGTGAGTACTATCCGGACGATCAAACATCAGTATCTTGCAATCCAGGTAGCTGGAAACATGCAGAGCGATGTTTCAGGTCGTTTTGTAGTTGAGGTCGTTTCTTTTGGCGTATTGTGATGTTCAGCGCATCACGATGGTGGACCGAGGTTGTCATGCTGGACCGAACGCCGAGTGAGAGTCTGTCTGTAGGCAAGGTCATGATGTGAGAGAGGGCACCAGGGATGGCCAGAATCGTGTCGCATGTTGCAGCATACATGTTGCTAAATGTTGACAAGTAGACATCTGCTGAGCTAGTGTATGTTTCTAGGTCAAAATAACTTTGTAGAACACGACACGAGATCAAGATCTGAATATACTTATTATGGCTACATGGCCTTTGGATTCTACAGAATTCATATTTTCAAGCTAATGTAGATTTCAGAGCCCCAGTTCCGCTCAGGTGCTCTCAGCACCCAAAGGCGCAAGCTCGTTGACAATGAAGTCACGTGCGGAGTACAGATTGGTGGAACCATACACCACTCTCCTTTGCTGGCCAGCACCTGCAGCGCTGGTCCGTTGCGACCATGCCTGGAGGTTGCCAAACTATGGAGATGTTAGAACATGACTTGGGTGCATTTCTAATTGGCTACTCACCTCGTCCATACTGCCGCCTCCCACTGGGAAGACGAGGGCTTCTGTGTAGCCTTGCCGTCTTTGCCCAAAAGAGGCTTCAATACCACGTGAGACAGTGCCTTGGTTGCGTGATTGACTGGCTGGCGGTATGGTTCCACGCGCGTTCGCTGACCGGGGATCAAAGTAAAGCCACGATTCGATCTTGTTGAGCGCACTGGAAGTCGCGTCTAGAAAGGCATTAGCACAATTCCTCATATGCCTAGGGGTGTCGCTCACTTTGAGGATCTGAAATGGCCTCCACGACTTTGGTGAGAGTCAGGTCTTTGTTCGCTGGCAAGTAACTCTTAATGCCGGACTAGAGGATGCCATATTAGTTATTGTCTCATATAAAGGTCTATGAACCTACCAGTACACCTTCCAGATTAGGTGTTCCGAGACCGGCTTCCTTGAACTTGTCCGTAACACGACTACCTAGACTCGAAAAGCCGCCGAAAAGGTTCGATGACGTCGTCTGGGCAGGTTGTGCAGGCGCGGAGCTGAGCATTGTCATGCGCGTGATCTGGCGGACTGTCTTGACGTATGCGACGGCAGTTGTATCGCATCCAGCTTGTTCCAGAGCTTGTGTAAAGCTGTCTAGCTCGTTGCGCGATAGGTCGTCAGAGGTGGTAAGATACCACTGTAGGAACAGCCGCAGCTTGTCGTAGGGGTCATTTCCTTTATCCGCGGCTTTGATGATCTCCATTATTGTTGCTTTGGTGGCCTTTCCAAGCTCTTCTTCGAGCTGGAAGAATTCGTCTAGCTTCCTCTGCTTGATGCCATCCATGACAGACTCCAGCATGCTCATGTGACTCTCAATGGTAGCCTTGCGATCACGGAGCTCGGGAAGCATGGATATGGCGCCTTTTAGATGAGCTGCAAACTGGGTTTCTACGTCGTCAAGAGAGTTGGAGCCTGTGGTTTTCGTGATCTTCTCCGCGTCTGCTGTGTACTTGGTCCATTCGTTTGTGACGTCTTCCGCTACTTGAGGGAACGGCTGGGCGGCGTTACGTTTCCAGAAGTAGTCGCTCGCAGTCAAATCGTACGTCTGCTTCTTGGAACCACTCTCTGGCTTCTCCTTGTCATTTGGCACAGTAACGGTGACTTTGTTGAGGGAAAAGTCGAGGACGTCGTAGACAAGACTTTGGTATATCCAGGAGTGGCTGAACATGGGGTTGAGGTCGATGTTGCGGTCGACAATGATGAGAACGGGGCGAGACGCTGTGTTGGCGGAGAAGAGGTTCTCCTTGCTGTTGAGGATGTGGTCGCGCAGTTTTCGATCGAGCTTTGCAGCGATATCAGAAGCAGCGCCTCCAGTTGGGCATCGTATGATGGGTACGACGGCCATGGTGACGACGACGGAGAAGAGGCCTGAGACAATGCGGTCGATCAGCTCGTCCAGCTCCTGATCCGACGTCTTCGGGCTGTTGATCTTTCGGTACGCATCTTCGATGTTCAGGGAGAACTGGTCGCTGTCTAGGGTGACAAAGTTGAGATACTGGTCGTACAGCTGGGCAATGTTCTCGGCAGCTGCTGGCGACGCAGCGATCTGACTACCCCAATCCTCCAAGAGTGTTCGGGGAACGCTTGAGAGGAAGTTGAGGTATATCGGAGTGTACAGGCTATCGTTGAGGTCCTTGGTGACTAGCGCGAGGTTCTCGGCGGTGGGGGCGATCAGGTACACGCCTGGCGTGTCGGGTATGGGGCTGCGCTTGGAGGCCAAGTTGAAGTGTACAGTGACCTGTGTGTTGTCAGTGTATGTTCGTATTCTAACACCCCATAGGAAACGTCCGAACGCCGTGGAGCCTACATTGACGCTGAGCCTTCATATTTGCTCTTTTTTGAGTCGATGTAGGCTCCACGGTCTTCAGACTTCATCGTGAATGGGGTGCTCAGGAGTTGGTCTTACCCCAGCTGCCCTCAGGTCGTTCATGCGTAGAACTGCCGATATCACATTCCTCGCCTGTGTATCGAGGACCAGGACCTTCCATTCGATATCGGAGGTATTTGCGGTCGCGCTGGCGGCGTCTTCGGGAGCGTCCACATCGTGGATGGGGGCATTGAGGCTTTCTGGGTCAGCGGTGCCGTCGTTGAAGCGGTTTCAGCACTCACTTCAGTATGCGCTTGATTGCAGCTATCACGTGCTGTCAGTGCTGTTCCAGCGTCTCAAAGAAAGTCGCATCGCATACCAATCTGGCGATCCCGCAGTGAGAGAGCCATTGTTTCCGTGCTGGCACCCGCCTCTTGTTAAATTAAGCGCATGCGCAGAGGGGACATGAAAGAGCGTGAGACGTACGCGAAGACCAGAGATCACAAAGAAGATACTGTGGCGCGTTTGCCTGCCCGCGCTCCTTCCACGGTTGCTGTCCCGGCCTTTGGTGATGCAGCTCGAGCTTGCCCGCCGCCCCACTGGGGGCTAGCGCGTCGCGCTACTTGGCGGCCAGGCGACCTTTGAAAACGGGCTCGCCCCTTCGCTGCGCTCCCTCGCTCTTCAACTCACCTCGCCCACGACAACAAATCGTCCCCTTCTTCCCTCTTGATACTCATGCTACTTCTCAGTGAACTCTCGCCCACCTAATAAGGGCATCTGATTCTGAGGCTAGATTCAACCTTCGGGTCCTTGCTTTGGGGGAAGTGCGCGCTCAGGCTGGCGGCGGCGTTTGTGAGGAAGGCTTGCGTTGTGGAGGGCAGAGTGACAATCATCTTCGATTTCTGCTACTAATACAGCTCCATCTTCGATTCGACGCGCTGCGCATCAGGGAGTCTTGTCTGGCCGGAGAGAACTGCTCGCCGCTGTCGCTGTCGCAGACATACAACACGTGCTGTGCTCTGGTGCGCGCAAACGTACGTCAAGTGACGCGCCCAGCAGTGGGCTCCTCATCGCATAATACGCGAGGCAAAGTGCCATCTCCATAAAAGCCGTATCTACTGTACGCACCGTGGACTGGGCGACACGGCATCGCGGGCGTCGGGACACGAGTACTGCCTTGTGAGCCAGGTCTGTTGCATCTCCCACCACATCCGAGGGCCTGCGACCTGCGACGGCCTTCAGACAGCACAACAGCACTACCGCCCGAACCGGAAGTTTTATCGACCTTTTCTCCCTTCCCCGAATCGGCAACCCTTCACACTTGTGACTCTGCGCCAGTCCATTTAGCGCCTAGTGCTGCTGCATAGTCGCCTAATTCATTCCGTTCGCTGGTTTCAGACACTTGTGCGTCATCCGCCAATCACACCCCTGCAGTTGCAGCTGACAGCTGACACTTTGGCCAGCCAAGAAAATCCTCTTCACCAGCCACAACATGGCGTCTAATCACGTGCCGAGTGACCAGGTGCCTCTGCAAGGCCAGAACGTCTACACCGACCCGTCATATCAGCACCTCTTCCCTGGTGTCGACCGCTACGGCACCCCATCATGGGATGCCCAGCTACATCAACACTCGGCGTTGCCACCTAATTCCTCAGCCCAAAGCTGGCACCATGGCGCTTACGCACAACAACCCTTTACCGGCGGCAGCCAAGCATACACCACTCAATCACATGGTCTTCGCACCGCGTCGCCGTACCAGTATGGACAGTTTGACCAGCAAAACTCTTTGGGCGGTTACGGACAGCAATCGAATGTCGACCCATCGCTAGGCATGGATCCCAATGCTATTCGACAGCAGCAACAGTCGCCATATCCAATGCCCATGCGAACCCAAACTCCCCAGGGCCATGCAAGTACCGTGACACCACAAGCTCTGCAGCACAACACGCCCTCACTGCAACAAGCCCGCCCTACTGCGTCTCCTTACCAAGTAAGCTTCACCATTGCCTCCTGTCATCTATCAAATGCTAATTCTCTAAAGGCACCCAAGACCTTGGCAGATAACTTTGCTCAGCAGCGTGCATCTGCTACGTTTGCAAAGCCAGTACCCGTGCCTGAATATGACATGCCAAAGGGAAGGAAGTCGGGGGGTCTCTACGTTCTTGACCAGGCTGCACTAGCAAAAGCTACCAATTCTACTCCTTTGAACAAGTTTGTGACATTGGGCAACGAACCTTTTCATCTCGCAACCAATAGAAGTAAGCTTGAATATACTACAAACATTGCGCTTAAAGCATCCTCTAACATGTGCACAGCTGCGCTCCCCGTCTACGTCCCTCGGCAATCGCTCAAAGACCTGAAGAAGGCTGGTGCCGATAGCAAGAAGCTTCGTGCAAGTCTTTCGGCTGCCAAGTCTCAGTCGAGAGCCTTCAAATCCACAAAGAAGCCTACGAGGCAGGCGAGCGATAGTGAAAGTACTACCGACTCATCGGATTACGATAGTGACTCTTCAGAAGAAGAGGAGATGCCCATTCCAGAGACAAGACCAGATGATCCTGATGCGGCTGTTCGTTATGATGTCGTCAAAGCTACATGGCATCCTTCTTCGTCTTCGCCTAGCTCTGACAAGATCAAAAACAGCATGCGAGAGGTATGGGAAGTACTCGACACAATTCATAAGCGGTGGCGAGCCGACAGCAAAGCTGTGACGGAAGCGGAGGAACAGAAGAAGCTAGGTGAGCTGCCCGTGCTGAAAAGCCGGGTGACCAGTCAGCGTGACCTGCTTAAGTCTGCCCTTCAAGCTGCGCTTGAGCACTCCCATCCCGATGTGCTATATCAATTGGGACTGATTAAGCCTTTCTTGTATATGTGCTATCAGTTTCTGGCAAACCGGTTCAAAATTAAGGACTACGATGGGCCTTTGTCTGCGGTCATATACGAAGTGCTCTCTCGATGTGGTACCTTGACTCCTGAGCTCCTTGAGGAGACTAGGCTAGGAAAGGCACTTGTTTCGATGAAGAAACACGCAAATGACAAGCACAAAGCCTTCATACAACAAATCATAGATGGTGCTTCCGCAAATTCCAAAAAGGCCAAGGCAAGCTCGCCGCCACGAAGCGAGCCCACAGAAAACAAGGGCATCAAACGACCTGCACCAGATGCTGCTAGCCGATCATCAACCGAGAACCCTTTGACGAAGAAACCAAAGGCACCCGAAGCTCCTGTGAACGCTGCCAAGAAGGATCTCACGTCCACTTTGGCTTCGAGATCTGCAACCACTGGTTCGAACACAACAACACAGAAGCGACCTGGCGAGAGGGCGGCACCTGCGCCTGCTCCCGTCAAGACCCGTGTTAGTCAAGTTACCAATAAGCCCTCGGGCATCTTTGCCTCGCTCAACGCGGCAAGTAAGAAGTCGGCGCCTGCACCAGCTCCCGCGAAGGCTGCTGCGCCTAAGGCTGCTGTCCCCGCGCAGAAAGACAAGAAACCAGCGGCAACGACGACATCGAAGCCCGCATTTTCGTTTGCTCAAACGATGGCCTCACTTCAGAAGTCAAAAGAGCCAGAAGCTGCGCCAGTCAAATCCGAGAAGCCAGTTCCAGCGGAAACACAGGAAGAGAAGGCGAAGCGTCTACGGAAGGAGGCTCGGAGACATCTTCGCGTTACGTGGCGGCCTGAGACGTCACTGGTGGAGGTCAAGTACTTTGATCACGAGGCGGATGACGAAGAGATGGACAACAAGGGCGACAATCTTGTTCGGGACGCCGGTGACCTCGGTGGAGAAGGACACATGTTCAAGCAGCACAAGGAGCTTGATCTCGACGACGATGATGAGGAGATGGATTTCGACAGCCGATCATGGCCCCCGCCGTCTCAAGTCGACTTCAGCGTGGTGCCTCAAGACGAGCGCCAGCGCAATTACGCGCCTTACGGTGGCGGAGAGAAAGAGCCGTCGTGCCCTGAGAAGGAGGCCAACGTACAGCGCGAGAACGGTACATTAATGGTTTACTACTCAAGCCCTGACGACATCCCACCGTCACCCCAAGAGCCGGTGGAACAAGGGCAAGACAGCACATCGACTGGCACCGTGGTCAGTTTCGGTACTCCGCCCGATATAGTAAAGAACAGGTGCCCACAAGCGCCAATGTCTGCAGGTGTACCCGACTTTAGTCAATTGGAGAACATAATCAAACAGCTTTCCGGAACCAGTCAACCGCCTGCCGCTACTCCGGCTCCTGTCGAACAGGCTTACACGCCGCCTCCTCCGTCAACAGCCGCTCCATTCGACCCCGCTGGCCTTCAGACCATACTCAACTCCATCAGCAATGGCCAAGCCCCTCCTCAGCCCCCACCTGTGTCTTTCCCGATGCAGCCACCGCCACAGCAGCCAGGCATGCCCCTGGATATTGCTGCACTCATTGCCAACATGCAGGCAGCAACAGGCGGCGCTCTTCCTCCACCACCACCGCTCCCAACCGGCTTCCCTCCATTCCCATTCGCTTTCCCACCCCAGCCTCAGCAGCCTGAAGCTGCAGCATGGACTCCACAGATGCAGGATGCGTCCACCTACCAACCCCAGATGCAGCCGCAGTACAACCAGCAGACGAACGGTGGCACCAAGCGGCAGCGCGATGAGGGCAATGGCAACGGCAACAACGATCGTAACCAGGGAAAGCGGCCCAAGAATCGGGGAGATCACAAGCCTCACAAGGTCCTGGCATGCAAGTTCTTTGCCAAGGGTCTCTGCAACAAAGGCGAAAACTGCACCTACATTCACGACCCCAAGATGATCGGGCAATGATGTCGTTGCAAAAGCTGCGGTGTCTCTTGGAGGAATATGGTGGATCTGTATAACAAGCGCTTTCCTTTCTTCTTCATGTTTTCCTAGTTGTCATTCGAGCATATGCATGCATACCCCGGGCGGTTGGCCTGCCCATGCGCGCAGGCCGGAGCATTCACAGGCGTTTGTTAGTAGCGCAGCATTTGAAGGGCGTAAACAGGGATAGTTACGGATATGGGTGGGATGCATCTCTACGGAGACATGGATGGGTTAGGAGTGGTATGTGTCGGATGTTAGTAATTGTGCAGATGGATAGCATTCTAATTCTATTCACACATACTTGCATTTTCTTGATCTGTTACCTGAATTCGCACTGCTACCTAGAGTGATGACGCGCCCTTGGGAAGTAGACTAAATGTTCAGCTGCAGGCGTGGAGTCGATAGCGTTCGCTCGCAGCCTGGAACCTGCAGCTGTGGCCCAAACAGTTTCAAGGCTGCATGTTTGAGAAAAGCAATCACGTGGTAAACGAGTGAGGCACTCGGCGCCTCCTTTTGATCATTGTCTTTTCCGCACCATTTTGTGCCTGATCATCGGCTTTGTTCTGGTTCCGAGACGTGTTGTTGTGGAGTAGCGCGCATCAACCGGTTCCGCGCTGACCAGGCTTTCCCGCAACGGCAAGCTCCGTCATATCTTTTCACAGGCATCAGACATCATCCAACCTAGGCCGATCCGAATCCAGCCCTCCGTCCAACACTCGCCCTCGCCCATCACGACCGCAATCGCTGCACCCGCTGCACTCTCTGGACCCGCATCCTCGGCGCTTTCCACGTCGCTGGCCTCTTCTTCCCGGACCTTCTCCGCTGCCGAGTCAACGCTCCGCCGTACACGAGCCGATCCACGACCACCCCACGCCCACCACATCGCGCCTCCATCGTCCGCCACTACCCAGACCCCGCAATCATGGCTCCCGCCCGCAAGAGGACCACCAACATCGCGCGTCGCAGGCGGACAGATGACGAGGATGAGAGCCAGTCGGTGGCAACCCTTGCCGACGACTCGCAGAGCGACGCTTCCCTACTGAGCGATGTCGACGAGGACGCCGACGCCGACAACAGCGACCTGAGCGAAGTCGACAGCGCGCCCTCCCTCACACAAGGAAAGCCCAAGCGGAAAGCCAACGGGGCGCGTGATGCAAAGGCCCGGCAGGATGCAAGCAATCGCCAACCCTCGCCGCCCATCGCCCGCTCCGATGTGGCCTTTTCCACCATGAAGGAGACGGAGATCATGATGAATGGCCTGAAGATTGGCGAGGACGGAAAGGAGGCGGAAGTGGTTGACTTCGAGACGGGCGTGGCAGCAGTGGAAGCCGCACCCGCCGTTGGTGCGCCGCAATCGCGGGCAGAGACGCTGGCGGAGCGGCGGCGGCGGGAACATGAGGAGTACAAGAAGAAGCGCGACTCGGATCCCGCCTTCATCCCCAACCGCGGCGCCTTCTTCATGCACGACTCACGGCATGCCCCTGGTCAGAATGGCTTCAGGCCCGCAGGCCGTGGCCGTGGGCGGGGTGCTCCCATCGGCGGGCCCTTTTCCCCAGCCAAGTACGTACAGACGCGGAGAGCAGGGAGGCATTCAACTAACACGTCCTTTAGCATGCGGCCACAGCCACAGGAAGCCACGGATTCCCCCTGGCAGCACGACCTGCACGAGACCGTCAACGCGCCCGGCTCTCACGCTCACGCCGGACACCATCCTTCCAATGGCCCTATGTTCGCATCGAGAGTGCCGCCAGGCCCTAGCCAAAAGCCACCGCCAGCTCGCAACTTCTCCACGACGACGCATACCCACAATGCGATGGTACGCGTCTTCCTGCCGAACATGAAGGGCCCTATACACTTCCAGAACGTCCCCATAAAGTCGCACACTCGTCTGCCCAACCACCGGCCACCCCTCCGCCGCGACAAGCCAGTCCGCATATCTCTACCCCCAGCACCACCGCGCTACATCTTCCCCACCACAGAGCGCTCGTTCATCTTCATCCCAAGGGCCCTTCGACCCAACCAACAAGGCTTCGGCCGGGGTCGCGGTCGATTTGGATCCTTTGGCGGAGGCTTCTCAAGCAGACGGACAAGCGCGTACGGAGGCAGTGTATACTCGCCAAGTGTAGCCATGAGCAGGCGGTCGTCTATTGCCCGCGAGATGGGTCGGGACAATCTCGTCTCTCCGGCTGGTTCCATCATGTCACGTAATGGTGGCTTCGTCGATCCCAGTCGGCCTGTCGTGCGCCTCCCGCCTGGTGGCCCTCGGATGCCCAATGGTCCATCCATGATCTCGCCCACGAACGGCGCTGTGCAGCCACCTTACCCTCTTCCACAGAAGCCTACCTACCGGGAGAACTGGCAGGGTTCACTTCCAATGCACCAGCCCCGCCCGCAGAAGACTGTCTCTGTTGCTGGTATCGAATCGCCTGCGTCTATGAGCTTCAACCCCCCGCAACAACAAGAGCAGCAACCCTTCCACCAGCAAGTTCCCGCGCACATCAATGGAGCTGCTCCTGCGGTCGAGCAGCCATACTATCAGCATGGACGTCACCCTTCGTACCCAAGCCAAGTATCAACCGGCACACCCAACATTCCCGAACGAGCCATCCACGCTCCCGCATTCCAGCCTTATGCGCAGCCTGGCTTCCAGCCACAAGCCTTTGTGCCACAGGGATACTACTATCCCCAAAACGGCGCCCAGCCGCAATACATGGCCCCTGCCGGCATGGTGCCAATGTTCGTTCCTGGCGCTCAACAGCCCGGCTACGTCATGCCGGTTTCTGCTCCTCCTCCTCCTCCTGCGGCTCCACCAGCTCCGGCTGGTC
Organism: Alternaria sp. Ai002NY15; assembly: GCA_023758125.1. Classification (NCBI taxonomy): domain Eukaryota; kingdom Fungi; phylum Ascomycota; class Dothideomycetes; order Pleosporales; family Pleosporaceae; genus Alternaria; species Alternaria sp. Ai002NY15. Next base: position 376,998 of record JAFVLO010000007.1, on the reverse strand, counting down.
CTCCCAACATGGTGGCTTACGAGCAAAACGGCATGACATACTACGTGGATTCGGCCTCGCTTTACCCGGCGCCGCCGGTAGAGAACTATGCTCAGCCTAGCTACGCCGTTCCTGGGATGGGAGGCATGATGACACCTGGTCCGGACGGCGCCTACTACTACCCACAGCAAATGCAGCCCGCGACATTCTACCCGCAACAATAGACGACTAGATCCTTGCCACCCATGTCCCATCTCACAATCGCTCTGATTATCGGTTTTGCATTTCGACATGTTACGTCCAACTATACAGTTCCTTCCTTGCAGTCGAGCATGGCGCATCTGGCTTTCGATTGGGGTATTTGGTGTTCCAGGCGAAGCACATTCGACAGCGTAACTTGGTTCTTTCTCTCGGTCACGACAGCAAGCGACACAAAAACATTCATATTATCAAATGTACTGGCGGGTATCGGTCTTTTCTCAGCTGCTTACGATGTGGCTCTTTTACACAAGAGATGATCTGCTTACGTTTGCATGGTGTTCTGCGTCCTGCGTTCGGTGGCTGTGTCTTTCTTAGTCTGGATATTTCTACTCTGTCCTAATAAAGCTAAACTTGGATTCCTCGTCATCTGATATTCCGGTCTTCTCCTGGCTTCTTGCATTATGGCAAGCAGCAATGTATCGGGGTTGGAGGGACGTCAAGTAGGCGAATGCCTGTGCAAGGCTTTGTTGCTCGTCAACTAGTTAGATAAATAAATATTGGTTTCACCACCACGATCTCGCGACGGCGAACAACATCAGACCTCATTGTATTGCTTGTATTGCGTGTGAATTGCTTTTGGATGGTGAATGGGTGTGGTTGGCATGGATGCAGTAGCGGGGCTTGGCGCGTAAAGACGCTAAGAGCTGGCACTGGGTTCGCCGCATCATCATCGCGCAGGCGTTCGAGGCAGCTCTCGCTCCATCAACCTCCATCTCGCATAACCCGCCCCCATCGAATTCCGGGACAAGCACACCTCCCCCGAAGTCTTGTCTCCCGATCCGCCATCATGGCGCCCAACAAGGACACCATGTTCCGCTCCGCGGACATGTCCTTGACCCAGCTGTACATTGCCAACGAGATTGGCCGCGAGGTCGTCTCAGGCCTCGGAGAGCTTGGTGTCATGGACTTTAGAGATGTGAGCACAGGCAGACATGTTCTGGAGCTTCCCTGGCAGCTCTGGGACGCATGTGATGGCATGGGAAGCTGACAAGATGTGCTAGCTCAACGCCGATACGACCGCCTTCCAACGTACTTTCACCCAGGAGATCCGCCGCCTCGATAACGTGGAACGCCAGCTCCGCTACTTTCGCGCCCAGATGGAGAAGTCGGACATCTCGATGCGCTCCATCTACGACTTCAACAACCCCTTCACTGCGCCTTCCGCCTCCGAGATCGACGAGCTTGCGGACAAGAGCCAGAGCCTGGAGCAGAGAATCTCTTCGTTGAACGAGAGCTACGAGACACTGAAGAAGCGCGAGGTGGAGCTCACAGAGTGGCGATGGGTGTTGAGAGAGGCTGGTGGCTTCTTCGACCGGGCCCGTGGCCAGACTGAGCAGATTAGGGACTCTGTTGATGATGACGACGCGCCGCTGCTCCAGGATGTTGAGCAGAACGGACAAGGTGACACGGGTGCCGAGCGCTCTTTCACCGTCATGAACATCGGTTTCGTCGCTGGTGTAATTCCCCGCGAACGCATTGCCGCGTTCGAGCGCATCCTGTGGCGTACTCTCCGCGGTAACTTGTACATGAACCAGTCGGAGATCCCCGAGGCCATCATCAACCCGGAGAACAACGAGGAAACCAACAAGAACGTCTTCATCATCTTCGCGCACGGCAAAGAGATCATCGCAAAGATCCGCAAGATCTCAGAGTCGCTCGGCGCCGACCTCTACAGCGTGGACGAGAACAGCGAACTCCGCCGCGACCAGATTCGCGAAGTCAACACCCGCCTGAGTGACCTGGCTAGCGTCCTGAAGAACACCAAGTCCACCCTCGATGCTGAGTTGACCGCGATAGGACGCAACCTCGCAGCTTGGATGGTCGTCATCAAGAAAGAGAAGGCTACCTATGAGACGCTGAACAAATTCTCCTACGACCACCAGCGCAAGACGCTCATTGCTGAGGCATGGGCCCCTACTAACTCCCTCGGTCTGATCAAGTCGACCCTGTCAGATGTCAACGAGCGTGCTGGCCTGTCAGTACCCACCATTGTCAACCAGATCAAGACCACCAAGACGCCACCGACATACTTCAAGTCGAACAGGTTCACAGTGGGTTTCCAGACCATCATCGATGCCTACGGAACGATCAAATACCGCGAGGTCAACCCTGCGCTGCCAGCCATTGTTACGTTCCCCTTTATGTTCGCTGTCATGTTCGGTGATGCCGGACACGGTGTCATTATGCTTCTCGCAGCTTGCGCCATGATTTACTTTGAGAAGCGACTTGAACGCAGCAAGCTCGATGAGTTGTTCTCCATGATGTTCTACGGTCGTTACATTGTCTTCATGATGGGTCTCTTCTCCATCTACACCGGTCTTCTCTACTGCGACGCTTTCTCTCTCGGACTGCCCTGGTTCAAGTCTATGTGGGTGTGGGACAACGACGGCAAGGGCCCAACCTCGAGCCGCGTTGAAGGTTACACCTACCCCTTCGGTCTGGACTACCGCTGGCACGACACCGAGAATGACCTGCTGTTCTCTAACAGTTACAAGATGAAGCTCAGTATCTTGCTCGGTTGGACCCACATGACCTTCTCCCTAATGTGGTCGCTTGTCAACGCTCGCTACTTCAAGACCAAGATTGACATCTGGGGTAACTTCGTTCCCGGTATGATCTTCTTCCAGTCCATCTTCGGTTACCTCGCCTTTACCATTGTGTACAAATGGTGCATCGACTGGCCTGCGCGTGGCGAGAGCCCGCCCAGTCTGCTCAACATGTTGATCTACATGTTCTTGAGTCCCGGTACACTCGAGGCTGGCACCCAGCCACTCTACCCTGGTCAAGCTGGCATCCAAGTGGTTCTCCTCTTGTTGGCGCTTGCTTGCGTTCCTGTCCTGCTCTTCCTCAAGCCGTTCTACCTCCGCTACGAGCACAACAAGGCTCGCGCCATGGGCTACCGCGGCATCGGCGAGAACTCGCGAGTCAGCGCGCTCGACGATGACGATGAGAACGGTCATGCCAATGGACGTGATAGCTACGGAGATGATGACGACGGCATTGCCATGATTACCCAGGACATTGGCCACGGCGAAGACCACGAGGAGTTTGAGTTCAGTGAAGTCATGATCCACCAAGTCATTCACACCATCGGTAAGTTTTCTCTCCTCCACCTCGTGCCACATCCGCTAACACCCTTTTTCCAGAATTCTGCCTCAACTGCGTCTCCCACACAGCCTCGTACCTCCGTCTCTGGGCCCTCTCCCTCGCCCACCAACGTCTCTCCATCGTCCTCTGGGAAATGACCATGAAGAACGCTTTCGCCTTCACCGGCGTCGGCGGCGCCTTCATCATGGTCTTTGTCTTTTACTTCTGGTTCGCGCTCACGGTTGCTGTGCTGTGTGTCATGGAGGGTACGAGTGCCATGTTGCATTCGCTGCGTCTGCACTGGGTCGAGGCTATGAGCAAGCATTTCATTGGTGATGGTGTGGCGTTTGAACCGTTTAGCTTTAAGCAGTTGCTTGAGGATGAGCCTGTAGAGTAGTTTGCGCGTTTTGTTTTGTGCAATGTCCCTTTTCCTTGTGTTTGGGTTTCAGTTAGTCAGGCGGTGCTGCTGTAGGAATATGATGAGAGTAATTGTGCATTGTCTGTATATAGGAATGGATATTTTTACTCCGTTATCACTTGTGTTGTTCGTAAGCTGAAACTCGTCTCAAGTCTTTTTTTGCGTGGTTTCTCAGAACGAAGCATATATCGGAAATATTCGGGTCGTTAATGAACCGACTTCCAGGACCGCGGACAGGAAACATGAGTGGGCCCACCGATCGTAGGGCTGCAACTGTGGCTGGGTTGAGGCATTATTCCCCTTGGGCGCCACGGAACCTGCGGATCAGCGACCAGTGTTACAAGCCTTATATCGGTTGATGACATTTGGAGCTGCAGCTGTGACATCTGGCGGTGCTGAGGCGTAAGCTGACAGGGGGTGTTTGGCCACACACTCGGAGGGGTCTGCATGGGCCGCAAGCATGGCTGGCCTTCGATGTCGCTCGTCGTTGCATGGCGTCTTCTCCACGCCAATGCCGACCTGCATATCCGTCCCATGTGGCATGGACTAAGTTCTTACATCGGCCTCGATGCGGTCGGCAGCACTAACTACCGTACGCTACGCATACCGTCAAGCGGTGAAGACAAGTGAACCCAGGATGAGGGCGGCTTTGTGATCTAGAGGCTAAAGGCACGCGCCGATCCGAGACGTAAGCCTCCATCATCTCCGTGAGGCAATTGATTAGGGGATTAGGAATTGTCTGAGCAACGTCGCAAAGGCGTGTCTGTGTTATCCCCGGTGGCTGAAGCAGGACGCGGAAGAAGGAATGTTACATACGGTATTGGGCTAGCTACCAATAGAGTGAGTACATGTGCAGTTGTGGATGCGTGCATGCATGCGTTTGTGGGTGGATGCCCTACCTGGCGTGCGTGCGAGCGGCGTGCGAGAGGGCCACCACGACACGCGTGTTTACTTCGTACGGCGAGTTATAAAGGGCCGATGCGCCTTACCTACCCTACATACCCAAGTTATCTATCCCTTGAGCCCCTCATCCTCCAGAGTCCACCTTGTTCTGCTCTATCGCGAACAATCCTCCCGTGTGCCGTCTTCCCTTCCACCCACCCCACTACGAAGATCTGCGCACCCACCCCTCCATCATCGAAAGCTAGGCAAAAGCTTGATTTCGCACAACCACCAAACTCTACACACACGATGTCTTTCTCGGCAGACAAAGTCAGTCATCTCAAGGGCGCGTTCTCGCAGAGGCGCTTCTCGAGTTCCAAAGATCCTAGCGAGAGTGGTACGTACCTACCCGTTTTGTTCCTTCCCGATTGCTGTTGGCTACTACGTCATTCCTGAGGTGTACAACCCAATGGAAGTGGATCTGAGAAAATTGGGGGCGCCGCGCTGCTTAAGATGGGGGTTTGGGGAGCTTAGGCATTCCGATATTACCGCTTGAGGTTCCTATCGGTCTTTCTCCAACTTTTGCGCGCTTTTTTGGAGAGTCTTGTTGGAGGTGCCGTTGTCTCTTTAGCCGCTTTTCTTATCGCGCATTGTACCTCCGTGCCGTTTCTCGCAGCCATGTCGCATACAAGACACGAATCAGGTCTCTATAAGCTGGGAGGATGGATTGAAGGTCGCAAACACTAACACATCGTAGAACTCGGATCCTCCATCCACCGTCAATTCCGCCAGTCGCACGAGGGCCACAAGCCACACGCCGGTCTCGACGCCACGCGCGCCTCCACAGGTGTCGTCTGGACATCCGAACAAGCCTACAAGCACGGTTTCCTCGAACACCCGGAAGAATGGGCGAACCTAGGCCAGGGTGCGCCTGAAGTCGACGATAGCATCAAAGGCTGCTTTGAGAGGCCGAAGGAGGTCGATATCAGTGCCCATGGCAGAGAATACGGCCCAACTGCTGGTATCAGGCCGCTGAGAGAGGCGGTCGCGACACTATACAACGAGCACCACCGCAAGTGGCGCAAGAGCCAGTACACATGGGAGAACGTGTGTATTGTGCCTGGTGGACGTGCGGGTTTGATCCGTATTGCTGCTGTGTTGGGTAACTGCTACTTGGGCTTCTTCATTCCTGGTATGTGTAGATCGGAATGGTGGGTTTTGGCTGTTGCTGACGAGATTAGACTACACTGCGTACAACGAGATGTTGTCGCTTTTCCGTAACATCGCTGCTATTCCTGTTCCTCTGGGCGAGGCCGATCAATACCATATGTCGCCCGACAAGATTGCTGAGGAAATCGCTCGTGGTACCTCTGTTATCCTCACATCAAACCCGAGGAACCCAACTGGCCAGATGGTTAGGACAGAATTCTAAGCTGCTTATGAGGCGTACACTGACTTCAGACTAGGTCACCAACCCCGAACTCGCACAGATCCAGAACATCTGCCGAGACCGCGCAACCCTGATCATGGACGAATTCTACTGCGGATACAACTACACCACCAACTGCGACGGTACCGTCATCTCGGCCGCCGACAATGTCGAAGACGTAGACGAGGACGATGTACTCATCATCGACGGACTCACCAAGCGTTTCCGTCTCCCCGGATGGCGTGTAGCATGGGTCATCGGACCCAAGGAATTCATCCAAGCCATCGGCTCCTGCGGATCCTACCTCGACGGAGGCTGCAACGTACCCTTCCAAGAAGCCGCCGTAGAGATGCTCTCACCACCTCGCGTTCGCAACGAGATGCGCGCTCTACAAATGCACTTCCGCACCAAGCGCGACTTCGTCATCGGCCGTCTCCAGGAAATTGGCTTCAAGTTCCCGTACATGCCCAACTCGACCTTCTACCTGTGGCTCGATCTGTCGAACCTACCTGAGGGTATCAACGACGGACTCAACTTCTTCCAGGCTTGTCTCGAGGAGAAGGTAATTGTTGTGCCTGGTATTTTCTTCGATTTGAACCCTAGTCGTCGTAGGGATCTGTTTGATTCGCCGTGCCATCACTTTGTCAGGTTGAGCTATGGACCTAGGATGGATGTTTTGGAGAAGGGACTGGATTCTATTGAGAGGATTGTTAAGAAGTAAGTTGAAATTGAAGTGCTTGGTTGAGAATAAAGCTGACTTTTGATAGATACAGGGAAGAGCCCCAGAGGCATCGCGCTGTGGCGCATAGGCCGCGTGGTACTGGTGCGCCTAACTAGATGTGAGTGGAAGGGGACATGCGCGTGTATCCGATGATTCGGGTGTTCTAGTAGGTCAATATCGACTTCAGTACACATCATCACTCTTTCATCCTTCAGTTTTCTTATGAATGTCCGCACTCACAACGACATCTGATCATCCCTTCCTTCATGATTTACGTGACTCAGTAGGCCAAGCCTTGTCGGGCGTATTGCGATGATGTACTATCGCGCGTGTCCTAAAAGAGCCAGGCCGTTTCAGCTATAGGCTTAGGGGTCACGAGGAGCATACACTCTCAGCGAAATCATTGTTGCACCGCTTCTTAAGGAAACACGAGACCTTGTAAAGTCCAGGCGCCGACCCGGTCAAATGGTCATCGCAGGAATCCATACTATCACAAGCGCGCGCGTCGTTATTCGGTTTGGCTGGAGACACTGGCAAGAAAGAAACAAAACAGGAACCCAAGGTACGTTATTTCGTACAGTACATCGTTCGGGCTTCGATTCGGCCTCAAAACCCCGGACTGTAGCATGCTTTAGGATCAAGGTAAACCATCACGTGGTTTCGCTGTCGTATCTGAGCATGGCCGTATTTCCGATCATCTGAGATGAGCCAATAGCTCGTGTTGCACCACCCTGCTTGCTGCATGTGCACTCATTGGAGATGCTGGCAGCATATCGCATTGCAGGAAGTCTTCCTATCCGTGTCCCATCACAGCCTACTCCAGTGCTTGCCCCGGCTCGCATTTTGTAATAAAGTCAGATATCTCGGCCCTTCCCTTTGTTCCAAGCTTGCAACTCTATCACCCACTTCATGTCTTCCACCGTGGTTTCTGTGGTTACGTATCAGCCCTCTGACATTTCGACATGGGGGATCGAGGTTCCAACGGGTTTACCACCGCTTCAAACTGTATTTACGCCTCCCGAGTCGTGTACTACACGTTGGATGGCAGACAGATCGTATTCTTCAAAACCAACTCTAATAAGTGGATATGGCGTGTACGAAGGGAACGATGTGGAAAGCCGGTACTGGTCAGCTTGCTATCCGTACTTGACATCACCCAGATACAGTCCAGGGATCTGCACTAGTGGTCAGACGTTAGCTCGGATATGGGAGTATCATATTAGCAGTACTGTGATATGGGCAGGGCTATGTTGTAAGAGGTGAGTAAATCGCTATGCTTTTCACCTCAGGTCTTTACTCACTCGTCGTTAGTGGTATGCAAGACGTCGACAGTCTATGCCAAGAGATATTCTCACGGGAGCGAACTGCACTTGCATGGTTCACGACATCAATGCTGGACCAATGGGGCACGATGACCACCATATCACTGTATGATTCGCTTTCTCAAGCACTCATGAAGGACGAATACGACCGCCGTATAAACAGCCCAACTGTCGTATCTACAGGAACAGCACACGCGCTACCAATTCAAGTTTACTGGAAATCAACCGATCTATCATTATTTCCAAGACAGCAAGCTTTGTCCTTGGCAGCGATCATGAAAGTCCCATTTGGTGACAGCTCATCCTCGACGCCGTCATCAACATCTTTCACGTCGCCACCTGACATAACGGAGCCAAGCATGCCACATGCCAGTCTAAACCTTGGTACAAAAGTTGGAGTAGGCATCGGGACGGGTCTCTTTACCATCTTCGGTATCATTTTCCTCCTCCACCTCTGGCGAAGACGAAGACAAAGGCATAGGCAAGAGAAGGAAGCGCCCCCTCAAGCAGATTTACCAGAGATGGGAGCACACTCAAGAGGACTAGCGCATTTCGTAGGCGGAGAATGGAGGGCTGAGACTGATGGAAGCTCAGAGCCCGTCGAAGCTGGATCGAGAAACGTGAGAGTCACTCCGGCGCCGCTGGTGCCGCTGGTGGAGTTGGATGGTGATCAAGGAGGAAAGAGCGCAGTAAACTTTGACGACAAAGCTCCCATGAACAAGTCGCGCGAACCGAGCGGACAGATTGCAGACCCAACAGCCTAACGAATAATTAAACGCGCTTTTGGCTCAGAGCAGAGCTTCTTTCCAAGGCGACATGCGTGGAATGGATGATGTGTGTGGGTTAGGAAGTCAATATTGACTTCGACACAAATTATCGTCCGCAATTCCCACTTATCTTAATAGTATGCATGCTGCTTGTCTGCTAGTTTAGTATATTTCCCCAGTCTGTCTTCTGATCCCAATGAATTTCGCAACCCGCAATCCGGTCAATAGATATGAGAAAAGATTATTCAGTGGCTACGAATAAGAACCATAAGATAGTCGTTGTTGTCGGGCGTTGGCTTACTTTCGCCCCATCTCTTCGCGAGGCTATGTGGGGGTCAGCACTATAGTGCGACGCGAAGCGCTAAGGCTAGAGGGGTGTTACTGCATGACTTCGCCTCTTTGACACCGACCAGGCCTCCTTCTTCTATCGTAAATACATTGGCAATCCCGATGAGTTGGTTGTGATACTGCCCAGGCGCGTCACAGTTGGTGGGAAAACATGCAAAGAGCTTTAGCCCGTAAGCTTTGGGGATATTGGCGATGCCCGCCCTGGAGCGTCCGGGGCGTCCTGGTGTTTCCCTTTTATTGTTGAGCATTCCAGCTCTTTCCTTCATTGTTTCCGTTGTTTCTATTTCACCTAATTTCCTGCGTTTCGTCCCGAGGTCGCTTTCCAATAGAGAGCATGGTCACAATTTCAACAACTACTGTCACCGATCCGAAAGACTGGTATGATGTGTACGGGACCGGGTTTGCTGCACTAACAACCTTCTTCGAGCCTCCAGCCGGGTGCTCAACTCAATGGATACGTGACGCAACTGATCCAGGTCGGATTTGGAGTGGGTCCGACAACAGTGTTAATGGTTTGCCAGCCGACTACTTCGGACGTTGCAATCCGTTTTCCGAGATAAGGCCAGGATATAGTCCCGGTATATGTACGTCTGGTCAGGATTTGGTTCAAATAACTGAAGCGCTTTTCCCAAGCTCGGTGCTATGGCTTGGACTCTGCTGCGATAGGTTGTTCTCCCCGCTCGAAGAATGTTACGTACATAAAAGGCTTACATACACACCCAGGGGTATGACACTTGGCCCGAATGGCGTGTGCGAAAAGACTTTCACATCTCCTATGAAGGCCTACACACCTTTTACCACTATCCTGAGCCCGTGGAGTCTCTGTGATTCTGGGAACTCTACAGCAACTGCTCTGGATCTTACAACGAACATATGCACTGCGATTCCGAATCCCAACGGGTCTGGAATTGGTGGGTCAGTCTTGAGATCAATCACTCTTCAACACCCGCCGACTGAGGTCCCTTCCGGCTCCGCAGGTGCAGAAATACTGTGGGTTTATTGGGAAACCAGCGATTTGACTAATTTCCCTGTCGAATACGCGTCGGCGCTCGCTTCAGTGATGAAAGTGCCTTTCACAGCTTCAACTTCACTCAACACTGGAGCCCTAACATCCGCACCTCCATCAAGCAAATCCAACCGCAAAAGTTCTAGTATGAGCCCCGGAGCTATAGCCGGTATAGCCGTTGGCATTGGCGCATTGGTCATATCCAGCATCGTTGTCCTCCTGTACTTTTGGCGAAGACGAAAGCAACGACAAAATCTACAGCACCCAGACGTGCCGGAGATGGAAGGAAGCTCAAGAGGGCTGAAGCGCTTCATGGGTGGGAAGTGGAGAGCTGAGACGGACGGAACTTCAGAGCCGGTAGAAGCGGGATCAACAAGTGTGCGGATTATTCCGGGACCGCCAGTGGAATTGGATGGTACGCAGAGGGAACGGGATCAATAACGCATACCTGGGTATGGAGAAGGAGGAACGCACTGCAAGGCCCTGCAGATTGATCCATGGATGTGTTGGAAACAAACGCGAGAAAGCTCTTACGACTATGTTGCACGAACAAGAAGCGATAGACCGTCGATGCGACACCTTACCAACGAGGGAATACATCTTCCACTCAAACAAGGCCCGGTCTTGTCTCGCGCTTGTCATCGACGTCCGGAGGGTTTTTCTTGGTGCACAGCCTGGAGATATTCGCGTTAGACTTTATCAACACAGCAGCCTGGCAGTGTAGCATCCCTCAGCCTCATGCAATCACCTAGCCACTGCTGCACGCTGCTACATCTTGGGCAATTGCGGCTGTGCTTCGTTGATTGGCTATCTCTCTTCTGTTTGGCACTAGTCAATATCCACTCTATTTCCGGAATGCGCATCTCCTTCCCCCTGCATCGTCACCTCCAACATCTGTCGTGCTCCCATCTCTCATCAACCCTACCTGGATAGGCCTGCTCTATGATGTGGGTAAAGAGAATAAGGCGTCCAGTTCGGCGTTCAGTCACATCCATGCGCCTACGACTAATGACCTAGATGATCTCGCAGCTTGTTACCGGTTTCCGATACGGTGTGGGGGCCAGCCTTGTGATGCGGCAGGACTGTTAGGTGTTACTTTGTGGCTTCGGGCGGGACAGCGCGACACCGCTGATAGGGCCCGCTCCGCCTGACAAGGCTGGCTTGTGTTAGTAGGCTGGTTATGAGAGGTCGCCGTTCATCTGGTGGCTGCAGGCGGGCCACCGGTCAGCCATGTCGGAAGATTGGTGGCCGCCCCGCAACCTTCAAGTCGCCGATGTCTCAACTACTATGCGCTCGACTTCGAGTTCATAGTTCCCGTGTTCCCAAGCTCTTTCCCCTGGAACGTTTGTTCTTGCGCTCAACTCGACTTCCCATCAACATCAAGCATGGTGGTATCCAGTATAGCCATTGTTACGGACCTTGCGGACTGGAGCAGTTCAGGTCCATCCGGCGATCCTCCCCCTCTGACGACTAGATACGATCCTAGCCCGGGATGCGCGACTCAATGGATACACAATCCTATCAATACCACCAACATCCGAAGCGGAGACAATAGCCTTGTCTGGCAATCCACAAACGGAAACCCGGGTGGTCGGACGGGTATCGCAAGCCTTCTATCAGCGAACTACTGGAAGTCTTGCCGCCCTTTCCTCCAGCCGATAGATCAGCCTTATTACAGCCCGGGGATATGTACAAGACAACAAACGATAGCTGGTATCGAGGAGCAGCGCTTTGGCAGCTCGCGAAGGTGGAGAGGATGGTGTTGCGACAGGTTGTTTGCCCACGGCTGAATCCGAATCTCTAAACCCGGGCTTACGTATCCACCAGGGGAATGTCCATGACAGTTCTTGGACAGGACTGCGAAGGCGAATTTTCGACTCCTAGAACTGCGCTCACAAATTTCACGACGACAATTATAGACCAGTGGGATAGGACTCAAACCGTCTCTGGCATTGACACAGCAACGAGGTTTTGTACAAGGTCAGGGGGTTCCCAGACTTGCGCAGACCAGACGACGCTGCAGAGGCCGACTGTGTTATCTTCTGGTATGGCTTTTGCTACTCCCTTCGGGGTGTATTGGGAGGAAAGAGATTTGTCGAACTTTCCTAGCGAGTATGCTTCGTCACTTGCGTCCCTAGTTGACACTACATTTGGAGGCAACAATACGACTGCAGATCCATCGCCGGACTCAAAAGATGATGGCTTAAGTCCTGGCGCTATAGCGGGTATAGCCGTCGGGATAGGCCTATTCGTTATTATCGGTGTCGTCATCCTCCTGTTCTTCTGGCGAAAGAAAAAGCAGCAGAGAAAACGTCTTCAGCAGCCGAACGAGGCGGAGATGGATGGAAACTCGCAAGGGTTCATGCACCCTACGGACACTAAATGGAGGGCTGAGGCGGATGGAAGGTCGGTGCCCGTCGAAGCTGGGACGGGAGGTGTGGTGCCGCGGTCGCCGGTGGAGTTGGACAGCACCCAGCGGGAGAGAGATCATTAAGAAGAAAGAGAAGGGGAGCGCTTCATGGATATGTTGCGCGAATGAAAATCGAGCGATAGCCGTGGTCTTCTTGGCTCTCTGTTGCTTGTGTGCCGGTCGTGCATACGACAAGGCTGCAGGACTCTGTTATGGTATCGATCACCAGAGACACAACCCCCAAGGCACCGTCTATACTCGTTTGGGTTACCAAACAGCGCAGATAAGAACGCCGCTGCAACCGCTGCATGAACTGCACATATCGGCGCCGAAGAACTACGCCGCACCATGCGGCGTAGCAACTCTACCAATCAAACTTACATTTCAATGCCTGTCACCTCTCCACATCTAGGTCAAAGTTTTGTACCGCTGGCGGAGGTCTTTAAGATCTCTTGTTCCCTAAGTACTCAACGCTGTCTTACTCTACCTTCCAGATATCGTCGATATGGTGATTGTGTCCACTATAACTACTTCTATGTGGAAATTTCAAGCCGTTCCAACGACTTGGCCCCCACTATTGACCATCTTTACCCCCCCAGCGCCATGCGCAACACGCTGGATCTACGACGACACGACTTCATCTCGCGTATACAGCGGAGACGCTCACGCATATTATAAGGATGCTGTTGCTTCTGACTATTTCTATGAATGCAATCCGTATCGGCAAGAACAGAGAACGCCTCGGTACAGCCCAGGAGTATGTGGGGATGGTCAAACACCCGCTGAGATAGAGGAGGTCCGCTCGGACTTTGTCTATTGGCTAGCATACTGTTGTCCCAGGTACGCTACCCATACTTTCAAGATTCTATAACTCCCACCCGCGAACACTCGCTTACATACGTGCATATTAGCGGAATGTCTTATCGTACCGTGGAATCCGAGTATGGCGGCTACTACTGCGACAGAACCTTTTCGGAGACGATGACTGTACTTAGCCGATTCACGACTACTACAACCTACAGCCTTGGGAGTACATCTATCCTCACGCTGATCGACACCACGAAGCAGGTGTGTCCGACTGGCCCTGGCCCATGCTCTACTGTTAGTGTAAACAGTAAGACCGTCTTGACAACGGGTATAGCCCGAGCGATACCAACCATCGTCTACTGGCAGTCTAGTGACCTCTCCCTGTTTCCCAGGGACTACGGATCTTCTATTGCAGCGGTGATTGGTGTTTCATTCGACAGCGCTATAACATCTCGCTCACTACTATCGACTTCAGCTCCGCCCATCACCTCGCAAGATACAAACTCCGGACCATCAACTTCGGCTTCGCCCATTGAATCTCAAAATAAAACCTCCGGTCTAAGCCCAGGTGCCAAAGCTGGTATTGGAGTTGGGGTCGGTATTTTCGTTATACTTGGCGTCATATTCCTTCTATTCTTATGGCGAAGGCGGAAGCAACAACGACAACAGAAGCAAGATGCACAGCAACATGAGCAGGAACCCTCGGGAGAGATTGGGGTATCGCAGATGGATGGTGATGCGAACGGCTCAAAACGCTTTTTGAGTGGCCATTGGAGGGCTGAGACGGAAGGATCGTCGGCTCCAGTTGAGGCTGGGTCGACGAGTGTAAATATCATACCCGGACCACCGGTGGAACTAGACGGTACGCATAACAAAGAAGGAGAATCAGAGGCAAAAGAATCCACGTAGAATATCACAGCTCTGGAAAATGAGTTAGAAAAAGAGTTCATTACGAAAGGCAGACATACTGATGTGCCCGGTAAAAACATAGTAGTTAATCACGGAGGCATGTGAACTCTGAACAAGAAAAACACTGAGAGTATTTATAAAATGTGATATTTCTATCAAGAGTAGCTACGGCCTGCGATGAGCGGCTGTACTTACGGTTTGTTCACAAAGTATAGCGGAAAAGAAGGCCAGGCCCATTGGCGACACCTTCCAAGCCTACAGCTTGATCAGACTTGCGATTCAGCTTCTGCAGCCAGAACCGTAGTATGAGCGATGCAGTTGCGCAGCAAAGGAGCGCTACCGTCAATACAATACAGCCCATGCGATAGAGACTGCATGATTCAGTCAGCCAATGTTCATCAATCATAGACTTTAGACTTACGGTGCGCTCCACGCGGGATATAGGTAAGCAGTGGCGATGTTCGTCGCATTCGACACAGCCGTCGCCAATGCAAGTGTAACAGCCCTCTTCGCTTTCGGCCGCGCAACCGTTGCGGAAACCCAAGGCAAGATAAGCTGAAAGGCGGAGAAAGATCCCATAGCTTGTAGGAACATGGCGAAGTAGCGAGGGCCAGTCTGGTATGTTGACATGGAGATGATCTGACCAACCGCGGAGATGACGCACGCGGCGACAATGTGGAAGCAATGCTCGCCGGATCGTCCAGAGTGCCACGAATTTGCGACCGAGAAGATGAAGGCCAGGAAATAAGGCGGCGCTGTGAGTAAGAGCGTTTCTACGCGGGGGAAGCCAAGTGTCTGGACGATGGATGGGAAGAAGTAGGTGAAGCTCATGGATACGACGGCGCATGTCTGGATGAAGACGAGTAATGGCTAGAGGTGGCATTCGAAGTCAGCAACGCGAACTGAATATGGGATTTGAACATCGACACTTGAAACATGCCATGGTGCGCTCAAACAGGTTTACAAGACGCAGAAGATACGTACCACTTTTGGATCAGAGAAAGCCTGTTTCAGTCCGACGAAGACCGATTCGTTCACTTCATCTGCCACACCATCGTTCTCGCGGTCAAGTCGCCATTGCGCCATAGCAGTCTCTTCGGGCGATAGGAACGAGGTATTCGATGGGTAGTTGGGAAGAAGTGCGTATCCAGCGAAAGCCATAACGATGGTAAGAGCCCCCTCTAGAATGAAGATCCAGCGCCAACTCGGGTAGCCACCAAGACCTTCCATGCCGTCGACAATGCCAGCGGCAATCAATCCGCCAAACGCCGAAGACAGGGTGTACCCGGAGTAGAAAGTAGCGATACGGCTCGGTAACTCTTTTCGTGTATACCAGCATGAGAGGAAGAAGATGCATCCAGGGAAGTAGGGTGCTTCCGTTACGCCGACCAGGAATCTCAGTGCGACTAGTCCCGCGTGGTTCTGAACGAATCCTGTAGCGCCGGAAACAATACCCCAGATAATGACCACTGTCGGTAGATACAACCTAGGCTTGAAGATGGACAGGAGCATGTTCGACGGAATCATCATGGAGATGTAACCAGCCCACAGCACCATGACGGCAGTCTGATACTCCACATCGTCGATACCCAGTGTGGCTTCCAATCCTCCAAGACGTGCGTTGGCGATGGCATTCCGATCAAGGACGTTGAGCAAGAAGAGGACGATCAAGATGGGTAGGGCTCGGAAGTCGATCTTCCGCACGAGCTTCTTCTCGAGAGCGGTGAGCTGCTCAGGTGTGTGGTTTCGCAGGATCTCGGGGACGGAGTTGCGAGATTCGTTTGTAGCTTCGATGTATTCGCATGCTACATCCTTCTCCAAAGAGTGCTTTTCGACGTCCATGGTGTTGAATTGAACAAGCTTTTGCGGTCGTGACGGGTGAGAGTGAAGTCAGATTGACGCTACCCCACGAACCTGGGGTAAACTACATCTTATACTCCTACCCCAGATGCACATAGTCACGTCGTCGTCTTACCTGCTGGTGTTGGCTAGCTTAGTGTGGGATGAGATGCGGGGGTTCCCGCATTTAGCTATGTCTCCCGGCCGGGTAAGGTCGTCCATGCAAGTCGCACATGCATAGCAGGTGTCATGGCCATTCAAGCCTGGTGATCACGGCATTTTGGCCGAGACATACGAAGCTATTGCTTGCATGCTGAAGTATCGGTCATTGAGCGAGTTGGTAATGATCTGGGTGAGAGATGAGGGGAGGACCGGGGATGCGCCGATCACGGTGCTTTATGTATAGCCGAACAGCGGAGGGTCGTGATGGAACGTGCCGACGGGCAGCATATGCATTCAGTCACCGACAGTGCGTAAGGCTGTACTGCATACGATACGGATGTCAACACAGGACAAGATGGTTTGTGTGAGATACTAGTGATTCGGTCATTGAAACGCGAAAGAATGACTCCTGGCATGTATCTTTGCAAACGTGATGATTTCTACGCGATGATTTGGACATCATGAGAGAGCGCTGGTAAAAATGGCAGCACAGCGGCTGTGCTGTTCTTTCGAACAAATCGTGGTCTGATGTATTATGCTGCGACTTCTACAGTATTGACTTGCACACTCTCAATCTTCTGGCTCGCCTGCCCGGTCCCCTTCACACTTTGTTTCGGTGCAAAAGCCTCCACATAATCCCGAACAATCTGGTCAAATCCAGTATCTCTCACGAATCCAAGGTCCAACGCCTTAGTGTTGTCAAACTCAGCAGGCCATGAGTATAGAATCTTCTTGCACGTAGGTTCGTCCTTCATCTCAAGCAGTTCAAGCTTATCACTACCTCCCACCCTCGCAAGAGAGTCCATCATATCCTGTACCGAGACGCCGATGCCGGGGAAGTTGAGGCAACGATCAAACTTGGCGAGGCGATTGATGTCGAAGTCCGTAGCGGCGTAGACGAGGTTTTGGACTAGTATCCGGGGAGAGCATAGCCAATGTCGCCATTGCTTATCCTCTAGTGGGATAACGCATTTGATACCGTTCATCGGTTCGCGTATCATACCGCTGATGAACGAACTCGCTGCAGCGGTGGGCTTTCCCGGCCGTACCGATACAGTGGGGAAGCGAAGCGAGATGCCATCGATGAAGCCGCGTCGTGTGTACTCAGTGATGAGGTACTCGCACATCATCTTCTCCGCGCCGTAACTCGTTTCTGGTGTCGGCATCTGAGATTCCGTGACGGGTAATGTGACGGAGTTGTTGTATACCGCCTGACTTGATGCGTATATTACTCTCGCTCCTGGGCATGTTCTTCTGATAGATTCGAGTAGTGCGCGAGTCGCGTCGAAGTTTGCTTTCATGCCCAGCTCGAAATCGGCTTCTGCGCCTGAGGACATGATGCCGTGGAAGACATAGACGGCCTCTATGTCTTTAGTGACGACAGAATCTGCTTCTGTACACAAGTCCGCCTTGATGGCTTGTGCTCGTGTTGAGGATCGCGCATCTGATGGGATGGGTGGTTCGATGATGTCGGTGAGTAAGAGTGAATGCGCTGCCTTCTCGTCGTCGAGCAGCTTCTTTGCTACGAGCTGACCGATGAAGCCGGCAGCACCTGTGATAAGAATGCGCATTGTGTTTTTGATGAACTGGGGTAGTGTGAGATGGCATGCGGCTCTGCCAAACAGACTTTACTCATATACGAATCGCGCTCTGCAACCATCGGAGCGGTGCTTCGGCCGACTGTACGCCCTTGTGATGCAGGCATATTGCTCGCGACACCTTCTCCACACGGCTCTCTGTATCCGTAATCATTAGGTGCTTGCCAGTGTTAGTGGTGTCGGCCGCGGTTGCGGTTGTTAGATGCTCGTCGCTGCCAGCGAGCTATCGGAGTTTCGCCGGGCCCACTTCTCCGCAGTCACGTCGGCAGATCCACTAGCGAGGTGGCTGCCGCGCCAATTGACAGCCTCGCGAACATTACAATCGTGTTGGACTTACTTGCAACTTTAGCACGGTTCAAGCATTGCGATCCGTCGTATCACAAGATGGTTGACAATATGGCAGACAGATCTGTTTTAGTAGAAGAGATCAAGAAGCATGCCAGTGAACACGACTGTTGGATAGTCGTAGATGATGTGGTTTGGGATATCACAGATTTCATACCTAGCCATCCTGGCGGAAATGAGAGTGAGTGATACCTGCCATCTAGTAGGGAGTATCCAAGATGGTGTCATCTTTTTGGCCAAGCAAAAGAAGTCAAAATCCTTTGCTATCGCATGGGGACTTGCTGGTCAACATCGTATTCTACTGGACAACATCATTACAAGAGCCCACTACTAACATCCTCCAGTAATAACCAAACACGCCGGTCTCGACGCTTCCCTAGCCTACAACTCCGTCCACTCCCCCACCCTCATATTCAAAACGCTCTCCCCAAGCAAACGCATCGGCAGAGTGTCCTCCTCAACACTCTCTTACGACCTCCTGAAACCACCCCCAACAGAATCCGCCCAACCGGCCCTATCACTTGGCTCAAAGCCACCCCTCAGCAATTTGATAAACAGCTACGACTTCGAAGCCGTCGCCGAAAAAACGCTCGGCAAGAAAGCATGGGCCTTCTACTCCAGCGGCGCCACGAACCTCGTGACGCGGGATGCGAACAAGAGCATGTTTGATCGAATTTGGTTTCGACCGAGACTGCTGAAGAATATCCGACATGTGGATACAAGAACGAAGATGTTAGGGCAGAGTGTGGAGTTGCCGTTTTTCGTTAGTCCGGCTGCGATGGCGAGGCTAGCACATCCGGAGGGGGAGAGAGCATTGGCGAGGGGGTGTGAGGGGAGGGGTGTTGCGCAGTGTGTATGTTGATATCTCCGTTTGCTGTGCGAGCTGGAAGACGGGAATGTGGGAAAGATGATGTGCTAACGCGAGCTGCCAGATCTCTACGAATGCGTCGTTTACCATGCAAGAAATAACAGGAAGTGTGAAGAAAGATTCCATACCCTTCTTCTTCCAACTCTACGTCAATAAAGACCGCAAAGCATCTGAAGCTCTCCTCAAAGACGCGGAAAAGAATGGGATTAAGGGCGTGTGGTTTACCATTGATGGGCCTGTGCAGGGGAAACGAGGTATGTCTCATCCCTCCCTAATACAACCCATACTAATCCCGTATCACAGAAGGCGACGAGCGCGTAAAAGTCGAATCCGCGACCTTCGCCAAAGCCGCCATCAGCGGCGCCGCAGCCACAAACGACAAGAAAGGCGGTGGCCTCGGTCGCACCATGGGCACATACATAGACGACACGTTTAACTGGAACGACATCGCTTGGCTGCGCAAAGCGACTAAACTACCTATCGTAGCGAAAGGAGTACAGACGGTCGAAGACGCGGTGCTGGCCGTGAAACACGGGCTAGATGGCATAGTGATAACGAACCATGGAGGGAGGAATCTGGATACGTATGTCCTACCCTACCTTCCCTTTCCAAATCCGCAGAATGATAGAGTGGTTTGCTAACAGACACCAACAGTTCCCCACCCTCCCTGCTAACCCTCCTCGAAATCCGACGCCACGCCCCCGAAGTCTTCTCCAGCCTAGAAGTCTACCTTGACTGCGGTATCCGGCGCGGAACCGACATAGTAAAAGCGCTGTGTCTAGGGGCCAAAGCGGTTGGAATGGGTCGGCCTTTTTTGTATTCGCTGACGTATGGACAAGAAGGTGTGGAGCACTTTATCGACATTATGAAAGATGAGCTGGAAACGACGATGAGGTTGTTGGGTATAACGTCGTTGGAGCAGTGCCATCCGCGGTATCTCAACATAGGAGATGTGGAACATTTGATTCCGAGGGATTTGGAGGGCGGGCTGCCGGAGATACCAGGGAAGAGTGTGAGAGCGAGGTTGTAAAATTTGTTTGTGTTGGAGAACGGAGTGTTAATTCTAACTCTGACTTATTCAAAGTCACCCGACTCGAGTGCCCTTTTGTCAGCTCTCTCCTCTTGCATCTTCCTCTCCTTCCTAAACTTCTGATCCAACCCTGCAGCCTTCAGCACGGCGAACCGCACGTGATCAACACCCAACCTCTTCCCTTCCACCAGCGTCTCCGCACTCACACCGAGGATCTCTCCTAGCGCACCGCCTCCAACGGGGGGCTGAATATCGTACTTCAACTTTTCCATCGCCTTTCTGAGTTCCTCGGGGCTACCTTTCGGCGACAGTCGACGCAGCACTTTTCCGTCGTGGCGTTTGATCTCTTTGGCAGCGGGAATGTATAGTTTATCCAGCTTGGAGAGGATGACCTGGTGACTTACACCAGCTAGGCGCAGTGAAGCGAGCAGAGAACGGTCTTTATCTTTGATACCGTGTTCGGCGTCGATCAAGAGGAAGACGCGGCGGAGTTGCTTGCGGTTGGTGATGTACTTCATGATTTCCGTACCCCAGGATGCGAGTGAACCTTCGCCATAACCGGGCATGTCAACAATGGTTAGACCACCGAGGCCGACGATCTTTTCGCGATCTTGACCTTGTTTCTTGATGGTTACGCCGTTGCCGGCGCCGAGACCGTAGAGGTTCATTGTTTTGGTGAAGCCTGGGGTAGACGAGGTACGCGCTAGTAGTGCTTTGATATCGGCGTTTACGACGGCGTTGAGCAGCGAGCTTTTGCCAACGTTGGAACGACCGACAAAAGCCACTTCCGGCACATCGGACTCGGGGAAGAGACGGAATTGAGCTATGCTCCTTAGTAACTTTGCGTTCCGGCCGTGGGTAGTGAAGAAGTGGTTTGCAGTTGTTTTCTGTGCGACGGTAGGAGGAAAGGTATCCCAGTACCAATTGAAGTCTTGCAATCTGTTGAGATTGAGCGAGAGCGAACTGATTGGTGTCTCAGGCGCTGATACTAGTGTTGTCTCGGGCTTTGATCGTCTGCCTAAGGGCGCTGATGGCGCAGAGGGTACTAGCTCGTCTTCGAACGATTTCTTACGACCAGCAGGAAAATTCGTCTCCCATTTGCGAATGACAACGCTCTTTGGCTTTTTGATAAGAGGTTTGTGAGGTGCGTTCATTTGCGCTAGTTCGATTTCTTTCCCTTCTTCTTTTAATTGTTCCATCTCCGACTCTCTCTTGTGTCTTCGGCTCTCACGCATTGCTCGCATTTGTGCGGTGGTCATGGGCGCATCTCTGTTTTGTTGCCGTCTCTCTCGCATCGTAAGAGGTCGTGGTTCATTCGCTACTCGTTCAAGATCCTCCGCAGATGGTTTTTGCTCGTCCGTCAATTCTACGCGCAGCTTATCTTCCGTCTTGCTCATATGCAGTATACTGCGCGTCGGCGCAGTCGGCCTAAACTTGGCGATGGCATCGCCATTCCAATGCTTCCGTATCCGTAACCTTGCGTTGGGCGCATCATCTTGAGATGCATCGGTGGTCTGTAGGCGTACTTGCGATCGCGTGACGGTTGTAGACTGCGGGCGCGACAGCCGTTGTATGCAACTGCGGCATACGTATCGTGAACTTGGCGGTAAGTTGTTCATTGCGTTCGTGCCAAAAGACGGAGAAACAGTGGTGGTGGATGTGAAGTTCACGACTGGTCCAAGCTCTTCCGCATCTTTTCGCCGCAGCACTTCCGTGTGGTGAACTTCTCCAACACCACCAACCAACTACCACATTTCGAGTACTACGGTCCCCAGGGCTCCTTCCGATAATCCAATCTCCCGAATCGATCCAACCACCTCCACCACCCACAATGGCACAACCCGCGACCCCCCAAATCCTCTCCATCTACCGGCGCCTCCTCCGCGAACTCCCCTCCACCCCCCAATTAACCCGCACCCAACACCAAAAGCTCTCCGCGCCTTCAAAACTGCAACAGCGCATCCGCTCGACACTCTCGCAATCGAACCCTAATGCCAACGCGACAAGTCAATTACAACAGGCGGAGCAATTCATACAATATGTGCAGGCGCAACGGATGCATTCGACGCTGCTGGAGCGGTATAATCCGGGTATGGGTATGACGGAGGAGGAGAGGGTTAGGTTGAGCGCGAGGAGGGTGGGCATGAATCTGCCGGTGGAGTTTGAGGAGGAGGGTGGAGAGAAGGCTTGAGGATGAGGGATGGGGTTGGTTGGCTGGAGTAAGATGGATGCGTGCGAAGTGCGATTTCACACATTGGAGGGTATGATGACTGGAAGGATGACGCGCTGCTGAAGTCTATAAGCGATGAGGGGTACAATGCGGAATCACTGGTACCGCGACACGAAACCTTAGTCTTCTCGGATGAAATGAAGAACTCTAAGAGAAGGACTGGCATATGTGGATTAACTAGGACTGTGCATATGCAATGTACGATTAGAACTGTACAAATCTATAAACTCAAACTTTCAACACAGTAATCCGACCCTCAGTCGACCAAAGTCTCGTACTAGTGTCGCCAATTAAGGGTATGCTGCTTTTGGTATACATAACTCCGTGTTCGCCATACTCTTACACGCCAAGGCGCATATCCTCTTTCTAGTGAAAATGCTTTGCGAATCGTCTCCCATCTATATCCAATCATGACGCTCAGTCCTCGAACTTGAAGCCCTTGCCGCCAGAGGTGTCAATCATGCCTCCCCTGTACGAGCCCCTCTTTCCCTTGTTCTTCTCCTTGGTGAAGCCCTTGCCCTTGGTGACGATCAACTTGGCGTGCGCGCGGTCGGCGTAATCGTAGGAAACGTAGGCGTTGCTTGCGAGGTTGGGGTCGACTACGACGTCGGGCTTGATGCGCTGGAATCGGTTCTCGACGTGGCTTCGCTTTGACTTGGGAGCGTCTTGTGAAGGAGAGCCGGCCTTGCGCTTGTTGTTCTTTGGCTCGGGGGATGTTGCTGGCAGAGTCTGGGATGAGTCGCTGCCAGAGGCCTTGCGCTCGAGCGCGGCGGGTTTCTTCTCATCGTCGCTGTCGGAGTCGGAGGAGCTGTCTGAAGAGCTGTCCGAAGAGCTGTCGGAGAAGCTAGAATCGCTTGAGGACGAGGGTGTGGCAGCCTTCTTTCCGCTCTTCTTGGCCTTCTTCGTCTTGGGTGGCTCTTCGTCCGAGTCGCTGTCGGAGGAGCTAGAGTCGCTGGAGTCGCTAGAATCTGAAGAGTCCGAGGCGCTTGAAGCAGACGATGATGAGACTGAAGCGGCCTTCTTGCTCTTCTTTGCCTTTTTGTCCTTCTTCTCCTCGGCTTCTGAGTCGGAGCTGCTGTCGCTCGAGGAATCGCTGTCTGAGTCGCTGGACGAAGAGTCGCTGGAGGCATCGGACGAGTCGGAGGCAGGAAGCGGGACGTTGGCGGGTTCTTCTTCAGAGCTGCTATCGGAGTCGCTCGAATCGCTGGAGGAGGAAGCGGAGGAGGAAGACACGGATTTGGCCTTCTTCGCTTTGGGTTTCGCCGGCGCGCTTTCCTTCTCAGATTCGGAATCGGAATCTGAGCTGGAGCTGGAAGAGTCGGAGCTAGAATCGGAGGAACTCGATGAGCTGGAAGCATCGTCCTTCGCAGCTGCCTTCTTTCCAGCAGTCTTCTTGGCCTTCTTTGGCTTTGCCTCGGCCTCAGACTCGCTGCTTGAGTCGCTGCTGGACGCGCTTTCCTCATCGTCGCTAGCCTCAGAATCCTTGTCGCTCATGGGCGACGCACACCATCCGTCAAACTCCTCGTCAATTTTGGTGACAGCATCCTTCTCGCCCTTCTTCTTGAGGAACTTCTTCACCAGCTCAAGCTGGGGGATTTCTGTCGATGCAGCCTTCTGCTTCTTGTCGCCGCTAGACTTCTTAGAAGCCTTTCCGGTAGCCATTGCGCGGTACGTGTCGTGTTTCGTGGATTGCGGCGGTGGAATGGTAGTGCTGGCGTGAAAGGTAGCAGACGTCGCGCAAGAAAAAAAGTACGGTAGGCGGAATGGTTCAGCGCCCCGGCTGCGCTAAGCCCCAAACGTGATCCCTGTCCCGCGCGCCTGCCGTCTCATATGGAGTACACGACGCCAGACGTCCCTCTCCGCACACCACCCATTGCCTCTCTTCACTCGCCGCCCACATTCTTCCCTCGAACGGCGCACTTGGCAGCACTTGTTCCGGGACTACCGCATTGAGCACCCCGATTGCTCCTCACCGCCGCTCCACCCGTCGACGTCGCATCGCCCGGCCATCGCAAGACTCATTACCACCTTTCGCGATTCATGGCAGCTCCCGGAGGTCCTCTCGCTAGCGCCCGGCGGCAGTAATCGGCGCATCGTTCACCCACACCTCCAACTACCCCATCGGCCTTGCAGATAGCCGCACAGCAGAATGGAGGGGAGGCCACGCAACTACACCAACGGGGCGGGGGACCCTCGAGCCCCTGCCGGCCGCCCACCTGGCAGCTCGAGGGGGGCGCCTTCTGCCTCTAGCTCCACGCCCTCTGGCATGTCGCGCGCAGAACGGTTCGACGACGAGCGGAAGAGAATCACCGAAAGCTGCTTCTCCAAGACGGATGACCAGGGCCAGCGTACGTGTCTACATCAGTGCCCGCGCATCTTGGGATATATGCTTGGCATACACTCCTACGTGCTATAGCATCGACTGACAAACCCAAGTCCAGGAATCTTATATTACCCACATCCGCGTCCAAGAAGATGGCGGCTACCCGCAGTCCCCCCCACCACCGAGCTCGGCCCCGTCGAACAAGAAGGCGCGCATCATCATGATATCAGTGCGGAACACAGGCAGGGTGAAGCTGCACAAAGCCAGGGAGAACGCCAACGGGTCCTTCTCCATTGGAAAATCCTGGCCTATGGAGGAGCTTACTGCTGTCGAGAACTACACCCATCTCAATCCTACCAGTGAAGAGGAGGTACAGCGGAAGCTATGGGCTGGGGAAAAAGGCTTTACTGTGACCATAGGCAAGCCTTACTACTGGGAAGCGGGCACGGCAAAGGAGAAGGAGTTCTTTATTGGAAGTATGGTTAAGATCTACAACAAGTACACTAAAGGAGACTTTCCTATCCTGACAGGATTCAGCGTGACAGAGCTGAACAGTCTGACCAACGGACAGCCGCATCTCGCGACACCAGAAGGGCGAGCTGCCGCAGCCAGTGGCCAGGGTGGTCAAAGTCCGTCCCAGAAGCGACCCGGGCCACCAGATCAAAGACCAATGCCTCCGAAGTCACCTGGACCACCACCGAGAAGACCTGGCGAATCTCCGCCTATATCTGACGGGAGAGCGCTTCCATCTGGCCCAAATTCAAACTTCCGGAGACCTCCTGGAGAGCTAGGGGGGCCCCCAAGAAGACCAGGACGACCAGACGATTTGGGTAGACCGAGTACTGGGGATGACGCCCGTAGGCCTCCGCAATTCATGCCGAATTCAGTTTCGGTCGCGCCATCTATGCCCGACCTTCGCCAAAAGCGGTCAATGGACCCAAGCATTCGCTCTCGGCCTAGCGGCGATAGTATGAGACCTCGTCCTGGCCAGGGACAAAGCCCTATCCCACCACAGTTCGCGTCTCGCAATTTGACACCACAATCTTCAAATTCTGAATTCGCTGGTCGGCCACGGACACCGGATTCAGGCAACTTCCCAGCAAGCTTGAGTCCAGGGCGCGGGCCGCCACGTGAGGATGCGCAGTCGCAACGGTCGGAAAGATCCCTTGACGAACCATCATTGGACGGTGCGCCTCCAGGTATTGCGCCACCAGACCCACGCAGACAGAACGGGTACCCCTCGCCTAGGAGAGATCCGTCGCCCAGGGGTCTCAGGCCTGGAACAGCCCAAAGCGCTGGTCGACCGGGTACAGCTCAGAGCAACACCAGTTCAAACTTCACACGAAACGACGACATGCCGCCAGAAGAACCGCCCCAAAGAAGAAGGCCACTCATGGAGCCCCGTCCATCACAGATGTCACAACGAAGTGTGGATAGCCAAGGCGCAGAGCCACGCTCAACATTCCATACGCCTTCAGGCTCGCCTGCTCCACCACTGGAAGTACCGCCGCGGAGACGACCTCAGGAGATACCCGAGAGACTGAAGCCCGTTTCTCAGGAAAACATCGCGCCTCCCGCAGACCCACTGCTTTCTCGACCACCACAGCCTACGCCTCCTCCCACATCACCCCTTCCACAAATTCCGACTGCGCCAATACCAGCAGCACCACAAGCTGAGGAAGAAGTGGCGCCTGCAACACCACCAACAGCGTCTGAGCCAGAACCACTAGAACGCACCAACTCAATGCCTGAGGATCAAGAACGCCCTGGCCTTGGGCCAATGGTCAAGAAGCCGCTGCTTAACGATAATGCGGCGACCAAGTTCCGCAAGGCCGCAGCGGCGGCAGGCGCATTCAAGCCTCGTGCTGGCGGAGCTGCTGCAAAGCTCTTCAATAAGGAGACGAAAACAACCGATGAAGCAGACGGCGTCAGCGCAGTGTTTGTGCCCCAGCGGCCAACACCAAAAGAAACACCAAAAGAAACCCCTCCAGAAGAAGTCGAGAAGAAACTCGAAGAGCCCCGCAAATCCATACCGGACAGGTCATCTAAAGAGCGACTGCGCGTTAGTACCGAGGTGGTTCCGTCTGTTACAGTCTCAGGCCCAGGTGATCGCACTGTGGCTGGCGCTGTCCAAGAAGTTGAAGAACAACCTGCTCCGCCACCTCCAGAAAAAGCAGCGTCAAGGAACATTGAGCCTGAGCCTGAGGTGCGCCGAAAGAAGCGCCGGTCCAACCAACAGATTGTCAACATATCCAAGCTTGGTATAGATCCGAACATCATTGACGAACGGGGATTGGAATTTGAGAGTCTGCTGACTGAGCTGGGATGGGGAAACAACGAGCTGTCCGCCAAGCACATCGAGTCTCTGGAGAATGACATTAAACGTGAAATCGCCCGCGTGGAGGCAGGGAGCTGGTTAAATCACCTGGAGCAGAAGGATGATCGCGTAGAGGCTGTCGAGCGCATGTTGGACCGCGCGATCGCGGAGTGCGACGAGCTTGAGGGTCTGCTAACCCTATACAACGTTGAGCTGAGCAGCTTGAACGATGATATCGCTTTCATCGAAGCACAGAGTCAGGGTCTGCAAGTGCAGACGGCGAACCAGCGGTTACTGCAGCACGAACTTCAGCAGCTAGTCGACACTATCTCGATCACATCAGATCAGCTGGAGTCATTAAGACGCGCTCCTATAGGCAAGATCAACGGACTCAAGGATATTGAGTTTTCTTTGGTTCTGCTCTACAAGGCACTCATTACAATCGACCCTTCTTTCGTCGCCGGAGCTCGACAAGGCACGATCAGCAGTGGACCAGGATTTGGTAATAGCGATTTGGCAACGATGCAAGCTCTGCAAGAGAAGCGAGACAGGTACCTCAATGAGGGATCCATGTTCCTCGAGAGGCTCAAGAAACATATGGAAATCACGTTCGGCGCAGCCTTTCTATCGACGAAAGATGCACTTTCGAGACTCGATGATCAGGGATCTGAGCCATCTCTGAAGAGGAACGTGGAAGCGCATGACGCAGGTCGAAACGAGTTGTGGATGTTGAGCCCAATCATGCTGTTCGCGAAAGAAATTGACAGGGCAGCATGGGACTCACTACTACGCATGTATCAGACTCAAGCAGCACAGGTGTATCAACAAGAGGTTCGCGACAATATCCTGGCATGGAGACGGTTCGCGAGAAAGCCCACTGGCGAGGAGCAAGAACTGCTCTTTACCGCACAGGAGAAAGAGCCTGAAACTACCTCCACATTAGGTACGGCAAGGAAGCTGACCGTTAAGCGAAGTCAGACCCTAGCTCGTGGCCTAAGATCAGCGTCTGGGGACAAAGATGGCAAGGCAAAGCCAGCGGCTCAAGATGGCAAATTCCACGCATTCAACGTCTTCGCTAGGATCCTAGAAGATACTGGTCCGGTTCTTTTGACGGAACAGAACTTCATTACTGAGTTCTTCCATGCTACTTCAACTGACTCGCTTGACTTCCCCGAGGCCGTGCAAGCCGCGCCCCCTGAAGCGCGTCGTGGCCCCAACCTCTGGATCCGCAAACAGTTCGAGGCGGACCGAGCCATGGCAAAACATGTCACTGGTGTCATGGAGGAGATCTTTTCTTTCTGGCCTTCTGAGATTCAGAGCCTTGTGGACTGGGCTACCAAAGCTGATCCTCTGTAAGTCATCTTCATCATATACATTGTTCGCCTACTGACTATCCCTAGGCAAGGTGTCGGCATTCTCTGTGCTGTCGACCGGAAGTTGCTCGATATCGCCGAGACGGACCAGGACTTCTTGACAAGAAACCTGCGAAAGATACACGAACGTTTGCAAGGGCTGTTCAGTCGCTTCTTGGACGAGCAGATACGGGCCATTGAAGATACGAAGGTCAAGATCAAGAAGCGCAAGGGCGTCATCTCGTTCATGAAGACCTTCCCACACTTCTCTGTCGCGATCGAGAACATGTTGCCGCCTGCTTCAGAATACGGAGACAAGTTGGAAATCCGCGACATGGTCGACGAAGCGTATCAAAGAATCAACAAGGCTATGTTCGAGAGCTTGAAGGTCATCGCCAAGGAGTCGCCCACCGTCATGGCTTCCCAAGGACAGGGTGATCCTGAAGACAAGGAGGCGCTCAACTACCACATCTTACTCATCGAGAACATGAACCACTACATGGAGGAGGTTGATGCCCGTTCTGTCAATGTCCTAGAAATCTGGAAGGGCAAGGCTCAAGATGAGTACAGCGAGCACATGAGTCTGTATGTCGACGCCGTCATCCGGAGGCCACTGGGCAAGCTTCTGGTAAGTAAACCACCTCATCTCAAACCACTCAATTTAACATGATGCAGGAATTCATCGAATCAACCGAAACCCTCCTCTCCCAACCCGGCGCAAGCGCCCAAGCCATCGCCCAACGCTCCTCCCATTCGCGCTCAGTCTTCAAGAAGTTAGTCCACTCCCACGACGCTAAGGAACTTCGCAAAGGCATTGAAGCCCTCAAGAAGCGCGTCGACAAGCACTTTGGCGACGCCGACGACCCAACTATCAGCCGCGACCTCGTCTTCAAGGTCCTCAAGGAATGCGAGAAGACGTACAACAAGGTGTCAGAGCGCATGACGACTATCAACCAAGATGTATATAGTGGGGAGGTGGAGATTGATTGGGGTACTAAGGAGGTCGAAGCCGCGTTCAGGAGATAGAGTCTTCGGAAGAGTGGAAGTCGGCATCTTCTCGGGTTTGTCGTGTAGTGTCAATTGTATCGCTGTGTTGTTGCTGGTGTTTGTTGTTGTGTTACTAGGATTTGTGTATTGGAGTGTTTTGCATTGACGCGTCTATGATGGTTGGTGTTGAGGGGTTGTATGGCTGGGTGCTGGGTTAGGTACGCGGCTTGCATGGTGTCTTGGGGCGGAGCGAGTGATTGCGAGGTGTATCGTTATGCCCGTGGGCTTCCTCACCATCCATCATACTCCACGTATTCTTTGCAAATGTTAAACCTGCATACATTCTAGACTACAATGCAGTACGTCAACACGCATCCTTATGCACGTAAGCAAGATCTCGTATCCTGAATGCGAAGCCCGCCGGCGTCCGAACGCACCGAGCCCTGCGCGCTATCCGGAAGCTTACCGCTGGACCCCAGTCACAAGTGGAGGGTAAGCGAGGAATGACGGCATCGATCCTGACTACGAGTCTAGATCGCCAGGCGCTTTGCAACAACGGTATGCGCCGGATGAACCGCCGATGATTGTGTTTGTTGGGTTGAAATAGCGAGGTTGCATAAAGAGTACCTGAAGATCCTCCCGGTTTCCGATTGAGGGTTATATGTTGGGGTGCGCCGAAGTTTCTTCAACTGCATTTCTGATTTCGAAGCTTTGCGGCAATATGACGCTCCTGCAAACCCTTCTTCGCGCAACGGCGTTCAAGAACCCGCTTCTACGTACGCTTGTTCCTTCTGTTGCGCTTGCGTACGGTATCCAGGCTGCCGTCGCTGTTCCCTCCATCGCGGCGCAAACGGAACGGTACTATGACCTCTCCGGCAGCTTCACATACCTGTCCTGCACAGCGCTCAGCTTAGTCCTGCCCTACATGCGCGCAAGAGCCGCAGGCACCATCACCGGCGGTATAACCGAGTATTTCAGCGCCCAGGGCCTGGGACAGGGCACGTGGTGGTGGAGACAGGCGCTTTTGAGCGCTGCGGTGGGGATTTGGGCTACGAGATGTACGTTCCGCCCGAAATGGCTGGATTTGAAGCAGAGTGGAGGTGCTAACGACGGTGAAATAGTGGGTTCCTACCTCTACAAACGCATATCCAGCGACGAAGGAAAAGACTCCCGTTTCGACTCCATCCGGACCTCCCCGCCCAAATTCCTCGTCGCGTTTTTCGCTCAAGCAACATGGGTCTCCCTCTGCACTCTCCCCGTTATCCTGGTGAACTCCGTTCCACGCTCCGCCTACGCAACCTCACTCCTCGGGCAAGCCGTATCCTCAAAACCCTACTTAACAGACATCCTCGGCCTCGCCATCTTCGTCTTCGGCCTAACCTTCGAGGTCGTAGCCGACCGCCAAAAAGACACCTGGGTCCAAGGCAAAAAGCAAAAGAAACACTCCGAAGAGTTCCTCACCCACGGCCTGTGGAGTAAATCCCGGCATCCGAATTACTTCGGCGAGGCGACGCTGTGGAGTGGGATTGCGATTGCGGCGGCGGGGTTGCTGGTTAGGCAGCCTGCGCAGGCTGCTTTGGGATTGAGTGGGGGCGTTGGGGGACAGGTGCTTGTGGCGGGTATGTGTGCGGCTAGTCCGGCTTTTGTGAGCTTTTTGTTGCTCAAGGTTAGTGGGGTGCCGTTGAGTGAGGATAAGTATGATAAGAGGTATGGGGATCGCAAGGATTATCAGAAGTGGAAGAGGGAGACGCCGATGTTTGTGCCGAAGATTTGGTAGGTTGATAGAGGGGGTTTGGTATGTTGAACGTGCCGAGTCTTGGGAGGGAAAAAGTGGTGATGATCGTTGAGTAGGTAAAATCGAATCGCGTCGACCTTTCTCTATCAGTTCTTCGGCGCGTTCTCTACTATCCGCAAAGCTTCTTCGTTCATGATCTCTGCTTCCACCAACGCTGCAACCGCATCGCGTATCCAAGTCTGGCAGTTCCTTATCTCCACCTTCTTTCTTGGCCCCTACCACATTCAGTCAATCAGCCATTCAATAAACAACTTACACATCAAAAACTCACCTTACTATCCGCAGCAACCAAACTCGGTCCCGGCGGCTTTACACCCAGCACAACCTCCTCAAAACGATCTCTCGCAACTTGATCCACAGACCACTTCCCATCACCCGTTGCGTCAACGACATGCTCATCTGACACGTCACCCAAAGATATGAGTTGATACCGCCGTCCATCAGCACCAAGTTCGTAGTTGCGTTCGAATTCTATACTGAAGCCACTTGCTGCGTCGCCAGTTGCATTGAGATAGGTCCCGGTTTGAGGGTCGCTAGACGAGAGGTGCGGGATCCAGAAGCCCCAGTGTGCGGGGAAGAGAGGGGAGTTGAAGACGATGAGGTAGATGGGCCGGGGCATCTTTCGATCTTCGGGGAAGAACAACGTGTTGGTCGTGAGCCTTGGATATGGAAAGATGGGGTTTGAGCGTGTGGTCGGAGGTTTTGTTGGCAAGCAAGGGGGTGCGCAGCGCTAATGCACTGTGCCGCCCCCGCGATCAGCGTTGCATACCTGGATGTCTCAAATGTGCTAGGCATCAGCGTTGTACTTGTATACAAGTAAAATGAATGAGGAAGGGTTCGATAGTAGAGTCTCCATCTCCTCAACATGTTGCGGTAGACATTCATAAGTCGCCATACAGCTGCAAGACTAGAAATCGCATTTGAGTATCGCAAGATGCCGGTCTTAAACCTGCCAAACTGGCTTCGCATGTATGTATTCCGCAAGTACTCGGTATACTATATTAATAGTACCCAGTTTCTTCCTAGCATCTACTCTGGCCTCCTTCATACCACAGCTCCGTCGCACTATCAGCAGAAAGAACAGTTCGGGCATATCAACAAACTACCTTTTATTCAACCTCATCTCAGCAACCGAACAGTTCGCCTTTATTTTCTTCTACATCGTAGATTCTGTTCGAGAAGACAGAGGTTTTCACCGCGAACCCGTAACCGTGGGGAATTGGATCGATCTCGCGCAGACAGTTCTAGTACTGTTGTACTGGCTTACCTTGTATGCACCCGTTTCGATCCCTCCACTTCTCTACTTCAAATAGCACAAGCACTGACTCTCATCATTTACGATAGTTTGATCCTATACCTCCACTACCCCTCCTCTTATCGCGACGTGTCAGCAACTTCCGCCATAAGAACCTACGCAACGTATTTCTTCATACTGGTCTTCCCCATTTTCATCGATGCCTTCTATGCCAACGACATTGACTGGTTCACCCACATCATGTTCGCCTGGGTGTGGCATGGCGCACACATCCTCTGCATTAATTGGATCGTACTCGGTTTGGGTATCGCGTCGTTCTTTTGGCAGGCGAGAACGTTTCGCGCGGAGAACAACGAGGGAGAGAAGGGGGCTCTGAGTCGCGTAGGACTTGCAATGCAGGCGGTGGTGTTTGGCGTTATGGGTATAGTATGGGGGTTAAGCGTTGAGATACCTTCGCGGTGGGAATGGTACGATGGGTTTTTGGGGTGGTGGGGTGGGTGGTATAATTATTCGGGCTGGCTTGCTGTTGGTTATGTGGTGTTTGCGGGCGTACAGGCCGGGTTGCTTTGGGAGGTGATGCGGAGTTGCAAGGCAGGAGATGAGGGTAGTGATGGTGAGAGGGAGCCGTTGCTGCACGCATGAAGGCATGTACGTAGCTTGTACTAGGGAACAGTGAACATCTGTGCTATAGTCTATATTGGGGTGAGATAGATGTTCATGAATTCATGAAGCAATGAAGACTTTTGTGTCTTTCGTTGAAGCAGATGTAAAATTGATACCTTTTTGAATGAAGGCTTACTGAACGGAGTGCTCTTTGCCATCTCCTCTGCATGTCACAGTTCGTTCGCTGACAGCTAAGTTTTGTCTTCCGATCATCAAACGCCTGCTTCCATACCCAGCAACTCCATCATGAACCGCTTGCACTTTTACCGAATAGCGTTACGTCTGCCTCACTCCTCTCGTTCTTCATCATCGTCGTCACCCCCCATCTTGCTATCCAGCATCAACTCTTCTTCCTGAGCCACCTGCAAAGCTTCCCTCCTCGCCCTCTCCTCCTCCGTAACCACCGGCGTAGCAACGCGCCCCCTCCGCGCAATAACATTTCCACACCACTTGATAGCCTCATTCCAAGCCCCCTGCATCTCCATATCATCGATCAGCACCCCGCGCCCCTTCTCTTCTCCCTTCCCATCAACACCCTTGATCAACTCCGGCAACCCTGCAACGACCAAATCCCTAAAGAACCACCAGCTGGGCAGGAAGTTCAACTTAGCCAGCGCGGCCAACTTGAGGGGCGAGAACATGGCGCTGTACTGGCAGGCGCGCTGGAGCATGACGACGTGTTTGAACGCGATTTGCCACATTGTGTGAGCTATATTGTCGATGTGAGTGGATGTTATGGGGGTGGAGAGGTTGGATGGGAGGAGCGTTGGCTGGGTTTGGAGGACGTGGCGGAGGAGGTTCTTCATCAGCTGGGAGGACTGAGCTGATTGGGCAGCGGTGGCAGACAGTGGCGCGGGTGGCTGTTGCGTGGTGAGTGTAGTGGAAGTGGACTTTCCCGGCGATGTGACTGCGGCGTAATGACAGATCTGGGATGGTATTAGCATGTAGTCACCTAGGTATTCCGTGTCATGTACTTCGTTCTTCACCTCCTCGATCTTCTGCTTCTTCGGCAGGGACTCGTCTCTGGTCTCTGCCTGAGCAGTACGCTTGTCCGCTCCTAAGGACTTGATCTGGACATCAGCCATCTTCGGTGAAATTCCCTACATTATTGTCAGCCCGCTCCTGAGAACATCCATCCCTGGCGGCACGCCAACCTAGGGAAAAACTGAACAGCCTGGAGCCTACGTTGACGTTGGGTCCCCTACTTGGCAAGGTTTTGGGTCAACGTAGTCTGCAGACCTGTTCAGTTTTTTTTCTTGAATGAGGTGGCGGTTCATCTCACCTCGGCCTTGATCTTCCTCTTATTGTCCACCATAACCGTCGGCTTCACAGCAGAGATTTTACGCTGCTGCTGGACAACAACCTTCGGCGAGCTTTGCGCATTCGAGTTTTTGCGCTGCTGCTGAAGTTTTGGAACGGCTTGGGAAACGGATGTTTTGCGCTGCTGCTGGGACTTTGCGGGGACTTTGGGGCCTGGTGTGGGAGTGATGGGGCTCTGTCATCGTTAGTATCCTGCTTGTGGGTGTTCATGCTATGAAAGCTCAACTCACCTTCCTCGCTGTAGGAGCCTTTGGGTTGACAGCCATAGTGATACCCGGCATCTTTTGGGAACGATGGTGTTGTAGTCGAAGAGAATATTGAGAAACTTGGTAAGACGCGTAGAGAACGTGGAAGGTCGGCGTGATAAGCGCGTTGTTTGCGAAAGACGGTTTGAACAAAAAGGGCGAGGTGAAATAGTGTGGTGTCAAGCGTGGAAACGCGTGGTGAACGTGAGAGTGAGTGTGGACTAGTAAGACAAGCCAGGGTGAGTGCCCACAAAGGGACGAGACGTGAAGTAGCCTTGACGTCGTAATGGCCTCAAAGAGGAGCTCAACTGTTTGGTCGACGTTGTTCCCGGTACCTAAAGGCGACCATCAGGTGTCGAGGTGAGAGAGGCAAACGTTCACCTGGGAAGACGGCACTAGCTTGCGATTACGATACATCATGACATCTCGCTGTCGCGTAGTTCAAACGAGGAATGTAATACGAAGACATGTAAAAGGGACTCTTTGAAAATATTAGCAAGGGCAGAATCGAATACTGCGAAAGACAACGCAGCTGAGCTGGCAAAGTAGATCCTGCTCAAAGCTCCAAGGACTGTGCTATCCAATTGCTGTGGTATATGATTCCGAGAACGCCACCCTTTTCTCGCCGTATGCAAGAGCTTCCCATGCCAACCCAGAGGCCTTGTCAGCAAAACTAAGCCCGCCCACGTGCCCGTGTTGCACGCGTTTTAGGCTTGGCTTTCGACTTCTTAGGCGCCGGTAATTTCTCTTCCTCATCCTCAGAGTCACCAATATCCTCCTCCTCGTCGAGATCCATCTCCTCGTCTTCACTTTCATCCTTAGCCTTCTTTTTTGAACCACTACTCTTCTTCTGCTTCTTGCGATTGGCTTCAAAGGCCTCTTCCGATGGCTCCTCCATGGGTGTCGAACGCTTCGAGCCCCGTGACTTCGGCGCGTACTTCGCCTCTAGCGAATCGAAGAAGTTGCCTGCTCGTGACTTCTGGCGCTGTTGAATGAGAGCGGCTAGGCCTGCCATGTCGTCTGTGCCGCTCTTCTTGCCTTTCGGCTTCGCCTTGGCTTTAGCCTTACCGTTTGTGGCTCCTGACTCTTCTTTCTGAGCCTGCTTCTTGTCGAAATCCTCGCGCCTCTTCTTTTCGGCGTCCTTGGCTTTTTGACGCGTCTCGTCTGTCTCGGCTTCGTACGCGGGGTATGAGCTGACTGTGCCGTTCTCGATCTCCTCGTCTAAGATCTTCCTGAACCGATCGTCGTCCTCAAGGATGTCGGACAGCATGACCAGGTCATACACCTTGTTCAGGTTACCCTTGACCTTCTTGAACGCCTTGACCAAATCGCGACGCTCCTCCTCGCTGCCCTTGTATTCGTTCGCCACGTTGTTGATAGCCTCCTCATTGACGACGTTCTCGAATTGCTCGCGGTAGAACTTCAGCCAGTCAAAGTCATCGTCGTCCTCCATTGTCTCGGCTGTGCTGCCAGTAAGGTCGTAGCGCCTGCGTCGGCGATCGTCGGAGAGTACGGCGTAGGCGAATGCGATCTCTTGGAAGGCCTTGTTGGCGGCTTCCTTCTCGTCGGGTGCAGCCTTGTCTGGTCTTGATTCAGCGATACACTCCACAATATGTAGTACGGGCACTGACCTGGATGGCACTTGAGCGCCATTTTGCGGTATGCCTTCTTCACATCGTCCGCCGTGGCTTCGGTCTCGAGTCCAAGAACCTCATACGGGTTGATGCTAGGCGGGCCATCTTCTTCGTCCATGTCGTTCTCGCCTTCGCTCTCATTGTTGTTCACAAAATCATCCTCCGCAGATTCCTCAGGCGACGGCTCTTTTCTCTGTCTTCGTGCCATGTTGTAGTGTTGTGTTATGGATATGGAGGTTGTGTGACTGACGGTCGACGCCTGCATGAGAACGCGACGC
Organism: Alternaria sp. Ai002NY15; assembly: GCA_023758125.1. NCBI lineage: Eukaryota > Fungi > Ascomycota > Dothideomycetes > Pleosporales > Pleosporaceae > Alternaria > Alternaria sp. Ai002NY15. The sequence goes on along the minus strand of JAFVLO010000007.1, from coordinate 340,411 downwards.
GACCGTGAGCCCGGACTTAACGGAGCTAGCGTGTCAGACCCACTTTTCCCCAGTCACCACCGGCCAGAACGCCAATTACATCACCTTCACTTTCCTCCCTTACCAACATGCAAGTCGACTACGACACAGGCCCCGTGCGAACATGGGACGGCCCGGTGCCCCCAGCCGCAGGTCCAGATCCCAACAACCACCTCCAATACATGCGCCTGGCCCTTGACCAAGCCCAAGAATCACCGCCGAAACCTTCAAATTACCGTGTCGGCGCCCTGTTAGTCGATGCAGATACCGGGAACATCATTTCGCGCGGTTACACTCTGGAATGCGAAGGAAACACGCATGCGGAGCAATGCTGTCTATTGAAGCTTGCTCAAGCACACGGCTTGCCTGAGGAAAGAGTTGGGGAAGCTTTACCATCAAACACCGTCATCTACACTACCATGGAGCCTTGTAATCTTCGGCTTAGTGGTAACCTTCCATGCGCGGATCGGCTCATTCGAACGAGAGGGAAAGATGGAGAGCAGAAGATCAAGAAGGTGTATCTTGGCGTCAAAGAGCCGGAGAAATTTGTAGGCGAGAATGCGGGACGGAAGAAGCTAGAGGAACACGGCATTGAGTGCGTTCATATTCCAGGGCTGGAAGAGAAAATATTGAGTGTTGCTACTGCGGGTCATGAACAGTAACTATCTGATCTGGAAATGACATGATAGATACAAGAATACAATCCCTGAAGAGGTGCGCTCAAGGCGCAATCCGCACACCATTGACATCAGCTGCTGTGCTGCCTCTCCATATCCGTATATACATTTCGCTCTTCTGACCTTAAAACCTCCAATTCCATGTCGTCCGCCTCTGTCCATTTCCACCGATCCTTCCCGTTCGCTGTGCCCTTCATCTTCATCTTCAGTTTCATTTCATACTTGAATCGCCTCCATTTGGTCTTGCGAATCTCTGATCGCTTAACCCTCCTTCCTGGCGGGGTTGCTGTATTCTTGGGAGATTCCGGTTGTATCGCGCTTACAGATGCGTTCTGTGCTGCCTCCATAGTCTGCTGATCCGCCGCGTCGTATTCGATAGCCATAGGACTGACAGCCAGCAGTGCAATGAACAGAGATGCAAATCGGCTTTCTCGCTTTGTGACTGTCTTTGGTGATGACGGGTCCGCAGCCGTTCCCTGGCTTGAGGTAATTGGCACGTCGTCAAACGGAGCGATCTGTCCCGAAGTCTGATCAATCCAGCTTTGCGGCCTCGAGGTAACGGGTGAATCCAGCGCGCTGGTCCTGCCGTTTTGCAGTCCAATTTGTGCCGAGATTTGTCGACTTTCAAGATTTGTGGCTATCGCACGCCCGCCGGCGACTTCAGGTGCTCGTCTGAGAAGTAATGTCATGTTTCTCTTTGTCCACAGGAGTAGGATCCCTAACAAAAATAGGTAGAAAATGGGTAAGAAACGAACAACGAACAGACGTGGTGATAAGACGTGCAATTAGTAGAAACTCAAGATAAACGAATATGAAAGTGCACGCTGGCGGACAGTTTTGGTGCCTCACCAGCCTATACCATTCTCACCGACTTTGCGCGCCTGGGTAGTTGCCCATTTCATAAGTCTTTCTAGAGAGAGACTACCTTTCGCCAAATGTTGCACGACCTGTCGGGCCAAATGTTATTGGGACGAAGGTTTCCTATCCCTTGAATTGTGCGGCTGAGTATCCCTGTCAACAATGACCCGACGTATCCATCCCGGTGACAAGCACAGAGGAGCTTTAGTATACAGGCGAACGAAGTCGCGGCCCATAGAGATATCGCATGAGATATCTCATCTATGAGAGACCTTTCATGTGATGGCTAGGCGACGTTAGCTGTTCTTGACGCCTTGAAGACCCCGCAGTCGCCCGGGCGGTTCGTAATTGAGACCAACAGCATAGATCGTTGTTTCTGCTGTGCTGTACGCTCTAATAATTAGATAGCTCATGCGCACTCCTGAACACTTCATCAGCAGAAGCCCTAGAGGAGACGTCGACCACTTCGAAGGTTGGTAGGAAGTTCAGACGGCTCGTGGTAATAGTCCAGGCATCAGCAATCGCCGGTTTTCGATAAATTACCCGATTCGGATCGTGCCAAGCAGCCCGCAACACCAACCATCTCCTCTGCTGAAATGGTTCTTGACTATCAAGCAGAATATAAATCTAGTTCAACATCTACGTCTACGTTCACAACCGGCTCTCGGGACAACCTAGCCCCTACCCCGCTACCTAGGTAAAGGCTCGCGTACCTCGACCCCCGACGCGCGAAGGGATCGCCCGCGAATCTCACCTAGGACCACCATTGCGTCATGACTTATTCGCATCGACCAAAATGCCATCCCCTCCATCGATCACCACGCGAATTGCGTAACCCTGACCGTTTTGTACCACCTTTCTCATGATGACGCGTGCCAAAATCATGCAATTGGATAAAGCCTAGAATAACAAAACGCCTCGTGGGCAGATACATAGCCACCGAATACATTTACCTATAATAACCCGTCCATCCAATACCCTCTCTCAAGACTTCTTACAATGACATCTTACCTCCGCCCATTCGCAACACAAACGTACAACCACACACTACGTACTTTCACCAAACCAACCTTCTCCTCCCAGGTATCAAGAATCACAACCGCCAAAATGTCAACAAACCCCTCAAACCTCAAGATCGAGACGAAGAACGTCCAAACCGCCCCCGGCGTCACCCTCTCAGAGCAACAAAACACCATCGTAGGCTCCGTCCTCGACCTCTTCGCGGGCCGCCCCTCGCTCCCCAAACTGCAACTCTGGCGTGACGACGCCACCTTCACGGACCCCATTACCATCGCCGAGGGCCGCGAGAAGTACTCCGCGCAATGGTACGGGCTGCAGAGTGCGTTTAGCGAGATTGAAAGGCTCAATCACCAGGTTAAGGATGCGGGGAACCCGATACTCATGGACCTGAGGACAAGATATGTTATCAAGGGGTTGAACAAGGAGCAGTTGATTCAGAGTGTCGTTGCTATTCATTTGGATGAGCAAGGTAAGATTCAGAAGGTGGAGGATAAGTGGGATGGCAAGTTGCCGGATAGCAGCATTGCGAACGTAAGTTACACACATGTCTTGCTCAATCTGAGTTGCATGCTAATGATTTGTACAGGCTTTCCGACACTTGAACGCTGTCACCGTACCCAAGTTCGTCGGTGTACCAAAGAACGACGAAGAGGATGCGAAGAGGGGAAACCAGTAGTTTTATCGTTATGTATCCAACAATCTAGCGCCGCGTACAATATCGTACTGCGTAAACTCGTAATTCATGAATTCATTACAACATCTGTCGTCTCTCATTACGCGCCGTTGAACATTCTGCCAAACGCTAGATGCAGGAACAGCGCAACTGCGCCAGCGCCTACACCTAGCACTTTCAGACTCGGTGACCCCGCAACGATCAATATCGTGCCGCATCCTCCTTGTTCCGCTCTCGGTAGATCGGGCCCATCCATTGTGATTGTAGCGCAGAAGCCGCCTTGTACCTGGTCCGGGTTGTGGTATACGGTCGTTTGAGGAGGTGGTTGAGCGTACACGACAGCTGTTTGCTGCTGGGGGTATACGGTCACGGTCGTGACTTGTGCGACGTTTACTGCGCCTCCGCATTGGTTTCCGCTTGGGCAGCAGCCGATCAGTCCGTTCGAGTTGCCAGGAACGGCGCATGTGTAGCCTGATGGACAGCACCTGGGTTTGATTAGCAACAGCCATGCCATCTCTCAAAAGTCCTACTCACCAACTTGGTTGGTTGACATTGCTGCAGCTTACTGAAGCTGACGAAGGACACCAATTTGCGTCTTGCGCTACGACTTGCTGTCCGTCTGGGTTTACAATGTACACAGCGCCAGAGAACGGCGCGTTGTTTGAAATCTGCTGCGTTATAGCCTCAGGCTTTGCGATCGGTTCCGCGACACATAATGTCAATGTCGCAGCGACGAGGCTCCAAGGCGCAAATGATCTCATCGCGTTGAAAGTCGCCGAGGCTGTCAGAAGAAGAAGCCGGGTAGTAGAACGAAAGTCCGCGACAGCGAACGTCTAGAAACCGAAGAAAATGCTGCGGGGTTAGTATGCGACGAAAAGGCACAGCCTCGAAAAGATGAGAGATCAAAATCAGCAGTCGTCGGGCGCATACCGGGCTGCTACCCTGCCCTTAAGTCTGGCCGGAATACCTTGGAAGCTTTCATCGAGAGCTGGGAATAGCTCCAAGCTTGCTGCAGGTTGGGCTAGCTCGTCATGGACAGCTTCATGCCGGCTTAGCGGGGAGTCGCACTATTGGTAGCCTCGACGGCACCGAGGTCTAGTTCGCGGTAAAGTGGTCCCACTTGGCTGCTTTTTGCGATAGACCATTGTCGGGCATGATGGCAAAACGGCGGTGTTGAGGTGTGATGGGGCTACAGGTGGCCGGGTGGACCTGGTAGCATGCTTGCTGCCCATCCTGTATACGATGCATTTGCTGGCAGCGGGGCGGATGTTAGAGATACAGTTTGCTAGAGTGAAGGCCTTGATTGTTCCCTGCAATGCGACCAAGCCACAGTTCTTGGGAGCGGCTGCATCGGATGGCATCGCGTGGTGAGGTGCATGCAGATAGTGAACGCAAAGCGCCGATCTTCCGATGCGCTCGGATTGGGTTAGTCAGCTTGGCGTGCCAGGCCACGTGACAGCGTAGAGCAGTGGCGATGAGACGCGTCGCGTTCATTTGTTCTCATCCCACCTTGTGCACCAGCAACACAATATGATATGTCAACGGATCCGCCACCGCGTCCTTATCGGCTATACCCCGCGTATTGTTTCAGAGCATCACCTACATACAATATATGGGTGAAGCTCACTGCTGCAGATGTGCAAGCTCTTCGGTCTGAGAAAGATTTCCAAGGTAGCAGCCATCTTAACGAGTGCTACGACTATTGCTGACACGTGAACAGCCCAGCGCATTTATTTTCATCTTAATCACCCTATCCGCTATGTCCGCATTGTCGGCGTCGTCGTAGCCATCGATGACATCAACCTCAAGTACACGGCCCTCACCATCGACGACGGAAGCGGCGCAACCATCGAGCTAAAGATCGTACGAATACCTCCCGTCGAACGGAACCCCGTCGATACGTCCTCAGACACAAAAATCAAGAACCTGAACATCGTCAGTCGATTCGGCATCTTCGACGTCGTCGTGGACGGCGAAGCCCTAGACATCGGCACAGTCGTCAAGGCCAAATGCCTCATATCCGAGTTCAGGGGCGTAAAGCAACTGGACCTGCAGCGCATTTCGATTGTCAAAACGACCAACGAAGAAGCACAAGCTTGGGCCGAGACTGCTGCCTTCAAGCAGGCAGTCTTGTCGCGACCATGGCGTATCACATCAGCCGAACACAAGAAGATCAAACATGCTATCAAGGCGGAGAAGAAAAAAGAACAGGATAATGAGCGACTGCAGGCGGAATATAAAGTCAAGAAGGAGGAGCGAAGGCTGGCGAAGGAGGCATATCTTGCGCAGAGGGAAAAGAAGCTTGAGGCGCGACGGAGGAAGGAGGAGGTCATGCTGAATAGCGGTGCCTTGATATGAGTTCGGGGTTCCTTCCCATATGAGGGTCTGTCAGCGAGCCAATGAAGCTGGATGAGTGCGGGGCTTTGGTGGCGCAGCACGCCTGATCGATCAGCTTGACCTTACGGTACCACATAGGCTGTCTCCAACCTGTTACGTGCAGCATCAAGGTTTTCAAACCCCGAGATCCTTTATCATGGAGCGCTTACTCGACCGCATGCGCGCGCAGAGTTACGACCTCGGCACAAAACTACGCCTGTCAAGATTTAGGAGACACGAACATACTGGCCAAGCCCAACCTAGAACCAGACCGCAGTCGGAGTCAAAGGCGCATTCTATTCTTTCTGAACATACCGGCCAGGCTGAGACGACGCATTCGAACCCTCACACAATACACGAAGCTCTTCAATACGACCCATTATCTCGAGATCGAACCATTCGAGTCATCGACTTGGCTCCCGGCACCTGGGACGAGCCTGTGACTTGCTCTTTGAGGACCGTCCACGTAGACGACGACGACACTCGCTACGAAGCCATCTCCTATGCTTGGGGTGACCTCAACGATCGCAAAACTGTCGTTTGCAACGGACATGTCGTCAGCACCACCCGCAGTCTGTTCGAGGCTTTGCAGCGCTTCCGATGCGCCGATACTACGAGGACGCTTTGGGCCGACGAGCTCTGCATAAATCAGGCCGATAACGAGGAGAAGGCCATGCAGGTGCAACGTACGGTCTTCATCTACGCAAGTGCTGTTCGCGTGCTCGTGTGGCTGCAACATGAAGACGATCAGGTAGTTCGAGATTCACTTGATGCCATATGCCAATTCGTATGCGAGGAAAATGGCTTTAGCCGATTCGGATATCCTGTTATACAACATCATGTGCTGTATCATTGGCGTGGTGCCGAGGTGACCAGCGTCAGCAGGGAATATCCACCCGTCAACGATTCTGATGCGATGGACGCCCTGCGTCGTATATGCGCCTCAACCTGGTTCAGGCGACGACCGGTGGTTCATGAGGTGGCTTTAAGCACGTCAGTGTTCATGTTCTGGGGACACGCTAGAATCGCATTCGATTGGCTGGGCATTGCGAGCATGTGCTACCTTAAGAAGTTCGGCAATACCGGTGACAATATACTGCATTGCTATGATCTCTTTAACTTAAGTTATAGCGATCCTAACGTCCCGTAGTATGGTAGAGTAGGTTTTAATCATGCAACGTAATCAAGCTAAATGAATAAAAGCTGTCGGAGGCCTGTTTTTTAACTATATGTGGTAATAGTGAAGAAGTTAAACTATAGCTTAGAGCCGGAGGCCTCCACGACTGCATCGATGACATCCAATACGGCGCATTACGTTCGGTACAGGACCTCAAAACAACATCGCGCAAGTGAAAAATGACACATCGTCCGAACGCGTTAGTTGAGCTGTGACGTGGGAGGCTGTGGATGATAGGACGGGAGTTGGTTGCTACATGGTTTACCACTCGGATTATGGGGGTCTCGTCCAATGACAATCCTTCGAGAGGTCCTACGTGATAAAGAGGAGGGTTGTGCGAACAGTCAATCACAACCGAGTCTCGATGTCGACCATCACAAAGACTCGGAAGTTCCAACGCAGCGTGCTTTCATTATGTCGACCATCACATGCTGCGATATGCTGCCCCGAAGAACGCTATCCTATCGACTAGACCACTAACGTAGTATAGTGCTTGTCCGTACCTGGAGTACCTTTAGGCCGCTCGTTACCTTCATTGTGACCACGGAGGTCAGTGCGGTCTTTCGTATATACGCCATCTCGTAATCAATGCCTGGCGCTTATATTGCCGTTGTCAAATAGTCAACTCCTCGATCGTATTTTCTTCTCCCCCCTCTTCTGGTATACGAGTACTTGAGAGACCCATTCTCAACGCGCAACCGCTTGTATGACAGACGACCAATCCGCCTACGCTCTGTTCAAGTCCAGCAGCCCACCGCACACGACATTCTCTAGTACATCCTGATTCGCTTCCTCGACCAAATGTACGGCTCCGATGAATGGGTGGACGACAAACTCATCGGTCGCATTTACCGACTCCGCGATGACCCGAGTCGCATGTTCTCCGTCTGCCTATCGCCCCCTCCGTCATCAAAGCTGTACCTTACCTCAGAGCGATACAAGTGGAAAATGAGGGTACTTCCACCGCAAAAGAACGACAAAATGCTTCAAGTCATCAAGAAGACGATCATCGAGCTGGACAGGCAATATATGCTCTTTTGGCGCATCGGTCTACAAGTCTCGCACTTGACGATGAGTCCTCCGCTGTGGCCCCGTCATTTAGAGGAGTACTCCACGAAGCTGTACGCTTTCAAAGAAAAGGACCGAGAGTTTCCGATGGCTGTTGAGGCAACACTTTCTAGAGGCTGTCGCCGTTTGACCGCAGATACCATTCTGGTACGAAAGAAAGACGACATGAACGGACCTAAACCTGGTATGCCGCTGAAGACGTGGCTCCTGTCCCTGGTCAATTCTCGGAATCGCCTGGGTGAAGCTGGGTGGCAGCTTCAGCGGGGGTGGTGGGCTTCGAATGGACAGAACTTCCCCATCATGAAGTTGCCCGCCGAGATACGCTCTGAGATTCTCCGACAGATCTTGAGTGGCAACATTTACCCGAACGCTAGAACGCATGTGGACGCGCAAGGCGCTGTAGTCACTCTGGGTTCGACAAATCGGAACAGTCCTACATGCTGGCCACTAGAAGACCAAATGGCGTCTAGGCCAGATCCACCCAACTACGCCATTCTTCGAACCAACAAACTAATACGCGAGGAGGCCCTGAAAGCGGCATGGGAAGGTACGACAAAGCACTTCGAACAGTGGTGGCGCTTAGAAGAAGTGCTACAGGCACCAAATCCCCCATCAGGCTATCACTGGCTTACATGCATTCGGTTATGCATGGACACCAGAGATTGCTTCCAATTTCTCGGGATCGAGCTTTTTCCTGTCCTTCGACTGCCGCCTCTAAAATCAAAAGGTCGCTTGCTGCAAGGCATCACTACCCTCAAGAATCTTGAAATAGCATTTGGAACACCGTACCGCTGTGGTGAAAACCCCTGGTCTTGGGTTGCCAGGCTCCATCGTATATACATAGCGCAATATCCTTGTCATAAGATCACGGTCGAGTGGGCACTGATCTTCGCATTTCCGTACCTCAAGCACATACCAAATGTTCGGCTTACCGGATGTATCAAGACCAGCACAAAGTCGAAGTGGGAAAATATCTTGAGCAACGAATACTACTTGCGGAACGAAGATTTCAAGACACACGGATATGATCCTGCTATGGAGGCTTATAATCTGTTGGAAGAACAGCGTTCTGTGTATCGGTAAGTCTGATCATGTCTAGTTCTGAAAGCGCCTTGAACTGATTGACCGTGATAGACCACCAATATGCTTTTGCCCCGCCTCGTGCTCTCGAGATCACCGTCCGAAAGATCTGAAAGGCTTCGATCATGACGACTCATATGTGCCTCCGTCTCCGCCTCCACCGCCATCGCCGCCGAAGAAGAGTGCACCAGTTCGGCCCGGCCAACTCTGGTCAAAGGTTCACACGGTATGTCTACCAGCTCTTCCGTGAGAACTAGCTTTGCTGATAGCGTTGTAGACCGACCAAGACGTACGGGACGACTGATCTCGTATCTCACTGGCCTCTTTTATCAATCGAGCGGCAGCATAGCGCAACATGAATTGGGTGGATCTTCACGTTGCACTATCTCACATACGGTCGAGCGATGCATGTTTCTCTCAGTATCTTATTAGTGGCCTTTTTCCTTTAACGCAGGCTAGGAAGCAGACGGCATGGGGGAATGGGATGAAGGGTTGGGCAAGACACTCCACGCGATACGTGTGCCATAGAAAGGCGTACATGCAGTGACTGTTTGATACGGAATTCTACCTCTCTATTTGGTGTCTTTTGTCACATGCTGAGATGTATGCCGGATAAGTGTGGGGAAGATTCCGAGATCGCTTCATTCAGGTTGCTGGATCAGGCGGGTAGGTTCACGTGGAAAATAGGAGATGCTGCGAATGATCAGTCACAGCAAACAAGATCAGGCTTATAAGCGGCGTATAGTAGATTAGTCTAAGTCGCCAGAAGCTCTTCATTCGAAAATCATGAGCGACACAGCTGAGCAGCTAACAAACCAACTAAGGAAGGACCTCGGCAACCTACCACAATGGGATACCGTATCCACACGCGAATATCTCGACAACGGCGACACAGAGTGGAGCATCACCATAAAATATCACGAAATGGTCCATGAGAACATCAAATCTCGTTCCCTTGCTCGCACCGTACATCGGATGTGCAAAAGGCAAATCGGTAAACATCCCAGCATTACGGAAGACATGATCAAAAAATGGCTCACCGATGATGACTGGACTGATGCTCAGGTTAGAGCGGAGTATCAGCGACAGTTCGATGATGCGCAACTCCCAAAGCGTAACGCAAATAAGCTACTGTGCGAGATGAGACGGGATTACGGAGACTGCCATTGGGTTAGCGATACACACGTACGCAAGTGGATGAAGCGTGGGTTGACAGAGGATCGTATGAGAGAAAGGTACCAGTATTACATGATCGAGGCTCGATTGGCGAGTCGAGCGGCAGCCTTGCGGTATCGCTTAGAAGTCGAGGTGTCTGACGAGTTGGTCATATCGAATGCTGTCTTACTGGAGGAATGTCGTGGCAATCCAAACGACGACGCCATCGTGGACACCTATTGGATTAAATTCGCTAAGGCTCAGGAAGATGCTGCAGGAGGAGATGTAGGTAATTCACAGGAGGGAGCTGTACAGGAGGGAGCTGCACAGGAGGGAGCTGCTGAGGAGGGGTAAACCAGAGTAGTCGGAAGACATGAAAGAATATCAGTAGCAGCTAGGCAACTATTTGGCGGAGTGAATATCGCAGAATCATGGCTGTATTTGATCAAAAATGTTTCGCTATACCTTGATCGGACTAGCGCACAATGCCCATTGCTGCGATGCGTACCCCATAGAAGATACAGTCTATCGCCTGTCTGCAAGTATTGTAACATCGCCCTTACATTGCAGGACAGCGCGCTGTTTTGAGAGACGATACGCATACTAACGGCTCCTACTCCCCGTCCATATTTGGCCTCAAAACCATCCTGCGACTGGCTCTCAATCCTCGAAGTCAGAGTAGGACATCAAAAATCGCGCGCCATGACCGACAATGGCAGCACTTCTGATAAACCCATGGTCACGCGTGTTGCGCTAGGAGACTGGAGCAGGGACGAATGTCTATACATTCAACTGCATAGCGAACTGCTCCTTGCCGTCGCGCACCTACCTGCTGCACCCTTCCATTCGATCAACGACATTTTTCAGTACATTGGCTACTGTCAGTACTTCACTCTTCCGGACGCCGCGACCAGTGAGTCTCTAGAAGACACAGGAAGCGGTGTAGTAAAAGACGTCAATACCTTCATCGCCAAGCGGGACGAGCTCTCTGGATGGGTAATGTGGGCTCTTCAAGCAACGAAGATAAAGGCTACCTTCGACAAGAAGTTCCACGACGTCAAAGTGTCACCGGCCATGCTTCGGGAGTACCGCGAAATACGCGAGCGAGTTGGCTTCGATACATACATATACAACCCAAAGTTGTACCCCGCGCTCTGGTCGTTCCTCGAAGACGCTGCTCGCAGGCAATTTCCTGAGTTCAACGGAGATACTCCACTACCCGAAGTCACACGAGACGTTGACACCGACGGTAGCGCCCACCCCGTGATCAAATCCGGACCTGTCAACGACCCGGCGAACACATCAGACCGGGAACTGATGGACGAGGACGACATATCTGCCGCGGGCGACGACGTGAACTCCGGAGCGAGTGATGAGGAAGAACAAGCAGAGCCTGGAGGCTTCGCGCAGGGTCAGGTCCGCGCTAGATGTACAGGCACCAACAATGACGGAACAGCCTGTCAGCGAAGAAGTCTAGATATTGAAGAGAAGGATCGTGCGAGCTGGCGATGCCATCTCCATGATCCAGAGAAGAAGAAGATCACAGCCGCTGCTCGCGCGGCAAGGAACGCAGCGAAAAGGCTAGCTGCGGCGTCAGAGCCCAAGAAGCAGAAGGGTGGTAACAAGGGAGGAGAAGAAGGAGAGGGAGAAGATGCGAAGGCAGGCGGAAAACGCGCTCGGAAGGCTGCAGCGGTGGCTGGAGAAGGAGCAGGTCAGTCATCGAAGAAGCGCTCGAAGTAAGCGCCAGCATATCAAGAATGGTATATCCACGGATGTCGGTAGAGCAGGCCCCTAAGCTGCTTCACACACATCGATAAAGAAAGTTTGGAGTGAGGGCGAAAATAAGTGAAGGACAAAACGGGCAGTCAAGATATTGGCGGCGCATGAAGCCTGACGTAAGGTAAATAGAGATGAGAATAGCGAGGCGCTCATAGTGCATCTGGAGTTCTGCAGAAGCATTCCGGCTTCGTGGTGTTTACCGGCTTGCGGTTCCGGTAGTAGGCCCTGTGTGACAATCGGATGAGTGAATGAAATGTCTGCAATTCAGCCTTCCTGTAAAATCACCTGTGGCTTTAAGGCAGTGTCGTCAGCCGTTGGAAGAGCGGTTTGTTAGGGCGGCGAGCGATGAATGATGAGATGCGCGGGTGATGGGCGTGGGCGAAGGCTGGTGAGGAAATGAGGACAAGTTTGCAGCACGCTATGACATCATCACTATTCAGTGTTTCCGACGCGTCCGCGACACAACAACAACTCCAATCCCACCCTCCAACAGCACCAGCGCAGCCCCGAGATGGCATTCCCGACGCATCTCCATTTTCTCTTCTTTGCCATCTCGGTCTCCTCAATTGTATCTTTAGTACCCCTTTAAGCTTTCCACTCCTCTCGAAAACATTCTCCTCTCACCGCTTCTTTCCAAGCCACGATACACAACGGACTCGCATCGCTCCAGCCTTGCTTAGTCTTGTGTATGCGAACACCAATCGCGTGTCGATGATTATTCCGATCACGACTCCCCGATAGGACGACCGTTTCAGGATCCTCGTAGTGATCATTCGCGAGCATCGAATCTTGATCCAAGCCATTACGACCTCTCTGCAGCAGTATCTCTGCAATGAACTTGTGGTACTTGGGGCCTTCGACATCTACCATGCGATCTATGAGTTTACGGTCGATGTACCAGGTCTTCTTGCGAACTGCAGTGCCAGCCTGCAGTGAAATGCTACCAATTCGTTGCCAGAACTTGTTCCTGCTACTTGGAAGAAGTGTCACGGGTTCCGTATCGGTATTCCTCACCAGATCTATAACACCGAGACAGCTGTACTTGATAGCCATTGCTATGCAGAAGTTCGCGAATTGTTGTCCGCCATCAGAAAGAATCCGTTCCAACTTTTCCAAAGCATTGTCGCCTTTGAGACCTCCACCACGGGACACAAAGGCTTGGCTTTCTTTAACGGTGACTTCGATATTGACTTTGTTGATCGTTGCCACGCGGCCGGCGCGTCCATACCTGTACATGACTGCGCAAAGAGCATCATTCAATAGTCTACCAACTGTCCCAAACTCCCTGGAAGTCTGGACCCATCCCCAGGCCAACAAGTCGTTCAACTCAAATGAGATATCAAACTTGTCGAGGTTATTGGCATCGGCAACGGGTGTGTCAATCCATCGCAGGCGAGGCTCCAGAAATAAACCACGTTCACGAGTTTCAGGTCTATGAATAATTATCCGGAGGGCATATCGTAACCCCAGTTGAAGCGAAGATGAGCGCTGAAGCACCTCGGTACGAAGTTGACGTGAGGCCTGACAGAGGCCAGCAGCGTGGTGCTTTATGGGCCGAGGAAAGACGGTGGGCGAAGATCGATGATATATATCGTAAACGTCGGATTCGGATACATCCGCCGGCTGCGGGTTGTGCGTAAGTAGCAGGAGATCGACGATCTCATCGCGAAGCTCTCGGGGCAGGGTGAGTAAGGAAGCCATGGCTGCACAGTCTGACCGAAGATGGGGCCAGCACTACATTTATAGAGAGACGAAGATGCGGAATTCTGGAATTCAGCTTGCTTCATTGGAGTACCAAGAGTTGCAATGCTAACGATGACTCGTAGGTAACAGCCCCTAGCGAGCCACTCACAGCCATCGCATTTCGGACGCAACCAATATACGAAGAGCTCAAAGAGACATCCAGGTCTTTTTTTCGCAAGGGTCTGCTTCAGTTTGTGGCACTGTGGGGCGAAGTTACCATGGTACCGCCAAAGTCTTCTTAAGCCTCCATCTTTTCCGACGTTTTCTCCCACGTCCCCCCAAAAATATATCGGTTAAACGCAAATTTCATTACGGGCAACATAGTTGTACGACAACCTCTTATCCATGCCTTCACTTACCAGAGCCATGGCAGACCGCAGATGGAAGTGCGTCTCAGCCAGTCGCTACGCCGTGCAAGTCTCGCTTTGCATGTTTGCAGTCTACCTTTCCAGCCTCATCACGCAGACGTCTACTCCTACAGTCATGATATGGGGTAGCGCGCCATACATCGGCCTCGTTGTCGCTTTCGGAACACGATTTGGCCCATCCGATATGACTGCATCCCAGACATACTGCGTCATCACTACAGTCATACTCTTGTACCTTGACAAGGCTGCGACCGCTATTGGCAAGACTGCCGAACCAAACTTCGAAGAGACTGGACTTCAGCACCGCGCTGTACACTTTGCGCTTGCTTTCTTCGTCCTTTCGGAGCTGGAATACCACCGACAATACTATGGTACCAGAAGCTTCCAGAAATCGGACAAATCCTCGGGGCGTTCTTGGATCACTGACTCCGATCGCACGTTTAATGTCTCGAGACATCAGAGTGTATATTGGCATCTGGGATCTGTCAATGAAGAAAACAACAAAGAGTCTGAAGAATCATTCGCATCAACGGTGTACTACATCCTACGTGTGCTCCTCTTCGACAGCCTACCCTTTCACTTAGTCGGTGGATGCTTTAATTACGCGATCAACAGCACGGTGAATCCGACCCCTGCGAGTGGTCGCCTGGTCATGCAAATGATCGGAAACTTCAATGTCTCCTTCAATACAAAGACTATATGGGGCGTCTACTTGAACCTCTGGGTACTGTCCAGGGTCGTACGACAAGCCAACTTCATCGCTGTTTGGGGCATCTTTCGAGTGTCATCTGGCGCTCTGGATTGGTGGAAAAGCAAGCGAGTGACTGCGCGTCAAGAGCATTACGAGAAATTATAGGGTGATCAACAACTATGATCAATATGCGGAGAGCATTTTGAACTATGGTAGTAGTAATGCTAATTTATTGGAGTCTAATTGCCACATCTTTTACTGCAACAACATCGCCATAACATCAGCAGGCGTCCTCTTCGGCGCCGCAATCTCCAGCACCTCCTTGCTTGTCGTTTCCGCCTTCGCCTCGCCATTCCACGCCGATTGCGGAGCACGCTTGATAGAACCTATCACGTTCTTTGCCTGGTTCGACGCAGCAACCATGTCGTCTACGAAAGACAAATCCTTGAACTTGACGTCCTCAACCTTGGCGCCGATGTGCTTCTCAACCATTGCTACAACTTCATCGCCTGTGATGTCCTCCGGGCCGTTGAGGACATACCTGCGCTTGTTGTGCGCAGAGGTGTCTTCCTGGAGTAGCAGATGAGCGGCAAAGACACCAACGTCATGAGGATCAACAACGCCGACCGGTCCATCAGCGCTCGCCATCGTGCGCAATGTGTGTTGCTTTCCGCCGTTACGAACGGCCTTGATCAGCTCAGCAGCGGGCATAAGCCAGAAAGTCGTGAACACGTTTGGCTGCAGTGATGTCCAGTGCATCTTCTCATAGGCTGGCGAATCAAGCATGGCCTCAATGGCCCAGTGCGTACGTGGGTAGTAGGCAGGGCAGTCTGGCTTCACATTCGCGGCTGTTGTGGAGATGCGCACAACGTACTTGACGCCAGCGTCACGGGCTGCAAGGTGGAATGTCGATTCTTCGGCGAATTGGTTGGGCTCGTTGTGTGAAGCTATGAATGCGCGGGCGACATTGTGTTCGCGTAGCCACTCCGCGGTGATCTCGACCCAGGTGTATTCGATAATTTCGACATGAGGATATTTGGCGAGTGCCTTTGCTGAGGAGCTGTTTGCAGATCGTGTGACGGCGAGGATGCGATAGTTGGAGAATGTCTTGCTGGATTTGATGAGGTTTGAGAGGGTCTCAACAACACTGCGGCCAGTGTTGCCTGTGGCGCCGACGACTAGGAATGAAGAAGCCATGATCAGGACGGTGAAAATGAAGATGATTGAGTTCGAGGAATTTGCTTCAGTGCAGGCTGATGATACATGTTAATCGATCGAGGTATCTTCCTTTTGTACAAAGTTGCGGAGTGTCGACGACTCCGGAGTGTTACTAGCTGCGGAGTGCAACCAGCTGTTGAGCGCTGCGCGTTACATCACGCACCCGGATTTTGTCCGAAGACTGACCAATCAGCTAAGCGCGGAGTGGAAGCCGTTAGCATGATGTGGCGGGCGCTAGAAGAAGATGGGTACCTCGCGCGACGACCACCCAACACTGAAAAAAAGAAAACGCGGAAGCGGAACAAGCAGAACAGCAGCAATTGCGGGTTTGTTAGTTATTGGTGTTGGAACAAGCAGAAATCAAATCGCATTAGTACTACTCCACGAGGAGATCAACGACTACACATAATGTCCAACCTCCCAATGACACTGCGCCAGCTGATGCGCACTTATATAACATTACAAAAATACAAAGGCCATACTCAGCACCCATAGGCCACTGTCTCTCCATGCATCTGGAAGGCAATTGCTGCGCTGAGCGACTTGATGTCCTTGCGGAAGCCTCCACCCACTCTTGCTATTCCTCATCGCTATAATTCTCATCAACCACAATCTGACGTGTAGCATGCGTCTCTTCAATTATCGTAGTCTGCTCGATTGCAGTCTGTTCGATTAGACGACCTTGAGCAGCCTCAACTGCGGAATCTTCGAGCGCGGCTGAGACCATCTGCTGTTCTGCGTCGTCATAGTCTTCCTCCTCCATCTCTTCGTCTTGCTCAGCATCGTCGCCTTCAAACATCACTGATGAAGAATCATCTCCATCGTCATCATCGTAGGCGCCTGCCAAGACTAGGAGATCCTCTTCCTCCTCGTCAAGTGGGGGCTGCTCAGCATATGGGGGAAACTTTTTGGTCTTCGACTTCTTAGCAGGTCGCTCTTGATCTTGAGAGTCTTCCGAACCACGGCGCTTACGAACCAGAGGGCTACCAAACGCATCTTCGCTTTCCGATTCCTCCAAGGCAGCCTGCGACTTCTTCTTGTTCGACGCCTTCTTCTTGGCTGGCTTCTTAGGCTTACCGCCCTCGTCGTCGCCATCGTTACCATCGTGGGCGTTGTCGTACTCCTTTAGTAGAGCTTTGTCTGGCTTCCCAAATGCGGCTACCAAGCGCCCTGACGCTTCGAGTGCCTTGGCTGCAGGGGAAGGGTCGCCGCGCCATCTCACATTGAATGGGTCTTCGCCACGGTCGTAGCATGGTTTGTATGATGTGTACTGGTAGCGAGTGCTCTCTACTGTCCGACCATCAGAGAGTTTCCCGAAAGGGGTGGCTTCCCTGAAGTCCTTGCCCTTGAAGCGATCGTTGTGAAGCTCAGTCAACTCCCAAATGGATGCGTCGGGATTGTCCCGCATTAGGGAAGCCAGATACTCTCGCTCGATTTCCGACCATGGTGGATCAATGGTTACGCGATCAATGCCCTGGTAACGGCGGTCGTTAAGAGCCTTGACGGTTTGCTTGTCGTTCCAGTCTTTTGGTACCTTGTTATAACAGTAGATGACCGGCTCTCTCTTGTGGGATGTGGGTTCGTTCTTGTCTTTCAACCGCATGTCCATGAGCGGGATGGCAAGTAAGTCTTCTTGGTTCTTATCCTGAGGGAGCTGATCGACGTTGTCCGGCTCAACCTGGAAATTATGCTTTGTGTCGCGCGAACCGCGCTTGTATCGGAAGCCACGATTCTCCCACATGGGAGGCTCAGTCTGACCCATGCTCTCACGGGCGGAAGGCTGTTTAGGGCTGGGCCGAGGATCACCTGACACAGGCTTTACACCCCAGAACTTGCTCCATTGGTCCGTCGGAGGAATGACTATACTGTGTGTGTAGGAATCGAAGCCTTCTCCGACGGGCGGCTTTTTTGGCTTTGCCTTTGGCTCCGTGGTGGCGGGTTCCTTAGGTGCTGCGGTCTTCCTGGGCTTCTTCGGGGTAGCGGCTTTTGCGCCCTTCCTGGGTTTCGGGGTAGGAGCCGCCTCTTCTGATTCTGACTCGTCCTCATCTGTGGGTCCTCCTTCCTGCTCTTCGACGGGCGCGGCAGCATCAGAGACACTGGATTCGTCGTTCGCACTCGCAGACGCCGCTTCAAAACTAACAGCCTTCTTCGCTTTCCTCGGCGTTTTGGGAGTCACACTCTGCCCGAGCTTCGAACCGGCGGGTTGCTTTGACATGTTGGGATGAGGCAGTTGCGTATCGGTGTGTTGGATCGAGCCAGGTGGTGGAGTAGTTGTATCGAAAGGACAGATAGGTTCCAAGAGCAATTGGATGGGGTCGCGTGTAGAGTTGTTGAGTCGGGTGGCAGAGGAGGGAGCGAAAACCTTGCTTTGCGGGGTAGGAATGGCGCGCTGGTAGAGAGTTGACGCGCGTCTGGATTGGGAAGACATAATTCCAGTGGGAGACGGAGCGCAATAAGTAGGAGGACGGGGCGCGGCCATTGTAAGGCTACGCGTGAAAGATCGTTCTGGGGCGTGAGGAGGGCGCTTTGACATCTAGATCGCACAGTGTAGAAATACGTCTTGCGCGTTTGGTGTCCTTTGAAAGTGAACGAAAATTGTGCGCGGATCAACAAAGCCAGCAACAGTGTAAAGCAAGCCCACCAGACAATGTCCCAGGCGGACAAAGCTGAACGGTACGACCATATTCTCCTCGCGCGCGCTCAACTAGGTCCTTCTATCGACGTCTTTCGAATGATATGGGCATTCTGGTCGCTCCTCTTCACTATGCGGATAGTGTCCAAGTAATTTGCGCACAAGAAACCTTCTCAGCCAAGTACATGTGACTGACCTGAGAGCGCCTGACTCACAATGCCACATAGCGACGTGACCATGTGAAAGCTCATCGCTTGGCGGTGCCTGCGATATCGCATTGCTAAGGCAACGCGAGGGAATGATCGCGCTCCGCGCACGAGGTGAATGCTGCGCACATCTCCTGCAACCTGGGGCTTTCGATGTACCACAAACAGTCGGTTCAATTTCTCGTTAAGAGTATTGAACCCGGGCAGTAGAGTCATTGTGTGGATCAACGAACTATATCGCAAAAACCTGGCTCGTGAATCCAGTGATCTCGCTTTCTGCTTCCTCATGCAAGCGACCATCCTCGAACTTTACCTACATCTCGCAGCGAAGCATTGAAGCGCGGCGCCATACCTTTGGCTCAGGACTGACGTATGAATGAAGAGTTGGTAAGGCACGCAAATGGCCGTACGACAACGGAAGTGTATATGCTGCTGCCGTGCAGGACATAAGGTCGGGGGATGGTAGCTTGGAAAAAGGTGAAAGTGTGAAAATGGAGGATTTTTGCATAACCACAGATTTTTGATCGTCTATTTCGTAGCGGCGCACGCAATTGAACGGCTTGGTCTAAATGAGAACGCTGTAGTCGGCAAATGTGGCGACAGAGACAGCTGTGGACAGGCAGTGACAGGAAAGGGGACGGGACGTCGGGAAGTTTGCCAATCGATAACATTGTCCTAGCGCCTTGGCACACGTAATGACAGCTAACTTGCGATCACGACTGCTGCGAGCCTCAGCTAGTTCAATCACTTTGATGTTGAGGTGTTTTAAATGTCTTCACACTGATTTAGCATTTTTCGGGCTTTGCGTACATTGCGTTCACCACTATCCCATCGAACCTGACTATTACTAGACGCTCACGGCAATCGGCGGAGTTGCCTGATGCCGATGCGCTCACATAGCACGTCACGATCATCACGTCTTCATGGGCCGAAAGGCGCAATACGCTCGCTCGAGCAGCGGATTATAGCATTCGACCAGAACGGTAATCTATCTCGCATTGCGTAATCAAGAGTGAAGGGTGAAGTGATTGCGACAGCGTACCAAGAGGTGTCAGAAGATGCCGACTAGGTTGAAATTGGAATGGTAATTAGACATTATAATACTGAACACATCCAGTCAACGTTCATGCATCCTAAACGGTGCATACACTATTAAATATCAACATCCATATTCGAAGTTCTCAAACTCCACTTCAGGCCATGTTGAGCCCTCCGAATGGCGTGGCGACTAGCCAGGCCCATGCTGGGCGCAAGAGCAGAGCGGGATGCATCAGGACCAGCCCGACACTCGACTATTACTCCTTAATAGCCAATAAGAAGAGTGCCTGCACTGAAGCAGGTGTGTCAATCGTGACGAGACAAGATCGACTGTGTCAACGTCATTGATCTTCCTCTCAACCAACCGCTCTTCCACGCGGGCCTCGGGTTCCCGAGCCGCGATCGATATCGACACCGCGGGACAGCCGACTAGCGGCGGCGGCTGGCGGGTTCAATGGTCCATGTCATAACACGGGTCGCGGGTTCGCGGTAGCTCGGTGTGCAATCTATGCATCTGCCTTTGAGTTGAGGCTTGCCGGGCTGAGCGCATTCATGATGCGATTTCGTATAGTTGATGCTGCCTGTCGATGCTTGTTCGATCCGGGAATGAGATTGTGGTGGCCATAGCGCATGGCCTTGAAGGGCGGCCCGGGTCGATGGGGACAGGACAGCGACTAGTGCGTGCGACTATGCGAACGCTTGTACCTGCATGACGATATCATGTTTTGTTTTCAGAGACTGGCGTCGCTCGCACGGCTGCTGCTGCGTTGGGAGAAGCTGGAGAATCGCCGGTACAATGTCCTCACTCTGCCGAATAGAGTGGAGTCGCTTGGTAGTCCATCGTCAGGGAATGGGGATGGAACTTCGGGTGTAGCTCGCTCGCGATGCTGGAGATGCTCTTCGTCCATGCGCAAAAGGTCCGCTTCGAACTGCTCCATCACAGTGAGGGCTGGCGCAAACTCGGGGCTCAAGAAGTTGTTGAGTGGTGGAGGGACGGCCTCCTGGCTCGCAGAGTAGTATAGCTGGGGCCTCATGTTGTTGAAGGGGTGAAGATGTTGGAAATGTTGAGGATGTTGATGCGATGTGTTGCTGTGGATGAGATGCTGGCCTACTTTCCAGAGGGTCGCGTCGCGTTTATATCACAGTATCGCATGTCGTCATGCTCTCTTCTCATCCCACACGCGCTAAGTCGCGTGGCAGCTCCAATATCGTACCTGAACCTCACGAGCCGTGCGCAGTTTCAATACAATAATAAAATAAGACGTTCCGGAACGATCGCATGTCATTTTTCCCGATCGCATGTTATCTTCCGATCTAGTGGTCACCAGCATCGTCATGGCCTTGTTCCAGACGGTACCCCTGAGACTTCCCGCTTTCCGGGGTCGATCGATCGTAGCGCGTCATCAGGGATGCTGCATCATCTGGCAAGATCCAGGTTTCACCCTAGCAGACAGCACCGTGCGCGATGTGCAAGAATTAAAGATTGAAGTTGTCGGTGGCTTCTTCCATGCGCTCCTGAATCTCGTGAGAAATGTCTTGGTGTTGTAGGCTGGCATCGGCTCGCGCTTTCCGACAACACCCTGCCTACCTCGGCTCATCGGGCGAAGACGGCCAATACGGTGACGCTCCTCACGAACACCTCGATGACCAGCCGTGAGCACCCTATCGTCATCGCAACGACACATAGAAATAATGCCCATCCCCACACCTTTCGGCGGTTTTCTGCCCGCTGCTCGAGATCCACCATCTGCATTTCTTGTAGCTTACATAGCAAATCCAGGCCTTAAGTAGACGATACTGCCCGGGATGCCCACCCCACCCTTCTCCCAAGACCGCCGAGACTGGCTGAGCGAAATTTCTGGACTGTTTTCCCAGCGCAAAATCAAGGACGATAAAAGCACGACATCTACGTCAACTGTAAACCTTAGATTCGGCACCCCTAAAGCTTTCGATTCTGTTTCAACTTTCAGTTCGAGATCTCGAGATGACGCCTCCACAAAAGATCAAGCAATGGCTCACGGGCCAGGACGGGCTCGATAAGCTCAGGATGGGCGAGGCGGAATGCCCAGCCCCTGGCGAAGACGAGGTGTTGGTTGAAGTCCATTCCGTGAGTCTGAACTACAGGGATACCGAAGGTACGTACAGTGTGATGTGGTCACACCTACTTTTGTGGCAGGGTCCAGACGGCCATTTGAACAACGCTAAATACGTGGACAGTCGCCATGGGCCTTTACAACCACCACAAGTCCGTAGAACATCCCCCCGCTATTGTCCCATGCAGCGACATGTGCGGTGTAGTTGTTGCGGTTGGCCCAGTCTCCAACAACACTTCAGACCCCTACAAGAACCCAGCTTTCCAGCTCAAGGAAGGCGACAGGGTCATCAGTACATTTGCGCCGAAGCATCTCAGCGGTCAAATCAAGGCTTCAGACATCGCGGGTGGCCTAGGCGGACCAGCCCCTGGAGTGTTGACGCAGTACCGTGTCTTCCCCACGTATGGCGTTGTCAAGATTCCAGATTATCTATCCGATGACGAAGCGGCTTGCTTGCCGATCGCAGCTGTAACCGCTTGGATGAGCTTGAACTGTATGCGACCAAGTGGCGAGATCATTGGACCAGGTGAAAAGGTCCTGTGCCAGGGTACTGGCGGTGTAAGCATCTCTGCAGCCCAGATCGCATCCGCAGCAGGCGCAGATGCCATCGTCACATCTTCCTCCGACGAGAAGCTCCAGCGCGCATCCAAGCTTGGTGCGAAGACCACCATCAACTACCGCAACACTCCCGACTGGGAGAATGCAGTCCTTTCTGCTACCTCCGACGAAGGCGCCGACATCATCATCGAAGTCGGTGGCGCGCAGACGCTTCGCAAGTCGTTCGAGTGTGTACGCTTCGGCGGATTGATCTCTTGCATTGGCTACCTATCTGGCAAGCAAGACGAAGCTGGCGACAGGACAAACACGAACCTGCTGTGCCTGAAGAGAAATGTCACACTCAAGGGCATTGTGAACGGTCCCAGGACTGAGCTCGAGAGAATGCTCAAGTTCTACGACGAGAAGAAGATTAAGCCAGTCGTCGACCGTGTTTGGAAGTTCGAAGAGGCGGATCAGGCGATCAAGTACCTTTTCAGCGGAGGTCACTTTGGAAAGGTTGTCATCAAGGTGAAGGAGTAGATGATATTTCCGTTGTGAGTAAGAATACATCATATCTCAACACTTGCTATTTGCTACCTAGTGATGAGCTAAGCGGAAGACTGAGCGCGCCGCTCGGCATCAACGCTCGCACCCCACTTGCGGAAGGCCTTTGTGAAGCGCTTCGTTTCCTCAATAGCCTCCTCGTACTCGTCAGCAACGACAAGTCCTTCATACCACGACCGCTCCGTCTCAGCCAGCACAAGACGCCACTCCTTGCCCTCCTCTAGCGCCCACGCCAAACCGTGAACTCCCAGGCGAAGTAACCACAAAGCAGCAGAGATCTTGAAACCCCACAGCTCGCAGTTCTCTCGGTCCGCCGTTGGCCAGTTCTCTTCGTGGTCCATTACAGCTTCAATGACGCTGTAAAGACCTTCCTGGAAATGAAACGGCAGGCGGTGCAGACAGTGCATGATATTGCTGATGTTGTCTTGGAACGGCTTGCTTTCGTTGGACCATTCCCAGGCGCAGTTGGCGAGCGTTTCGAGACCGGCAGTTAGTGAGAGGCAGGCTTCGCACTTAAATGTGCTGTTGCAGGTCTGACGGCATTCGGCGGGGCGGAGGTGGTACCGGCAGGTCTCGACGGCGGTGATGTGCTTTTCGCCCTGCATTATGTCAGTTGGAAGGGTGCAACGACCAAGGAGAGTGGTTCTGACCTTCTCGAAGAGACTATCTTCAGTGCGGGTGATCTTGATGATTTCAGTCCAGACATCTTTCGCAGCAGTGGAGGATGGTGTGGATGTTTCTGGGTAGTCGCCAGGGGATATGATCACGAAGTCGTCTATGTCTTCAACATCGTCGGTGTTACTCAGTGCGCCCTTGCTGTCGACCGTATTTTCAATCTCTGGGATCTCGGAAGTAGGCATATTCGTCGCGAGGGTGTATTGGTTGGTATTATACTTTACAAAGAAGTTGTGGTGTGTTTCTAGTCAGGGCGCGGAGCCGTGAGTCTGACGTTTTATATAGCACAAGAGAAGGAGAATACAGCTAGGGTATACCATTCAACAAGTGGGTCTGGAAGAGGTCCGTGGACTGAGGGCTTTCTTCCAGAAGGAGAAGGGTGCGGTGAATGTCTGCATCGCACTCTCTCGCAATGTGCAGATGACCAGATCAGGCACTCACTTGTATGATCATTCAGGCCACAGCGGAAGAACGCCATTAAGCGTACTCGAAGAATATATGCTTGGGGATATCCTTGTTGGCTACAAGCTATAGCAACTATTTGTACGCAAGCTAACTTCCAAGCAAAGGTAAAACTCGATCCTGGACGCTTCCTCGACTGAGGCAAACATCAAGATCAAATATAGAACTTGAACAGTGCTAGAAAGCACGAGTTTGCCCTGGCCTGGAAATCCCATCGACCCTTCAGTCGTCGTCTTCAGTTCGACCCTTCTTAGCAAACATCCCAGCCGCGCCCCTCCCCCACATCGTCACCTCAGCAGCAACCCGCCTCAACTCCATCTTCTTCTCTTCATAGTCCACTTTACCCTCATTTACCGTAATCCACGCCTCCTCCGCCCCCAACAAAATCTGCATCTCATTTTTCCCCTCCACCCTCCCCAGCATAAGACCCTCTGGCCCAATCTTCAGCGCCCAAATCACCACCGAGATCTCGAACTCCTCGTCGCGGACGACTTGGCGCTCTAGTTCCATCCAGTCGTCTGTATCGAGAATGATGGAAAGAACGATAGAGAGACTGAGCTGGTGTTGCGGCTTTAGCATGTGCAAGTATTCCGCGACAAAAGAGGGCTTAGTAGGATTATCGGAGAAGATCTCGGAGCAGATGCGAAGCGTGTCGAGCCCATCGATGATTGCATTCGATGTTAAGCTAGGATGGGGTCTGGATTTTGTTTCGATGGCGAGGATCTTGGCGTAGAAGGCGATGATGTCTTGTGCGCTTTTGTCCTACGCGGAAGCATTAGTATGCATGATTGGGCTTTGAAGGGCGCTTGTATGCTTACTTCGATAGTTTTAGCAGTCTCGTCACGAACGAACACGTAGCTGCCATCAGGGTGCCTCGGCAGACTCGGTAAAGTATCATTGGGTAGGGCGACGACTTTCTTTCCGTCGACGAGCTGGGTGAAGTCTTCTTGGCTGTTATCGTTGTTCATGTGAGGTTTCCCTGGGGGCGGCATGATGGTCACCCTCGTGATGAGAAGACTGTAGACTATGTATGTATTGGCGGAGTTGAGTTACTACGGGGAGTAGAGAGCCCAGTGTTCTCTCTCCAGGCCGGCCAGCGCTTTGGTATATGACAGAAAGTAGGTCAGTGCATGGGGCGCGATTCAATGCCAAGATGATGCGATTTGCAATGTTTGATAGAGCTTTCTCCTCCGTGAACTACCCTTCTAAACCATGACGTTAAGTTTTGCCTACGTCCGTGCTCGTCACTGTAGAGAGCCAGCGGAAAACAATACACTACGTGATGGACTAGGCCCCATTCATGCCTCCCGCTCGTCCTGAACTTGGTTATCTGCTACTCGTCTCGCATGCCGGGCTTTCTCCGCCACGAATCTCTGCTCAATCCTGCAAGATCAATCCCGTAGATTGAGCGTAGGAATAGTGACAACACAGTCTGTTCTCATCAGCAAATTGATGCGTGATTATCGAATTGTGACTTAACTTCACGATATCGGGCAGGGCTTCCTCGTTATCTTTCCCACCACTGCCTTCAACATTCGAAGTCTTCTTCTCCGCCGTTTTCTTGAAAAATCTCCTGCTGACACCACCATTTTGCTCTTCCATTTTGTCAGCTTCTTTCTTTAAGTCTTTGTCGACTTCCTCTTCACGCTCTGAGAGCTCACAGTCCGAACTTGAGCCTTCGGCGACAGAAGATTCGACATCGGTGTAGGAGTGGTAGTCAGCTTCGACGAATACGTAGCTGTCTTCCATATCCTGATCCTCGGCGATCTCTTCGTCTACGGTGACGACGTTGTCGGTGTCGAGTATAGATCCACACGTGCCCTCGCGAGGCTTGGTGACACTGGTCTCTTTGGCACTGTTGTCGTTGCCAGCGATAGGGGGTTCGCTGGAAGACATGGCTTAAACTGTACGTTGGATGGTGGTGTGACACGTTAGAGACAGAATTGCGTAGTCTGGTGTGTCCGCGAGTTGGGTGACTGCGCAGCTGTTGAGTGACAGTGTGAACACTTCTATGCTAGTGTAGCTGCGTATATATGCGCCTTGAGAGTTCTATACCAGATCGCGCCACTAAGGCGACATTCAACCCTCTTTCACTCATGTCAATAAGAAAGGCTGCGATCCGCATGAAAGCGACCCAAGCTTCATTATATCCACATTCCACCAGCAGTTGCTTGTCCTTCGAAGGCAAATGGAGCCCGAGTGAAGCAAGCGGGCGGTCGAGACATGGCAAATATGGCGAGCCACTCACGACCACCGCGAGTGATACCAGAATAACACGACCCTGGTATCAATGGGAGAGACGAAGAGACGAAGAGACGAAGAGATCAAGGACTCACTCGCTGTCGTTAATGATGGCGAATGAACAAGATCATTTAGCGTGGAGTTAACGAAGCCTCAGTCGATTGCGACGTGTGATGCTGAGTCAACTTGATTGCAATTCTTCTTAACGATCATAACTTTGATGCTGCGCCCTCATCATATTCACTCAACTCTTTCTTATCGCAATCTCTGGGGCTTTCACCAAACTCTTTACCCTTGCGACATGACAGTTCTTCGGCGCTTTTCCACTTCCAGGCCGTATCTTTCTCTTCGCCGTTGCCCTTGCCGCTTAGTACGTTGCACATGTATGCGCCGGCGACGGGGAGGAATCTGAGGGGATGATTAGCATTGCGTGCGTGAAACGAAAGGTAAAGTTACTTACTTGTACGAGTGAAAGCTACCGCCAACGGCGAGGTACAAGTTGGCGAGCTTTTCATGTGGATGTCGACACATTAGCCAGTCTTCAGTTGGTGTAACGGCGTCGTAGCAAATTCGCCATCGATCTGGTCGTTTGCTGCGTGTCCAATCCGGCATGGCGTTATGCATGATCTGTGCGCTCTCACGCTTCAGCCTCTCAGGGACGTCATTCTGGTTCCTTCGAGATGGCATAGTGATTTTGTGGCCAGAAGGGGTGGTAACCGTGTTGATGACTTCAGTCTTGATGTCATTAATTTTCAGCGTCCGATTTGGTTGCGAGGGTGGGATAATGTCGACCTCTCCACCAATGACGATCACAGGAACTGTTTCGTCAATCATGCTCTGGGTGTCTTGTTCGTTCAACGTATAGTAAGCAGACACCCGTCCTACAGCGGTGATCTGGCGCTCGATGCGGTCTTGTTCCTGGATCTTCAAAGCATCCTCGATCGGCGACATCAGAGAGCTGGTCCATGCTCCTGCTGCCAACACGACCTTGTCGGCTTTCAAAACTTGACCATCTCTCAGCTTTACACCCGCTAGCCTACGTTGGTCGGCGCTCAGTAATAACTCCTGCACGTCTCCAGTGACCCTCTTGACGCCCAGCTCCAGTGCAACTTTCGTGAAGCTTTGCGTTGCTTTTTCTGCGTCGCACCAACCCGCTTCGCGATTGAAGTAGCCCTTTCCATATTCTTCGCTCTTGATGCCCTTTGTTACCGCGTACTTGTCCAGCTCTTGTGGTTCTAGATCGCGCGTGTAGTCACCCCCTCTCTCAACGAATGTCTTCCTTATCGCATCACCAAAAGTACCATCTTTTTTGTCTAGCACGACCCAGCCAGTCTTGTGGAAATGACCCTGCACTGCTATACTCCAGAACCAAAAATGAATGGCTTCGTTGGCGAGATTGCAGTAAAGATGTGAGTCGTAGTCGGTACGAATAATGCGATTGGTGTCGATGGCTGCCGCTTGCTTTTGCTTTAGGGATGTATTGCTATCCCAACGGTCGACGATGGTAATCCGAGATGGATCTTTGTATTGTTTGCCCAAATGATAGGCAGTAGACGCGCCAAAGGTACCAGCGCCTATGATAAGTACTGTAGGCTCACTGCTTGCCATATTGAACGAATAGTGATCAAACGTCGTAAAGCTCTCAATGATGTCCAGGATAATGGTGAGGCTTCCTGGATGGTAGATGAGACTGCTTGCGCTAGCGCTGCGGGGTCTTTTGCGGATCCGATGCCCCCAGCTTGCCCGAAAACGTGCATTGGCTCGCGCGATCGGGAAGGAACCCACGATGCCCAGGTACAACGCGTTCCGAACATGACGTATCAACACAAAAGCGGGCGCGTGCGAATGAGCCCTATTCTGTTCAAAGTTGCGCTGCTTTGACAAGTGACATTCTGGAGCCCCGGTTGGGCTTTGGCAATGATCGCAGTCGATGCGGGATGCGCGAAGCTTGCTTGGAGACCGGCGTTCGCGTCGCGACGTCGCGAGTATTCAGTGTCGCGGCAGGTGCAAGGACGACCGTCGCTAACAAGGTTTACGCGTTGCACTTGAATGTCACATCAATTGCATCGCCTCGAGAATGCAATTTAGTGGTTGAGACCATCTTAAAGAGTACGTCGCGATGGCGTAGAGGCATGGTGGCACATCGGTCGTGGAAAGTCGCTAACTAAAGCTCGAGTGTCATCGCTCCTTCCGAATAATACAGCTCACTTCCAACACTCAAAACCATACATCACGCGCGTGCTTGTCAATAGTAGCGGCGCACATTCGCGCATACCAATGGCAGCAGTTCAACACGAACGGATTTGTTCTCTACATGTTCGACCCATTTGCTGCGGCAGTTTTATTTGATCGTGCTCCACGCTCTCCAACCAGTCTCTTACAGGTATGGGCATCACTCACTCATCAATAGGTATTCATGACTCCCAAAAAGTCACTTCCAGTAATACGCATGCGCTGCGATAACACGATAAGAGAGAAAGAGCTGGTGATGGCAAGAGACATGGAGTAAGCCAGGGGCTGACCGCAGAGCTGGACTAGCCGGTTGCATCATCGGCAACGTGTCGAAGATGTCAAACGTTTAGCCTGGAGGCCTTACTCGGTTTCAGTTCTGGATATTCACTACCGACGAAGGATTCACGGTCCTACACCTGTTCTTCCAATGTAGAGGCTGCTTGCGAGATGCATTTCCTGGAATGGTTAGCGCTGGCTGTCTCGGCTAACCTTCCGAGTCAGACTCGAAGTATCTTTGGATACAAGTACGAACACAGCGCAGAGCTGTTACGCAGCAGAAGGCAAGATCTCAATTCAATATCACTGCTGGAACTGAACACAGAAACATGTGAGGAGCTCTATTAAGACCAAGTTTTCACGCATCAATCTCAGATTCGCCACTGCACGATAGCACTTTAGTGGCTCCTTCGGCAAGCCCCACCATCGAGCGTAGAATGAAGACTCAGCAACTCTCAACCAACACCACGATGTCTCCCAAGGTTCATATCGTACGCCATGCGCAGGGAGAACACAACGCGACCGTATGTCCCAGATTGAGAAGAAGAACCTCGAAATTAATAGTACTGACTGGCGGCAGCGCAATTACAGCATTCGCGACGCTGTGCTGACGGAAAAAGGCAAAGAGCAATGTCGCGCGCTTAGCTCGGCATTTCGACATCATGAGGAAATAGACATAGTATTTGCGTCGCCGCTACGACGAACGATCCAGACCGCGTCACTGAGTTTTGGCCCCGTGCTCGCGCGGAAAGAGGTGCCGTTCGTGCTGTTGCCAGCCTTGCAAGAGGTCAGCAATATTGGATGTGATGTCGGAATTGCAGATACTGCAGATGATGTGCACGCATTCCTACCGAACCTATTCGCAGAGGGGGAGCTTGACTTTGACATCAGCAAAGTTGATGCATCAGCGGTGACAGCGGGCTGGAACTCCAAGGTTAGTCGATCTCCCGGTTTGACATCAGCATGCATGCTTACTAACGCCTCGCAGGAAGACTATTGGGCGTACGAGAAGCGCGCCATCTCGAAGCGCGCTTCTGATCTCAGGAACTGGCTGTACCAAAGGCCCGAAGCGCAGGTAAAGCTGCCGTTAGTTTCCTCTTAACAGCGGTTTGCTAATGGAACAGGTCCTGGTCGTCACTCATGGCGCATTTGCACACTTCCTCACCGAGGACTGGGAAGTCGAAGACCCCATGGTGGGCACAGCGTGGAAGAATTGTCGGTATATCTCTATATTTAGTCTGCAGCATGGGCTAACTCTACTATAGGTGAACATCGCGTGTTTACCTTTACACCTGAGTCGACAGCGGAAGACGCCCACGTGGGAGAGACTTGGGAGAGCAGGCGAAGCAGAGGTGCCCAAGAGGTCGAGAAGGACCCGCATGTAGTGGATGAGTTTCTCAAGACGGCGGCGTAGTTGAGTAGTAGTGTACATAGTCCGCGGCCTCAGGTAGCTTCCGACAACGGCTGTGGCATGCCGTTCCGTCCGTTGTCCAAGAGCCGGAGGGTCCACGAATAGCCAATACCCGATGTGTTTCTGTAGTAACTTGCCCGAGTACATTTGCGCCCTTTGATCGACGGATTCTCCCTTCGCTCCTAATCTGGAGTACCACGGCTGTTCGGCAAGCGCGCCATGATGGCGCAACATCCCACGGTGCCCGGTGCCCCCTGAAGCTTTTGGGATCCTGGGGTAGACGGTAGCCATGTCCAAGCAATCACATTCACCCCCCATATCATTGGGCGGCGCAAAGTTCGGCAATGCACTCCACAAAACCCTGGATCAAAGATAAGCCACGGTCACGCCGCGCCTGCTATGACCCTTCGAGCAGCCAAGCTGCAGTGCGGCCAGACCAAATCACCGAGCGGTGCGTCGTGCATTACCGCGCTGGGTGTAGTTGACGGGACGCATCGGAGCAGCCTTAGTCAGAGTTTTGCGCCCCGGTACCTGTTCGGTTAATCTATCAAGCCCCGCCGAGGCCCGGGATGGCGCGGCCCTAAAGGCTTGTCGCCGCCCCCATGCAGCCAAACCAGCCCTACGCGACGCCTCTGTCGTCGTCACCATCCAGTGCAGACGCTTATCCCCAGCTTACAGGTTGTCGCGTGAGCACCGCAGCTCTCTTATCTCCAGAACCGCATGCATGGTTCGCTCTGATGTCACCTAGCACGGATCCAGGCGATGTCACATCAAGCACGTCCCCAAACTCACCACTAAAACACGTAAAAAAGAGAAAATTTTACGTCAACTGCGACACACCATGTGGACCGCGTCATTAACGACGCCACTAAAGGGCAACGCTGCTGGCTGCACGCACCAAGCTCTGGTACGATGCGAGCAATAGACCGAAGTTCGCTAAGGCCCTCGATAGCAAGCTTTCGGTCAACATCGGTCGCCCAGCATGCTGGGAGCGCGCGGGGGAAGGCCGCTTGGAACATTCTATTACACATGCAGAACATGCGGAGAGATAAGACGTGTTGATATAAGAAACAAGAGCAGCCGCTGGCCTTAGAAACGGTTATTCCTGCGTGCCGCTGCTAGTTCACACTACCTTCTCACCGGTCCCACGGTACGTCACAGACAGTCGATATCACGCGCAGCCGTCTTCCCGATTCCGACGACTGGACTTGTGACCTACACTGCTACTGCTGTTCTTGGGTACCGGCCAAACTAGCTCGTCAGCAGGCGCCAAACACCAAAAGGTCGCGAGTGCCCTCCAGCTTCCGACTTGACCACGACTCCACCCCACCGTTATTTTTGAAAAATTCATATTTGCATTTTCCAAGATGCAGGAAGTACCGCACGCCCACGGGCTCACGACGGGCAACCCTGAGCCACAATACGCCTCCAACGGCGTCAACACTGGCGTTCCCGCGCGGCACTACGCTGCTGCACCGCCGACCTACCGTCTCGACGACCTTTCGTCTGAGGGCAAGAAAAGCGACCCTGAGCTCATGATGCCCGTCGACAAGACTGCCACCGTCCAGGAGGGATCGGAGAAGTTCCACCGTCTCGGCTGGAAACAACTCACAGTCTGCCTGATTGTCGAAGCTATTGCGCTTGGTTCTCTCAGTATTCCTAGCGCGTTCGCAACTCTCGGAATGGTTCCTGGTGTCATCATGTGCGTCGGTCTTGGACTCGTCGCAATCTACACATCCTACGTTGTCGGTCAGGTCAAGATGCGCTACCCGCATGTCAACCATTACTCGGATGCCGTCGAAATCATCTGGGGTAAATTCGGAAAGGAACTCACTGGTGTCATGTTCGCGCTCTTCCTCATCTTGCTGGTTGGATCGCACGCGCTTACCGGAACAATTGCCTTTATCAACATCATCGGAAACTACACTACATGCGCTCTCGTATGGGGTGTAGTATCCATGATCATCTTGCTGGTTCTTGCTCTGCCACCCACATTCCACGACTTCGCTTTCCTGGGCTATATCGACTTTATTAGTATCATCGCCGCCATCTTGCTCACCATCATCGCAACTGGTATCCAAGCGCACGATGCTCCTGGCGGATTGAGCGCAGTCAACTGGTCCGCGTGGCCTCAACCCGGAACTTCGTTCTACGAGGCTTTCCTGGCGACCACCAACATCATCTTCGCCTACTCCTTCGCCGTCTGCCAATTCTCCTTCATGTCAGAGATGCACACCCCCAAGGACTACGTCAAGTCCATCTGGGCCCTCGGTCTGATCGAGATCTTCATCTACACCATGACTGGTGCTCTCATCTACGCTTTCGTTGGCCAGGAGGTCAAGTCGCCCGCTCTTCTCTCCGCCGGTAACACCGTCTCCCGCATTGCCTTCGGTATCGCGCTTCCCGTCATCTTCATTTCCGGATCCATCAACGGCACCGTCGTCTGCCGCTACATCATGGACCGCATCTTCCCTACCTCGCCCATCCGCTTCGTCAAGGACATCAAGGGCTGGGGTGTCTGGGTCGGACTCATCACCGTTGTCACAGTCATCGGCTGGATCATCGCCGAGGCCATTCCCTTCTTCAACGCCCTCCTCGGTCTCATCTCCTCCCTCTTCATCTCCGGATTCACATTCTACTGGCCCGCGCTCTTCTGGTTCCAGCTCGTCAAGGAGGGCAAGTGGAACGCAAACGCCAAGAACATCTCCCTGAGCATCCTCAACTCCATTGTCTTCGTCATTGGACTGGTTGTTCTTGGTGCCGGAACCTACGCCTCTGTTGAGGATATCATCACACAGTACAACTCCGGTGCTGTACGAAGTCCCTTTACATGCTCTGCTCAGTCTTACGCATAGTTTGGGGATGACGAGAACATGTATATATACCAAGAAGCCCTTGTATAGGCGCTTCGCTTATTACGACTTATGAGTCTAGCATCAGCATAGCGATGTCAAATCAAATTTCACATATTCAATCGTCTTTTCACATGTCCACAGTGTTTGCATCTCATCCATGCCATCCGGAAATGGACCTGCTCCTTCTGCGCCGCGCCACCCCACCCAGGGAAAACACTGAATTTCTACCTCCCAGAAGTCTGCATTGCCTTCAAATATGATCGATCTTTGGATTTTAGACTGTATACAGCAAGGCACCTCAAGACTTTCCTTCTCCTGTCGAGGCGGCGCCGATATCTTGTTTACACTGGCTACTAATGTTCCGAGTAGATCAGTGGGAAAGACACTATCTACAGAAGATATCACAAGTAGGGAATCACCGAGAAGAATGATGCGCGCGCTTTTCCTTTCACTCCACTATACAAACAGCACTCCTTTGTGTCTTCACTCCAGGGCTTTCACGGTAGTGTTTGCGCACTAGTACGGATGGAGACTAGCGCCGCGAATGACGCAGCTCGGACGTGCTCTGCGCACCTGCTCAGGTGATAAACTTTGGTACGTATACCTAGGAACCGCTCACCTCCAGAATAAGCAACAGTCATTTCACTCATTGCTACGGTCGCAACCAGCTATACTATGGAGGACATAAGATCTACGCTCTCTACACTTCGCCTTGGGTCCAATCACACCCACGTAACCGACGAAAGCATGCCTAAGAGACAACGCGATAGCGACGACGAATCTGCTCGGAATGACGGCGTTGGGCCGAAGAGGCAACACGGAAGTGAAGTCATTACACCTGAACCGCAGCCTTCCGACCTCATCGCCGCTCTCCACGAGTTCATACAAGAAGAGCGCAGGACCAACTTCTCGTTCTTGTCACAGCACAGCCACAGCCACAAGCATCAGAACGAGCTACTTGTAGTATCTCAGGCGGATGCCGACGATATCGAAGCGGTACCTGCTATCGCTCGGCACGATACAAGTGTCCATAGTGACTGGTATACCTTCACCGAGCCGCTGAGGTCGGACGGCTACACCCGTACCGTTGCGATCGATATCCCATCCGCGAAATATGCCGCTGAAGACATGACCATCACCGAGTTTGGCAGAATCAGGAAAACCAAGCGCGACGCAGCTGCGTGGATCCGCGATACGTACTGCACTGCTGAAGACGATATGTGGGCGATGAGGCTCCCGGAATCGCAGTACGAGGAACAGCGCTTGTGGTGGGAAGGTACTGGGCAAGCATTCCGGCTGCTGGACTTACCTCTAGAGATGCGCGAAGCCATCTACCTACACGTCATCGGGCCAGTCGTTGTTCCGGATGTCGTTACACAGCTTCGTGGCGCGGAGAAGCTTGTGCTAGGATACGGCCTGTCGTACGATAATCCCGAGCGCGTAGGGCGCAATCGAGATCCCAATATACAGCGTCCCAATATGGAGATCATGCGCGTCAGTCGCCAGGTACAGCTGGAAGCCACTCAAGTCGCCAACCGCGATACAGTGAAGCGATTTACCACAATTCGTACGCGTGGGGACGGCATTGGGCCCGCCGCGTCACCTGAAAAGATCTGGCGCCAACTCAGGCAAATAGTAGTTCCTGGTAACTTCCTGAAGAAGCTCCAAATTGAGATGACTGCGACAGAATTCTTGGCATTCGGGGGCATTTGTCCTCAACTTGGACAACCGCTTCAGAGGGGCGTTGTTCCAATTAATGTCATTTCTATGGCTGGGTTAGGAAACCTCGATATCATCGATTTTCGCTTCATTGGTCCTGAACATGAGCTTGCCAACTGCCCTTGGAAACCGCTTCATCCATGCCAAAAGAAGTGGATTGACATATTTTTCATCACCGCCTGGAACGATCTGGTAGCTCTCCGGAATTCAAAAGGAATTAAGTATTCGATGAGTGGCTGCATTAAAGATTCTACCCGGAAGTACTGGACTGGGCTACTGAACGACAAGCGCAATGATCATACTGCCGGTATACGCATTCTCGAACAGGATCTTCAGATCGCCATAACGAACAGTAAGTAGTCCTATAAAGGCATGTGGAATACGTACTGACTCCCTTTTAGATGCCTCGCTTGCATGCGAATGCTCCAACCCATGTGTAGGTGGACCGCGCTTGTTCCGGGTCCAGCCGCACGAAATGAGGTTGATCGAGGGCATACAGGCGGAGCTGGATAAGGCGTATTGGGATTTCGAGGACTGAGGCGGGTTGTATTTGACCTGGGGTTGCCGCATACCGAGGAGGACGCGCGGCTCATGGATGGAGAACTAAAAACAATGAGCATGTATAACGCGCAGACACCGATCACATCTTCGCTCCTGTGACTGTTTGGTTTCCGGGTCGTGCAGGTCTTGCGTGCATTGTTGCGGGCGAGTGTTGTTCGGATAGGAGAGCACCCATGGATCCGTGGATTGGATTTGGTGATGAGCTACGTCATGATCTAGCCTCTAGATGGTTAGCTGGCGGAACCGATCACGTGCCGTCCGAGAAGCCGCGGCCCTTGACGCGAACACCTCCGCATGACTTTTGACGCGTCTTCCGCTCGTCTCCTTCGCTGGCTGAACCTGCGACCCGATATGCACCCCGACGCCGACATCTCGCAATTCCGTCGCGTTGTTCGACGCGCAAAAGCAAAGCAGTCGTCCTGCATCCAATTTGTTCTCACCGACGCGCGCCGCACGAGGCTGTCCTGCACTTATACGCTGTGCCACGAGATGGATTCACATTGTTGTTCGATGGCATATCCACACCATAGAGTGACTCAGTCGTGATCGGGGCTGTGCGCACGTCAATTGCACGCTCGGCAATCTATGGTGATGCCGTGAGAAGTACCCAGCTCATGAGATGCGGCGCAGCAAGTGTGCAACTTACATTTTCTAGCTTGGGCGGACCTGCTCTGTCGTAGTTTGGTCTAGAAGTAGCAAGTCACTGCTTTCTGCGATCTCTCTAATCTCTCAGAGGATCTCTTCTAGGCTCGCCGAACACCTTATCTTCTCAGCTTTGACGATGTGGGCGATAGCCTGGGCGATCTCTTCTATGCTTTCGCGGCCTCTGTCTACGGTATCTTTTAAGCTTGCCTCGTCGTAATTCAGCTTTCGGTATGCGATGCTGGTCTCCTTCAGAACGCTCGCATCGTCGCCCTGGCACATGCCAGTCAACGTTGGAGATGACGGAGCACTCAAAAGTGCACAGCGTAAAGCTCAGCAAAGGATACAGCGCTCACTCCATCCAACTTGTTTGCAATGGTATGTTTCATCCTGATTTCAGACGCGCCGATAATCAATAAGCTCCACGTTGCAGCCTTGGGAAAGAGCTTAGCCTTCCTGGTTTAGTGCGGCGAGAAAACATGCTGCGGCGCAGCGTACGAAAGAGCTAGATAATGGTGTTCCGTTCGAGCGCATGCGTGATCGTGGCTTGTGTCCACATATCTTCGGCGAGACTTGCGTGTCATTCACCTTTTTCGAGCTGGGCTGGACTTGTTCACGAGACCTTTCCGCACTGCGCAGATCTCTTCGCGGTACCGCCAAAGCCATGAGGTAGAGAGGATGCTGCTTCACACGCTGTGAGAGAGTGGCGACTATCGGCGCATCACAGGGCTTGGGAGGGTTGACCACATCCGTAGCTCAGACGTCCTTCTGCACACTGTGGATGTAGGGCGCGGTCATCACTTTGGCTCCACAGCGCTTGCGATGTCAAAGAGGAAGCTAGAGCACGATCCCTCACCCATTCCCCAGCAGCGCTAGTGTGCTCTTGCCATCCCCTCTTTCGATCACACCATCTGATAGGGCAACCCGGAATTCAATTCTCCAAGTCACGCACAAATGTTCACGCCACCGATGCATGCATGCTTCTCGACCTTCCTCTGCATGTCATCCATTGGTCGTTCGGTCCGCATCCGTAGCACCTCCGTTCCCAAAACCAGGTTGTCCAAGTCCGGTCTCGATCCTTGAATCGTGGTTCGTCCCGCGCGTGCAGCATGCAAGCTATATTGGTGGACCCTGACCTCTGATGATTGGACCGGCTGATGTCGTGCATGATTATGGCTTACACTGGCTTTCAGAACTTCCTCTTCGATGGAAAGATGGTATCCGGTGGGCATAAGATTATTCAGTGGCTTGCGGACTTCAGCGAGAGTGAAGGAGGCGTTGATGAGTATGGTTGGTTGGTGGCTCATGGAAAGGTCTACGCGTGCCTGCGATGTCGGATTGTGGGTCATGCGCGAGAACGACTAGTAGAAGACAGGTAAACGGAAGAGCGGAGCATCCAAATGTGACAAGTTGTTGCGAAAAGGAGTGGTCGCTTGGAGGATGTGGAGGCGACATCGTAAGAGATGGACGATCAGAGCACCTTGAAGGCTACATAAGGCACCCGCACCTGCTTCATATCCACCTCATCCATCAACAACATACCACAGCTCCGACTCACATCCATCGATCAGCATGTTATTCTCCACTGCCGCTCTTCTTCTTCTCTCTTCAACTGCGCTCGCCGCACCCGCTACCCTCCTACCCCGCGCCGCTCAGTGCGGCCAATACCAATCTCAGTCATCCGGCCCATACACGCTCTACACCAACGGCTGGGGCTTCGCTTCCGGAACCGGCTCTCAGTGCTCTCAGATCGACAGCTATAGCAGCACAGCTGGCTTAGCCTGGTCAACAACATGGTCATGGTCTGGCACGCCCAACCAAGTCAAGAGCTACACGAACGTCGAGACGGGCTTCACCAAGAAGCAGATCGGTAGCTATACGAGTATGCCAACGACGTGGAAGTGGAGTTATACCGGAACGGATCTGCGAGTTAATGGTATGTTACTTCCGCCTTTTCTCGTGCACTCTCTTCAACTCCGGGATATGTAGGCTAACCTTGATCTGCTGTTCCGCAGTGGCATACGACACCTTCCTCGGCGCATCAGCCAGCGGAACCAACCTCTTTGAAGTCATGGTCTGGCTCGGTGTCTACGGCGGCGTATCACCCTTGTCCGCGAACGGATATCCCTTTACGCCCATCGCGACCGTTACTATTGGCGGCCAGATCTTTGACCTCGCATACGGTCTCAACGGTTCGGTCAAGGTATACAGTTTTGTTGCTCGTGGCGGTCGGGCGACGAATTTCAGCGCCGACTTGGTACGTTACATGAGTCTACTTTGTGGTGATGATAGAGAAGCTAATGCGTCGATGCAGAACCTGTTCTTTCAGTATTTGTTGGCAAACTACGGAAGCAATGGTTTCACGAGTAGTTTGTACTTGCAGGTTGTGCAGGCGGGCACGGAGGTGTTCACTGGAAGCAATGCGAAGTTGACTACGACGGCGTACTCTATCGCTATCAACTAAGCGATGAGGTTTCGCGCACCTCGTGGCGTGTTGCAAGACTACTCGCGAGTACTGTCCCAGCTTTGACGTTGAGCAGATATAAGGTCAGGAAAATACACAATTTGAGAGATGCTTGTAATCCAATACGCTTACTGCGAAAACGCTATACTTATCGTCCTTTTTTTATCCATCCAAGATTTGTCAAAGTGTTATACAAAGGGTCAAATCGTAACCCGTGACCCAATTGCGAAGACCCATCGCTGCCAGTATAAGCGCTTCCAAAACGCCGATTCGCTATGCCCATAAGCGTGCCTGTTGCGCCTCTCGTGCCCCTCATTTTGATGTCCAAGCCTCAGGGCTGTGCCCTCAGCCCCGCACGTCAATCTCACCAGGATATGCCAGCGCGACGGCCTCGACCTCGAAACCCGCACCAATGCTCAGGAGGTCGACTCTAAACCTCTCAGTATCGCTCTGAACCCTCGACCGAGGCTCCGCAAGATCGTAGTTATCCATGCGCGACGCATCGCATGAGCCGGCCACTGATCTCACAGACGACGCCAGCTCATCGCCCATAACATCTTGCGCGCGATAATAACGCTGGCGCACCCAGTGGAAGTAAACGGCAAGCGCGTCGCGATGACTCGGGATGCCGATGGAAGCGAGTGAGCGCCGGAACGGGAGCTTGACGGCGTAGGGATAGGCTGGGAACAGGTGGGTCAGCTGAGAGATCGAGAAAGTTGGGAAATGCATCAGGGTATGGTGCGAATGTGTCGGTACGCTAGACCGAATGGGGTATGGTGGGCTGAGCCGAGGCGCAGCCTGCTGGTGGTGTCGGAGAAGGAAAGATGTCGGAGGTGTGGACGGGACGGTAAGCTGACTTACTGTTGCGAGACATGGTCCACGATGGCGGGTATTGTGTATGGGTTTTGGATGTGGTTGGGCGTCAAGGTCAAGACGTTGGGTGGTAGTCGAGTGTAGTGAGGTAGATGGATGAACGATGTCAGAGTGAGAATGTGTCGAGTGTTCGAGTTTATGTAGTCTCTTCTCGGAATAAAGTATCAAGGTGAGATAGCTGTCGAGAGAGGATTCGATGTACAAGGCGACTATATAGTATTGATGTGCAAGGTGAGAACGAGGTTGGCAAGTGAGCAAGTCAGTATATCCGCAGAAATGAGCAAGAAGGTATTGCGCATACGCGTCCATGGCACACTTATGACTGTCACAGCGACCGTTCTCACGACCACGTTGAAGCCTCACGACCAAGGCATATGCCCTTTCCCGATCGAGCAGCTAACAAGAGCCAAGACGTCGTCCTGGGGTAGGTTCGCCAAGCTAGCCACCGGCAAAAGCGTCATAATTGCTACAAAGGGGAACTCATCTCAGCTGCGACGGCCGCGAGCCCTGCACGGGGATTGGGTAGTTTGGCAGAAGCGAGAGCATTGCGACTGCTGATAGGCGTGGGCGAGGGTCGGGCGTGGTGATGTTGCCGAGCCGCGTGTTGCGACCGTCTGGCAGCCCGTTTCAAAACTTCACCGGCCGGGCGCTGCAGGAGAAACGCACGAGATCGGGGGGCTAAAATATTGACATCGTCGGCTGCTGCGCGTTGCAACCTTGGAACTCCTTTGATGTGCATAGCACGTACGTTAACGGGTCGTCGAGCAGAGAACGCGTGGGCCCTGGAGGAGAGCTCCAGCCCCGCGCTTGCCGCTGGGCCAGCGACTCGAGGCTCTCAGCGTGCGTCTGACAGCGTCACTAGTCAGGGCCGGCCAACGAAGTCTGCTTCATCCGCCCCCATTGCTATCACGGCGTCTGACCATCTCGCTTTGCGCGACTTCAAGCCAGAAGTTGGGTACACGCAAGCGCGCCAAGCGTGGTGAGTGAATTTGACAGCACGTACACACACCTCAGTAGAGACAAGCAACGCCCAGGGATGGCTGACTGACAGGAGGGGCCACTTTCTCAAGCGACCCATGCTCATACTTTCTTTTTTTCTCGTACTTTGACCGTGTAACCTCATCATTTTGCAGCTTCTGGGTCTTTCTTGGTCATCCTGTGCAATCTGCACGCGCAGCCGAGTCAGGATTCCAGGGACAAAAGGCACTCGTCCCGATCGGCGGATGAAATGCCAATCCGTCTCATCGAACGAGGTATGCGTAGATGCTGGGCGCGAGTAGCGCAGGCTGTAAGGCTCACCGCACTAGCCACAAGCCAGACCATAAGAGGAACAGAATTTGCTGATCGGTGTAAGATGTGCCACAGCGTTCCTGGAGTAGCAGTGGGCCCAGGCCTAACCGGGGGAACTCTTGGGATGTCAAAAAGCCTATTCGATGACACGGGCCAGGTGCGCGCGACGTGACTTCACGCTGTCGCATTCATATGCGGCCCCCAAAAGCCAACAGCTGGGTGCGCGTCGTGTTACGGCATGCGAATGCCTTCAAGAGCGGTAATGCTACTCGACCGAAACTTTTGCGACGTTCAGCGTGCCAGTAATATGCGGTGGTATGACGAGGGTTTGTCATTCATGTCGACGCTTGGGCAATGCGCTCGGGAGTATGCATAATCCTTCCAATCGCTTATCAAGCGAGTTGGAATGATAACCACTTCCATGGGTATGAGCAGAGACATGTGACCGTCGATTGGCTGCGTGTGTAGTCAAGCAGACTTTTGGGATAATTCCTCAGCAAGATCTGACCAAGCCTTCCGCTTTCCCTGCATTACAAATTGAGAAGGTGCAACCATCCACCTGCGTCTTGCGTCCTGCGTTATCGACGTGGTACTATCGACGTGGTACAAAGCCGCAGATCGCTGTACCATATTTGAGCTACCAAATGCGCTGCGGTCAGCCTTTTCGCGAACAACGACTCGGCCGAGTCGGCTCCTTCATCACTGCTCCAGGGTAGGAGTAATGAAGCGCTACAAGCGCCAGTGACGTAGGAGGGTCTGTTGTATCATCGCAAAGTTGTCGCATATACGGCAATATCAACCCAGGGTCGTCATATGTCCGGTGTCCGAATCGCGATGCGGCCATGGTCCAGGCGGCAGCAGGTGCGAGGAAGCTCTGGTCCAAGACAAAACCAAGGTATGCAGCACCCTCCATTTCTTGCACGTTTCTCGCTTTCATTCGCTCCGTGTTTATTCAGCGCATGTACGATGGTCAAAGCCTATCCGTCGCAGGCTTTGATGTGTAATACTATGCATCCCACAGTCCCTGCTGACCGTTCACCCAAGACAGCTCCAGGAACACCGACAAATCCACTCGGTCGCTGCATCATTCGCACGTTCCTCCTTCTCATTGGCTAGATGTCTGTCAGCCCGAACGCATGCGTTCTGCACTCCATATATGCAGCAATCCTTGTCTTCAGAAGAGGTTGCTGCATGACCGGTCAGCGCGACAGAGCACCGGACAGATTTTGAAACACGAATGAAGTGAAAAACTTTCTCATGTGGCTGCGCAAGCCACTGATGTTCGTGCGACACGAGAGAGATCCGAGTGAACGGTTGCTGCAGGCTGCGGCTGTCTTGTTGAGGGTTGGCAGGTGCACAGCCTCGATGCGGCTCTGCAAGCTGACTGATGGATGCACTCTGGCGAGCGACGGTCCGGTAGTGTGCACGCCGCATTCACGGACGAAGACACGGCCATTGCATGCTCTGGACCAACGGTACAAGATGACTGTGCATCACTCCTGGGCAACGGGCGCTTTCGCGATCGGTAATGTATTATGGCCGTCAAGCACATCAGTCCAACTCCCCGTGGAGAGGTCTTGGTGCGACGGCCGTTCTAGCCATCATGTACCATCCTATCAACCTCTAAACGCGTCGAAGGGGAAACAGTTTCACGCCCAACACTCAAGCATCCACATTCCAAGGGTAATTCTGCTTAACCCAAATGATATCCATCTCGCTCGGCTTCGTGGCACGTTCCAACAGCCCAAGCCCCTCGCCATGATCGTTCCAGTCGAGGTACGCCTGGATTGGACAGTCTACGCCATTGTCATTGCAATCTGGCTTTGCAT
This sequence comes from Alternaria sp. Ai002NY15, assembly GCA_023758125.1. Classification (NCBI taxonomy): domain Eukaryota; kingdom Fungi; phylum Ascomycota; class Dothideomycetes; order Pleosporales; family Pleosporaceae; genus Alternaria; species Alternaria sp. Ai002NY15. The sequence goes on along the minus strand of JAFVLO010000007.1, from coordinate 297,910 downwards.
AGCCGTTGCGGCTAGGATAGTGCATGACGCTCGCGAGGTCGTAGCCAGAGGCAGCTTGGATGGGCCAGCCGGGTTCGACAAAGTTCTTGATGAAGGCAACGCAGGTGCATTGGTACTTTAGAGCGCGGTACATGGATAGGCAGAGGCCGTCTTCGGTGATGCGGTCGCCTTCCGCTTGACGGGCGCGGTGCCAGCACTGGGTTGGTGATGTTAGTATGCGGTATGTTCCAGTGGTAGTGGTTGTCACTTACGTCTTCCCAGTCAGCAAGTTGCTTGTACTGTACTTTGATATACTTTTCGCGGTCGTTGCGGTTGTGTTCATGCGCCATGCCTTGTGATTGTTAGTATCGACGTCTGCGGTCGCTGGTGATGTCTTACCCAGTACGTGACCAAGCTCGTGTAGAACACCACCGAGCGTAAAGCCATCGGCGAGGCGAACCAGATTCTGCCAGGGCTTTCCGTTTTGCGTCAGGCCAACAGCGGCGCCCCAGCCAGCGCCGTCGGTAAATTCGATGGCTACAGTGTCATGAGGTATACCTGCATTCCAGCCATCTCGGTATTTCTTGACGGGTGCACAGTACATTGGCTTTCCATCGCTAGTCAGGCGCTCTTTGAAGCTGATAGCGTGGCCGGAGTCTTTACCCGCAGCGCCGCCAAGATACCTATAGCGGTCAGTTAGACACTCATCACATCTCATCACAGATGTGCTTTGCTTACTCAACCCACTTCGCCATACCACTCTCAGTGATGTGGCGGATATTGTGGCGATCCCACTCCTGCGTGAAGCAGTATGGAATAACGACGTTGTTGCTTGAGTCGCGTGGCCAACGGATTGGTCCAGGGCTCGAGCCCCAGGCGTCGGTAGCACCTTGACCGTTCTGACCAGACATCGTCTCAAGCTCCGCGAAGTACTCCGCCCAATCAGTTACTTTAGTACCATTTTCGAAAGTGGGCGAGGGAGTGCCGCAGAAGGGACCATAGTTGGGGACTGGTTCGTTGATAGCGACTGCGACCGCAAGGGCGGCGAATTCTAGAAGGTAGAACAGAAACATTTTCGCGGATAGCCAACTCGTTGTGGGCAGAGGTGGAAGCACTTATAACGCGGTCGGGAGAAGAGCAAGTCGCAACCTGGAGGCCAAGAAAACTCCACCACGCGCAATTGTGGTACGTGCAGGTGAGCAAACACTCGACTGCGAGCTAGTAGTCGTCGGATGAAGAGTAGAATTGTACGATGACGTATCTACACCCGAGGAATGCGAGCACATTCCTTAGAACGGCGACGTGAAGCGTGACTGTACCAAGTCCTCTCCGTTGTACTTTTTGTGCTCTGGAGGTAAAGAATAGGCAAACCGGGGCCAGTTTTGGAACTACTACGATTTTCCGAATGTGACACAAAGGCTGCCCATATCGCAGTAATCCAACTCTTTCTGCTTCATGCCGACCACATTTTGACCACAACGGAATGCGGCGCACTGTGGAATACACGAAAGAGATGAAGCGGAGGTAGTTAGTAGCCAACCTCGGAATGTGTTCACCACCATCGGTAGCGCGTCTGTACTGCAGGTGAAGCAGGTTTGAGATCCAGTGTGCGACAACGTTACTAGAGATGAGGCGACGTGATCGTTGCCCCTAACCTGAATTGTCCAACCGTAAGATAGGGTGCACATTGATGAGTATAGTTTCTTCGGCTGTAGTTTGCGATTCACTCAGTTTGGCAAGTCGAAGCTCAATGGGACGGATTGAGGAACGGATTGTTGTACCGAGCGTGGATGGTCTTTCGCTGTTGAAGCGCGAGCATTCGAGGTTGTGACACGAGATACATCGAGAGATGATCGGATCGCATTCCCCGAGGAATGTTGGTAAAGCACTAGATGCCGTGAAAGAGTGAAGGAAAGAGCTGGCGCGTCTGTGTTGCCCTCAAAGTTCAAGCTAGCCACCTGGGCAGCCTTGGAAACGACACGTGAGCGGCGGACCCCCTCGTCTCTGCCAGTTCCGATCCCGCGTTCCGAGGTCACTCCGTAACACGCCATCATCCACGAAACATCCAACACAAAACAGATTACTACATTGCCTATTGCAAACTAGAAGCAATCGCTTTTGGAGACTGTACCGTACTGCCGTGGGATGGGTTCCACTAGCATAAACCCTTCAATACAACTGAACCCGTTTCCTCCCGATGCTATCACATGGAAAGAGTATTCCTATGTACCTACATGCATTGGGAGTGCAGATGTCATCGCATAACGGAGCCATTGCGTGTGTTGAGGTCGCGGAATCGGTGTCAGGCATGCATGGCTTTGACCTTTGACACCTTGCGTGCTATAGATAGCTTGTATGGGGTTGTTCCCGTCGACGAGTTCTAAGTAAAGCAGTATAACGTGCGACCTATATCCCAATGGCTGTACATATGCTGCACAGCGGAGTCATGTCCGTACGGGTCGACCAAAGTCATGACGCGGCTTCAACACTCGTCGCCCCTGCCGTGTACCTGAAAACCCCTCATACGAATACCCACAGTTTTGAAGGAAAACACTTCTTCCAGACTCTACCACTTTGAGCGCACTCTCGGACGCCACGAAAGATTAGGAGAGGGAAGCGACAGAACATCGTGGCGACCAGGAGATAGTGGGGCATTGGTGATAGTGGCTGCGTCTCCAATACCACAACGGCTCCTCACGACCCTGCAGGACCCGACTCTTCATTCCATGCCCCCACCGTCTAACGCGGAAGGTGGCCAGTTCCTGTCGAATGGCCGCTTCAGCCGAGCTAGATGCGATGATCTGATAAGATTAGATGTCATCGTGACCAGCAAGACCGGCTAGCGCCGCTACCTAGCTGTCATGAGGGGCAGTTCGCGCGCAGTTGGGGATGAGCTCTTTCCCAACAACATCCACCTCATGATCCTTCCGCAGCACTACGAAAGCCACATGTCTCCATTAAAACAGCCACAAGCAACGATTTGGGCGCGAAGAAGTCTCTTCCCATGCTCGTGAACAGTCGGGCCTCTTCACAATGGAGTTCCCACGCTGGCTGCTAGTGCCGCCAGCTAGAAGACGCCAGGAACGGCGCGAAACTGGATCATGCAACCACGACGCGCTTGCTCAACGAGGATGCTCTTCCTCGTACGGTTCCATCCACAAGGCGAGACCCTCAGGTTGGTCCCGCACGGAATTGAAGCTTCGGCGCACACTGCTCGTTTCGATGAGCCGGGAGCTCCATCCGCCACTGGCAACCCGGGCCAAGACCTTGGCAATGCAGAGTTGCGGCACAGCCAAGACGTGCCAGCAATCAGCTCACAGCGAGATTGGATCTTATCTGATCATCTAGCACTTATCTGATCATCTAGCCGCGCCTAATGCTCTCTGGGCATACGAGATACCTGGACGGTGGGAGATGATCCCAAGCCACCGGGTGGGATACACATGGCAAATTTTTCAGACGCTGTAACTGCGCTGACATTCCCTGTCCGGTCTTCGGAGAGTGGGCCGAGGGTATACTTAAGTATGGCAGCGCTGCCTGTCTTACGATCGTCGCTCACCTGCATCCCAATTTCATACCCTGCCTTGCCCGGCACTTTTCCGGCATCCTTGTTTTGTCATGTCGAACCTGGCTGCGACTGACGCGGTGCGACCTGTAGAGGGCTTTGGTCGTCCCTCAAGAGATATCGACATGGAGAAGAATGGCGATCAAGCTTTCAATGCCCACGAGACTGGCAGCGATGGAGAGACGAAGTCTGTCGAATCGGAAACCTTCCAGAACGGTGTTCAGCGGGTGCGCGCAATCACTGAGATTTGGAGCACGAAGACCTTGATTACGATGCTGGTCTTGTATGTTTCGATATCATTCTAACCGCGAAATCCAAAGACTGACCTGTCATGTAGCATTTACCTTATCGAGTTCGTCGCTTTCCTGCAGAATGGCATTGACGCCGCGCTCAACCCCTTCATCACCTCGGCTTTCGGTACACACGGTCTCCTGAACGTCGGAAGCGTAATGGCAACTGCGCTCGGTGGCTGCCTTCCTCTCGTCATTGCCAAGGTCATCGATATATTTGGTCGCGTGGAGGGTTTCTTCTTCATGCTGCTCGTCGTCGTCGCCGGTATGGCTATGAAAGCCGCCTGCACCAACGTACAGACCTACATCGCCGGTCACGTTCTCTACTGGGCTGGTCACATTGGTGTTTTATTCGTTGCCGACATCATGGCCGCGGATTGCACCAGCCTGACGAACCGCATGATCATCTTCACCCTCAACGGAACTCCTCGTATCGCAAGCACTTTCGCCGCACCCGTGATCGCCGACATGTTCTACTACCAGAACAGCTGGCGATGGGCTTTCGGTGCATTCATTATCATCTTCGTCGGTTGCTGCGCTCCCGCGTTGGTGCTCATGATGTTCATGTACCGCAAGGCTAGGAAGGCTGGTCTTGTCAAGAACGTCAAGTCGGATCGTAACTTCCTCCAATCGCTGTGGTACTACGCCGTGCAGTTCGACAGTAAGCCACACACTCCTCTCAAGATTTATCTGTATACCTACTAACGCGCGACCCAGTCCTTGGCATCGTCCTCATCATGTGCGCATGGAGTCTCTTTGTTCTGCCTTTCAGTCTCGTCGCCTACGCGCCCCAGGGCTGGAACACCCCGTATATCATCGCCTGCATCGTCCTCGGACTCTGCCTCTTCCCCGTTTTCTACATCTGGGAAGCCAAGTTTGCGCCCGTCCAATTCCTACCTTGGAAGTACCTCAAGAACGGTACCATCATCGGCTCCTGCCTGCTCTACTGCGTCATGTTCCTGTCCGTCTTTTGCTGGAACGGATACTTCTACTCCTACTTGCTTGTCGTACACAGGCAAAGCATTCCCCACGCTGGATATATCCTCAACGCTTTCTCGCTCACCTCATCGACATTCAGTCCGCTCATCGCATGGTGGATCCACAAATCCGGTAACTTCAAGTGGACGGCCTACACTGGTGTACCCATTGTTCTCCTCGGTACCGCCCTTTTGATCCCGTTCAGAAACCCTTCCACCAACCCCGGTGTTCTCGCCTTCACTCAAGTACTCGTCGGTCTCGGTACGGCTTTCTTCGCCACCTGCGCCCAGCTCGCCGTCATGGTTCCCGTCACCCATCAAGAAATCGCCGTCGTCAACGCCGTTTGGGGTCTTTTTGGCAGCTTCGGTTCATCTATCGGATATGCCATCGCTGGTGGCATGTGGAACAACATCCTTCCTGGACAGTTACTCATGCGTCTGCCCGAGGAAAGCAAGCCCGAATACAGGGCGATTTTCGGAAACATCACCTTGCAGCAATCCTTCCTCGATGGTACACCAGAGCGCGATGCCGTTGTCGGTGCCTATGCCGATGTGCAACGCAAGATGGTCATCACTGGTGCGTGCTTTGTACCGCTGTGCTTGGCTAGCATCTACATTTGGAAGAACATCAACGTCAAGAAGCTTGAGGAGGAGAACGGCAAGCAGACCAAGGGTAACGTCTTCTAAGCGTACATTATTCGCTGTAAGACATGTTCAGCGCAGTCCGTTGCAATCTGCATGCATCTATTAGCAAGTTCATTGCTCTATATACCCGCATTACCCAGGTGATGTAATATAATACTATCGTTTATACGTTCTATCTTCCCCACAAGAGATTTCGTGTCTGCCGCTCTGCATGTAGTAGATGATATCATTGTTGCAGCTTTAGCTACATACTGAGATTGATTCAAGGCTCTGATCGGCCTATTGGGCTGTGCTTGTATCTGTTCAAAGCATGCTAAGATATCACTATCAAAGCAAGGTGGAGGGTGAGGGTAGGTGCGCAAGAAACAAGGAGCAGCGAGCAAGGACAAAAGCAAGAAGACCTTCTCCTGTAGTATCTGATAGATAGCATGCTAACAAACGAGCGTTGCGCAATGTGTATAACCTCGCTCTCCACATGTGCTAAAGCTGTAGCTCCCTTCGGTACCTACTGACGTCGCGGATGATCCCAATCCATGCAATCAAACCGATCGAATTCCTCAGGATCAAAGTCATAATGATAAACATCCTTAGCACCAGGCTGGAAATTCGGATCCTGGCCCTCAAGATACGGTCCTCGAGCGTTCCACCAATCGCATGGTATCTCGCACTTGCATACCGGGGGCCTGTACGAGTTGTTAGCACAGTTCACATCATTTCAGTGTGGGTTACTCACAGTTTCTGCCACGGGGTGGCCTGTATCCGTGCGATCGATTCGTGCTTGGAATCTGTTTGTTTCCGCGAAGTACTACGATCGAATTCATATTCCCACATCATCCGTATCCGTCTCTTAACATGACCAGAGAACGTGACTCGGGGTATGTGTTTGATATCTGCCCAAGCCAGTGTGAAGAACCAGTGAACGAAGACTTTTTGGCAAGAAACTACTTTCGTACCCCTAGCCCCTGCGATATTAAGCCAAGGGTCCAATGAACGCCAGGTATTGCCAGGACCAATCCGTATAGGCGGACGGGTAGTAAAGTGGAAATGCAGATGGAAAAGCGTTGGTATCTCGCGCAGTTGTGCGATTGCGGGTGTCATCTCGTTGTCCAATTCGACGAAACCCTGATGGCGTTCGCATTTTAGGCCGAGGAAGCGGAAATAATCCGACGTGGAGAGGTTGAGCTCGATACGGCGCATGGCGTGATAGGGTATGAAAACGTGAGGATAAGTGGGGCATATGGAAGGGTGATGATACCCGTTGAGCAATGCTGTCGTGCGCTCCCATGTGGCCTTTTTGACCTCACCGCAGATTTGCTGACAGGTGAGAGCAAGTATGTTCGGGTTGATTTGGTATTCGCTTTCGCCAACACTCACTTTGCCAAATCGATGTATGTCTATGCAGCGGCGCTTGGGGCGCGACAATCTGACATGCTGGTTTCCGTCGGAGTCGCCCTTGCTCAGCGATAAACATATGTAGGGGCCGATGGCTTGATCGTATACGAGGTATCGGAGTTCTTCGGGAAGGTCGAGGAACTGGAAAGCCTGGCCGTTGGACTTCCACCAGTCGGCCATTGTAAGAGGAGCGGGGTTGAGTGACTCAAGATCTTCGGCCATCCAAGTGAGAAACGGTATCCAACGGGGGTGTACATCAATCTCCAGAGCGATTTCATGAGTAAGTCTTGGAGGCTCTGCGGACTCTGACTCGTGGCGGTCGGCTTTTTTCCTGGAAGGGCCCTTCAGAGGGTGGTTTGTAAGGTCATGCTTGCTATATGAGGATATGTCCTGCTCTAATAGGTTCAAACACACGTTAACATTGGCCGTCTTTTTCCAGAATTCGAAGTCGGTGCGGTGCCGATGACGGATGCACGCTGCCACTGCGTGCTTTAGAGACTCTTTTTTTGAATCGTCAGGTTCATCTTCCAGATGAGAGGCAATTCCATAGCCTCGAGTCAACCATTCTTGCAACGTGAGCCACTCGTCTTCTTGATTGATCTGCGGGTGTGGTGTTTGCTCCGCGAGCAGTGTAGACTTCAAAGACTGTCTCCGTACACCGAGGAGTATATCCTCTGCCCCAGGTTGGATGAGTCGTATGGGAGTCGATGATGACGTGGAAGCTGTTGAGCGCTCGACTCGCAGTCCTATCGAGTTCAACCTGAACCTCAGACTCTTTTGTTGCTGGTCCTTGATGTACGTCTCAATCTCGGTAATAGTGTCGGTCTAGACTCGCTGTCAGCATAGCCACTTTTACGCATGATCCTCAAGCTAGCGTACGATCAGAGTGCGCAAAGTTCTTCGTTCCTTCATCGCAGCGATCTGCGTGGGTCTGGACTTGGGCGGAGGTTTAGGAGCCATTGCGGCTTTGCTCGGTGGATTGTACGGGTATTGGTGTACTTGTCGAGAAGCTGGTACCGAAAGTAAAGCAGGTGGGGGCCGTGCTCCGCAAACGAGTGTACCAATGGGTGTCAGTAAATTGTTAGTTTTGCATATCCGACGAAATAAAGACAGACATGGGGCCAGTGCGACCGTGCACGGGGTACCGAGGGAGATGAAAGCTCGTAATTAAATGGTGTTGCGCCGCGGTTGAAAACGAATACGCCAGTATTTCATTGTGTGGTTGTTTGGGTATCGAAAACGTGGTAGCGCAAACGAGGCGGGACTGAGTGCCCAAACCTCAGTGTCGTCCAGTTTGCTGCTTCTTGGTTGATAGCAAGCGGCCTCGAGATTCCTGAGGAAATACCATTAATTTCCTCTTCAGTCTTCAGGCTCGGTCTCGCTATCAGGCGCAGGAGAAAGCGACGAACCCGAGCCAAAAGAGAGCAGTGCGGATTCCTTCACTCTTGTCGACTGCGGAGTTTTACCATGAGCCATCTCCAATACCTCAAGCAATCCCAACAGCCTGTCCGAGCTTTCCTGTAGCAGCTTCTTCGCTTGCTCTTCTTCCTCAGCGTTGCCTCTCTTGCCTTTACCAGTGCCATATACACTACGTCGCGCTTGAATACCAGCCTCCATAGCTTTGCGAAGAGCTTGATTAGGAGCAAGAGCATTGTTCTTCATCATGTGCATGAACAACTGTTCCAGTATGAGTGAAATCTTGGTGTTTGCTGCAAAGCTTTGCGTTGTTCCTTTCAGTGGAAGAAGAGTCTTTTCGAAATCCTGTTGAATAGGGTCTCGGAGAAAGAAGCTCGGTGGCTTGCTGGCTATCATACCATGTAGAAGGTTCGCGGTGAAGGCGACTCGAATGTCGTCGGGTAGCTTCATCGTAGACAAAAGCACCTGAAAGGTCATGGTCGGGACCTGACTGAACTCTTCCAAGATGTTGTCGCAGAGGTCATATATCCGGGTGAAGAGTTCCGGTAGCTCTACGGCCACTTCGGCGAGCTGTTTGTTGTTAGTTGTCGTCGACTCCGACCAAAAAGGTACCTACGAGTGCTATGAGACGCTGCCGCAGCTCGATCGCGTCCTGTCCGCCAAGGCGCTCTATGGCGTCGTGCACGTTCCTAATCCCTCTATCGCTGGTTTCCGAAGATGTGTCGTCGCCACTCTCATCCCCGCCGTCGTCCGATGCGTCCTGCATATCTTCGTCGCTACCATAATCCGCCAACTCCCCAGTCTCGAAGTCAACCTCACCCACTGGCTGGTCTTCATTTCTTTTACGTCTCGGCTCTGCTGTCTCCCTCTCCCAAACTTCGGGGTAGTCTTTGAGCGAGTCGAGTGTCGCTGTTGCAAGTACAGCTCTGATGATGCGGCGCCTCTTTGCGCGATTCATGGCTGTCTCGTCGCCGGCTATGTAGTACCAGAGGAGACTCTGCTGGAGGGTTGTCTCGTCGCTCGCTCCCTCTTGGTTGCTTTGCTTGACGCAGACATCCCAATCGGCTTCGAGGAAGTCGAGCATGACCCTCAGCCACAGTTTCCACCGACTCCACCGTTTCTTGTGCTTTATCGCGCAATTGAACGCCCACCCCACAGCATGCCAGAAGTCGTCTGCGCGATACCACAGGCTCTTCTCGTTGGCAGCCTCGCCCGCTATTCGCTTGATGTCGCTGCTTAGCTGGGGTGATAAGCTTGCACTAGCCCTGTAGCTGGGGGCGCTCCTCCTGTTGCGTTCTCTTGGGAACATGAACGCTTTCCTTATGGTCGGGTATGCGGGGTCGTCTATCGTCGTGTGCACGCATTGCAGGTATCGCAGCGCGGCATCGGAGCCTCTCGCGGCGTCTCGCGATTGCGCTTTGGTGGTGAATCTGGGGTCGGCGACCATGGAAGAGGCGAATGCGATGTATGCGGGCGGCGCGAGAAAGCCTATGTATGGCTGCGCCGGTCTCGATATGCTGGTGCCCGCGGCGAGGAGGCTATAGAGGAAGTCATAGCCGCTGGCGTCTGGAGTCAGTGTAAGCTTGATACTGTGTGGCTAGTGGTGTCGCATACATTGGCCGCCTTCGAGGTAGGCTTTGGCATGGTTGGTGAGCTCGTAAGACGCTTGCTTGGTTGGCCGGCGTTGCTTGTGCCGTGGTCGTGCGCTCACAGCTTCGAGTGCAGCGGATCGCGCATGTCCATTGGTAGTTGCGGAAGGGTTCAGCGTCTTGGGGCCAGAAGCTGGCGTTGCGAGTTTCGCCATGGACGCGATAGTTGTGCTGGGGTGCTAGTGTGGGGGAGTTGCTGCAAGGTCAGGCGCGCCCGCGTCAAAGCGCGCTTTCACGTGACAGGCGATAGCATCACTACATGGCCTCAGCGTCCGTCTTTGCGTAGACTTAAGCGTTACAACAGATGTGAACATGCAAAAAAGAGTTGAAGGGTACTCACAGATTATACGTTATATAGCATCTGACTGTCTTGAGTTTCGAGCTGCGGGCAAAAAGAAGTATTGGCAAAAAGAACGATGTGTGTCCGGTACCGAACCAACTGGGCAGCTGGCATCAGCGTCCATCCCAAGCTGCGAAAGACGCAGGTTCAAGCTTCACAACACATCTCAACATGTCAACCAAAAAAAAGAGTAGTCAGCGTCAGTCTATGAGGTGGGCAAAAAGAGCAGGACAAAAAGAAAGGCAAAAAGATCAATTTCTTCCGGTACCGGGAATCGAACCCGGCTCTCGTCGGACACTGACACGATTGACTCATGAAAGCGACGGATGCTAGCCGATACACCATACCGGACTTTGATGAAAGGTTGATGAAATTTGTCGGTTATATCGTAGCTGTGAGCCCGCACAGCGATCACAAGGCACCAACGCCCACGGGGCTATGTGCCCTCTCACAGACAGGTCCAGGGCATGCGCTAGATGCACTAGCAAGCTCAGGGTCTAGTGTCCTGGAGATAGGTCTACAGACACTGTCGCAGGCTGCCATACAGCCAGTCATCATGCAGCAAGAGACATTAGAATCAAACAGTCCTTCAAGTGGAGTTCCGACAATGGCACATAACACGAGTAACATATTGCGCAGCCTTCTTTCAGCCGACTTGAAACGAAGATCATTGAAGTGGCGTTCGCCGGAGGCTCGGTGCTTGCAGGTTTCGTCGGAGGGCTCGGCAAACTTCAGCGTTCCGCCAATCTCACCACTTGCCCTCGACCCAGAATAACACACCTTTTTACCATTGATCAACATCTTTCGTATCGCATTGCATGTTCAAACTTGGAGGTGTATATTGGATTAGGGAACATGCACTTACCTTACGTCCTTCATTACACTTGCTCTATTTAGTTCGTAAGAAGTTGAGCGAGCAGTGCCTCTAAGGTGGTGCCGCCATGACTTACTTCGAAGAAAGCGCATTAGCCAATCTTACGAAGACCGGACGCGATACTCTTACGAGTTTCGCGACTTAGCATGTCGTTCGAAGCGACTGCGGAAGGATCATGAGAGAGCAGGTGGGCTGTCCAACAAGAATGGGGCGCGCGCCTGCTGGATTCTGTGCCCGCCCAAGTGAGGGAAGCCGCGTCCTGCTCCAACAGGATACGCCCCCAACGCGCCTGCTTGCTAGAGAGATGGCGTCACATCAACAGCATAATGGTGAGTGCGGTCGTGCTCAAGCTTCGTCCTTCGCATCTTCGTCCTACAGTCCACGGGTAAGTCTCGATTCGATTGCCGAGGTATGTCGACCGCGAGCGACCAAAAGTGACAGGCCACACTGTCTTTCAGTGGACGAGTTGTACGGCTGGCAGAAGATCCACAGCCGAAAAGGTGAGATGCGCTTTCCTATGATCGTTACCGATAACCGCTAACTATCAGTAGGAAGCGAGCACCAAAAGCCAAGGACACGAGGCCAACAAAGCAAGCAGCCTTTGCCTGGGGTCGATCATCACAGACTCTGCCACTTGAGGATGCAGGCGTCGACGACAAGCGGGCAGCCGCCAGTGACAACACTATGGCCAACGAGGCAGCAGCCATCATCGACGACGCGAGCAAGACCAGCGAGTCAGCCTTCGCCTGGGATCGAGCATCAACGACTATGCCACTTCAGCATGCAGCCGCCAGTGACAACACAATGGCCAACGAGGCAGGAGCCATCATCGACGTCGCGAGCACGACCCAGCATTTAGACGTATAGGTAGACGAGGATGACCGAGTCATGTTGGTGCAAGACGTCACCCGGGCAGATAACGTAAAGGACACCTGGGCTGGTGGAGAGCATGGCGCTATCTTGCTCGATGACGGCGATTATCTCGACACGAACGACATGACTCCAGATGAAATAGCTGCATGGGCGACGCACATGGATTCTGAGAGTACGGCATCCATCAACGCTCCTTCGGAGGCCAGGCTCGCTGCAGTGCGGGCAGAAGTGCTGCAAGCTCTAGCCATGATGACCTGCGGGGCGCGGGAGTTCCTAGAAGAGACTGAGTATGACCTGGAGTACGGACAGGATACCTTCAACATGGCCGAGTTATTCCAATCATTCAAGAAGGAAGAGGCGAGGCGAAGCGGCATGGTAGAATCCCATATCGTCTCACCGTCAGGATATGCGACGTCCCTGTTGCATCTGCAGCTGCACTACCCAACGTTCACGACAAAGAATCTCAACGACGGTCAGACGCTAGACGCGACCAACTGTTGCATCCGAATCCTCATCGAGAAGGCCTTCGTGGCGAGCAACACCTATTGGTTTGAAGCGTACTTCCGCCGTCTAACCGCGGCGTCCGTACGTCACCTTGCGAATGTTGCCGACGGGTGGGAAGAGGAGGTGAAACAACTGCATGACGAGTTTGCCTACAGATGTCAGTCGCTGTCGAAGAAGGTTCTACTAGTATTTGGCGCCTTTAACAGAAAGCGCTTCCATGAGCGACACAACGTGGAGAATATCACAGTTCGACTATCATGCGACAGCACGACGCTCATGGGCATAGTGCGCAACAACGCCCAAAAGATTCTGTTCGTCGTCGTGTACGCCTGGCATCCGGAATATCTACTAAGGAACCGAACCACGGCAGTCGGTCGACAGTACGACGCAGCTTTGAACATTGCTGCGGCATTGAGCGGCGTAGACACCAAAGCAGGGTACTTCGAAGCCCGAGCAGCGAGAACGCACGAGAGCAACAAAAGGAACCTAACACAAACCAAGTCCACGATCTCTCAGCCCCCTCGGACGCTGGCTCTCGTGACCGCCACAGAAAGAGAAAGAGAGAGGAAGAACAGAGCCAACGAAGCCGAGGCGCTCAAGAAAGAGCCCACTCAAAAGACACTGCGATATCGGAGAACTGAGAATCACACCAGAGACGTGCCCCTTCACATCTACGGACTGAGCGGCCTGGCGATTATCTTGACTGCAAGATTAGATGACGCCTTTCGGCAACGCGGATACAAACAGTGTTATTTTGTTTTCTGCACTCTAAAACAGTTGCCAGCTGTATACAACGGGTTATTACGAGTGCATCGAACGATGCCAGGAATGTGGAGTACCTCCTGGGTACCGCCTTGGTACCACGGCAGTACAGTGTTAGTCCCTTGTAGACTGCACCTGGAGGGGAACTATGATGCTATCATATACATACTTAGCTACCGATTGTCTGAAACATTGGCCTACACAACTCACTTGGGTCTCAAGCCCACTCAGTACAATGTCTTGGTCATAACGAAAGACACATGTCTGACCCGGAGCAACATGTCAGGCAGAGCATACATCTTCATCTCTATAAGGGGGCAATCAGAATGTCAAGATTGGAGCAATCATCAGCCAAACCGCCCAGCACCCAAGAAGAAAGTACCCTCGCCATCGCGTCCCAGCACCCCAATACCCGCACCAATGTCTCAACCAACCGCACTGCCTATCAGACCAAAAACCACATCAAAAGCCCTTCCACCATTAACCCTCTCCATCCTCCGCCAACACTTCCCCTCCCTCCCACCATGGGCCGTCTCCGCCTTCTCCGAGATCTACAACGCAGTCCACATCTTCAAGAACCCCCAACTCGCCACAATAATCCCGCAACGCCGACTCTCACCCGAAGCCCGCGCGTTGCTCAACATCGCCATCCTGCCTATGCCGGGCTACAAATACGGCAACAACAAAGGGCCGATGCTGGATTGCAGTGTGGGTATACGAGAGTTGTTTGAAGATGAGAAGAGCTATGAGTGTGGGAAAGAGCAGGTGGTGTTGGTGAGGTTAGGGCAAGAGTGCGAGAGGTTGTGGTTGGGGAGATGGGATGAGGATGAGATTGAGGGATGGACGGGGGATGTTGTATTGAATCGATAGTTTTAGATGTTAAATCGGCTAGTATTCGTCGCTTTCATGATCAATGCAGTCTTGCATCTGTTCGAGATGGTCGTGCGGTAGATGGTGATGCAAGATAATGGGCACATGTAATGCTTGCCGCTGCTTCACTGTCGAGTGCACGTTGTGTCGAGGTTGCGCGGAAGTTGCTTGCGTTTCCGCCAACGTCGTCTTAAACGATAGTCATAAATATAAAGGGTGAGCGTCGGAGTTCTGCCCTAAAGATCTCGAGATCAAGCTTCCTTATCAGATCCGCGTGCATGCGCATAGTCATGTAGCGAGCACAGTGTTGGCAACTACCCCTCATGCATCCCTGTCGCTTCCCGAAGTCATCCCTCTTCCGGACAAGCCTGCGCGGAATGACTCCACGTCCACGAACATTTGGTGCTGAGCTCTTCAGGTAGTAATTAACTCACCGTGAGATAATTTACGGTAACAACCAAGTCAGCCTCCAAGATACAAGTGCCGCAATGGCCACGTCACAGCAAAGCCTAGACCACCTAATCCTCTTCGTCCCCGCCAACCCAACAACGCAACTGCCCGAAGTCCCTCCATTCTTCTTGGACAACTTCACACTCACCCCAGGAGGCTTCCACGCTGACGGCGCGACATCGAATATCTTGATTCTTCTCGCAGATGGGTGCTACATCGAACTCATCTCCTTCGTCAACCCTTCCCTCGCGCCTGAGCATTGGTGGGGCCCGGACGCCAACTTCGTAGGCTGGAAGGACTGGTGCCTGACCAACTCGCTTTCGCCCGAGAAGAACTACGAGGCGGTGATAGACAGTCACTCAAAACCGATCAAGGGTGGGAGAAAGAGGGCTGATGGAGTCGATGTAGCCTGGGCTGTCACCTTCCCCAAGGGAGAGAAAGGTGGACAGAGTGTTAGGGGCAGGGTGCCATTCTTCTGCCACGATATTACTCCTCGGGGTGTCCGCGTTCCAATCGACGATTCGAAGACGACTCATCCATGCGGCGCAATTGGGGTCAGCCGACTTACTATCATCGTGGGCGACCAGGCCCTGCTAGATGAGACTAGAAAAACCTACGACGCCGTCATCGGTAGTGCTGGTGAAAAGGTTGATGGAGGATTCGAATTCAAGCTCAGGCGCGTGCATGAAGTGGAGACTCGTGACACCGGTGCAAAGATTATACTGCGCTTGCCAAAGGACGAGGAGGAGCAGGGACGCGTTAAAGATAGGGGATTCTGGTATGACGACGTAGTCCTAATAACAGACGCGAAGGCCGGAAAGTTTGGAAGCTCCGCGGAGAGGCTGGATAGTGGAGAAAGAGGTGGCGGGGTTGGCGGGGTGTGGCTCGAGCATGCCTGAGCGGACGGCGGTGGATATAAGAGTGGATTATCAAGGGACCAGTGGGACCGAGATTGAGGCTGAACTATAATCAGTCGTGTTTCGTATTTCTTGCTTGCGAAAGTACATGTGCCGGGTGGCCTTCGGAACACGACCCTTGGTCTGGGTGGCGACCTGTGCTATAGCAAGGGATGCACCTGCAGGCCGGCGAAATGAAACCATGCTTGCACACACCCGTGGTACTACTGTGCTGCGTTGGCACAAAGCGCAGATCAAAGTGGTTATATCGCGCAGAAGCGCCATGGGCTTGTTCCTAGCCATGCAAGACTATATTCGCATTCGCAGTCGGGAGGATTTATGGATGTGTAAAGCTAAAGGTTGCATGTGCCTTAGCGGCGCTAGGCCGCAGCCGGGCAACCGAGGGACAACCCAAATTTGGCAGCTGCGATGATTGGCGGGTGCTGTCCGGTGGTTTGAGATGACTTGATCCACAAAAGATCGGGTTATATCCTTAGGTGGGAGTATGGTGATGCGCGTGTTTGTTCAAGACGTGGCTCACTAACAAGGTGCAGTCTAGGAGATACACCATATGCCGTCCGGTCACGATAAGGTTATACAGCATAGTGCATGACTCGGGTTATTTGTGCGATGGCACTGCAGAGGTACATAGAAGGACGACGAGGACGACAGGACGGCGATCTGGAGGCGTTGATACGGCAAAAGAAAACACGCCAGCGCCCCAATCTTGGGTTCCTCGCTTACAAGCAGCGAGATGTCTAGAGCGAGAGCAGTAATTCTTCTCGGCGGAACTCGAATCGAAATTTTGAGGATGGCGGGGCTAGCTCGGACCACTGATAGCGGGCACGTGTCCCAAGGTTTGCTTTTGTGCTAAGGTGACAAAGTGAAGTGCCGGCAGGATCGCATTCGAGGCAAATTCCATGTCGACCTGTCTGGTCGCGCATGGGAAATTGCTGTGATGCAGTGGTGTGCGAGTGGCCAGCGACGGCGGGATGCCGCTGAACGGCGGAGGGGACGACCGGCAGAGGGGCCCGAGGGCTAGCGCCTGCGGATCTGGACCGACGTCTGCCCAGCGGGAGTCAACGTCGACGCCGTCTACTTCTCTGCCCGCGCCCGTGGTCGAGGAAGTCACTATATGGGGCGGCGGAACCTTCGTCTCGACACTCGCCCCGTGGCGCGCCCCTGCAATGGCGGCGCACGCAGCAGAACCAGGGCAAATGCGCGGGCACGATGAGTATTGGCCATGCGGACTTGTGCACCGAAGCCAATCACTACGAGGTCGCTCCCGCCAAGGCGCAGCGTTCATCCCCAATCTTTGATTCCCATGACGCAGGCGGTTATTTTCATAAACACGATGCGAGATGCGCTGAGATGACTCTTGTTCCCTTACCACGCAGCGTGAGTTTTCGCGAGCGGCCCGATGCAAGACGACAGGCGACCTGGACCCCCTCCGGCTGGTCACCCCTCGGCCGGTCCCTACGGGTCGCAGTTCAAGGTCGCCATTCCACGCTTACCACCCCGACGCGCCCCGCCACCCACCACGCCCAAGTCGCGCCAGAGGGACAGAGTCCAGCGGGCATGTCGCAACTGTCACAAGCGGAGTGCGTTGCCATTGTCTTTTCCAACATCATTCACTTTCTCTCGACCTCTAACACACGCTAGAGATCAAGTGTAGCGGCGGCCTCCCCCGCTGCAACTACTGCGACAAGACCGACAAGACATGTGTATACGAGCGCCCCAGGAAAGACCGGCTGGCGACGTCAGTTGAACGACCTGATTCCAAGTTCTGAAATTGACTCCGCCAGTGCCAAAGACCGCAACCATGCCCTCGTCTCCGTCCTCAAAGACCTCAGCTTGCGCGTCAGCGACGATGACCGACGTCGAATTGAAGATGCCCTCCAGGATGTGAGTACAGGACCTGCCAGCCGGATGCCACTGCTCAAACTAATACCGCCAAGTCAGATGACGAGGTCGGGTCGCCCGTCTCCATATCCTCTTCTTCGCGAGCATCCGCCCCTCAACCATTCTCTCAGCACTCGCGCATGCACCCCTTTGCCCCGTCCTCTAGCTATGTGCCGCTCGGAGCAGAAACCTCGCCTACCTCGGATCAGTCACCCCTTCCTCGCCTGGACGGTACTGTCCCGGAAGACTCTGGCGACGAAGACGGTGGCGAAGTGCCCAATGTAGTCGAAGCAGGCTTCTTGGGCCAGATCTCCGAAGTACAGTGGCTACAGACGCTCAGGAGCAGAGTACAAGCTCTCGATACCGTTCTGCTTGGCCCACCTGACACCACTGCGCCACTCTCTCAGCCACCCTCGCCTACTTTCACTGCGTCACCCACCTCCCATGCCGCGACCCCGCTCGAACACATCGCTCTCACCAACTACTATCTCGATGACGAAGGCATCAAACTCACAGACTGTGGGAATCCCTTTGAGCTGCCGCCAGAACACACTGCAGGACTGCTATTCCAGTGCTTCACCCAGACCATCCAAGGCTCCTTTCCCATTCTCCCCCCAACTATAGAGCACCAGCTGCAACAGTACTACACCCTGGTTCGGAACGGGCAGGCTATACATTGCCCGGAGAAATGGTTTGCGCTGGTCAACCTTGTTTTTGCCATAGGCGCCAAGTTTTCACATCTCATCCAGGCTGAATGGCGAGCCGACGAGCTGGATCACATCGTCTACTTATCGCGTGCCTTTCAATTGCTTAGCATGAATGACACAATCGTTGTCCTAACGACTCCGGATCTGCTCACAACGCAGGCAAGTCTGAGCTGCTGATCTTGTTTGACTATGCTAAACGTTTCAGGCTGCTGGACTCTTTGCGATTTACTACATGACTGCTGGCCATGTAAATCGGTACGTATGCGGAAGATCTTTGCTTGTGACTACCTAGTTCATCCTCTCTTCGTCTCTTGCTTCAATCAATGTGCTTGCATGCTAATATTATGTCAGGGCTTGGGTAATGGTAGGCATGGCGATGCGATCGGCCTTCTCGCTCGGCCTTCACGTGCAACAAGATGATCAATCTGTCTCCGCCGCCCGAAGGCAGAGCATGGTCTGCACCTGGTGGAGTCTACATGCACTGGAGAGCATGCTGAGTTCGATTACGGGCCGGCCGAGCATTATACCCAACGAAGACATCACAACTCCACTGCCCAGTGCCGTGAATAGCGATCAGACCCAAAGCGTACCTGTGCTCAGTCTCGACTTTCTCGATGCCGATATCCACCTGAATCTCCTGACCCAGCAAATCATCTCCAACCTCTACACACAACGTAGATCTGCGCCATCATGGGACTACCTCCAACAAATGACCATATCTCTATGCGAACACCTTGACAAGTGGGCATTTGAATACATTCCCCAAGTTCATTCAGAAGAATGGAATTCAGCTCGCATGCCACAACGCGACGTCTTCTTGCTCAAACTTCAGTACTACCGACTGAAGGTTCTGACGACTCGTCCCTCACTCCGCCGTATTGAACGCTGTTTTCAAGCCGGAACCGATGACTTCAATTCGCTCGATCAGTCTGTGGCAGAGTCGTGCGTACAAGCGGCACGGGATGTCGCATCGCTGTTGGCAAACGAGCCTAATGTCAGAAGTCTATATGAAAAAGGGCCCTGGTGGACAATTGTCCACAACAGTATGTTGACACCTCAAATCCCCATGTCACCTACTGACCAATTCATTACAGTCATGCAATCACTCGCCGTTCTCATGATAGCCATATCCTGCCCCGATCACTTCCGCGACACACTACAAGCGTCTGTGCACAGCACACGGCAACTCGTCACCTCACTCCGCAGCATGTGCGACACAAACATGTTAGCGTCCCGCGCCTACCAGGTCGTATATTCGATAGTCAAGACGTCAAAACCGTACGTCTGGGCTGACATAGCGGACGCCTTCCCAGACGAGGTCATCATGGTGCTACAACAACCAGCACCAGCAAAGGTCGACCCGCAATATCTACCATGGCCGGACAACGACCAACCAGCTGAAGCCTTGTTCCGTTATGAAATGGACAACTTCGGCAACTACCACTTTCACATGTTATGAGGACGGGGGAGTACCTTTCGCGGCAAAACTACTGCAGCACCGACTGCACACAAAATGATGCGATTGGTGAGGAACCGGGGGCCTACCGTTCAGCGGAATCAACATCTTATTCCATGCTAGCGGTCGCTTTATCACAACGGTATCTCAAAAGGATCCCCACCTCGTCATCAACGGGGCCAAAAGTCGCAAACAGGATAGGTTCGCATTCTAGAACACCGCCGGCTAAAAACGGGACAACTGGAGGACCAAACGGCCACGTTGTATGTGTCAGCCGAATGGGGCCCAACACTCGTCGCTACCGCAACATCACTTACGCGTGTTATACCCAAATACTATCTCGAACAGCGATGCAAGAAGAAGGAGAGATGCTGTATAATAGCATTAGCATTCGCTTGCGCGTGTCACATTATCGACTCGCGTCGCAACGACGACTTTGCAGGACTAGGGAAAGGTGAACTACACAAGTACATAGTATACCGTTCACGGAACAGTAATAGCAGGATAGTAATAAAAAGCAGTATTGGTTCATGACCAATTCATCTCGTTTGATGCAACAGGGGCGGATTTTCACATGAAGGCATACTGACAATGTCCACGTGACAGTTGTTTCATGCTGTAGGGATGCACTAGCAGGAGACTACCGAGGTGAAACCCTATAGTCTAGCCCCATTGCATTACTTCAGTCTTGCTAAAATCCAACAGGGCAAATCCAGCACAGAACCTCAATGCAGTCTGGCAGGTCTCAAGCCAGCTCCTCCCGCAGCATCTCCCATCTTCTCAGTATCAATCTCTCCGATAACGCTCTTCAGCAACTCGGGCACAATCTGCGCTGCATCGCCTTGGAAGAACCAGTCCCCATCGTACAGCCCTCCCGCAGGAACATCATTGGCGTCCATGTTGATAATGGCAACCCTCGCCCCCTTGCTGCGCGCAAGATCCACATATCCGGCTGCAGGATATACCTTCGCACTCGTTCCAATGACCATGATGAGATCAATATCCTCTTCGTCCTCGATAAACGCGTCAACATCCTCCATAACCTTCTTAGGCAGTATTTCGCCAAACCAGACTACACCCGGACGTAGCAGGCCGTTCTTGCATTCGGGGCAGTGAGGGAGGTGCTTGTAGTCGAGTTCTGGGATCTCGACATTGATGTCTGAAATGTCTAGTTCGCGGGCGGCAAGGGCAGCGTTTGTGGTTGGGTCGGACTCGTCGGTGGGAATGGCGAGAGCAGGTACGATTGGGTCGGTGTAGTTGTTCCGCTCCGAGTAGTTGCAGAAGAAGTCTGAGCACTTGAGGTCGAAGAGGGAGCCGTGCAGGAGTTTTAGCTGCTCGGCGGGGTGTTGAGCGCGGGGTGATAGACCTGGTAGTGGTGGTGTTAGCTATGCGACTGCTCGGGGTCTGAGGCGGAGACTCACCATCGACGTTCTGGCTCAGCGTGATAAACTGCTCCTTCTTCTTCGCCAGTTCGGCTAGGGCGTAGTGAGCAGGGTTGGGCTTGGCTTTGAGGGCCATGTGCCGTCGATAGCTGTAGAATTGCCACACGAGTCCTGGGTCTCGCTCAAAGGCTTGGGGTGTTGCTAGTGATGTCGCGTCATGCGTCCTCCACATGCCTCCCGCGCCTCGAAAAGTGGGTAGTCCAGAAGATGCTGATAGTCCCGCACCAAGAAGCGCGAGAATACGCGTCGACTTGGTCAGGTGTTGCTGGAAGCTCTCGAGGTCCTTGGGCGGAACGACGCTGGGTTGGGCGGCCGACGAGGCCATTCTGCGGATGATGGTGGGCAGCGTCACGGTGGAGGTGGTCTTCTTCGCAGACTGGGCGTGCGAAGAGTCGGAAGATAAGCGGCCGGGCGTGTCATGTGTGCGTTGTCTGTCCGACAGGCAGAAACGGGGGCCTGGAGGTGTTTGCGGGGAGGGGGAAGCTGCGGCGGTAGTGGCACCTGCAAGGTACGTCAGGCTCCCCCACCAGCGGCCTAGCGCCCACCAGGCCGGGAAACCGATGCCTCTTCCGCCGAAGCTTGATTCGCCCGAGCCCAACCTCCGCCAACGACCATGACTTTTGCCCTGAGATGGCTGCGACCGGCTGCACGCGTGCCATATCGGTGCGATGCTGCGAGACGCGTCGGGCGGGTGCAGCCCAGAGTCGGCGGCACGAGGGCGTATGCGGCCGCTGCTGTGCCCGCCGCTGAACTCCGATTTGGCCAACCGCTCCATGAGACGCATCCACACCTACTCAAGGCTGGGGAAGGTGATGACCGCCCGAGCAACGTCTTACCCTCTACTAACATGCTGCAGTCACCCCCGGTATCACGGCACTCGAGTACCACCAACGCCGCGCCGCCCTCGCCAAAGAACTGCCCCCAAACTCGACCGCCATCCTCGCCGCAAACGACCTGAAATATGCGTCCGGCGCCGTCTTCTACAAATTCCACCAGGACCCAGACTTCTTGTACCTGACGGGATTTAGAGAGCAGGATGCCGTGGCCGTAATAGAGAAACACGGAGATGGAGAACACACATTCCACCTGTACGTCCGGCCCAAAGACCCCAAGGTGGAAGCCTGGGAGGGCCCACGATCAGGCGTTGAGGCTGCAGAAGACGTCTTCAACGCCGACGTGAGCGGCAGCATCGACGACCTACCCCGTCTGCTCCCCGACATAGTCAACCGCGCGCAAGCCATATACACAGACCTACCCCAATCCCGCGTATCCAAAAACCTACTATCACGCTACCTCGCCGGCGCAGAGCCCTCACGTACAGGCGGCATATTCAACGTTTTCCGCGACGCACCCGCAAGCGTACGACCCCTCCGCCCGCTCGTCAACGAACTCCGCCTTATCAAATCCGAAGCCGAAATCACAAACATGCGCCGCGCAGGCCAGCACTCGGGCCGCGCCATCACAGACGCAATGCGGCAGTCCTTTACGACGGAAAAGGATCTCGACTCTTTCCTCGACTACTGGTTCAAGCAAGACAACTGCGACGGCCCGGCATACGTCCCCGTCGTAGCCGGTGGCATCAACGCAAACACCATCCACTACGTCTCCAACGACATGCTGCTCAACCCCAAAGAACTCGTCTTGGTTGACGCGGGCGCACAGTACGGCGGCTACGTCACGGATATAACGCGCACATGGCCTGTATCCGGCAAGTTCAGCCCCGCCCAACGCGATCTCTACACCCTTCTGCTCGCAGTACAAAGATCCTGTATCTCGCTTTGCCGCACAGATTCAAACTTCACTCTGGACAAACTACACCATACAGCTTCCAACTCGCTGGCTGCTGGTCTGAAGGATATAGGCTTCGACATGGACGCCGATGCTATCCAAACACTGTTTCCACATCACGTGGGCCACTACGTGGGTCTCGATGTGCACGACTCGCCTGGTCTGAGCCGAAGTAGGAAGTTTGAAAAGGGCATGTGTGTCACCGTTGAGCCCGGTATCTACGTCCCGAATGAAGAGCGGTGGCCTAAATGGGCGCGGGGCATAGGCATGAGGATTGAAGATAGCGTTTGTGTGGATGACGAGAGTCCGTATGTCCTCACCACCGAGGCGGTCAAGGAAGTCGTCGATATAGAGGCGTTGAGGGGGACGGAGACGAAGTTGTAAATGGGAATCGTGATATCCGCTTTTGTCTTATGTGATGGAACGTGCTTTGCCATTTGCTTAGTGACAACAAGGGGCAGTAACGCTTACACAAGTACGAATTCTTCTGCACTCGCCTCATCCCAAGTTACTTCTTCGCCGCGCATAGTGCCCTCCAAATAGCACTGGCCCATCAAGCGATAATAACCATTTGCAAGACGACGGAGCACAAGAGGTACTTTCGAGCCGTGGACGACACATACCAAGTCGCCCTCGCAGACCGAACGATGCGCAAGCCCAAGTCTCCAATCGCGTCCTACGATAACCTGT
The DNA here is from genome assembly GCA_023758125.1 of Alternaria sp. Ai002NY15. Classification (NCBI taxonomy): domain Eukaryota; kingdom Fungi; phylum Ascomycota; class Dothideomycetes; order Pleosporales; family Pleosporaceae; genus Alternaria; species Alternaria sp. Ai002NY15. Next base: position 274,443 of record JAFVLO010000007.1, on the reverse strand, counting down.
CGGCCCCAAGCTACGCGAGCATGATCACGGAGTTGAGTCGCTTTGATCTTCCATGATTTGGTGGGTTTACATGGCTGAGTATCCTGGAGTGCAGCAAGTGCATGCAGGTACTCGTATGTCTGTAGCAAAACTTTTATGTCGGCGGTAGACATTCCGTTGCGGTTGTGGTCTGATCTTGTTCGGTTGAACACGAATGAGCCATCTGCTAAACACGTTTTTAATATGTGCTCTCTGGATGGTGTAGTACGTCCCTCTGGCCAAATTTCTCGGAGAACATCTACCAAGCGCGCGATGTTGAGATAGGAATGTACGGGCCATTGATGTCGGCTTGTCGCTGGTTCTCTGTCAATCTGGGTAAAGGGTAGTGTATGCGTAACCTCGCTGATTATCTTCCCCCTGACAATCAAGCAGGAAGACGAGATACCATCTCGTTCCTCCGGCCTATGCCGCATCCCGCGCGCGGCGTCGAAGTACATGCAATATTTCGGAAACACAAACGCTTCCGCTTTCAACCGCCGCGACCAGTCTGGGACCCAGGACGGCAGATTCGACAACCACCTAGTTTCGTCGTCGTCCCGCCGGTGTAATACGCCCAAGAGATCCAGACTCTCCGTTGCTTCGACGATGGATCTAGTGACCATAACAGGAACCTCATTCCAATCAATATGGTAATCAGGCAAGATACTTATCTGCGATTCATCTTGCAGCCCCAGAAACGCATAGACAATATCATGCTTATTCGTAGTCCTACACCTCGGCGCAAACAGAGAGAGCGAGTGGTAGAAAGAAGGTTTTTCTTCACCACCACTGCTTTCACCTGTGACGTCAATCCGTTGGTCTCTCAGGCGCATGATCTCGCTCAGCACGAGGTAGCCTTGTAACTGTCGTAGCCCGACGTAATCCGCGGATGCTATGCGGTCTTCTGAGCTTCTGAAGCGCCGGATAACGGCCCAGAGCTCGTCGATGGGAAAGGTGGAGGAGGCGAGGAAGCAGGTGGCTTTGGGTGGTAGAACGGCTTCTTGGACGACCCAGGCTCTGCTGAACCAGGGTAGTGATAGTAGAGATCGTACGAAGGATTGTTGGCGGGGAAGGGGGAAGATGAGGTCTTTCTGGTCGGGTGGTACATGACTGTCTGTTGACGAAAATGAGAACGAGGCTTGGAGCTGGGGTGCTACGAATGAGCTGTTTTCGAAATAATGCGACAGGGATTCGGTGTCTTGTACTTCTTGCCCGAGCCAGATTAAGACGCGTTGGCATCGGTTGTAGATTTCGCCCATGAGAGCGACTTGTTGATTGCGGTCGGGGATGCTTGTTTGGTCGACACATAACTATGGATGTCACGATAGAGTCAGTGCGGCACCTCCATCTGCTCTGTAGTGTATTGCCGTACCTGATCGACCCAAAGGTAGCCTGTTTGGCAATGAGGACAAATTCGCGTAAGTGTAGTGCGCAATGTAGGTGTGATGAGGACCGACTTCCCTGATCCCAACTCAAAAACGCAAGATTTCTCTTGCTCGCCCCATACATAGGAAATAGTTTCGTATGGAGGCGCAGCTTCCAAAGATACTTCAACGATATCAGGCTCTTGGCTAGGCTGCGCGGTCTCGGGAAGTTTGAGAAGCCGGATGTAGCGCTCGCTAAGAGGCTTATATTCGTGAGAGTTGGGCATAGCTGGATGTTGCATTCGCGCCTACACAGGGGTGTCGCTTTGTACCCTGGGATTGGTCGATCAACCAATGCTCGTGTTCATAAGTGGCATTGCAGGGATGAGTGCTGTCAGGCTGTTCGAAGGTGCGATTTCAAGAGTAGACAATCAGCCGGGTATACGTGTGCCAGCGGAAGCAGAAGCCAAGGCATATCGCTAGTGAGAGCTGGCATTGAGACCAGATGGCAATGTAGGGTTCGTGAGACTTCCTTCCCTAGGTTTGCGAGGCTTGACGCTAGCCTGGAGTTGTTAGCGTGTCCCCGCTCTTGTCTCGCGATCTCCTGGAAGTTGCGGCTTCAACAACAACATAGACTTCAACAAAAATCACCGTTACGATAGTCTCACCATCTCATTCTGTTGAAGCTTAAAAGGTTTTCATATCAGGTATTCTGGTTGCAACTGTAAGCACCAAGGCCAAGCGCCAGACTGATCTGCAAGCTAGATACAGCGAAAGGCGATGTAGACATTTTCATACGCTCAACGGGCTTTCGAGCGCGAGACAGTTCACCGTAGCAGATCTACATCGGATCGTGGAAGATCGCATTCTGCGTGGGATGCGATGTTGCTGCGCCTCTACGCAGCAGCATTCTAATTGGGGATGCACTGCCCGTGGCGCTGCACATCGCCAGGTCCTTCAGCCCAGTGCTGCGAGTTGCTTACCCCGCGGTCAGCCTTTCGAGATCAGTGACGTTTCGCAACAGCTGTCTTCTGTAAGCCCCTGCCTTGTTCCGTCGCAATTTTCATATCTCATTCTCAATTATGGATCCTTTCTCGATAACCTTGGGAGTTGTTACATTAACTACCCTAGCATCCAAGGCGGGCATCGAGCTTAAGAAGCTGCGGAGTGGCGCTGCAGAAGCAACTAACAATGTCAATGCGATGCTAGCTGATCTCAAAGCCCTCAAGACTGTACTCGATCTGATCGAGGATGGGTTCGAGGATTTGGACAGCAGGGCGCCTCTGACCGGTTATATCGGTTCACACTGGTCCGCGTTACAAACAACCCTTGGCGACGGATGCGAGAGCCTGCAAAAGCTAGAATCGCTACTCGTATTGGTCAATAAAGACGTGAGATATCTAGACTCTGCACGACGAGCACTGCGCCTCAAAGAAGCCAATGATCAAATCATTATGTACAGACAAGAGATCCAAGCCTACAGAGACGCTCTGCAGCTTTCCTTCCAGTCCGTGATCTTGTGAGTTAGTCAGCCCATGCCATCACTTCCGTCTAACATCACGAAGCTTCCAACAGTGTACTGTCGCACAGAATACAACCGAGATACTAGACAGGTCATACGACCTTCACGAAGATCTTGGTCGAATTGCCACCAACCTCGAAGTTAAGCTCACAGCGCTGGAAACGATACTTGTTGAGCGGCAGAGTACTGATAATGCGAGCATAAGCCATCTGAAAAGATGCGCCAGGACAGCAGAGACCGTAGTCGCATCTGCCTCGACAGCGCTCGGAGACGACGATACCATAAACGAGTCTGTAGCAACTTCCGATGTCGTGTCTGAGTTTCATTGGTTATCGTACGACTCTGCGCCAAGTAACCTAACATTGAATTGGGTATCGTCACTCCAGAATGAGCAGGCGCGCTCCTCTGATACCTTGGTGCGCTCACCAGATCTGAATTCTAGCGGCACAGGAAGCCCTTCGGCCTCACAACCTACCACAACGCCATCAACTCCAACAATAACCAGACGACCCTGCCCCAGCCCTATTCATGTACAACCTCGGCAGACAAGCACAGGTAGCCTCACCTTTGCATCACCCACGATTTCCAGCCCAGAACTGGGTCGACTGGCAGATCTTGACTCTCGAGAGGATTTGTCAGGTGACGAGGATACCGTGAAAGATACACCCATCAAGAAACGTCGCAACTTCTCGCTGTCGCAACTGCTTTCGCCACGGTCAAGGTCGAAGACAACCAGTCGCAAGACTGGCCCGCTGTGCAAGGACGATTTAAAGATATCGGGTGGTGGTCAAGTTATGATGAAGTGGACGTTCGTGGGAGACGGGGCGTCTGGAAAGACGTGCTTTCTACTGCAAGTAGCTTACAAAGCACTACTATGATGTTGTGTGACTAACATTTTTGTAGCTCTACATCCAAAGGCATCTTCTCAGAGGTAAGAAATACTGCAACAACTATATCTCTGCTAATCATTCTAGGTCTACGTTCCAACGATCTTCGAGAACTACATCGCAGACTTTCACGTAGACGGAGTCGACTTCAAGTGTACTTTATGGGACACAGCAGGTCAGAGTGACTTCGACCGTGTTCGACCGACAAGCTATGCGCAAACCGACATATTTTGCATATGTTTCTCCATAGACTACCCAGACTCGCTGGGGAATGTTAAGGATAAAGTGGGTGTATACGACCATAAAGTCCGCAAATTGCAATGCTAATCGTATGTAGTGGTTCCCCGAGATCAGTCAATACAAACGGAAAACAGACCCAGTGTTCTTACTGGGCTTCAAAGAGGACTTGCGACATGATCCCAAAACCATCGAAGAGCTCAGTAAACAAAACCTGACACCCATAACTACGAAGCAGGTGAGCGCGGGAAACGTTGCATCTATATGCCGTATGGCAGTACTGACCTCGCCGCAGGGCGAAGCACTGGCAAAGAGCATTGGCGTATTGAAGTACTTTGAGTGCTCTTCAATACGACACCAAGGCACCAAGGAGATCTTTGAGACCATTCTTAGCATGGTACTTATGGCGAGTCCACAGCTCAAGAAGCGATACAAGAGTGGGAACTGGAGGCGGAGAGCCATCAACAAGCTGCAACCAAGCTCATAGTCACTCTTGCTGAACTAGCAGTGGGTACGCATAATGGATGGACGTTGGCGAAATGCGATCAAAAATCTTGGAACATTCGGAACGGGGAGAGGAAGATTCAAGCCGGGGGGCGAGACGGTTCCTAGAGCCGACGCCATGCGGTAAATAGATGATAGACGGCTCACACAGGAGGTGGTCGGATTGTTGGCAGTATTATTATTATGTATATCATTACTCATGCAAGCTAAGACGAGAACGTCCATTCCCAACACTCTTAATAAGTGTAGCAAAACGGCCCTGCTGTGGTATCCAGAAGCTCTTTCAGTTTCCTGTCACCCGCCAGCTTTCCAATATTGATCGTGTAGTCTAGCGTAACGTTCTGACCGCTGTAGTCGAACGGAATGATCGGTCCACCAACCTGGTTGAGACGAGTCTTCAAATCCAGTTGCTGCCACTCCCAGAAGATGCGATCTAGATTGGCGTGGTGCAAGTAGAAAAGGGGTTCAGCAGGCGAGTTTGCAGCGTTGCCAGCCTGGCCCAACGCACCACCGACACCGAAATGGCCACTTCCGTGGATGTTGGGAGCGCCAGACGTTGTGTCACCTTGCATCAAGCGGTCAAAGGTGGTGTAATCCGGTGCTTCGAGTTGCTTTGTTACGAGTTTGGGGTCTGCCCAAGTGTTCATGAGAGCGGGTATGAAGTCGCGTCGAAGACAGTCTGCTGGGCCGGGGTAGTTGACGGTGAACTTGGAGGCGACAAAAGGCCCGGTTTGAACGCAACCACCACCCGTACCGCCCTCCATGCCGAACTCGTTCTGTCCAGGGAGAGGTTCAACCTTGTTGCCATTGCCGCCGAAACCGGTATCGGGTGAGAAGATCTCGGAGTCGTAAACACGGGTAGAGGTAGGGTTGTGAGGCTCTGCGTCCAGGGAGTAGTTCCAGTAGGGATGAGCGCCAGTGTAACCACACTCTTCACGGAGAGCCTTCTCGTATGTTGCGACAAAGTAGCGATGCCATAAGATGAAGTGTCCTACGAAATGGATGTGGTCGGCTTGGTTGACATGAACGGCTTGATGATCGTCGAATCGATTTAGGGCGCCAGGGATCCCTGACACGGCTTTCTTGGTTGTCAAACATAGAACAGCATCGATATAGTTCCTTCTCTGTGGGATAGACAGCTGTCTCCTGTGATGTCACCATGATTAGCGAAATTCTATCGCGTGCCAATGTGGGTCCATCTTACCATTCCTGTCTCTTGATAGGGTTCTTGCACACGGCAGAATTGGTTGGAGGAAGCGCTGCTGCAGTTGACAGTGACGCCAAGCAGAACGATGAAACAAGGAGCTGTAGTTTGACCATGGCGACTAGTGTATCTGCCGTAGCGTTCGAGATCGATGACTGAAGGTAAGGTGAGTTGTAGCGACCTACTCACCCAGATAACGATGGGTCTCAAGCTTTTATGTAGCCTTCTGTCAGTCCACCAGCGCCGCTCAACGTGCATCTAAGCCTCGCTCTGCCCCGAGAAGAACGAGGCACTAACGTACGACGCTGCAAGGCGGCCACAAGGGCAGCGAATTCGGACCTGTACTTGGGTACGAACTGTTGGGTTCTGGTGAGAGTTCCGGGTCTAGGATGCTCTACGCATGCATGGTGATTCAGGGTCTATATGCGCCTATGTGGCACAGCAAATGTTGAGTCCAGAAAATGCAAATTAAATACCGATACTCAGGAAGCGACCGCGTACATGACTCGCTAAGCACGGGGAGGCTGAATCAAGTCGACTTGTCGAAGGTGAGAGGAAGTAGTCCGAAGCCCCATGTTTGCAGTTTTGCACCCAGCAGAAGACGTGGTTTTATTCTGATTAGGTAAGTGTTGCAAGAGGCGGGACCTGAACTGATGTGTTCATGTCACTGTGTTGTTCGTTGCCGAGTGTGTGTTTGGCTTCAGGCATAGGCATAACCATCTCCCAGTGCTTGATGTTTGCAGGGACGGGAGCAACTTGGGCGCATGCAGCCGGTGGGCGTAAGGATTGAGAGCGAAAGCATCCTGCAGGATGATATGCAGCATCGGAGCTCTTGCCTACTCCAGGGTTGATGGTTTTCCCGGCAATTTTCTCCGAGTGTGCCGCTGTTAAAGACGCGACAGAACAGAAATCCCATGTCTGCGGCTGCCGTAGAAGTTAATTGAAAGGCATAGTACATGTTGTTGTGTCAGTAGGCGCTATACAGCGGGTGTAAAAGAGCGATGTCCAACTATCAGTTTAACTGATAACAACACTCGGGCATGGTCCGCTCCCGTAGTCGCGCGTCCTCTGAGTGGCCACTTATCTCACATGCGGCTATAGCCTGGACAGCAACGCTTCGGGAAGTTGATGGCCGGAGCAATGATTGATGGGAAATCCGGGAGACACGGCAGCAGACGGGACGAGTGCTAGTAGTGTACTGCACGAACAGGTACCGATATGACCTGCGCCGCATTTGCGTCTTTAGATAGTACACCCGTTCTTTCTTGGCAGACCTGGCCTGGTATCTGTTGTTGCGCTATAGACGGGGAAGGGGAAGGATCGAGTTTTGGAGAGATTGATTCGGTTCGCGCAGCCGAAAAGCGTGCCAAGGCGTTCGAGCCGGCTTGGCAGATCTTCTCTTCTTCCCCGAGGTCCCATCCTACTTTGATGATTGTAAACAGCGCGCAACATCAACACCACTGGACTTTGTCTACACGCGTAGCAGCACGATTCATTGCACTCTGAACTACGTTTGGCATTTGGTATGCCTGACCACGGCATTGATTGGGGCGTCCAGGTCAGTACCTACGCCACCTGGGCAGCGCCAAGAAGGCATACATCCGGAGGATTCGCAAGACAGGCATTTGACGAATCCCCCTTGCCCAAGACTTTCATCTCCAGTGGCGCCTGGTCGAACCTTTCAAGTGGTAATCGGAGATCCACGAAATGAGATCTCCACGTGCTGCTTCGCTCGGTTACAAACACATCAATGCAAGCCACATGTTGACCGCGCGCGATTGGCTATAGCGATTTGTAGGCTTCCGTTCGCCTTCGATCTGATCTGACCCTCCGCCGTGCCATCCTACTGGGAAGACGCTCGATGAACAATGCTGTGTGCGGCGTGGTTGATCACTATGTCTTATACCCACGCACCGGCAATGCTTTCTCCCAGTACAACTCCGGCATACACGTGCATGTAGACCAATACCATGGCAGGCGACGGTGTTTACATCACCAGCGACAATGGCTCGCGTCAGCCAATGATGCTCATCACGACCGGCGTGTTACTCTTCTCCTCTTTGATCGCAGTTTCGCTCAGATTGTACTGCCGAGCTATACTCGTACGTTGCGTGGGGTTGGACGACTACTTCATGCTCGTTGCCCTTGTAGTAGCCATTGGCTTGGGTATTATGAATGGTTTCCAAGTCAGCTACGGTACTGGGTAAGTCTTACTCCACTCCGTCATCAAGACAGCGGCCCGCTAACACAACTAGACGGCAATCTAAAGATCTCAACTTCGACCACTTCTTGATACCCACTCTCAAACACTGGTGAGTCAAGCTCACTCTGCTACAGTTTGAACGGCCTTGCTGATTCTACCTACGACCAGGTATGCATACCAATTGGTCTACCCATGGGCGCTGTTCTGCGTCAAAGCCAGCATCTTAGCACTTTACCATCGGATCTTCACGCATCACAGCTTTCGACGCTGGATATACTATGCAGCAGGGTTCATCATCATACAGACCATCACTGTTACTTTCATCAATGTGCGCTTACGACAAAGTTACTCTTTACCTTCAGTTCCACTGACTGCGAAGAACAGGCTTTCGAATGTGGCACCAAGCCCTCCCGAGCCTGGTCGGCCAAGTTCCCGGAAGGCTGCAATGATATGCCAAGGACCTACTTCGCTATGGCATCGGTGAATATCCTCACCGACATAGTCATCTTGATAATGCCGTTCAAAGTCTTCAAGCAACTCAACATGCACCCACGAAAGCGCTGTACGTATACCTCATATCATTCAGGAGAGAGCCGAGTCTGACAACATAGTACAGTCGCTCTCATGGGCATTTTCATGGTAGGAGGCATCGCAGTGATAGCTTCTATCATGCGCCTCTACGCACTCTACGTCTTCGCCGTATCCAAAGACATTCCATACGATGACATTTTCGTGAGTCTCCTCGACCTCATATGTTCTTCTCCAACGGACGCACTCAACTCACTGTGAACTGACACACCCCCTTAGATCCTCCTCCTCTCCCAGATCGAAGTGAACGTAGCCATGATCTCCGCCTCCGCACCTGCCTACCGACCCCTCTTCAACAAGGTCTTCTCTTCATCCTCTTCGTCCCCCTACGTTCGACCTGCCAGCGAATATCCCACAGTCGGCAGTGGAAGGCCAGCTTATAACCGACGAGGAAAAGCTTCGCGCGATCAGATGGAGTTGTTCTCGGTGCTGTCGACGGGAAAGAGGGCGAGCAAAACCCATGTAAGAAACACGAGCGAAGAGAGTATTCTGGGTGAGGAGGGCATAAGGAAGACGATTGATGTCAGAGTCATCGAAGAAGAGGAAAAGGAGAGACAGAATGGGGAAGACAGGAATGATCCAGCGTATTGGCGAGGCGCATGATCGATGTGTTATAGTAAGGTAGTTAGGATTGAAACCCGCATATTGAAGACTTTGGTGGAGTAATTTCCAATTTCTCAAGTATCATTTCGTTTCTACCTACACACAAAGTCATATATCAGCGCCTGAGCGGACTGCGGAAGCCCATACTACCAAACTGGCTACCTCCCTTCTTCGGTGTCGTCAACGGATCCGGCACATCCCCACCATAGCTACCACTCACAGCCCTATGTCCCTGCCCACCATTCCCAACAGCTCTTCCCCCACTACCCGGCGCTTTGAATCCCACCAAACTGCCCTTAGCATAGACGTCATTCAACATCTGCTCCAACACGCCCGCATCATCAAACTCCTGCCACTTTCTCCAAAGCTTCAGAGCGGTTGTAGCGTCCTCGATCGAATCGTGCGTGTCCTCTTGGATGCTCTCTTTCAGTACACACCAAGCCAGGAACTTCAAGTTCAGTTTTCGCTTGAAGTCTGGTTTAAACCATAGGTTGCTTGTGTCGACAACTTGGTTCTTGGGGACGTGGATGTTGATGGTGCGGAAGTCGTTGGCGAGCGAGTGACCGACAAAGACGCATCCCAGATTGAGTAGCAACCACAACTTCTTGTAGGCGTGTTTCAGGGATACTGGTGCGTGTGGAGAGGTTTCGCGGCTGAGGTCACCCGGAGAAATACCAGACCATTCGGTGAGGTAGTCGACCACTTGTTCGGTTACAGCGATGTAGTCATCGATGAAGGGAAGGCCTGCCTGCTCTCCTTCGCCGCGACATACAGAGACACGAGCTAGGCCCTTGCGATCAGGACGAATGGTCTGGCGGGTTCCATCAGCCTTCATTTCGATCTCTTCAGCTTGAAGGCGGATGAACTCGGCATCGATAGCGACTGGGTAGCCAGGGCGTGGCTCTTCTGATGAGTGTTGAAGCAGCTTAAATTTCTCCTCGGGAGGCGTTGGGTTAGACGACCACCACCTGTACAGAATGGAAGTGTCAAGGTTTTGTTTCCACGAGTCGTCGATCTTGTTACGGGCAGACTTCAGCTGGAAGGTCAGGACAGACGGAAGTTTCCAACTTGTATCGAAGCGCAGAGCCTCCTCTTTGGGAATTGGTCTCACTAGGAAGTCGTTGAAGAGATGCCATCTGTCCTCTAAATCCTCTTCTCGTGACGAAGGTGCGGTGTTGATGGTCGCTACCAAGTGAGGCTTCTGACGCTCGCCGCTGTTGATATCCGCGACAACCCCAACAAGTTCATAAACCATGATCTGATGTACTCCGCGCTGGAGGTGTAGCTTCAGGTCTTGGCCTTCGAAACAGTAGAATTGACCTTGATCTACTATGATCCCGATCTCTTGCGGAAGCCAATTGGGCGTCGACCACAGCAACTTGGCTTCATGGCTTTGTATGGCAGCGTTGAGCATCAACACTCCAGGTACTGACTGGATCGTCTTCCGCTGCACCATCTGCTGGTAACGGTTGCACTTTGTACACCAACCCCGAGTTTGATCTTGCCGCTCGACGCTGGCTTTCAAGATCTGTGAGAAGGTCGGACGTGCTATTCTAGTGTTCCTCATCACCTGTTTCGCAGGATATACGAGCTCATTGACGAAGTTCCTGCCTCCACGGATGGTTTCGTTATTGCACTGTGCACATCTCATGCTCGCTTTTGCTTGGGTTTCCAGTACTTGATCCATGGCTGAAGGCCCAGTGTGCCCTGGAAGCATTTGTCGGAATTCTTCGGAAACCTTGTCTAACAGAAAGCGGTTGAGGTTCTGGATCATAGTGGTAAGTGCAACGTTGGGAGCAAATTCTTCAAGCAGATTCAGGGAAACTGCATTCGAAAGGCCACTAAAGGTCTTCAAGAAGTTAGATGCTTGACAGTTGAGCCCAGCCGCCTTTTCGAGCATATCGATGAGAAACCCCAGTTCGCAAAGAAGGCAAGACTCAAAGAGGCATGGCGAAGCAGTGTGTTGCAGAGCAAGATTTCGTAACAGCGGCGTAAATCGGAAGAGTTGCAGAAGTGAATTGGCGTAAGAGTTGGTAATGTGAGTCTCTAGGCCAGAGTAGGGTGTCTGGTTGTAGTAGCTGGTGCCGTGTTAGTGCGTGGGCAAACGATATTGTTGGGAAGACATACGCGAAGTCGAAGTCATCAACACCGAACTTGCTGTACTTGATCTCCACGTTTCCATACATGGCTGGAACATCTTTGCGTGTAACATCGTCGAGATGTAGGTCGGTCAAAGTCTCCATAGTCTCTGTTGTTCGGGCATCTGGCTCGGTGAAGGACTGCGATGCCCGAGCTTTCTCACTTAGGAACTTGGGGGCAGACAGCGATTCGCTCACCCTATCCACCTGCCGTGTTGCTTCGGCTTGGTTTCTGCGCTTCGTATTGGGGTTCTTGGCGTAGAATCCAATCTCGGCGCGCGTCATGTTGCCGAGTATCGTGCTATCAATCTTAGGCGGAGGGGCACCGACTTCGAAAATTAGGTGACTAGGCCAACTCGAAAGCAGCTGTTCCTTGTAATATGGCATCCCAACAGTACTTAGGGGCCTAGAAAAGGTGAGTAAAACGTAGAAATTGGCAATTGGTGGGACCTACGTGTCAGGGCTCCAGTCCATCTGTGGCGGCGGCGGGACATTATGATCTGCAGTCTCTGTTGGGTTGCTGTATTCCGGGAAGTGGACCTTGGTCGGAGAACCCCATAGGTGTATGTGCGAATTGGAATCTGCTAGTGCAATAGCCTCGCCAGAAGGTGCCATTTCAAAGCCAGTGAGGAATGAATCATAAAAGTTCAGCTGCCGGAGGTTGGCCGAGTCGGGGTTCATGAGATCGATGACCTGCATCTGGCCGTTCTGCGAGGCGATGAAAGCTGTAGTAGACATACGGGGATGCATGCGCACATAGGCTGCACCTGTGTGAAATGGGATGGGAGGTAGCTGCTTGAGCGTCTTCAAAGAGAAGACATTGGTGAATGGGTCCAGCATGTATGCATATTGTTGTCGCGGAGACCATCCGCATGTTGCAAGGAAATCGCCCTTTGCGTCCATGTCGTTGATGCTACCAGTATGACCTTCGAACACCTTGATGACGGCAAGCGAATTTGAGTCCAAGATGTGGATGCTACCGGTCTTCGTGGCGGCGCAAAGGTACTGTCCAGCACGCTTCATGATGGTATATTGAGCTTCGTTGGGGAGCTTCCATTGGTTAGTTCAGGGTAGTTGATGAAGGCATGCGATATACCGTATGTGTGATGATGCCCTTCTCCACGTCTACTTTGAACATTTGCGCCTGGCATCCTGCGACGAGGATCTCGCGCGTGCCTTTGGAGGTGAAGTTCATGCATGTCATGTCCTTGAACTCGGCGCTCCTATACGCTGATGGTCAGCCACTGCCCTTGTGCGCTCTCTCCCCTTCCGCAGCCAACATACGTCAGGTGCCATTGTGTGAGTCCACGGCGGTGGGAATAGTGGACGCTTTGTTTAGAGATGGAGAGAATGCCCTTCTCGGTGAAGAGGAATTGCTTGACGGGGCCATCGGGGGGCGCATGTCCGCGGTACGAGGTGTAGCGTTCGAGGTGAGGGCCGTAGAAAGACGTGACACGCCCCTGCGAAGATGTCAGTCGCACGGCACCTGGCACGGGCCGCGTGTGAACGTACTCACATGGTTGTTTCCTGTCCATAGCAGTTCTTGTGTGGTGTCGAAAGCGAATGTCGATATGGGTACAGCGGGTAGGTGTGGTCCTGGGGGCGGCAATTGAGCGATGGCTAGCTGCGCAGTGGTCAGTACGGTAGGCGTGATTGGCATGCCGTCGGCTACCTACCTCGTCCCAATCCGCCTCCATGCTGAAGTCGCGTGTTGCAGTCCAGGAGCTCTAGGGAGCAGTCCCGACATGCCTTGCGCTTCGTGGTTGACGGACGCGTCGCGGTAGTTGGACCGTCGAGGCGTGGGGTGAGGCCGGAGCTAGAAGACGCGAGGATGTGTGCTGGTGGGACCGCGGGGCATCCGGGAACAAAGCCGCGACCACCGCCTTGGAAGGTGCTCGGCAACTCAACGTCCTTCGCGTAGAACACGAGTCTACACTTATTGTTCATGGCTAAGGCACAGTGACAAGTGATCTTGAACTTGAATATTTGATTCCTATGAACAATCCCCAAACGCTATTTGTCCGACCGACTACGTAAAAGACCTGGCCGCAGATGATGGTACGCACAAGAGTAGTGGCTCATGTACGCACGCACGAAAGGAGAAAGTAAAAGTGCATGTATCTTACCTGACAATGTAACTGGTCCTAGCCAATGCGTGATGCGTGACCAGTGATGTCAGATGAAGTGGGTATCGAACGCCTATCGAGTCGTCGTGCTTAGTGAGTTGGCTCAACAGACGAGAGTGTGTACCGAAGAGTCATACCGAAAGATGCAGATGTCGTGGTTTTCGTGTGGACTCAATCGAGTAGTCGTGACAAGTTGGGACGAGTGCGAACTCCTGCATCAGGTTAGTTCCATCCTCTTATACAAAGCCAAAGCTTCGCTTCTCGATCAACAGTGGATCACTCCATGTAGCTGAGGTGTGTCTAGGTCTGAAGTTGGCCCGAGGGCAACGTAAGCAAGGGATTCAGAGTATCAAATGTTTTCGATCACACTTGTACGTACCACGGAGTATTCGTCGACCTCGCCTTGGAGGGTCTAGAAGCCTTTGCGGTCGCCAGAGTACTCCTCGTCCTGGTCCGCGTCGGCCTTGTGGTCGTAACGCTGACGCTTGTGGGTTTCGGTCATGCCCTTGCCAGAGCCCGTAAAGCCGACTGTGAGGCGTTAGCGATGAGACACGGAAAGAATGCTAGGTTTACTCACCTCGACTGCCAGCCTCGGTACTGGTACGGAACATGGACTCCTTCTTAACAACGCCCTTCTTTTTACCTTTGTTCTGGAAGTCGGCCCAGTTTGACTGCCTCTTCTTGAGGATGCCCTTGTTGGCGATGCGACTAGCCTTCCTCTCTTCTCCGTCTTGAGCAGCTCCGGCGCTCTTGGCAGCCTGCGCACTCGGGTTCATGCTAGCAGCTCCGGAGATGACGTGGGCACTCGAGACGACGGGCGCAGACGGGGTTGTGGCGAACGCAGGCTCGGCGTCGCGCTTGCGCTTGTTCGGTAGAGGGCGTACGGCGGAGCCATCGACGGTCAGGGTGTCGTCGTACTCGATGAAGCGAACAAGGTACTTGGGGGCTGAGGCGGCGCCGAGTTTACTCTGGATCTTGGCCTTGTACCAGGACCTGTCAGTCCACTGCGCCTCGCAGATGTCGCCAATGTTCAATACGACGGCCTTCTCGGGCTCTTGCTTCTCCATGGTCTTGCGCAGGACTGGGTGCTTCTCGATATCGAACTTGGGGCCGGCAGGCTCAGCGGCGTCCTCAGGAAGCTGGGCCTCGAGAGCGGCGAGTTCGGATCGCAGGACCTCAAGTTTGGCGTCGTGCTCGGCGATATGCTGCTGCATTTCCGCACGCAAACCAGTCGTCTCCTCAGTCTCTCCGACCGTGGCAATCAAAGCCTCCATCTCCGGAAGCTATACAACGTCAGTCTGGACCATGCGATAGCTCCGTGGTGCGCAGCTTACCTGACCTGCCCATCCTGCACGTTGCGCCTCTTCTGTGGCGATTGCCTGCCTCTTGGCGTTGACGGCGTTCTTGATCTGCTTGGTGTTGTCCGCCATGTTGCAATCGCTGGTTGACTTGTGGTTGCGATGTTGTCGTTGGTTGGATTAATCACAGTCGCGTACAAGTCAGGAAGTCGCGACCAGCAGTGACGCCCGGCAGGCAGCCGCTGGTCTTGGCGCCGCCCCACACAGCCTAGACCCTTTTTTTCTCCGCGCTTCAGCCCTATAAGTGAGACAAGCGTGCGTGAATGTCGAATGGCACTGGGGCCGTCACCACCGTCACCCAAAGTCACTGCTCACGTCACCTAACGTCTGCAGATGCAGCCATCACTTCCGTATTTGATCGTTCCTGCCGCATCTTCATGCTTGGCACAAGTCCACGCTGCTTCACCGACGTTTATGACAGATAGTATCCATGATCAACTATGGCCGAGTCGCAGGGACCACGCAAGTACGCAGCGAGATGATTAGTATTCTTCTCTCCAGAAAAGCGCCGTCTTCGGAAGTAGACTGCGAGAGACGCACTGGGAGCTCTTATTCAGCATGACGCATGACGCCAATGAGTGTAGTGGCAGCGAAACCCCCAATTCTGTTATAACCAGCCAGTCTCCTTCCAGCAGACAGCACTCGAGAATCTGGCGAGACTCACATCTGCTGCAGGACCAGGCACCGGACGCGGTGATCAGCGTCCGGTGTGGTGGTCTTCGATGGCGTTCTCCCCTACCCCACCAAGCTTTGTGCTTATCAATCAGACCAGGAAGCGCATGCTGAGCCTGCCGTCTGCTGCGCCCTTCTCTGACGCCGTGCTTCTGCGAGAACAGTCACACTCTCGGCCCCAACCTATCACTGACGCTGATCATCCGTTCACCTGTTGTCGGCCGCTTTTTGACAGGCTTAACGGCGTTGCTCCGAAAAGTCGCCCGAACCAACCAGCTAGGGTACCCAGGTGCCGCATTGGATCTGGCTTCCAGGCTGTGAGGCTGCGAATTGACTTCTTGCACCATTGCTCCTTCACCATCTGACCACCTTTCGCTCAAACTGCCCATTTCTTGACAAAAGACATCGCCTACCCCTCTGCGGCCGTCGTCAAGTGCGCTACACTCACAGAGCGCTCTGCCCTCTGCACAAGCCCTCCCATACCCGCGAAACCTTCATCGGCTTACTGGCCCGCCTCCGCCCGCTGAACGAGCTACCCAAATCAACCCCCAACATCTTGCGTCATTCATACCACCTCTCAGAAGCCCAACGCGCCCGCTCCTCCACATTTTGCGGTGTCCGGGTGGCGAAAACGGTTATCGCACGTGGTTGACCGATAGCCAGCCCCTCCGAACTTCCGCTACGCTGCGCAGCTGCGGCAAGCAACCCGCAAGCTCTCCTCGGAGCTATACACAACACCAACCACCCTCTACATCGCGATTGTAGTTGCAATGGCCGGAACTACCAACGATTTCCAGAATGGCGCGCCCTTCTACCTGGATGCGACGCAGCAGGATCTCCTCCTCGCGGCCCTGGCCTCGAACAACCAGAACCCTAACGACATCTTTTCCGCTGGCCTCGACAGCGGCTCCAACAACAAACAGTCTATGAATAATTCCCAATTCCAGTATCCTCTTGACAGCCTCGATCCCGCATACTTCACGTCGCCTCAACAACAAACACCCGCGAACGGCTTCAACGGCGGAAGTATGGAAGAGAGTCCCTTTGTCGACTACCTGGATGGCGACAATGGCTTCGATTTCGACAACGCAGACGGCGACATGATTGGCTCACTACCTGGAGATACTCCCGGCGATTCGAGCGAAAAGCGGAAGAGTCCGGACGACGGTGACGATGACGATGACGAGGGCGGCGGCAAGCGCAGGGAAGGTGAAGACAAGCAAGCCAAGAAGCCAGGTCGCAAGCCATTGACTTCGGAGCCCACGACTGTAGGTTTCATGGAGCATGCTCACGTTAGCCCAACTGACAGCAGGCATAGAAGCGGAAAGCCCAGAATCGCGCGGCCCAACGAGCGTTCCGAGAACGCAAAGAAAAGCATCTGAAAGACCTCGAGACCAAAGTACAGGAACTTGAGAAGGCTTCTGATGCCACGAACCACGAGAACGGTCTCCTCCGGGCACAAGTGCAACGGCTGCAAACGGAACTTCGCGAATACCGGAAGCGACTATCGCTTAACAGCACCGGAGTGTCTCGAACTCCCGCTCTTGCTGGAGGCTTCAGCTCTATGCTGAACAACAATAGCAACAACAACAACTTCTCCTTCGAGTTCCCACGTTTCGGCGGACTTCCTGGCGCCCAGCTATTAGACAACGGTCCCTTAGCAAAGAACAAGAACACATCGGTTTCGTCGAATGCATCTGGTCGCCAAAACAGCACCGGACGCGCCCTTAGCCCGACCAGCAGGGCCAACGGCTCGCTCACAGATTCCCCTGGCGCCATGGGCCCGGGTAGTGCGCAGCGCTCCGGCAGTCTCAACGGCTTCTTCGGATTCGACAACAACAACAAAACGAACAACGAACCCTCCCGCAGCAACACGGAGAACTCCACTCGCTCGCAATCGCGCGTCTTCCAGTTCAACAGTGGTTCGTCAAGCCATTCAGACTCACCGTCCAACTCATCCACATCGCCTACCAACCAAGACTCCTCCTGCGGGACATCACCAGAGCCAAGTCATACCTCGCCCAATCAGCAGTTGGACACGATCAAGGACGGTTATGTGTGTCATGGAAACTCCGAAGGTGAGGTTCTCTTCTGCGAAAAGCTCAACATGGCCTGCGGCAACCCTCGTAATCCCATGCCTCGTGCGATGTCCCAATCTGACGACAAACCTTCTCCTGCAGTCTTAGCCGCCAAATCCCCCACACCCGCCGTCAACGGCATCGATTACTTCGCGAACCAAAACGGCGGCCAATTCGACCCGACACTCTTTGGAGAGTACCGCGATACCCAGAATGCGATCGTGGGCGACGGTGACTTCACTGGTGGCTTCTTTAACGATGCTTTCCTCAATACTGGCTATGGTAGCCCCTTCCACTTCGGCGACACACCCGCTGTGCAGAAGACGAATCCTCTTGAAGAGATTGAGCGCATACAAGATGGCGAGGACGAGGTAGTCCCCGGCGAGGATGTCAACTCGCTACTCAACTGCCACAAGATATGGTCAGTACAACCATGTGATCACATGAGAACTGGTACGCTAACACCACACAGGGACAAGCTCTCAAGTCGCCCAGACTTCAAGGATGGCACGATCGACATCGACAATCTCTGCTCAGAGCTCCGCGCTAAAGCCCGTTGTTCTGAGAGCGGCGTGGTCGTTGATCACAAGGACGTTGAGGCAGCCCTCAAGCGTCTACCCAAGGACAAACTTCTCGGATAAATATGGCGCACACCTGCATGGGATGACGATCAAGGCGTACATGTTTGGCTTCTTTTGGGTCCATTTATTTTCTCATGTTGGCACGGCCAGTCACTCGTTGAGCATGCACTTAGCAACCTTGCAACGATATCATGATACTTGGAAGGGTGGGCATATCGGCGTTCGAAATGGCGAAACGACGAAAATGGTTAACGGCTGTGGAATACACTGTTCGTGTGCAAGTCGTAGGGTCGATCATTGGATGGTGCTTCGGTCACAACCTCAGCTTCCTTTATAGCCTTGTATTCAATGAAGTACTTTATTACGCTACTGCCTACACATGTCAGCTGTCCAGCCCACATGTTTCTTCTACTGTATAGCCCCTTCCGGCATTACGCAGGTGGTTTCACCCCTCTAAGTCTCCTACTCCTCCTCGGCATTGCCGCCTCCAGAACCTCTGCTGCAGCCACCCGGCCTATTTTCCGTGCATAGTCCGCAGCCGTGGAACCAGATATCACAATATTGGGATCAGCGCCTGCCTCCAACAAGACCTTTACCGCTTCCACGTTCCTGTGATATGCTGCTTGGTTTAGAAGTGTGCTTCTCTTGAGGCCACATCGATTTACATCCAAGCCTCTCGCGATGAGGAATCTCAGGGCTGACATGTCTGTCTTTTGACCTTTGATCGCCCGGTGCATGGCGTTGGGATCTAGCGTTGCATCATGATCGAGCAGAATCTCCATGGCGTTTACTCGTCCTGATCCAGCAGCTCTTGCTAAGGGAGTTGTGCGATCGGCGCAGGAGCCTACCAGTCTGGGATTCGACGTTATGTTTGGGTTTGCGCCATGGGCCAGAAGCCAGCGGAGAGTGTTTGCGTGCCGGATGGCTGATCTGTATGTCTGTCAGCGTACGTCTTCGGTTTTGGAGTACCAAGCTTGGTTGAGAAGAGTTGAATGTCTTTGCATGAGAGTCGTAGTGAGTCTGCCGTCTTGCCCCGTGCATCTTGTAAGCGCAGATATCGAAAAAGGAGAGATGTAGGGAATGAGCAAAAGGGCTCTCAGTAACAGTATCCAGCAACAAGGGAGAGATGCAACATGTTCTGGAATACACCTACTCAACTACGCTCGTTCCATACCATAGTCCACCCAACGTCCATCCTCTCTCCAGCATCAAATCTAGTAGTTCTGTCTCCCCATCTCCCCTCGCAAGCGCATCTCTAAAAGACTTCCAATTCAGATATGCCCCGTACCCGATCAGTGTATCGATGACCTCCAGAGAAGCCTCTGGCATGGCTACTTGGAGACAGTACACTTTGTCTTCTTCTGTGATGGCTCGCGTATCTTTCTTGGGGCGGCCGCGCTTGGTGAATTTGGCATGGAGGCCGGAAACATCGTTAGAGCGGATTAGAGAGACGAGCTCGAGGGATAGAGGATCTGAAGAAGAATATGATTGCATATTGGGTTGATTTCATAGGAAATAGTGAGCAAAGATGCTCTTGCTGCAGTCTTACATAGATTCAGTGAGGCGGGAAGCTGAACACGGGAAGGCTTTGCCAAGGTGGCAGCCTAGTGGAAGGACGACGGGTATGCAGGTGTACGGCGTGGTTGAGTTGATGACCCCGGAATGACTCACATGTCTGGAGCTGAAGAGATACTGGCAGCTGTCAATTTGGATGCGGCCATGAGATGACTGTTCTTGACCACGAAATGAACAGTCCGCCTGTGGCCATACAAAACGCCCTCAGTTCTGACGATGTCGATCAGGTTCGAGCGTGGCTGGAAAGACACCCTCCATCCAGCTACGAAACCTTACAAGAGTGTCTCCTACTAGCCATGCCCAGTGGCTCCATAGAGGTGATCGATACCCTACTCAAACATGGAGCCACACTCTCATTCTTAGCCTTCGTCGAAGCCTTTGAAAGGAAAGAGACCGCCGTGTTCCAGAAACTCATCGACTATGGATGGGATGTCGATTCTACGGAGTTTGAACTACCCGCTGTACAGTGAGTGAACTATTCAGCATCAGTCTGGCCATAGCTAATCAATTTCAGGCTCGTTCTGGACAATGAACGTTTACTGCGTTGGTTTTTGGATCACGGCGCCAATACGAACACCAAATCTGTGAGGCGAGGCGCGTCCTGTCTACAGCCTTGCACACCGCTCGCTGCCGCAGCAGAGTTTGATGATACGACCGCACTCGATATACTTCTCTCTTACGGTGCTGAGATGGATCCCTTGGCACTTTTCCACGCTATTGGGGTTAGGGGCCAAGCAAACGGTATGGCTACTACGATCGCTTTGGTGGAGCATGGTGTCGATGTAAACTATGTAGCCAGTCTCTGGGCGACTCCACTCCACCATGCTGTGAATTGGGGCGCAAAGGAGAAGTTGGTGTATCTATTGGAAAATGGGGCTGATCCTAGGAGAGGATCTAGGTTGAGTGAGGATACGCCCGCGATGTTTGCGAGGGCGAAGAATCAGCCGGAGTTAGCCAAGATCTTGGAGGAGGCGGAGGCTAGGCAGGAGAATTAGAGGAACACATGCATGCGCTAGGGTGCAAAGTTACCCCAAGGTTTAGATACATGCCTTTGTGGTGAAGGTGATCGAACAATCTGCGTGTCTTTCTCTGTTGGCCAAGTCTTGACATGTACTAGACTGTTGTGTAGATAATGTAATGTATACTAACTACTAATTGACGTCGAATCGCCGATATGAGAAAGCTGCGCAACGATAACGGTCCAATAAACGAGTGTAAGCCCCAAACTTAGAGATAAAGGAGACAGTCAGCCTGCTACGCTAGACGCATATTCCTTCCAAATATGTAAAAATCAACCTCTGCGGCTGTAGTCCCATTGGTCTTGATGTATGACCCTAGTCTCGCTCCAAAGCATGATCTTCGCCGTGGTGTATCCTCTTTGGGGTGGATCCGCTTCTCTCGGGTCGTACAGAAACAAAGCTCTCCCGGCTGACGTGTTCATGCGAATTGACTTTTTTGGTTGAACCGCGTATGGATGTAGAATGAATCTTCCAGAATTCTTGATCTTGGGGACAAGCTCCTCGACCACTGTCCGGATCTTTTGCGCTTCGACCTGGTATCCGTTCCGATTGCCGCTTTTGGGTGCAGGGTGTATAAGATATGCGTAAGTGTGATCGTCGTCAAACAGCTGCGCGTTGTCTCGAAGCGATGCCTGCTCAGTTATCTTTGCCCCCTTGATCCCCTCCCGTAGTCCTGAAAGAACGAATTTCTCGAACAGATCAGGTTGGTTTGTGCCTTCTGCTTTCATTTGCTTTTTGTCCGGTGAGTATGCAATACTCTCCCAGTAGTGTGACATGTAAACACCTTTGCGGCTGACGATAGCTAAGCAGGAACAACCATGGAGATCAAACGTTGACAGGCTAATGGGTACATCCCCATATTTCCTGAACAATGCTGTGTTGACGTCGTACTGCGTCCTTTTTCGACCGGCCTCCGGTGGATTGTCTACGCCCCACCAGATGGGGTATGTATCTTTGCTCTCGGTTTGTTTCACGATGTACGCATCTTCATCTCCAGGTTCAGGAACTGGCATGGTACGCCTCCATAGGGTTTGGTTATGCGCAGTTGAAGGGGAGACATTGATTCCCCTTTTGGCTCCAGGTACAGGTCTGCTCGGAGGACGGCATACCGTCTCGTCGTCATCGCGGGGCAGTATTTGACCTGAGGTACCCTCCGTTCCAAAATGCTTTGAAGGAGGGTTATAGAGGTGTACCGATCGATCAGAACCGATGTCGAAGAAACGTCCTGCTCAGTGTGTCAGAACAAGTTGACATGTGGGATATTCTTACGCAGTACGCACTGAAGATGACATTGGCTGATGACTGCCAAAGACAGAAGGCTATCAGGAGTGGGAGAATCTTCATTATGACTAACTGACGTGTGACGTGCTGATGTATTGGTATAGTACCCTGAGTTTAGTTCTGATGATGTGGACTCAGCCAGCAAGCAGCGCTCTTTAAATATCCCATTGTGGTTATATGATAGCAGTGGAACTTTTCAATGCGACTTGAGAACGAGAAAAATGGACCCATTGCGGCAAGGTAAACTCCTGGGGTATGAAACAGAGTGCGATGGCCCGAATGGTCGCGCCACCATTGATCGCACCTAGTAATGGGGGGGGGGGCGATAGCGGAATGGTGTACGGCAATTGCAATATCTCTTATCGACCTGCCCCCATTGTTTCATATTGCTAGCCAGGGGCCAACTCTATTGAGTTCATCCGGGGGAGCTCACAGTTGTTATTGGACAGCTTGGCGCATGACGCACCTCCGTAACTTATCCTGGAAGCGACGTCACGCGAAGCGCTGCTACGCCGTAATACCACTTGCTGATGTACATACATATGCAACCACCCCTCTGAACTCATTCATTCCATCATCATACCGACCAATATCACTGCAGTCGCACGTCGTGCAATCACGAAGCCATTCGCGAAATATGTGGCCACCATTGTCCAACCATTTGCGAGAGATCATCCGATCCGACGACTTGTCCAGATTGAACAACGAGTTATCGCAACATCCACCTCTCGAACAGGAGGAGTTGGATAGATGCCTCATATTTGCCATGAAGGAAGCATCTATGGAAACAATTGGTGCCCTCATCAAATGGGGTGCGAAGATGACGGAAGAGTCTTTCTACGCGGCTTTTGATCGAGGGAATCCTGCCTTGCTTCAGTTGATGGTCGAAAACGGTTGGGACGTCAATTCCACGGAATATGGCCCCACGGCACTTGAGTGAGTGTATGTTGTGCCACATTTCTAGCCCCTTCACTCATCTGAAATCAGGGCAGCCGTTGAGAATGAAACGCTACTCCGTTGGCTACTCGCACATGACGCGGACCCAAATGCAGAGGCCGGACAGAAGCCAGGCTTCAGTGCCGAGCGCTCCACTCCGCTAATTGCTGCGGTCAAGCTCTCTGACCCCTCTCCGGCTAAGATACTGTTGTCTCATGGGGCTGATCTGGACCCTTTGGCGATGTTTGCCGCCATCAGTGATCACGAATGGTCTAGAGGCACAGCGACTCTAGAACTACTGATTGAACAAGGCGCAGACATCGACTATCCCACAGAGAGATGGGGCTCACCATTGTGTCACACCGTTCATTGGGTCAAGAAAGATCAGCTGGAAGTTCTGCTGAGACACGGCGCCGACACATCGTACCGTGACATCCTCGGTCAGACAGCAGCAGAGTACGCAAGAGAGATTGATCAGCCCGAGTTGGCCGCCATCATAGATGCGGCGTCCAGCACTGCTGTTCCTTGAGGTGTCTCGGGAGACGTGTGTTGGGGTCCAGTGAGAATGACTTCGCTCTGGTGATTGCACTGTTGGTGGGATGACTTGTTAGATGTGCACTCGCATGGGGCTAGAGAAAGTTGCTTTGGGGTCGAGATGCGTGTTCACCAATGCTGATAGTGGTTCTGAGCTTGCTACCCGTCTAAATTCATGTATCAGAGCAACCATCGCAGATCAGCTACCCGAACGGGCCAGCGCCGTGTGTTGGAGCTGGCATGCACGATAAAGTACGAGCTATGCACTCAGGAGTCGATTGACGTCGTACCGGCGTCAACAACATGATGACACGAGGCGCAGTAGGACACCACCATCCTCTGCGCCGCCACGGATCGACCATGCATACATCCTTATCCTCATCGCGGGGCGGATATGCAGGAGGAGGCGGAGACACACAATCCTACCCGAAATCTCAGGTTGGGTGGAATGGGGCGACGTGAACCAGCCGTTCATGTCTTCAAATGCCATCATCGAGATAGGCATATCACCGTCAGAGCTGCGCGTTCGAAGTACTTAAAGCCTTCAGATGTCGCGGTTGACTTTGCAGAAGCTTCGTTCTTGAGCTCTACCTTACAGCATACCTCCACGCAAGTAACAACCTACTACAATGATCTCCATCTTTACTGCCATCAGCGTCGTTGCCATGGCTAGCATTGCTGGTGCCGACACAATCACACTATCTGTTGGCAATCTCTCCCAATACTCCGTCTCACTCGTAAGTCATGATCTCCTTTCTTTAATTCACGCATCGGAGATATATTAATTAGCACCAGAGCACTACACCCAGTCTGAGTGGTTCTCGTGCCATGTTCACCGAGCCCGCCAATCATGATGGTGTCGACATGGTCATCTCAGATGAGTTGCGCACCAGCATCAATGAGGCTCTCAACAGCCACTGCTCTACGATCGATAGCGAATGTTTCGACAGCATCAAAAGCCTTTTGTTCAACCATGACACCAATTTGGAAGCAAGACAGCTCACTGCTGGGGAAATGGCACTTGCCGCCATCCCTCTTATCGCATTGTTGTTTCCGATCATCCAGCAAGCAGCCGACCCTACGCAAGCAATGTCACAACGACCAGGAGCTACCTCTATGCTCCATATTCCGGCTACACAACTGAGCTCGGCAGCATCGGTAGCACAGTCATCGACCTTTGCTTACGTCACGGAGTCCGCTGTTTCAGCCTTACTCATCACACCGACGCCAGACGTTGTCACAACTACTCAGTAAGTAACGGTGACTTGATACAGCACACTTATACTTACCTATAATTAGGTCTGATGCACCACGCCAAACCACTCTGACCGAGTCAAAAGATGGTCACTCAACCGGCGACGTGGCCCTCTTCCTCTCCGCTGATCTAGCCGCCCGCCTTAACAGTATGATCAACATCAGCAAACAGTGCGCAGCCGGTGCAGAGTTCTCTGGATCGAACAAACGTAAGCTTCGCAGTCGAGACGTTGAAGATCAGCTTGGAGAGGTCGTCTGCGCAGCCCGGGAGATCGTTCTCAACGCTGGTCCCAGTGGCCCCTTCGCAGAACTGGGTCTACTGGAAGGACAGGAACCGATATGGACGAATCCAGACGTACAGCAAGCGATGCTTGGGGTACTGGACTTCGCCGCAGACCTGGCGGTATATCTAGCTCAACCCCGGCAGGCTATGATTATTATTGGCGCCGCGTCTTTCCTGCTGGCCTACAACGCAATCGTCCTTATGATGCCCCCGTCGGTAACGAACTATTGGTCAAAGACCGAGCTGGACGGTACCGCCACAGCGTCCATCGGCTCCATGACAACAACAGCTACATCTACCATTTCATCGGCTTCTAGTACTACGAGCAGCTCGAGTTCCTCCGGCTTGGTGACTTGCACCGCGTCTTGTACACAGATTGGCAATATCAGAGACTGTACCACTTCATGTCCTACAATGACATCGGCCCCACCATTATCGACCTATACTGTTACTACAGCAACGATCGAGCCATGGACTGTACCATATCATGCTCAGATTCCAATGATTCCCATCGAGAAAACTTTCGCCTTCTGTCTACCCAACGAAGATACGAAGTTTTCCATCGATGCGTTCAACAAGACCTACACCAAGTTTTGCGAAAAGGCCGATGGTTCCAAGGAAGATGTTACCTGGATGGTCAACTCCCTCGGAGAGCAGTCGCAACTTCAACGCCGGCGCTTCTGGAGACGCGAGACCTCTGAAGAACACGATGACTACAAGTTCGCTCTTTGGTGGCGACCTGTCACGGGAGACAATGCTACCGAGTGCGCCGTGTCATGTCAGGAATCTTTCCAAGCCCTGAACGATAACGACTCATGTAAAGTAGGTGACGGTAAGAAGTTCCTGGCAGGGAGTGGAGCCATCGATATCGGCTGTGGTACATACTCCTTTGCTGCCCATCACCAGATTCAGTCGACAGTCAACTGCCTGAACCACCCACTCGACGCACCAAAGAACGACAAGACAGCCTCTGGAGGAGTAAGCGTCGAGTCAGCCATCCAAACCTGGTGCAGCGACAACGACGGCCACCAATTCAGTTCCAACGCTAAATCCGACAACGTATACTGGCGCTGGGGCATCACTCAACTCGATGTACCCGATCGACGCTCGTTCTGGCTGCGCGCTAAGCCAAACGGCAACAACCAACAAGCTTCTTTCGTGAAAGACGAATGCATCGCCGCACTCACCAACGGCCTAAGCACATGCGACCCCAACTCCGACAACACCCACGGCTTCACCGCTACAGTCGGCACCATCGACTACAGCCTCGACCTCAGCGGCGTCACGCAGCTCGACAACCCTCCCTGGAACGAACACCCAGCTTTCCCCGCGCCAGAATTCTTGACCGCCAAGGACAGCAACAACCCCTATACAACTCAATGTTGGGATCCGAAAACAACCTTTACCAACCGTAAAATCGCCCCAGACGACATCGAAAAAGCGATCAGCGCATGGTGTAAAGACGGCACTACGATCGACGGATTCGGCAATAATGCCGACGGCTTCATGTATCCTCCAGAAGGCGAGACGCCTTTCTACCCGAACGACCATACGCCCATGCATATGCGTATGAATGTGGCGACGGTGAAGACAGGGGAGAAGGAACCATACGGGGATATGAAGTGGTGCGAGTAAGTCCTTTTCTTTATCTTGATGCGTGTTTTGGCGATGCTAATTGTTGTGGCAGAGGCTACGACTGGAAACTGAATGAAGATGATTGTCGGTATGCGGTTCGCAAATTGATCAAAGAGTGCAATACCATCAAGAACAAGTTTAATGCTGGGAGATACACGTATCGGTGCGTTACTTATTCGGTGACTGATACCAATGATCCGAGGTGAGGGTTGAAATTCAGTTACTCTCAACACCTTTTGCGTCACGACGCAGGGGGTTTTGGGTGGGGAGTTGGCGGGTCTCAGAGTCTCGTACCCGCAAGCAACGAGCTTGGAAGGGCTTGTTCGTATTCTGTATAGTAGTGTAGCTCTGCAATTTCATGTGTTCTTTATGCATATCGTCATTTCCCGTCATCTGAATGCCGTGCCCTCATTCACGCCCCGCTCATTCAAAGGGTCTCATAAGCTCATTTCCCGCCACAGACTCGGCAAAGTTCTCCAACGCCGTAGTATGGCACCAAGGCTTCAATCTAATCTCCTTCAGAATGGTGCTCGAGAAACATCCCGACCAGCCCATTCGAGGCAGTTGCGCCGTCACCGATTCGATAACCTCCCGGCCTATGAGATGCGGTTGTAGTCCCATGTTGTCTGAGTAATGTCAGTCAGTTGAATATACAAATAACAACAGCGGGAGTGTGACTTACCGAACTCGGTGGCAATCTGAATCATCTGCACCATTGCACTGACCGTGCCCGTCTCACCAGGATCCTGGTGCCGGATAATCGCTTCGGCAACGCTCTCTGCTTGGATTTTGTGAGCGCCGAACTCCTGCAACTTTGTCAAAGCCAGGAGTCCGCCTTGGAACTCGAAGGACATGTGCGTGTTCGACATGTTTTCGTCGGTCGTGCCGATGTCGTGGAATAGGCAGGTCAGTGCCCAGGTTTCGAAGAAGGCACTGGAATGGTATTCTGGGAAGTAGTGTTGGATGATGTAGATACCTGTTATACAGTGTTAGTGGTTCTGTGGAATCCACTAGTGGCGTGGTCACCGGGTTGGTAGGGAATGCTGGTGTCGGGTAGTACGTACCGTAGCAGAATACTCTCATGCTGTGATTGTAGGTCTCCTTGGTTAGATGCTCCTGTGCATACTTGCGTGCCTTGTCTGTCACATCGGTCACGGGCCAGGCGTCCATGGGGTCTGAGTAGAACTCATTGTTCATTGCAGCAACATTTTGAGCAGATGGGATGTTGGAACGGTTCCTTGGGACGGCAATCCAGCCAAAGTTTTCTGGTGTCCATACTCCATGAGACATGTTGGATGCTTCGAATAGAGTAGTGCCCTTGAGAAAAGTTGCAAATGAGAAGAGCGGATTGGGTTTGAAGTTTGAAGTTGTGATGGCGCGACTTTAAGTACACCTGATGTATGTAGATGCGCCTTTCGTCCTAGATAGGTTAGACTTGACAAGACCTCATCCAGGCGAAGTCTGCCAGGTAAGCGCGACACACATGTGGTGCATCAGCGAATGACCTTTAGCTCTACATGCTGACGTTGTTTGACATATTTTCGTCATTCAGGAATTCGTTTTGCCGTTACCAATTATTGCATCATGCACGTCATATCCATCCACGACGACGGTGACGATCAATGATTAGAGGATAAAGTGCGCCTGGCTGTGTGAGCAGCGGATGTGCCCGGTATAAAGTCAAAAAGTGGCAGGCCTGAGCCCATCCTCAAGCTGATAGACTGGACAAAAGAATAGCAAGCAACTGTTGGACGATATTGAAATGAAGCATTGACATGATGGGTTGTTGGATCACTTTATCGATAAGAGATGACTAAGAAATGATGATGGCCGAGGCCGCAGATCTAAAGTTTTGGTGACATCAACGTGCAACGCGTCTCGCAGGCAAGCACAAGCTTCAATTGTCGTTATGAAGCCACAATTCACAGCCAGAGCAGTGCGCTCAATACAGAGAGGATTACCACAAATCTCATCATGTCGAACAGCAACCAAGCAATCCCCATTCCGAATACCTCCACCAAGCTCGCGATGCATATCCACCACCGCCCCCAAACACCATAACCCAACACCCAACTCCACGTCCACCGTCGACCCAACAGAAGTATCGCACTTCAACGCACTCGCATCATCATGGTGGGACCCCCACGGCCCCTCCCGCCTCCTCCACCTCATGAACCCGCTCCGCCACGACTTCATAACTTCATGCCGCTCTTCGACGTCCCCACCAAACCCGTCTGAGAAACTACGATACTTGGACATTGGCTGCGGCGGCGGCATCTTCGCCGAATCAGCCGCGCGCCTACCCACCACCACCTCCGTCACAGCAATCGATCCCACACCACAAGTCCTATCGATTGCTGAAGCGCACAAGCGACGCGACCCCACACTCACCTCGCCGGGTAAACTTACATACCTTAATACTTCTATTGAAGATCTGCCGCGTCCGAAATCAGACACAGAAGCCTTCGACATCGTTACGCTATTCGAAGTAATCGAGCACGTAAACGCTCCCGGCCCTTTCCTCGAACACGTCCTCCCGCATGTCAAGCCTGGTGGCTGGTTGATAATGAGCACGATTGCGCGGACGTGGACGAGCTGGGTAGTTACGAATGTGGTTGCAGAAGATGTTCTGGGTATTGTGCCCAAGGGGACGCATGAATGGAGTAAATACGTCAACGAAGAGGAGTTGAGGAGTTGGTTTGCGAAACAACCGGGTTGGGGGAATGTCAAGTGTATGGGTGTTGTGTATGTGCCGGGTTTGGGGTGGAAGGAGGTTGCGGGGAGTCAGGATTGGGGAAATTATTTCTTTGGTGTTAGGAGGGAGGGCTGAGGAGGGGATGAAGAGGGGTGTGGTGATATGATGTGATGTGTAAGTGTTATGGTCAGATGGGAGCATATGATACCCAAGTAATGTACAATATATACAACATCATGGCCGCCTGGCTTTTACGTACGCTATGCTCCCTCGATGCCTTCATACACGGCGCTGTAGCAACGTTATGCGAAGCGCTCCGCTACGTCTGTGTTTGTCGCTATGTTGCGCATGCACTCGGTCTTCCCCATAGCATCGTGTTGTGTTCCAACGCTTCCTCGTATCATTCCCCTCTCAGAATTGAATCCGAGATATCGCAATCGCTCTTGTCCTTTCTCAGCCGTCTTCATGACTTCGTTGCAGGTCTCTCCTCGAATGGTGTCGGTATGTTCCTGCCTGAGGCTACCGCTTCACTCCCTGTCTCTACGAGATCATGTCCGCCAGCCAATTTCCACGCCCTCAAGTAGTCTTCGCCGGTGAATCGCTTTTCGTAGTTCTCTGCCTTGCCGACGTCGAGTCCTCGCACCTTTTCTAGACTGGAGTCTACGAAGGGTGTCAACTGTGCAGATGTCAGCATTAGATCTCTACAATGTCTTCCCAGCTGTCGCAAGCCAAACAAATTATTGTGCGCACCTCGATGTTATGCGTGCCGTGAAGTGGGTACACATATGTCCGTATCTTGCTCCAGTCCGGTGTGAAGTTTCCGTATCGGTTGATTGTGCCCATGGATCCCACGCGGTTTCCCTTGTAGTATTCCTTGCCGGCCTGTTTGGGTGAAAGCGGCAGGCGCCGCAGCATCTTCTGGAGAGAAGCCGTGGGTTGCATGGCGGCGATTTGATCGTACCTGCCGTTGAAGTGAGCAATGCGACGACGTCGATGATGGTCGCCATCAATCTTCGAGGCGTTTGCGGAGTTTGGAGCGGAGGTGGGCGTGGCCCGTGCGTCAAAAAAGTGCAAACCCAGAAGTTCTGTGTGTCGCTCCGCCGCCTTGCCTCTCAACCACAACGCCAAAATGCCGCCCCGAGTAGCACGCAGCTCCATTCAAAGCGGCGGCGCTTCAAGCAAAGGCAATGCGAAGTCGCGAAACCCCAAGAAAGCGCAGAAGCGCGCCCTCGACGCCTTTTCCATCGCCCAGTACGAGAATCCAGACGATGCGAAAGTGCGCAAGAACCGCTTAGGCGAATTCGACCCCGCCTTCAACCGCAAGCGTGCGCGCGACGACGACGAAGAGGACGACGAGGATGAAGACGAGGAAGACGGGCCCAAAAGGCGCAAGAAGAGGTCTGGCGACGAGAGCTACGATGAAGGAAGCGACTCCGAGGGCAACACCTGGCAAATGGGTCACGTTGAAGACGACGACGATGACGAGAGCATCGACTCGGACGAGGCATTCGGTGAGAGCGACGAAGAACGCTTCGAAGGCTACACGTTCAGAGGCAGTTCCAAGAACCACAAGGGAAAGGCAAAGAAGTCGAAACGAGAGCAAGACATGATGGACGAGGATGGCGACATTGATCTCGACGAGGGCGACAGTGCAGATGGAGAGGAGGAAGACGAGGACGATCTTGGCGAAGATGCTATCGATCTCGCTACCGCCTTGGATCAATACGAGGAGGATGAGGCTGAGGAGCGAAGGGAACAAGAGAAGAAGAAGAAGGCCTCCGCATTTGACGACAGCGACTCGGAACCAAGCGAAGGCGAAGACCCCGCAGCAGATGGCGCATCCGATCTCTCGTCCGACGAAGAAGATGAAGATGACCGCCAGGCGCAATTGCAGAACTTGATCTCTTCGCTGGCTTCACGAGAAGACGACAAGCCCAAGGGCAGGAGAGTGGATGTCCATGAGTCGGCTGCACCGGACGAATTTGGTGTCTCCCGTAAAGTCGACCTCCTCAGCTTCAAGCCCAAGGTCGCCGACGCGGAGAAAAAGAAGGCGCTCAAGCTGCTGCAAGACGACAAGTCCTCGAAACGAAACGACATCGCTAGGAAGCTAGACGCGCCTTTACCGAAGCGACAGCAAGACAAGCTCGATCGCGCCGCGGCCAACGCCAAAGCGAACGAGACTCTTGAGAGGTGGACCGACACTATCAAGCAAAACCGCCGCGCCGAACATTTGATGTTCCCTCTCCAGAACCCCACCGGAGGCGACATGGGAGAGAAGACACTCCTTCCCACAACGACCGCCGCACCTACGAACGATCTCGAAAGTACGATTCAATCCATCCTCCAGCAGAGCGGGCTGTCGAATGGCAAGGAAGACGAGGAGAAGATACAGAAGTGGGAAGAGCTTCAAACGAACAAACTACCGGTTGAGGAGGTTCTCAGGCGACGCGCTGAACTGCGAATGCAACGAGAGCTATTGTTCCGTGAAGAGGTTCGCGCCAAGCGCATCAAGAAGATCAAGAGCAAGTCTTATCGACGAGTACACCGCAGGGAGCGCGAGAAGCTGCTGGAGAAGGAACGCGAGCAACTCAAGGCCGATGGCGTTGATCTGTCTGAGGAAGAGCGCGAATATAACGATCGCCGGAGAGCAGAGGAACGCATGGGGGCTAAGCATCGCGAGAGCAAGTGGGCCAAGGGCATCAAGGCTACTGGAAGAGCGAACTGGGATCAGGATGCGCTCGATGGTGTGACTGAGATGGCCAGGCGGAACGAGGAGCTTCGTCGTCGAGTTGAGGGTAAGACCGTCCGCGACGACGACGAGGAGGCATCCGATGTGCCAAGTGAGGAGGAGGAGAGCGATGACGACGACGATCAATCGGACAACGACGCATTGCAACAATCTCTCGGCAAGCTCAAGTCGAACCCCTTCTCGACTAAGGAATCTAAGCTGGGTCAGATGGCCTTTATGCAGAAGTCTGAGGCTGCGAAACGCGCACAAAACGACGAAGCTGTTGAAGCCTTGAGACGCGAACTTGCGGGAGAAGACAGCGACAACGCCGAAATCGACGAGAATGCTACCAAGGCAGGACGGAGAAGATACGGGCCCAACGCCGACGTGTCAGCTCCGGCTATACAGATCCACCGCAGTGAGTTTGAGGAGCACGAAGGTTCCGACGCAGAGAACGAAAACAACCCGACTGCGGAAGGCGAAGAGTCTGTCGCGGACGCAGCATCAGCTAGAAAGCCCACCAAAAAGAACGGCTTGAGCGGTCTCTCGAACGGTGCCCGCAAAGAGCGCAAGGCTGCCGCGCCCGTAGAGAACGGCAGCGGAGAGTCCAACCCTTTCTTGACCAAGGCAAAGAAGGAGAAGAAAGCCACAACAGAGCCTGAGCTCTTCCCAGCCACAAGTAGCATGACCACCGCTACACAAGCTAAGGTCGTCGCTCCTAAGCCTACGCCCAAAGCCAAGTCTCAAAAGAAGTCAAAGCAAGCGGCCAAACCTCAAGAAACCAAGGTCGACGACTTCTTGAAGCAACGCGTCACCACGGCCGATGACGATGGTTGGGCGACTGTCATTGGTGGTCAAGAAGACGAGGACATGGACGAGCAAGGCATCGAAGATGAGGGTATCGATCTTGACGTTGTCATGCGAAACCAGGCTCTCACAGCGAAGGGCTTCGCCGGTGACGACGTCGAAGCCGACTTCGACGCCGAAAAGAAAGCCACCATCGCAGATGAAGAAGCAACAGAAGAAGTTTCTATCCTCCCTGGCTGGGGCTCCTGGACCGGCGACGGCATGTCCAAGGCCGAGAAGAAGCGTAACCTTGGCGCCAAAACAGTCACCAAGAAGCCCGGTATTGAGGCCGATAGAAGAAAGGACAGGAAAATGGACAAGGTCATCATCAATGAGAAGAGACAGAAGCCTAATGTCAAGTATATGGCTAGCCAGCTGCCGTTCCCATTCGAAAACAGGGAACAGTATGAGAGGAGTTTGCGCGTGCCCAAGGGCAAGGAGTGGGTCACGAAGAAGACGCACCAAGACGTAACGAGGCCGAGGGTTATTGTTAAACAGGGTGTTATTGCACCACTGCGGAAACCGCTGGTGTGAGCGGATGGTGTTAGGCAAAGGTTCGCTTGCCTTGCAATGGAAGCGGATCAATCTTCTAATCTTACTTGTCTGTCATGTGCTGGCAGTCACCTCTGCAAGCCACGTGGAAAAGCTCCTCCTTCCACTTACACCGTGACTTCCCCCTCCTTCCACCTTTCCTCGCAGAGCCCCATTTCACGCTCTACCATTGTATGTTATTTTTCCCTTGTCCTTCCTTTTACTCATTGATACATCTTACATTCCTTCGCGATGCCGCCGTGGTGCGACCGTTTGACCGCGCAAATGCGCAAACCTCGTGGTATTGAGCAAACTAGCCAGGCGTCACTTCCCAACCCTCACTGCGCCCATCGCGACAGTAACACCAGACAATGGATCATTCGCAGCCTGCAGACCGCATCCTACAACCTAAATTGATATCACCGCTACCCACCTACTTGTCTGTCAACTGTATTGATACACGATCACTATCGCGCCTACGAGCATACACGGAGAAGACTGACACGCATTTCACATCGAGCATTCGGGTCAGGTAGCTCCCTTTTCAAACCCCTAAGATAGCGTCGATGGGACCATCGCAATCCCGCGTCGGCGAACCCCGACCGGTTTCGAAGTCTTCGAAATCTAGCAAGAAGGATAGTTGGTTCGGGACATTGCGCGAGACACGTAAAGGCATCAAGACCTCGCTAGGCTACAACGGCTCGACCATTCCCGACGAGATACCTCCCGATAACATCTTCACGCCTATACAGCAAGACAGCATTCTTCCGCAGATACCGATCGGCCGGCATCACCCAGTCTCTAGAACGGGGGTGGAGGATGACGACAAGACGACTCTGCACACGAACAAGTTCTACGCCAATGCTTTTCTGGGTCAGCAGAACCAGCCTATTTGGACACATCCCTACTCGATATGGTGGGGCAAGTCGGCATCGGATGTGGGAACGGTGCAAACATGGGGCATGTGCGTGAGCCATATTGAGGAGAAGGATCTGGTCTTCGAACCGGGACATCCTGCGAAGGGCTATATCAATCCGCTACACAAGCAGCATCTCGTCCTCAGCGCCGTCGAACTTGATGCTCGGACAACCCTTACCACAGACACTCATCTCCCGTTCTCCGTGAACATCAACCTCAACGCGCATTCCACACCTAAAGAACCTAAAATCATCTTCCCTGTTGTTCAAGGCATGAGCTTCGTCACAGCCGGCTATCGAGACGCAACGCCCATGATACAGACTGGCGGTCGCGGCTTCGTAGATGTGGTTGGACCGATCATCATGGGCCGCACAGTCAAGTATCGTCTGAAAGACAAGGACGGAGCGTGTTGGGCCATGTACATCAATCCAGTAGCGAGTCTCGACTACGACGCCACAAAGTTCGCCAGAATCAATGCCAACACGCTTGTCGGTCCGCCAGCCTTCAAAGGCACGATCCAAGTGGCAAAGAACCCACTCGGCGCAGAAGGAGAAGCCATGTACGACCGAGCCTGCGGAGCCTTCGTATGCGAAGCCAGACTCACCGCCGTAGTACCAGACGGCAAAGGCATCTACACATTCCGCTACACAAAGATCGGCCACTCACCCTTACTCATGTTCGCCCTACCGCACCACATCCAATCCCTCGACCCCGAGATGCGAAACCAAATAACCAACCTACGCCTGCGCACTACAACCAAAGGCATAGCAACAGCCATCTGGGCCGAAAAGCTCACCTTCATCGAACCCGCCATCCCCCTAACCATGCACTTCGGCCCCTGGAACCCCACCATGAGCGCAAACGCCAAAGTGCGCTATTCGCCCGAAGTCCTCGCCTTCATCGCCGCCGTCGCAGAGCGCGACCTCCGCCGCGCAATGACCGAACGCATACCACAAGACTCCATGTACTTTGCCGGCAAAGCGCTCTCGAAATTCGCAACCATCGTCTGGGTCATCAAAGACGTTTTGAACCACGAAGCCATCGCAAATGCCGGGTTGGACAAGTTGAAACAGGAATTCGCGCGGTATGTTGAAAATCAACAGCGTAATCCGCTTTACTACGACGACAGCTGGAAAGGCGTCGTCTCCGCCGCTGGCTTCACGGATCCAAATGCTGATTTCGGGAATACGTATTACAATGACCATCACTTCCACTATGCATACTTTGTCTACACGGCCGCTGTGATTGGGTATTTGGATCCCGAGTGGTTGAGCCAAGGGGATAACAGGGCGTGGACGAATATGCTGGTGAAGGACTATGCGGAGAGTGATTATAACGGCCGGGATTACCCTTTTCAACGCGCGTTTGACTGGTGGCATGGACATAGTTGGGCGAAGGGGTTGTTTGAGAGTGCGGATGGGAAGGATATGGAGAGTACGGGGGAAGATGCGTTTTCCTGTTATGCGGTTAAGATGTGGGGGAGGGTTAGTGGGGATGCGAATATGGAGAAGAGGGGTATGCATCTCCTCCTATCATCTTACCATCTGCCAGATTGACTACGGGTTGGGTTGGTGTGTGAAGAGTGGACTGACAATGGACAACAGGAAACCTCCAACTCGCCATCCAAGCCCGCTGCTTCAACGCCTACATGTACATCCGCTCCAACAACACAAACCACCCAAACCGCTACACGCAGAACAAAGTCGCGGGCATCCTGTTTGAGAATAAAATCGATCACGCGAGTACGTATGCCCGTCATAGTACCTTTTGCTGTTGCTGTAAGGCCCATCACCACACCCACACACATACACATACACATCAGTAACCTCCCTTCCGCCTCCCCGTCTAACCCACTGTTGGCTAATATTTCCAAACAGCGTACTTCGGTCTCGAAACCTCCCTCGTCCACGGCATCCACATCGTCCCCATTTCGCCGTGCACCTCTCTCATCCGACCTCGGGGGTTCGTAAGAGAGGAATGGGATGCGTTCTTCACGGAGGGGCGGGCGAATGTAGAAGGAGGGTGGCGCGGAATTCTGTATGCGAATCTTGCTTTGATTGATCCGAGAGCGAGTTATTCGTTCTTCAGGGACGGGATTGATGGGTTTTGGGATGAGAGGTGGATTGATGGTGGGGCGTCAAGGACTTGGTATCTGGTTTGGGCGGCGGCTTGGGGGGAGTTTGCTAAGGCGGGAAAGTGAGGAGGTGGTGATGTGATGAGGTCGACAGTGAAGTAGGCCTTGAAGTGTTGTTTGTATAGCTTGTCCTGAGAATGTGAGTATCCACGACAATAAGAACATATGAATATTTTTCACAGTTCATTGATCCTACATATACAAATCCTCCCCTCCCTTCCTTCCACCTTACCAACATGAGGTCCCTGCCAAGCTCAGACCACATTCGATCGTCAAGCCACACTCCACTTTTCGGCAGCCGATCGTTCCGATGCACTGCCACAAGTAGATAAAACGCCAAGAACAGCTGCACCGCCCCACAGATACTCGTACAAGGAGACTAAGGAACCAAGGAAATGCAGTAGCAAATAGGAAAACAAAGAGGCCCTTCCGTTCTGTAGTCTTGTGCCAAGATATATTAGAGCAGAACATAGATTGTACAAAGGAAATGGGTTTCATCGCGCCGCTCAGCGAACGCGAATCGATTGCAACTAGACGATCGAAATCATCTAGGTGGCAGCGAAGAAGCGCTTGACAACGTCGACAGTGATGTCACCGGCGGCGTTGTCGGGGTAGATGTAGAACGCAAGCGCGATTATGGCGTAGATGCCAATGCACATGGCGCCCTCGAGGTAGTTGCTCTTTCCATCCTGGATCAGGTAGTTGACGATCAAGACCGAAATGAAGAAGATCATTGTCTCGAATCCCTGGAAGTGGAGAGTCATGGGCTGTCCCATAATCCAGCCGAGGATGACAAGGAAGGGAGTGACGAAGAGAGCGATCTGCATGGAGGATCCGATAGCGACGTTGATAGCGAGGTCCATCTTGCCCTTGTATGCGACAATGACGGCGGTGACGTGCTCGGCGGCATTTCCGACAATGGGTATCAAGACCAAACCGACGAATGTTTTGCTGATGTGCGCGGATTCAACAATCGAGTCGATACTATCAACGAGGAACTCGGCGCAAATAGCGACGAGGACGGTAACGATGACGAGCGCAACACCGGCCGCGACGGGAGACAAGATCTGAGCCTCCTCCTCCTCACCGCCACCCTCCTGGTTCTCGACATCAGCGAAGAGGCTGTGGTGGGAGTAGAGCTGGAAGTAGAGGTATAGGATGTAGAGGATGAGCAGGATGATGGCGGTGCCGTGGGAGAGGACCAGGATGTTCTTGTCAGTCTCGAGGTTGTCCTTCTTGTTGTCACCGTGCATGACAGCGTAGAGAGTGGCGGGAATGATGAGCGAGGCGGATGCGACGGCCATGAGCGAGGACATGGTAGATGCGACAGTCTCGTTGAATCGGCTCTCGTGTTGAGTCAGGCCCGCGGCGAGGAAGCAGCATCCGAGCACCTGGTTACAGTCAGCGCTGAAGTATGAGTAATGGAGTAGCTTGACTCACAAGAAGGATGTTGGACAGAATACTGCCCAGCATGCTGGCTTGGACAATTCGGATTTCGCCCTGCTTGAGCGCAACGATAGAGACCTGTTGCGGTTAGTCAATGTTGCAGCGCAATGGATGCGCGCGGAAGCTTACAATGAGTTCGACGGCATTTCCAAATGTCGCATTCATCAAACCACCAAGAGTTTGACCAAGCTTAGCGGATAGCTCCTCAGTCGCGAAACTCAGGAGGGCAGCAAGAGGGATAATAGCGATGAAGTTGAGGACGAAGACGACGGTAGGGTTCCAGTGCAATGCGCCGGCGATGATGCCGAGCGGCACGAAGACGAGGAAGACGTTGACGTAGTTGCTGGCGAGTGTCGCGTAGATCAAATGCAAGACATGCTTGGGCATAGTCTTGACGCGCGATTCGTCTTCATAGTTCTGGGTGCGCCCGATGAGCGGGGTGTGCTCATCGTGGAGCCGGCCGTTGGCGGGCTGGGGCATGGCTTGCTGCTGGTGACGGTGATAACTCTGTGCTCGACCGTGACGGTGGAAAGACTGCTTTATGTTTTCTGCCAAGGGCACAGGTTAGCGATATATAATTCGTGGGCCGAGTGCGCGATGGAGGTTGATGAGGGTGCTGTGCTGCGCCCCGGTCGGTCGGTCGGCGGCGATGGAGGTTTGGTTAGGAAAGCCGAACAACGATGGTGTTGTAGGGTCGATCCAAATACCAAGGCTGCGCGAAGCGACTATGACAAGGCCGGCTAACTGCCGCGTGCGGGAAAATGAATCAAAAGGGCCATTGTTACTCACTCATTGCTGTTCGGGAGAAGAGTCAGATGCGCACGGCGCGGGAAAGCTAGCAGTATATGACTTGTCGAAGCCAAGCTCGCTGGTCTGGTAGGTAGCTGCCGAATGCACGCCCTGCGATTGGCGGAATACAGGCTAGAAGAATTGGCAAATGCTTTGAGGTTGTGTCTTCGCAGCGAGGACCCGGCGAAAGTGGTTAGTTATCGAGAGGGGGAGGAGGGCAGTGCTGGCTTGCTGTTTTCCTGGCCGGTTGAGATGACGAGGTGGTTGGTGAGGTAGGCTGTGTAGACGCCAAGCGGGTACCAGCGCATGGTTTAGCTCGGGAGCTGCCAGGTTGCCCAGGGGAAGTGGAGCATATCGTCACATATTTCCCTCACTAATCGCCACGCTGTCTCAGAAACTGCAGAGACTTGATTCAGAATGTCTATATACCATTCTCACCAGCCTCATGAGTTTTGAACATGTGTGCCTCGGTGCGCGCTTCAGCCAAAGCTGATGATGTCATCACCTCGTCGCGCTTGCCCGCCAAGTCCAATCTGAGTCTGGAATGGCCCATGCACGTCAAAACAACCGCTTGCAGATCATTCATACTGGTCCACCGCCGACCGTCTAATCAAAAAGTTCGTTTTGAGCGCTTCACTCCGGTACGTCGCGGACTGCCAAGTGCGCGGACGAAATTCACTGATAACAACACTGCCCGCCGTGTTCGTCGCTCAATGTGAACAGCCTCACCGCTTCTACGAGGTAAGCCCGAGTCTTACAGTTGACGATGTACAGCGTGGCAAGGGATACTTGGCGCGCCAAATTCTGTCTACGAGGATACACCACGGAGGTACATGGCCCGAACTCCGCCTTCGTGGCTGACTGACATGTTGATCACCTCCCGTGGCGGAGCTGTGAGAAGAGTTCTTGGAGTGTTGGCAGGCGGTTTTTTGGCTTCGTTCTTCAATGGGCTTTTGAAGGTCTTCACCGGCTCATCACTGATATCCTGGGGCGTGCTCCGCAGTGCTTTGCGCGGCGATGCATCTATTGTCCACTCTGTTTCCATGCCCGCGCAACTTACAGCTTTCGCGCTCGAACCTGAAGAGCCTTCTCATGGGTAGCTTCAAATGTATACTTTGCGAATGCCGGCACTTCTTGGATGTACAAATGAGACGGTGAGGACACTCTACCCATAGTATTTGACAGACGTGTTCATCCGCATGCTTGGACCATCGGCTACTGATCGAATGACAACCCCTCCGTCACAGCTGTAGATTCTTGTCAAGCATACTGAGAAGTCTTTGATAGTTTGTCGTCGTTTCGAACGCGTGTAGTGACCGTATCCCAACTCACGCAGGAGTGATCTCCTGCTCACTCATACTGCTGCAGGCAGATTCGTAGCAGCTCGATGATAAGGTGAACCAAATTGCGTGTGCTCCAATGCAATAGTAAGAGCAGAAATGTCCTCAATGTATAATCCACGTTCTTTAAACTTCCACTGAAGAAATACAACTCTAACGTGGGTAGTAGCTGTTAAACAATAGGGTTAGTTAAATACTGGATGCACAATACTAGAGGATAATTAGGTGTATGATTCTCGAACAACTAGAGACAAATCGCTATCGAGTTACAGTAGTGATTACGAGGTGTTTATGCTGGGTGCTAAGTCATATCGGCCTCTTGAGAACCATGTACTGAGGGTAGCCGAACCAGCCGCGTTTCCTGAATTCTCGCCGCATCAGTCCAAGCGGTCCGTTCATTACTAATTCTTCATGCCATCTGTTCATTAACTCAGGCGGGCACAACTCTATCCTATGTAGCATACGGGCTCTGTAAGATTGGAAAGTAGCGGAAGCCGCCCACAGCGTCACAGAACATGCACACATTGCAACGGCCGTGATCACAAAGGCTGTGATAGAATGGCCAGTACTGTTGATCTGTTGCACATTCTACAATGATTGTTAGTGATGATATCCACGAGCAGAAACCAAGGTGCTTACCATTCCGTACACTGAAGATGCGAGGGAGACGGGTAAGAATATAAATGCCAAAGCCGTGACTTCAAAAGTGTTAGCGTTTGTATTGGACTGGGCATGGATGTCGCCGTACGTAGCATGACTCTTTTGCTCTCACGGATGCTCATCTCTGCCATATGAGTACTCTTTCTTGTGCCTTCCACCGCTAGATGATCTCTGACCTGTGACTCGGATTGTTCGAGATCTTGTAGTTGAAATGTCAAGCATTCCATGGCGTCTTCGAAAGCTGCTTGAATGCCTTCGTTGCTGTAGTTGAAATGTTTTCGGAAAAAGCGCGTTATCCACCGCAGTGTAGTTCTTTGCGCGTCAATGTCGATCCTCAAATAAGTCCATGTTGGAATTGGAGAATCGAGTTCATAACGGAGAGGCAGAATGGGGAGGTTGACGTGTCTGTAATCTCGGTATTGTCTGTAATACTCCAGTTCCACCTGAGGCTGCAAGCCATCCCTACTGATATGAGGTACATGCAAAGGTGCTGTAGATAATTGTAACTCGATTAGTGCAGCTAAGCAAACGTAAAGGAAATTACCCTTGCCGAAGGAGTCATTAGAGCCAATTCCCGACGTGATGAACCGCTGAACAAGCCAGGTGTTCTCATGTTCATAGTCAGGGAGATCAGCGGCAGTGCCCAATCCTTCCGGGGCACTTGATGGTCGTTTGAGTGGATACATCACAAAGCTGGTAGAGTATTCAGTCGCGAAGCCTTGCCAATTGCGTGTGTTTGCCAAGAACAGGATTGCTGTGGTACTAGTCAGCTGACATAGTTGCATACGGTTGGACGATTGTAGATACCTGTTTTACATGCTGTTCCTGGCGCATCCTCAAGTATACACAAGACGTTCCTCCCTATTCGTAAAGCTGGGAAGGTTTTGTACCAAGGTCGTTCTCTTCTATTGCATGGATCCCCCATACACATCTCCGCATAGTCGAATATCTCAGGCCCTAGATCCAGACCGAGGCCGATAATGTCTTTCCTTTGAGAGGAATTAGGGCGATACTTTGCACTTATGATAACCACCCTGTAGGCCACGTTATTATCCGGAGTTTGGAGTGCCATTCTAAAATCATGGCAGGATAAAATTGCTGTGTAAGGTCTGACACCGCTTCCGTCTACGGCGGGTAAGTTCCTTGGAATATGGAGGCTATCCTTTTCGTGTGCGTTGCAGTATTTGGCGGAATCATATCCGAGTGTGTAGCTGTACTCAATGGAATCCTTTTCGAGTGTGTCGCAGTAATCCCATTTCAGACAATGACCGTCTCCGTCAAAGCTTGCCAACCACAAAATGTCCCTTTCAGGACAACAGTTGCGCCTGGGTGGTTGCTTCCGTTTCGCCTCATACTCTGCGTATGATTTGAATCCAGAGGCAGCCTTGGAATCCGCAGGAGAATATGCGCCACTGGAAAAGCTGGCTCCGGCGCTGGCATCGCTTGCCATCGTGTTGGTCATTTCTCCAAGAATTTTGAAAGACGAGTGATTTCGTTCGTAGGCAGAGGATGCGTCGATTGAGTGGTACACGGAAGATGAGGTGAGAAGGTCTTTCAGACTCGGAGATGCGGCTGGATGTCATTCCATATCAAGCGCCTGCGGGGTCGTCATGTGAAAAACCTGATGCAGGCATTAACAAGGCTGATATGCAGATTTACCTCTATTTGTACTTCTTGTGCCATATTTGAGCAAGGTTGAGCACCCCGCGCGTAACTCTACGGTATCGATTGGCTGGCTAACTTACCTGTGCCACATGCTGGCATACTTAGACCATCAATCGGCGGCGAAACGAGAGTTGAGCGTACATGCCTTCGGGCCGACCTGCAAGTTCACACCAATAGGCTGTGTAGAGTTAGAGCGAGTGTGGTACATCTGAAGCGCTGTGGGACTCGTAGGCCCATGTCGTCCTCGTACTCCGCATGTGCTGTAGGGGCTAAAGAATGCGTCGATGCCGGGAATGCTGATCGTGTTGGTAAATAACCAAAAATTTGTGAGACACGAAGCAACTGGGAGGTGTTGTGCGATTGTTGGATCTCATATCGCTACAACGTACACATTGGGTCGTTGTGGAGAT
This sequence comes from Alternaria sp. Ai002NY15, assembly GCA_023758125.1. Classification (NCBI taxonomy): domain Eukaryota; kingdom Fungi; phylum Ascomycota; class Dothideomycetes; order Pleosporales; family Pleosporaceae; genus Alternaria; species Alternaria sp. Ai002NY15. Next base: position 231,681 of record JAFVLO010000007.1, on the reverse strand, counting down.
ACGCTTCGCACTTTGTGAACGCGTCTAGTGGCAGCTTAATTAATTAATTAATATTAGTTTAACGCTAATATTGTAACCTCCTAGAGAGCATTCTAGCAGGCTTTGCTAAGAAGTTATAGTAGTTATATACTACTTTATAGTTCTATTTTAAAGTAAATTATATATATATTAAAAAGAAGAGAAAGGCCTCTAAGTACCTCTTATATTTATTATATTTAATAGTAATACTACCTTTTAGTAGTATTAAAGTAGCTTACTACTATATTAAATAAGAATAAATAAAAAAATAGTAAACGTAAATATAAAATAATAAGAAAATAGTAAATAAAAGTAAGTAATAGTAGCTTTTAGGCTACTAGTACTTTACTAAAAAATACTAAGAAATTTAGTAGATTTTAGTAAAATTTAATTAAATTTATAGTATAATTATACTACTATAGTAGTTTATTACTTTAATAAAGAATATAAATTTATTAAGCTAGTCTATTAACTCTTTAAGGTACTTAAGCTTTTTATTTTATATATTAGAGAAAGTATTAAAGCGTAAAGGCTAGAGTTAAAATTTTACTTAGATTCTTTTATAAAAAATAATATATTTAAAGATCTTAGCTTTACTATAAATATATTCTAGAGTTATATTTTTATAGTTAAATCTTTAGTAATACTAAATAAAGTTTCTATATTTAAAGTAAATTATTAAAGCCTTAGCTAGTACGTACTAGAGTAAAGTTAGTATAGTTAGTAACTATCTAGTAGCGTAAGATAGTTACTATTATTATAGTAGTAAAACTAGTAACATAATAATAGGCTAAATAGCTATTAGGCTTAAGAGTTAGTGCGCTAGAGAAAGCTAGGTCTAAATAGCGTTTAGACAAGAATAATAACATATATATACAATATAATTAACTATATTAAGTATCTATTTTAATAGAGATACTACTAATCTCTCTACTATATATAGTAACTAACTAAAACTTAACTTATTTAGCCTTCTACTTTAGAAAGGCTACGCGCTACCTTTAAGTACGTATTTTACCTACTAAAGACTTATTAGAATAATAGTTTAACTAAGCTTTAGAAGAGACATAATTATTATATAATATAATAGAATAAGTAATAAGTAAGTATATAAAATAAAGAATAAGATAATACGTAGAATAGTATACCTAAGAGACGCGTAAAAGTAAACTGCAAGCTATAGAAACTTAATAGTATAGATACCTAAGAAGTAGGCGCACTAAGAGACCTCTAATAATATAAATAATTAGATAATAATAACTACTACTTAGGCTAATAGATAATATAGCTATAGTAGCGCTACGCTAAGTAATATAAAGAGCTAGATAAAAGGTTTAGACTAGGCTAATTGCTTCTTAGATAGCTATATAGATAGAAAATAATATAATAGAAAGTATATAGCTATATTATTCTACTAAGAATAAATAATAAGACTTAATAAAGGTTAGAAGAGCTAATATAGTAGATCTTAATTTTAGTATAGCTAGAAAAAAAGAGGCTAAATAATAAGATAGTAGTAGAAAGCTATTATAGTATATAAAAAAGGCAGTAATAGCTCTTCTAGTAAAGAATACCTAACTTTATTAGTAAGTAAATAGTTAAATCTAATTAACAGCACTTATACGTTTAACATTTACACTAGCTATTATACTATTTATAATACTTATATACTACCTTATATAAATAAGTAAGAGTTAATCTAATAAGGCTAAGGTTAATAAATAATCTAAGTTAGTTACTAAAGCTTCTTTAAAAGCCTAGTTTACTAAATAACTATCTTTACTTCTCTAAACTAAGCTTATAAAACTTAAAGCAACACCTACGTTATTCTAGAAGAATATTAAGATACTAGATATTCTAGAGTTCTTAGGCACTACTAGCTAGCAGCCTTAGGCATAACTTCTAGTATAACTCTAGAATAATAATATAGCAAAGCTTCTTTAGATAATAGCTTAGTCTCTCTAGTAGCTAGGTAATTACTCTCTAGTCTATTCTACCTAGCTTTCTTTATACTTATTAGAGACAGTTCTAGTATTTAATAAAACTAATATTACTACGTTTTTTAAGCGTTTTAAGAACATGTTAAAGTACTATAAGTTTATAGATAAGATAAAGATTAATTACCTTTTAGCGTACTATAAACTTAAGTAGAGAGTAATTATCTAAGCCTTAAATAAATATTCTAACGCTCTAGTTACTAAATTCTAGAAAAAGTTTAGAGAGGCTCTTAGAAAGCTCTTTTATACTAATAACAAAGACTAATAGAAAGCTTAGGCTAAGTACTTTAAGTACTAGCTTCTCTAGTGCTAAGTAAAGTCTAATTTAAATATTAAGAAGTATCTATAAAAGTTTTAGATTTATAGTAAGCGCTGTATTAAAGTATTAACTATTAATAAAGATTACTAAGGTTTCTACCTAGTTAAGAGACTACTCTTTAAGTATACTATAAAGATACTTAATAAGTTTAGTTTAAAGACTAACAACCTAAAGGTATTTAACTATACTAAGATTAGTAACTACCTTACTACCTATCTAAAGATAAAGAAAGAAGCTTATATACTTAACTTCTCTAAAGTAGTTAAAAAGATTATTCTAGAAGTTAAATTTAACTTAGCGTAGCTAATAGCTTATTAGTAACCTTAGTAACTAGTACTAACTCTCTAAGATAACTATACGCAGGCTTTCTAGCTACCTAAGCTTAATATTCTACTCTAAGATAAGCTACTTAGGCTCTATGCTTTACAGTCTTCTCTAGAAAAAGCATCTACTAATATAAAGGTAGATAACTTAGTTAATAAAATGCTTAACCTAAAGATTAATTATACTAGCCTAGAGATAGAACTATAGAAAGTCTAGTAGACCTACTATAAAACTAAACTTATAAACAACTCTAATATACGCAGTAAAGTAGACTATTAAGCTAATAAATGCGTAAACTACCTTAGAGCGTACCTACTCTAAAGCTAGAGGCAATTCTAGCTAAATAACTAGTATTAACCTTAGTAGTAGTAGTAATATAGTAGTTACTAACAGAACACTAGTTAGACTTTTTGTAACAATTTCTAAGGCTTTTAGAATCTAGAAACTAAATATAATTAAAGTACTATAAATAGATAGGCTCTTAGAGTAACTATAAATTATTAGATATATAATAAAAGTAATTATTATAAGTAGAACTACCTAACTCTTTAAGTGTATATAGATAAGAGCTAGCTTTATATAAATAAATAGAATATACTTTAGTAGAGTACGCTAGAGAACCTCTAGAGTTGTATTAATAACCTAGGCTAGAGACTATAAGCTAAGAGTATTTTAGCTAAGATTAAGTAATAATTTCTAAAGAAGAATATTAACTCTTTTATAGTTAACGCCTAGTTTAGTAACCTAAAGGCTCTAATTAGTATAGAAAATAACGCTATTTTAGTTTAGCTTATACTAGACTCTACTAAAAGCCTCTAAGTAGATAACGTAGAATAATTCTAGAAGCTTTTAAGTATCTTTACTAAAGATAAATTAAACTACTACCTACGTTTAGTAAACCTAAATTAATGTAATAACACTATTATAGCTATAACTATATTTAGAGCATTCTTAGAACCTAAGAAGGTAGTATCTTATAATTTTTCTAAGGTTTAGAAGAAGATAATACTATAAAGACTTAGTAATAATTATATCTTTTATCTCTAAGATTATAAGAATAGAATAGAATACTCTTTAAGCTATTAGGCGCTAAATAAGAAGAGAGTTGTCTAATTTAGTAAAGAAGATAATTTTATATAACTAGATAATAAAGTATTTAGAATACTATAAGAATAATTAGAACTAAAGCCTAAGATAACTAATAAGTAACTAAGAAAGTGTAAAATTATTAATAAGCTTAAGCCTAATATATAGACTATAATCTATAGTATTCTAGGCACTTTAATTTCTTTTTAAATTAGTACTTTTCTTAGTAATATACCTAAAGTCTATAAAACGCTGTTTAACTCTAACTATATAAATAAGAAGCTAGATAAGTTTAAAGTTAATATTATTAAGATATTAAGATAATAGGCTAAATAAGAGAAGCTTTAAGAAGAGAAAGAAAAATAGAAGATTAATAAGCTTTTAGACGCTGTAGTTAATATAATTACTCTTAGCACTCTCTCTAACTATATACTAGTAGAATTAGAAGCTAGTAGAGTAGTTAACTACTATAGCCTAAAGGTAGAATACTAGACTAACTAAGAGATTAGCTATATATAATAGCACATTATTATAGATTAAGACTAAAAGTATAACTCTAAAAACATAGATTATAACTACTTAAGAGATAATTAAGCGTATAACTAACTAATAGGTATTAAGCACTTGCGTTAAGACTACCTAAAGGTCTCTATTAACATTAAAGAGAACTCTTTCTTTTACCTTTTAGACTTAGGCGCTAAGCTAAATACTATTAAGAGAGAAGTAGCTAAGAAGGCTATATTACTAATTATATTACTACTAGGTAGTATAAAAGCTGCTTAGATAGTTACTATAAATAGAAGTATAGTAAGCTTTATAGGTATTATCTAGAGTATCTCTATTATTATAAAGTAGATTAAAGTTTAAATAAACTTTTTTATTATAGAATTCTATACTAATCTAATTATTCTAGGTAACTCTTTTCTAATAGACACTTAGGCGCGTATTAAGTATATAACTAATAGATTAACGTACTATTATATCTTTAGCGCAGATAGCTAAGCTAATATAAGATTTATATATACTAGAAGTAATAAGCTTATAGCTTTTAGTCTTTATACTAGATCTATATTAGAAAAAAGTATAGAAGTATAGTAGCTAGCGCTATACTCTAGCACGCAACTAAAGAGCTAGTAAGCAACATAGTGTGCGCGTATATAGAAGTAGTAGATATAATAATAAAGAAGGTTAGAGATAGTAGACTAAATAGTAGTTAGATACCTATATAACCTATTAGTAAATAGGTTCTATAAAAGAAGCGCAAAGCTTCTAGAAAAGATCTAATAGCGTACTAGTTAAGATTAAATAGTAAGTTAATAGGTCTTAGGCCTAATAGAAGCCTACTAATAAGAGATAATAAAGGCCTATATATTTTTAAGATAGAAGACGTTAAAGAGCTATTAGCCTAACTTCTAAGTAATATTATAGAAAGTATTAGTAATAAAGATACTATAAAATAGAGTAAGGCGTTCTTTTAGGTAAAGAACCTAGCTAAGGTAGATAAAGGCATTACCTTAAAAGTTAATATAGTTATAGTATTATATAAACCTACGCGCCTATCTACTAAGTAGGTAGTAAGTTAGCTAAATAACGCTTAGATTAATAGAGCTTATAAGCGCAAAGGCGTTAAGATTAAACTTATTAATAACTCTAGCTAACTAACGTAACCTATTAAGAGGTAGTTAGACTAGAAGAAGAGAGTAGTAGTAAAGTAAGTACCTAATACTAATAGCTAATTAGCTCTATTTACTAAGTATTTTAAGCTATAATACGCTATATTTTTCTAAAGCACTTAAATAATATCTAAATGTATTTTAGAAATAAAAATCTTATTAGAGTTATTACTAGTAGAGAAAGATATGCTTTTAGAGGTTCTTTACTAATAAAAAGTAGTACTAGTCTAGAACTTTAGAGAATCTAGAAGAGTTAGCAAAAACGTTATCTTTTTAGTTATTATTAATATAGTACTATATTAAGCCTAGAGAGCTAACTAGTTTCTTATTCTAAGAAAGCTTTAGTAGGTTATAATTAATATAATTTAGAACTATATTAATAGAGGTACTTTAGAGTTATATAAGAGCTAGTATTATAACTTATAGTTCTTAGTTACTAAGAAAGATAAGAGGTATTACCTAATTAATAATACTTAAAAACTTAATAGAGTTATAATTTATAACGCTAACCTACTATCTAATTCTAATAAGTTTTTAGAGAAATTTACAGAATACGTTATTATAAGCCTATTAGACTTCTTCTTAGAGTATAACTAAGTAGAACTACATAAGAACTTAAGAGATATAATAGCCTTTTTAATACTATTAGAACTTATATAATAGTATATACTTCTAATAGATATAATAAACTTTCTAGTAGAGTTTATACGTATTATAATAAAGATTTATAGAGACTATATCTTTAATAGGTATATACTATACCTTAATAATATATACATTAAGAGGCTAAAGAAGCACTATAGTAACTATAAAGTAGAACTAAGTATAAAGTAGTTTATTACTAAACACTTTTTAAATATTAATAAAGTACTTATAGATATTAAGTGTATAGGCGTAATAATATTAGGCTATAAGTCTAACTTCTACTACCTTTCTATAATTATTATTAGCTATTAAATTAATAAATATAGCTACTACTCTAATAAGAAGAAAGTTAATAAGATTATGCGTTAGCTAGATTATTACAACGCTAAGAAAGTCTAAATATTCTTTAGAATCTACGTTTACTATAGAGTATAAGTACTAGGTTTTACTATTATTATAGCCTCTTTATTTAAGCTTCTCTATAAGAATACACTATTTAAATAGAGCCTAGAGTAGAAGTAGGCAATAGAATATCTTAAGGCAGCTCTAATAACTACTCTAGCGCTAGTTTCTATTAATTATACTAAGCTTATCTAAAAGATTATTCTTATAGTTAATAGTAGTAAGAAAAGTTAGAGTATAGTTATTATATAGCTTAATCTAAATAGCTATTATTACCTTATACACTTTAAAAGTAGAGTTTAGTCTACTACTAAGAGAAATTAGAATTTAAGTAAGTATAAATATAAAGCTCTTTTACTTTCTCTAAAGAAGTTTTAGTTCTATATCTATAGAGTAAACTTCTAAGTTAAAATAGACGTAAAGACGCTTATTATATAACTCTAATAAAGCGTAATAGATTTCTTTAGAGCTCTAATTACTTAGTAGCTTATACTTCTTAATATATAGAAGTTTAATATTATCTATATAGCTAGTAAGAAGAACGTTATAGCTAATACTCTTTTAAGAATACCTAAGCTAGATAGCTAGAAGCTATCTAATAAACTTAAGAAAGATATAGAAGACTTTATTAATGCGCACTTAAATATAGTTTAGCTTATCTTTAGTAAAGCTCTAGCGTACGCGTATAGAATATGCTAGATAGATCTTTTTTTTAATAATTAATTATTAGTAGATAGCTATAGTAATAAGTTATAAGTAATTATAGGCTAGCTTCTATTCTACAAAAGACCTAAGTATATATCTACTACTAAGTTTTATAAGTTTAAGAAGAAGGCACTCTAAATAACTATTAGAGAATAATATCTCTTTATAATTCTCTTAGAAGGCTAGCCTCTACAAAGAGTAGTTAACTTAATAGATAAGTAGTATAAGATTATTAAATCTCTTTATAATAAGTCTAGCTACTAAAGTAAGAAAAGTACCTAGCGTAAGGTATAGACGTGCTACTATTAAAAAGAATAGTATAATTAAGTTAAACGCTATATATAGTTCTACTCTAAGTACTAATTATATATATTAGTAATAGTTTAAAAAGAGCTTTAGCCTATAGAGCTACTAATAATACTATTTATATAGATTACTATTAATGTTATTTATATACTACCTAGCTATAATAGTAAGAAGTTTTTTATTATTACTTAAGACTACCTTTTATAATAGGTAGAAGCTAAAGCTTTAGCTAAGAATAACTTAAAGAGTGTTTAGAAGTTTCTACTGTATAATATCTTTTATTAATAAAGTATTCTACTTAAGATATTAGCTAATAGAAGCTCTAAGAATAAGAGCCTTATTAAGAAACTTTAGAAGTAATAGAGAATTAATAGAGTTATTTTAAGTGTCTACTACTCTTAGAGGTAAGAACTTATTAAGTAAGAGTACGCGTTTATTATAGCTACCTTAAAGAAGCTTTCTAGTAACTAGGTAGATAACTTACTTAATATTCTATAGGCTAACTATACTACTATTAAGTAATTTATAAATAAGACACTAGCGTACTTAGTTTTAGGCTAGTAGTATATCTTACCTATTAAGTTATCTATCTTAACTTAGTAGACGCTTCTATAAAATAACGTTTAGAATATATCTACTCTTTTTATAATATAAGCTTACTAGTTTAACTATAGAGATAAATAATTTAAGAAGTTTATTAACTATACTATATATCTTAGGTATAAGAATAAGAACTATTTTAACTAGTTAAGAGTTTTTTAGCTAAGTAAGCTTTCTCTAGATAATCTTATTCTATTAAGAGACTCTTTCTATAAAAATAACTAATCTACGCTTACTAAGTTTCTATCTAAGTAGAAGAAGCTATTTTATATTAGCAGCGTTAATAAGAAAGATTAGTATTAGTTAGAAGAGCTTAATAGCACCTCTTTCTAAAGTTATATACTAGAAAACTACCTAAAGACTTTTTACTAGCGCATAGTAGTAGATCTTACTAAGATTAATAGGCTAGACTACGCTATAACTATATTCTCTGCTAATAAAACTAATAATATAGATTAAGAAGTAAGTAGTAATAATAATAATAAAACACCTAAATAGCCTACGTATAGCTAAGATATTCTAGATACTTTAGAGTTAACTAAAGTTTAAAAAAGCCTATAGCTAAGAGCTTAACTAGATAATCTATTAGTTAATATAGAAGAGAAACAAGATATAGAATAGATATTATCTAGACCTTAGTAATTATTAGTAGTTATTCTAATAAAGAAGCTAGATTTTAACTAGAATAAGTATTAGGTATATATATTATAGGTATAGTTTTAAGTAGTTTTAGATATATATATATTAAATACTATAACTAAGCTCTAAACTACGTCTATAAATATATATAGAGAATAGCTACTACTATTTTAGTCTATAACTAAGCAACGTACTTACTTTTTACTTTTCTTCTTCTTCTTACTAGAAGTCTTCTAGACTAAAGATTCTTTAGACTTAGATAGAGTAAGAAATTTATTACTTTTATTATTATTAATATCTATAGCTTTAGTAGAAGATATAGTAGGCTTATAAGTGTAAAGAGTGCGTATAGAGGTAGATAGTAGTACTAGTTTCTTTATCTTCTTAGTAGAAATAGACTTTATAGTACTTTTAGAAAAAACGCGCTTACGCTTAGAAGATAGTAGAGCTAGAAGACTTTTTAGAGTAGCTATAGTCTTCTTTAGCTAAGTAAGTCTTAGCTTATAATTCTTCTTAGAGATACTTTTACTATAGTTACTAATATCTAAGTTCTAGAACTTCTTAGTAGAATTATAGTTACTATTACTAACTAGCTTCTTAGAAGTATATAGAGCCTAAACTATAGAACTTTTCTTATATAACTAAAGTGTGCTTAGGCTATTAGAGCTATTAAGAGAGAAGAAAGGCTAGAATAATTAATAAAAGAGGTAGAATGCTATAGAAAGCTTATTAAGATCTACTAGCTTAGTAAATATAACCTTCTTGCTAGAGAAGTTAGGCTAACCTAAGAATAAGTTAGCTATTATACTAATACTAAGAAAGTAGATATCTAAGAAGTAGTTAGAAACTTATAAGTAAAAGAGTACTAGAGTCTTACGCTCTTTACGTAGTAATTAGTGTAAGTTCTCTATAGTATTAGAAAGCTATTTAATATAACTAAGTAATATAACTTAAATAGAAGCTTTAAACTACGTTTGCAATAGCTATATATTTTGTTATATCTACTAAGCTCTTTATTCTTATCTAAAGCTAACTTATACTTAATTGCGCTAATAAGATAATAGTATATAAGTATAGTAATAAGAGGCTTAAAGATAATTTACTTATAGTTTATACTAAGAGAGAAGAACTTATAGAAGAATAAATAGTTTTTAGATATATCTAGAAGCGCTAAATTAATTTTGCACTTAATCTAAAATTCTTTACTCTAAGTTAGAAAGTAGGCTACTATAAGAACTAGTCTAGCTAGAGTCTCTAAAGTGTTAAGGTTAATAATATATTTATAGAAGTCTTTAACCTAGTTAATAGTAAAGTCTATACGTAATATATATATTACTATAAAAAAATATAATATTAGTAGAATATCTTTTAGAAAGTAAGAAAGAAAGATAGTAGACTTACTTTAGCTAATAATAGTATTAGAAGTAGAAATACGCTTTAGTAGCTTATGCAACTCTACTACTTAATTACTAAGAGCTTTAGGCACTAAACGCTTTTTTATAGATAACTTAGAAAGAACTTTAGACTTAGATAAGCTAGAGCTTTTAATAAAGAGGCTAAATTTCTTAATATTAGATAGAGTTTTATAGTAGTTAGATAGTATAGTAGAGTATAAAGTATCTTTATTTATAATACTCTAAAGTGTCTAAGAGGCGCTTAGCGCGTAATTAAGGTTAAAATCTATTTATATAATATCTAAGAATATCTTAATATTAATCTACTTTTAAAAGCTAAGAAGAAATCTCTTATTATCTAAGGTAGAGAAGTTAAAGTTATTAAAAGGCTATATATCTAGCTTATTAAACTTATTAGCACTTATAAGTATAGGCTAAGTAGTAATAGTAGCTAAATAGTTCTTAGCCTTAAACGTAGTAGTTGTCTTATTAGTAAGAGTTAGCTTAGTAGTAGTAGCCTCTAGCGCAGTAATAGTAGACGCTTACTTAGACGTAGCGCGTAGAAAGGCTTATAGAGTAGTAGAGTAAGCGTTATTAAAGTTAGAGAAGATAATAGATGCGCTCTTAATAAAAAGCTACTTAATAGTCTTACTTTTAGGTATAGTATTAATAGAGCTAAAAGCTATAGTAAGAATACGTATAGAATAATAGTAGTAGTAGTAAAGTAAAGAGTAAAAAGAAGTAGAAGAGCGCGTAAAAGAGTATAAGGTAGTTAAAGCGTAAAAAGAGTAGAAAGTAGTAATAGAGATATTATAGAAAAATTTACTTAATATATTTACTACCTAAAGAGCTATTAAGCCTATAGTAATAGATCTACTTTTCTTATAAGAACTACTACGTAATACTAGATTATAATACTAGAATTTTAAAGCTAGCTAGCATATAATAATACTCTTAGAATATATTAGCAATATAAAAAGAATATTATAATACTATAATATAAAATATAATATATTTAGAGTAGTTAGAAATTTAACTAAAGGCTGCTTAGCTAAAGCTATAGTAAAACTCTAACTAGATATCTTAAGTAGGCGCTTAGATTAGTATCTACTAATAAGAAAAGACTCTTAGATAGGCTAGAGAATAGCTTTAAAAACCTTAGAAATAGATCTTAACTTTATAGAAGAATTATTTTAATTTAGAAAGATATTAGAAGATTTCTTACATAATTATAAAGGCTGCTAAGGCTATTACTATTAGTACTTCTTAATTATAGCTTAGAATCTAGTATTATTATAATAACTACTAGAAACTTAAGAATATTATAATAGAAAGATTATATCTAAATAATATTTAGAACCTAAGACTAAAGAAGAAGAGACCTTCTTTCTTTTAAGTATAGAAGAGAAGTAATATAGATTTAGCTATTATAATATTATAAGCGTAAGAATATAAAGTAATAAGAGAAGACTTAGAAGTATATTATAATTTTATTTACTATAACTATAGAGTAGAATAGATAGACTTAAGAGTTAATTAGAGAGAAAAGAAACTAAAAAACTACTTATATATAAAAGAGCTAGTAGAGCTAGAAGTTATAAAATTAGTAGAAGTTAAAGAAGAAATAGACTTAGTAGTTTTAGTAAAAGTAGTAATAGAAGTAGTAATAGCAAAAGCCTTAGACTTAATAATATTATTACTAATAGTATCTACTTTATTAGTAATAGCCTTCTTAGGCTTAGACTACTTATAAGATTAACTATAACTACTACCTAGAACCTAGATAGAAGAAGAAATAGTATAAAGAGCGTAATAATAAAGTTTTCTAGTTAGCGTAATAGGCTTAAGAACACTAGTAGCTAAATAGCTATTAGGCCTAATAAAAAGCGCAGCGTCTAGAGTAGGCTAGCTAGTAGATAGATTAGACTTTATAGATTAGCTCTAACGTTTAGTAATAGTTAATCTAGACTTATTATTACTCTTACTAAGAATCTTTAAGCGTAGTAATAATAACTAAATATAAGTTACGCTAGTAGAAGTAGAAGTAGCTTTAGTATTAGAAGCCTCTTTAGGCAAATTGTAGCTAAGATTCTTTAGGCTTAGTTAGAAAGCTAAGTTATAACTAGCGTTAATATTACTTAAATAGTATTTATACTAAGTAGCTATACTATTACTAGCCTAGGTAAATAAGGCCTTATTACTCTCTTTAGATATAGTAGTTAGCTTTTTACTAGCCTTAAGATAAGTAAAAACGCTCTTAGAGAGACTAGTAATTATATTAGAGATAACTATAGACTTAGTAGCTATAGTAGACTTAAGACTGTATCTTACTACTTAGGTCTCTAGAAGAATATATTAGTAAAGATACTAGAAATAAGAAAGTAAGTATCTAAAGAATAGTTAGTAACTTACTGCAAAAAGAGTAGACCTAATAATTACTATACTTTAAGTAATTAGTGCAAACTCTACTCTTTATTAGCTAGCTATTAATATAGACTTAGATACACTAGCTAAATATCTTTCTATAATTTAATAACGTATAATAACTATAGATAATAATCTTAATAGAAGAATTCTTAACTAAAGAATTAATTACACTAACTAACTTAGCGCTAAAGTAATAAGATAGTATAAGCGCCTCTATATTAGAGTTAAATAGCTAGCGTATAGACTTATTATCTAACTAAAAGAATTTACTAATAGTTATCTTTAGATTAGCTAAGTAGAAGTTACTATAAGCGTTAACCTATATATTAGACTAATAGCTTTTCTAATTAGTAACTAGAATAGATAGAGAAGGTCTAAGTATACGTTCTACGCTTTATAAAGTATATAAGTAATTCTATATATTTATAGTAAAGCTAAGAGTAATAATATAAGCTTTCTAGTTAGTTACTAATAAAGTAAAAAATATTAGAATAATGTTTAGTTAAAAGGCTCTAGAGAAGAGAAAAGACTTACGCTAGATAATATACTAATTATAACTAGAGTTAAAAGTTTTATACTTATATAACTTTACTATATATATACTATATCTACTTTTTTTAATAGTCTTAGTTAGAGTAAAGATAAAAAGGCGTAGAGACTTACTTTAGTTCTTCTACTTTTTAGAAAGGTAAGACGTAGGCGTCTAAGAGACTTTTATTAGAGCTAAGTTAGACTAAGAATAGCTAGTAGAGTTAATATTATAAATAGAAGAGAGTAGTAGAGTAGTATTAGGTACGTTAGTTATAATAGTATTAGTTTAGCTAACACTAGCGCTAGTCTTAGCTTTAATTAAGAGCGTAGTCTTAAATAAAGTAAGTAGAGTAAGTTTAGCTAATAGCTATTTAAGCGTACGTAAAAGTTAAAATAATAGCGTAGTATTATTACTAGCACTTTTAGTTATAAGCTAAGTAGTAATAGTAGTAGAATTATCTATAGTTTTAGACTTAATAGTTATCTTATTAGTAGAAGTTAGCTTAAAAAGCGTAAGCGCGTAAGTAGTAATAGTAGTAGCTTACTTAGCTATAGTAGACTTAAGAGTAGGTATAGTAGTAGAGGTAGTAAAGCTATTATTAGCTTTAGATATAATAGCTAGCTTAGTAGTAAGCTTTTAAGCGTAGAAGATAGATATAGTAACTAGTATAGTGTTTATAGTAGCTAACTTGTCTTTAGAGCGCTTAAGTAAAGCTATAGTAGAGAAAGAAAATTAAAGTAAAGTAGAGTAGAAAAAAAAAAAAAGATAGAGAGAAAATAGTAAAAGGCTACGCGCGCAAAGGCAGAGTTAAGAGTAGTAATTACTATGCGTAAGAAAAAAAGTTATAATATTATTATTTTAATAGCCTAGTTGCTAAGCGCTAAAAAGCTCTTAGGTAAAAAAGTAGAGTAACTAGTGTATAAGTTCTAATAGTAGTGTAGTATATATAAATCTTCTAGAATATCTTTATAAATATACTAGTAATATACTAAAGATAATAGAATATCTATTAGAGAAAAGACTAATATTATAGAGAGTTAAGCGCTAGATAGATAGGCGCTATAGAAAAGTAAAGATTAAACTTAAGAAAAATATAGATCTAAGCCTAAGAGATTATTAGCTACTAATATTAAAAGTAATTAAAATAAAGTTTAAAATATACTAAAGAAATAGAGAAAGAGGCTATAGGCTAGTAAAAGAGATTAAATTAAAATAAGAAGAGTAATAGAGAGAGATATACTAGAATAGAAATAGCCTAAAGAGATTTTGTATTTAGATTTCTAGGTAGAAGTTTAGCGTATAGTATATTTAGATTAAGTAGATAGAATCTAGCAATATAATAGATAGAAGAGAATATCTAAGAGCTATTCTCTTATTTATACTTAAGAAGAAGAGAAGGCCTTCTTCTTAAGTGTAGAAAAGATATAGTAGTAAAACTAGTAATATAATAATAGGCTAAATAGCTATTAGGCTTAAGAGTTAGTACGCTAAAGAAAGCTAGATCTAAACAGCGTTTAGACAAGAATAACAACATATATACATAATATAATTAACTATATTAAGTACCTATTCTAATAAAGATACTACTAATCTCTCTACTATATTATAAGTACTAAGTAAATAGTTTACCTCTTTTAGTGTTCTACTAGTTTTAGTAAATATATTTTAGTAGGCTCTAACTAATTAATCTAATACCTAAATACGTAAAGTTATTTACTTAACTAACTAGTAAATATAAGTCTTTAGCCTTATTATTTACTATTTAGTCTACTAGTTTATTTTTAGAGATACTAGTGTATTTAGATATTTACTATACTTATATATTATAAGTATTTATAATACTATATATTTATAAAAATACTTATTAGAATAATACTAGTACTTATTCTTAGATACTCTAAATAATAGAAGTACTATTAATATAGAGTATAATCTTTTAGTAGCTAAATAGAGTAAGATAAACTATATATATAAAATTTTTATAAGTTTTTATTACTTCTATATTAAATATATAAAAGAGAAAATATAATAAGCTTTAGCTAGTTATTAATTTAGTCTAGCCTTAGTAAATAGTATACTTATAAGTTATAGCTCTTTAACTTTTAATTTATTACTTAGAGCTATCTAAGAAAATAGTTACTATTATTAAGCTAAGAGCCTTCTACTATACTATAAAAGTAGCTATAGCTTTAGTTTTAGCCTAGCTAAGAGTAAAGTCTTTTTATAAGTCTAGTAAGAAATATTAAATATTAGTTAAGATTAGTTTAGAAATAGTAAGTAGAAGCTAAGCTATCTATTAGACTTTAGATTAAGAGCGTTAGTAACCTTTAGCGCTTCTACTCTATTAAATAAAGAGTAGCGTAATTCTATTTACTAGTAAGTAGAAACTATCTATACTTAGTAGGTATACTAATTATTAGAGCTTAATCTCTTCTAGAGCTACTACTACTAATAGTATAGTAGCCTCTCTTAGTATAATAGCGTTTAGTATAGTTTACTATACTAGTAGTATAGCTCTTATAGTAGTTATTATAGTGTAGTCTATTATAGCTAGGTACTACCTAATATAGGTACTAACTATAAGCTTATAGAAAGCTTTAATAATTTATAGATTCTTTATTCTTTCTTTATACTAAGCTTTAGCTTTATAAAATAATAATAGTATAATATAAGTTATAACTACTTTATAAAAGAATATAGTAAATAGACTATAAGCTATATTTATAAGACTTTAAAGGTAGTAAAAGATCTTTTAAGTAACTACTACCTATTTAGTAATATAAGTTTTAAAGATTAGCTTTCTATTAAACTAAACCTCTAGCTAGTAAAGAGTAGTCTAGCTACTATTTACTTTAAAGAGAATAGTATAAATTTTTTAATTATTAAGCTAGATAGAAGAGAAAAGTAAACCTTATTTTCTTATTAGGTAAATTAGCTTAGTCTTCTTAGAAGTAAATATAATTTTATTTACTACTCTCTATTTATTAATAGACTTTAAATTAAAGACTAGTAATATAGTACTTTTATCTAGAAAATAGATAGTTTTATAAATATAGATATTATTAGTATACCTAAAGCGTAATTATTAGTTCTAGTTTAAAAGTTTAGCTAGGTAAAAAGTATAAAAAACTAGTAATAGTAGTAATTCTTAGAGTATTCTATAGTATATAGAGTAGACTAGAGTAGTAGCGTTTTCTAGCTTTATATAAATAGTTTTATTAGATAAAAACTTTTAAATAAGCCTTTTAAGAATTAAAGGCTAGCTCTACTTTTTAAGTTATTAAAGAAACTAATTCTTAAGTAGTATATTAAATACTTCTTAAATATCTATAGTAGCTATAAATACGTACTTATATCTAGACTAGGCTATCTTTATATTATAAATAAAAAAGGTTACTAGGTTTATAGCTAAGCGCTTAGATAGCGTACTTTTATACTATAGACTAAGAATATTATATACTATAGTAATATAGGCTATCTACTTTATAATAATTTAGTTAAGACTCTTACCTATATATAACGTAAGAGTAATAGATCTTATTAAGTAGAGAGAAAATTTATCTTTCTTTCTAATCTTTAGAATTATAGCTACTTTTATATTACTTTATATATCTCTATAATAGGCTTTAGTAAAATATTCTTAGTAAATAGCGTATATAAAGTACTTAATATATAACTAGTATACTTTAAGTAATTAAATAGTAATTTTATTAGATCTAGAGAAAGTGCTAAAAATACTAATTATACTCTTTTTAACTTCTTTTATTAAAATATAAGTATTCTAGAGTAAATACTTATTAGATAACTTATTTATAAAAGGTAGAGGCTTAGAAAAGTTATCTTTTACTAAAAAGTAGTTTAGTATAGTTTTTTATAGAGTCTTAGCCTTCTTTAAAAGTATAGTAAAAGTTTAGCTATTAATAATTAGTAAAGTATCTATTTAGTTATATATTATCTTATACTATTTAACTAGCCTATAAAAGTTCTAGTTAGAGATATAGAAATTAATATAGTATTACTAGTACTCTCTCTTAGCCTTTCTAACTTTAGTAAGAAATACTCTAGTAGTATTAAAGAGTAGCTTACTATTAAAGGCTTTATTTCTAATATAGGCTCTATATAAGACTTAGTACTTATCTATTTACTAGAGCGCTAAGTAGCTTAATTTATAAGCTAGCTTACTAGTAACTTTAATAGTATTATTTATAGCTTTAGTAATATCTACTATACTATTCTTAATTTATTATACTGTTAGGTTATAGCTAATAGGCCTAAGGCTAATAAGATTTAGTTTAACTAGCTTAGTAAACTAAAGTAAGTTATAGTTAAAAACGTAATAGTAATACTATTCTAATACCTATTAGCTATAGCTAAGTAGAATAGTTACTAGAGTATTATAGTTAAATTCTAAATATAAAGTAGCTTATACTAAAGTTCTAGTAAAGAGAATATTTAAAAAGAAAATATTAATAACGTACCTAGCGTAATAAGTAAGCTTTCTAGATTCTTTAATAAAAGAAAGGTTATTCTAACTAGTTTAGTAAGTAACCTCTAATCTACTATATATAGTAATAGACTCTAGCTTAAAGAGTTTATAATAAGTATTTAGATTTTCTCTAATAAGATAATTAGAGAGAAGAGTTAAAAAGACTAAGTAGTATAATATTAAGTTATCTAAAGGTTATTAGTAGAAATTTAGAATAAAGTACTTATTAACTTTAACTTATAAGAAGTCTCTACTAAAATAAAGCTAAATAATATTAGCTTTAAAGCTAGAGACTTTTTAGATATAGATAAAAACTTATAAATAGTTATATTTCTAGATTTTAGAGTTATTCTAGCTAATTACTAAAGAAAGTATATAGTAGTCTAAATAAGTAGAAGTCTAGGTACTAGTTATAGTAAAAGGTTCTTAAATATAAATAATATTAATTTTAGCGTTCTAAGTAAGTTAAAGAGTAAAAATATAGTAAAGTAAGCTTTTAGCTATATTAGACTAGTAGATTTAAAGCTAGCTATTATAGTTCTATAGGCAATTACTATTATTATTTAAAAGCTATCTTAATATAAGTTTAAATTAGTACTTATTTTAGTATCTATATATTCTATTAAGAAAGAGTTAGTATACTTAGAGTTTTTAGGCCTAAAACTTTTAGTAAAGAGTTAGTAAAGACTAAAGTTTTATATTAGTACTACTAATTATTATAGCTTAGAAAATTCTAGTACTTTAGACTTACTTATTAATTTCTACTTAGGCGCAGTACCTATAGAATAGCTTTTCTTATTAGTACTTACTATAGTAGTACTTTATACTAAAGAACTAAGTATATTATTAGTAGTAATATTAATAAGTATTTCTTTAGAAGCACTTATTAGTAGTGTTACTATAACTATAGTAGCTACTAATATTACGCGTTAACTAAACTACCTTATAGTTATTAGTATTTTTTTTATAAAGTATACTATTTACTTATTAACTTATAATAAAGCTACTAGATAGTTAAAGTAGATAGCCTTATAGAAGCTATAGTAGTTAGAGTACCTTAGTATATTTTAGTAGTCTTTAATTAGTTCTTTATATATAGCTATAGGCTTACTATACCTAGAATAGTAGACTACTTTTATATAGTTTATAATCTTATAATACTTTTAATAGCTAAAGTTATATAGTAAAATAGATAGATTCTTTTAAATTTTTTTTAAATAGTTACTCTAGCTAAATAAGTAGAAAGTATAAACTAAAGTAGAGAAAGAAATAATTTATATAATTCTTCTATCTTTCTAGAAGCTATACTATAATAGTTAGACACTTATAAGTTATACTCTAGTTTATAAAAGTACTTTATTATAAACTTTAGTTAGGTAGATAGAAATAAAGCTACTTATAATTAATCTATAGTAGCTATTAACGTCTTAGACTATATAGTTAACTTAGTACTTAGAAAGCTTAGTATTTTTACTTTTAACTACTCTAATTATAAGTTTACATAGTTCTTAGTTTATAAAGTAAGCTTTAATATCTTTATTATAAAGTATAATAGCTTAACTAGTTTTTATAGCCTTAGCCTAGAGTATATTAAATAGAGTAATTCTATTTCTAATAGCCTCTATAATAGTCTTACGTATAGTAAATAAAAAAACTTATTATATATATACTACTAGCCTAAGAGTAATAAGAATATAATTATTTATAAGTAGTAGATAAGCTATAAAGCGTAGTACTAGCTTTACTATTAGTACTACTTTTATCTTAGTAGCACCTTTTTATAAAAGTGTAGAATTTTTTAAAGTTTTTACTACCTTTATTTAGAAGTAGTAAAATAGGCTAGTAGAGGCTTTAGTATTACTTTTAGAGGCTAGTAAGAAGTTAAATAATAAGTAAATAGCTTTTAATACTTATTTTTAAAGTTTTCTAGTAATAAAGAGCTAAGTAAAGTTAGTAAAATAATTTAAATAGCTATTAATAGCTATAGCTAAGTTCTAAATAATATTATAGTAAGTTTTAGTAGCCTTTTAGTCTACTTAAATACGCTAGTAAATAGTATCTAAAATAGCTTAGTATCTTAATAGTATACTCTTACTAATAAAAGCTATAGTATAATTAAGTTTATACTATTATCTCTTATTAGAAGTATATAAATTTTTATAAGCTAAGCTCTTAGAGTTATTTTATTAAGTTTAAAAAAGCTATACTAAGTATAGTAAACTTTTAAACGTAGCTATATTAGCTATTTTAAACTATTTACGTATAAGTATAAATATTTAGTTAGCTAAAGTAGTTAGAGGCTACTACTATAGATTAATTAGTATAAAAATATTAGTAAAAAGTTAGGGTTCTAGAATCCTAAAAAGTTAGTGTTTGGTAGATGCCGTCTAGTGGCAGCCTGACCGTGACAGCGCCAAATGGCTAAGCGGCGACTTTTGACAAACATTTTGATATCTCCGTATGCTGTATCTGAATAGGCAGTAAGCCCTTAAAGTTCTTGTGCACCTAGACATGCGATGATGGCTTGTTTCGTGAGTTGTTGCGGCGTGGTCTCCGACGTAGGCCTGCAGGTGCGCTGCGACCATAGCATTCCAGTAATTAAGGCCATATATGGCTGTCGCAACGATACAAATACATGTGCACGGTACAATAGAAGCGTAAAGGACGTGTTCGGTAGTCGCGACTGCCCTCAAGCGGCCAAGGGTGCCGGGTGATGCCGGCGCTTGCCCATGACGTCGTCGGCAAACCTCAACCCAGCTCAGCTTCCTCCTGTCTCTTCAACTACACCCAGCTGCCATCCTGGCGCAACGTCCGCCTACTACGCTCATGAGTGCATCTTCCAGGGAGAAGCCCATGACCCTTCGTAGCTCAAGCATGCCTCAGGAACCCGCACAGCTGAAGCTGCCCGATCGCGGTCGCTCCCCATTCGAAGTTTGGGTGGACACATAATCCATGTCTTCATAGAGGCTATCACAAGCGAACAGCCAACTTTGGAAAGAGCATGGATATGATTGGAAATGACTTTGGAATTCCGCCGGTACTTTGCTGCCTATCAAGAGGTAGACATCATCAATATTCGGGTCGATTACATGTTTCCCATACACCTGACTTTGAAAGAAGGCCAGATTTCACGTTCACGCTAAACATGTTGCAATCATGGAATTTCAGGCTTCCACATAATGGACGGCGTCTTCAGGGAATGGCTACCGCGAGCATGACCTGTGCGCTGTATGCGTCCACCGTTGGTTCCAAGGAGTCCATGGGAGAGTAACTCTTCACAAACAGCGTCAGCAAGCCGATAGGTCTGAAGTGTCTACAGCAAACAGCAGCGCAACTGTCCCGTAAAGTAAAGACTGTATGATAGCAAGCATATGCTGCACAGTCCATATTCCTACTCCAGAGACCGCGTCCATTCTGCGACTGACACAGGCTGCGCGCCAGTATAGGCGCCCTTTGCAGCCGTGATTGTATGGTCACGCGACCCATAACCCTTTGCGTGCACTATTGGAAGATTCTGCTCAGAATTCACTACTTCAACCTACGTCAGAAAGCACGAGCCCCTTTCAAGTGTACACTTCACTACGATACGCTAACCCAGAACCGCGAAAGTTCCCAGTAACGCCTAGATCACGCGCTCGGAATTTTGATATATACAAACAACAGCTTCTACCGTCTCACCACTCGCGCGAGTCGTCAAAACACCCACCACTCTCTGTAACCCGACAAAGCCGCAGACATGGCTCACCTCGGACTACGCGCGAGTTGCCTTTCTCTTCCGGCCGCGCCGTACTTCTTCAGCAATGCCTACACCATCTTCGAGCATCCCAGTGGTCTATTTGGCGCGCGTGGTAGTCGCACTGGCGCTCTACCCCCTGCGGAGACATATCTTCGCCAGACAGTCACCTGCGCAACCCGCGCCCCTGGACTGTCTTCTTACGCCAAGTTTCGGCGCCTAGGTTCAGTCTGGTCAGTTCCGAGCAAGACGACAGTGAGCGCTGCAACTGTCGCCTTGAAGTTGGAGCAGGAGCAGACGAAAGGTACGCCGATCTTCAAATGTAGTTCATAGACCAAGACACTGACAGCGCCAGCACTGGAGGATATTCTCAGCGCAACAAGCTTTCTGCGTTCGACTCCCCTCGCATCCACCACCCTTGTGGCCCCCACCATTGTGGCCCCGGTCGATCGAGAAGCATGGGATCACATCTTGGTGAACCTAATTCGCATACCCCACGATAGCCTCTCCGCGACCCTTCGTGCAGTAGCGTCCGAGATCGAGCTAGCACTGGAGATGGGGGCTCTACATGTCCCGGAGCTACCCACACAGTCGTCTCCTGTCAAGCTTCACACAGCTGACCAGATAAGCCGCCATAACAAGTTCAACCTCTTCTTGGACGACTTCCCCGCCGGCCGTGTCGCGGAAAAGGACTACAGCCTTCTCGCGGCCAAGCTCCTTGAGAACCCCGACTTCCCGGTTGTCCCGCCATGGCACGAAGAGTTCTATCTACTCAGGCCTTGGTTCAACGTCGCGCTCGAACTTCCGGAAGACTACCTCGACAGCGATATCTTTGCGCATGAGATACTCCTGAGGAAAGTCTTCCCTCTTGTCAACAAGCATAAAGGAGCACCACCCGTGAAGAGGCTTCGCGCTGCTATCCACGCCGCGAGCGGCGACGCGCCCCTAGAGGCCGAGAAGATGATCCAAGCTGAATTGAACGCAGCTGCGCTTCTGGAACCTGGTCGCCTGCTGCAGGTCAAGATCGAAGATCTAATTCCTGACGTCGCGAAGACCGAGGAAGAACGCAAGGCCTTGCGCAAGATCTCTCTGAAGGAATTGAATATCCCCCGAATCCTGGAATCTGACGACCGCAGCGTCATCCTTCTTCTACAGGCCAAGATGCGCGCCATCATGCGTAACAGCAAGCATGTTGCCGATGTGGATGATACCTGCATCTGCGACATCATCAGCGAATACAGTGATGACGAAGGGGAGCATCACTTCAATGACGCTGCCGCGCTGAAGAACATCTTCCCCCAGCGTAAGCGAGACATCGTCCTTGGTTGGGTCTCATCTATCGAGACTCCAGTTATTCACCACATTACGCTCTCCAGCGCTGATGAGACGTACTGCGATCCGCTGGAGCCTATTGGCGAGGCAGATGACATGACCGAAGTAGAGGGCGAGCTCCAGAAGGCGAGCGACATAACATGGGAGCTCGAGGGCTGCTCCCTGATTTTTCCCCGTGGTCACGATGGCGAAATCTTGCTTGGATACGGCTGCCAGGCAGACCAAGTGGTCTCCGAAGGTCACTTCACCAACATGATCAGTGCTGCCTCGCCGTCAGAGTCAAGCTCAGATGCAAGCTCATACGAGAGCGAAGAAGACAAGGCCGCCAACCGTCGCAACTCCGACACGTCGTTGGAGAGCAATACTGCTCGGTACGACTACCAAAAGAAGCGTATCGTGATGGCTTCGGTGGGGCATCTCAACAAGCGCCGGATCACAAATCTCCACATGGCGTACGGCATTCCGCATGGTGCGCAAGATTCAGACCAGCTGGGACACAGCATGCCCCTTCGTTTTGCGACGTGCGACGAAGCTCCGGGACTACTGGACCAGTTCAACGCGGACTACGAGGCGAAACGTCGCGAGCGTGACCATATTGGCGAGTGAAGAGACATTTGCAGATGGATACCATCTCATATCGGTCGCTCCGGCAGTCTTCCAGGCTTCTGGGACTCTTATCCTCTCGGAGACGAGGTCGCTCCTCAAACATGGTCATGGTATGACCAGAAGCAGGCTTACGTACCTCGCTTCATTTTCATCATGTTGTTGTACTGGTTTTGTCTTGTTCTCCTTGTAGTCTTGTTTTCTATCATGCATAGCCTGCGGCGTTTCTCTACAGCCTTGATACCCGTCCGTTTCTCTATTTCGGAGTTTGATGTCGACTGCTTTTGCATTCGAAAATCCTGGAACCTTTCGTAATTGAATACAACTTTCTACTCTCTTCCTATGGCCTCTTCGTAACTGTACCACGCGATTACACTGCTCGTCGCGTGTTCTTTGTAAGCTTGCGCTCCGGTTGGTGACCCACTCTTTTCGGCAACCTTGGTTCTCAACTCTGTCCCCAGGTTAGGCTACAAGACGTCCTCATAATGCCAGACTTGCTTACTATGGCAGTATGAATGACTGTCCTGCATTGGCCAATGTATCGCAGGTCAACCATAGTTGCGTTAGTGCAGCTTTCGTCTTCGCATCGAGATATGTATATAATAACTCTCGCATTTCACAGTAAAAGTGGTTGTTTGTTCACTTTCCCTCCAAGACTTTCAGACTATCTTCACCCAGGTGCACTCACCAAATTACACACTTTCTTCACCACGCGCATACCAACATCACGCGACTACACTTTCGAAAACAGAACACGCATCCACCAGCATCATGTCCTCTCAACTTGCAGCTTCCAAGAGCAACCAGGCCGCTCTCATCACCAAGCCTGCCGCGCAAGATAGTAACGATGTTGTCGTGGAGCAAATTCACCCAGAGAAGCCAGACCACCAAGCCTGCCCAGAATTCCAGGCAGCCCGTAAGCACGAAGCCTTCTTACAGCATATTCACGCCTCGTCAGCATGGATGGCTGAAATGTATTTCAGCAAGATGTCTGATCATACACGGCAAGATTTCGACGAAACTACCGACAAGACTAAACGATACTGGGCCCAACATCCCGACCTTTTCTTGCTACATTTTGGTAACTCTGGATTGAGCTCTGAAGCGTCCGGTAGCAATCAGTCAACGCTGCCGACGCAGGTTTCGTGTGATCTTGCTGAAGATGATGCAGGTGGGCACGGTGATTACAAGACATTCATCCATGCACCAATGCCGCGCCGCGAACAGCGGATCGCCGCCGACTTCGAGGACATGGTCGAACGGGCTGAATACGACCCAAATTTTTCTGCTGCCCACGAAGCTGTCCACGACGCGCCCGAGAGGATGTCGAGGCAGCCTGACAACTACGAGACGTACCAGAACGGGTGGCAACAACGTCTATACGCATTGTGGTGGGGACATCAGAACTACCCTCAGCCAGCGTTCGCCCATGGATATACCCGGGAGTATACACAGCGGCGGCAGGGTCAACAACTACCTCAGTATCAGCAATGTCGGCCTCAACCACCACCAGGGTACTCGCAATACCATGCTACTCAGCAGATGTATATGCCTGGGTATCATGCTCAATACCAGCAGCAGTATATCCCATGGCAGCCGGGTTATGGCTACTACAGACAGTTGCCAGTACAGTGGCCAGCACATGCGCCACATCAACGCCCACGTTTTAACACTTATGCGGATGAGATGATGTGGATGGGCCTAGGACGCTGAATGGATATGTTCGATTCGTAGCCTACTTCCTAACACCGACGCAGCCTATTCTACAATCCCAACGCCTCACTGATACCTCCGGTAAGGTTACCCAAGATATTCGACCCACCAACAATAGCAAAGAACACATCTTTGTACGAATCCCTAGCAGTAACCGTTAGCAAAAATCTCCCACACACCCAGACAGTCAGGAAAAACACTTACGCCACAATCTTGACGCCCTCCAGCAACGGCTCCGACGAACTCGACTGCAACTGCACGATCATCAATCCCAAACTGGGCAACGTCGTCGGCAGCACACTCGGCCTCCACCCCAGCTCAAACGGTAACTTCTCCATCTCAAACAAACTCCTCACATACTCCAGCTTGGCCTTACCCGTAACCGGGTCGCCCATGGTGGAAAGATACAAAGCATTCTCTCCGTAGCTCAACACCGCCTCTCTTGCTCCATACACAAACTCCGGATTCCTCTTCTGACTATCCGTCGTCCTTGCATACTTCGCCTTACTCGCCGTGGGGATATCCGTACGCTCTTTCCCGTTGAAGAAGGAGATATACTGCTGCCACGTAGGGTTATGAAACGGCTGCGGGTTAGCAAAGTAGGCATCCTGGCGCGACATGCTGGCGTCGTGCTCGATGGGGAAGTTGTGCATGGACAGGTCGTCGAGGTCGAAGGAGCCGCCTAGCGGGTTTGGAGAGGAGAGTAGACCCGCGGCTCCTATGGCGGTGGTGAAGTCTGCGCCCATGTTGAGGCCGGCGGCGAGGCCGGCGATTAGGTGCGGGATGGTCATGTTGCGCCCGTTGCGGTGGATGAAGTCGTGGTTTGCTAGGGCGTTTAGACCGGGGCAGGGGGAGCGTACGTCACCGCTGGAAGCGGGATGCCAGTTTGTCCATCGGGGGTCGCTTGCGGGTGCTGGGGCGAGCGAAGTGAGTAGGTTCGCTATGTCGAGTGGGAGGTCTAAAAGGCCTTTTGCTGATACTACGCTTGCTCCGATGAGCACTGTGGTGACGAGTGTGGACCGCATGTTTCCGGTTGATTCAAGAGGTGTATATACTTCCCTGCAATCACACAAAAGGAGGATGTTGAAGTCCTGTCAAAGAAGTGATAGTAAACACAAAACCGCTCCACGACAGACGCCCATCCCGTCCTTAAGCTTTCCCACACCCACTACTCAGGCAACTCCCCCATATTCCCCTCGTCCAATAACCACGCCCCCAATCCCGCTGACCCCTCACCCTCCTCTTAGAGCTCTGAATCGTGCCTCGGAGCCTTCCCATAGCGTCACGTAGCTCGCATAGTCCCGCGTAGTTCCTGCATAGCTAGTCATAGCCGACATATAGTCCCCACGCATTCACGTAGTCACCCGTAGTCAATCACTACCTCAACTGGTCAGATCGTGTACATCACCACGGACCTGGATGCCGTGGCTGCCGACTCATGCTGATCGGCGGCTAGGCAAGATGGAAGGGCGCCAGATCGACAGAACTCCAGACCCACGGCGCGTGGATCGGTGAGGCGAGTAATTGGAATGTGTGGAGAGGGGGAAATCGGCACGATGGGGATCAAGACATGGGGTCGATTGGGTTTGAGTCTTGAATTATGTTGTGGTTCTGGTTGTTGCTGCGAGGTAAGAACGTGGTTGGGGTTGTGACGTCATGGTCGCGCTGAGCCGGGTAGTTTGGGGGCCGAGGATATATTGCTTGTCTTGCATTCGCTTTACCTTACCGTTTATCTGCTAGCCTGGCTGTACGTTGATCTCTCGATCCTTTTGGCACCAAGACGATGATTGTACTGACTCCATGTTCCTAAGATTGCTGTGCGGGGCCGAGTTCGTTCCTTGAAACAAAAAAGTGATACCACCGAGAGATGATCAAGCCATTCATTCCTGTGCCATGGTTGGCACGCCCACCGTTCTTGAATCTACACAGCACATCCCAGATCAATACCACTCATCCAATCCCCCACCACCTCATCAGAAAACCTCTCAAACTCGTCCCAAGACTTGATCTCCAGCTCTTCCTCAACCCTCCCACCCCGTAGCCGCCAACACCCCACTTCACACCTACAAGCCGGCGGATAATGATTCTGCGGCCTCCACGCCTCATCCTGATCATCCTCGTCCTCTTCGTCTATACCAATAGTTTCCATCTCAATAGGATCAGGCTCATGCGTAGCGAAAATACGGTAATACAGTCCAGGATACTCTTCGAGGTACACAGCATGCCGCTTGAAGATGTCATACCACTTCTCCCTCACCCACGGCTGGACATCGCCAGTTAGGGTAATCGTCTTGATATGTTGAAGATGCCCGTTGTACCAAGCATACTCTAATATCCAATCGATGACCAAACCACTATCGCAGACGTGCGGGCGTAGTCTCGCTTCAGGGAAGTTCTTTGCGGGGTTTGTCTCGCACCAAGCAGCTTCTTGGACGTCGTACCAGGGGTTTGCGTGCTTGTATGCGTCGCCGAAATGGAGTTCAAGCTCCTTTGTGTGCAGAAGAAAATGGCCGGCGCCGTGGCAGAATTCGTCGCGGTATAGGTTATCGCCGGCGACTGCACCGTCGCGGTAATGGAAGGGGGGTACTGCAACGTCGAACATGGCGAAGTATTGTTCAGCCGTGAAGTCGAGTTTGATCTTCTCTAGTCCGTGGAGCGATGAGAGATGCTTCATACGAGCGTATTGCGCATCGTGGTCGTTGATAACCGGAAACTTCGTCGACAAGGAGAGTTTCGCGTCCTGGCAAATGGCATCCCAGGGCTGGTTGGGCAGATAGTACCAGCCTATGCGGTCCTTCATCTTCAGACTCATCAGGAGATGGCTCATGTAGAATGTTGTTGGATCGGAAAACTCTTTGGCGTCGGTCAGCCAGGAGCGGATTCGAGACCGAAAGTATTCTTGGAAAATGAGTGATTGGGCATCGCCGGTCCTGGAGATGGTGGCGAAAGGATTGGTGTTTTCGGGATTGGTGTAGGATAGTGTGTAATGAGGATGGGCGGTGCCATCGATTACGATGCGTTGTTGGCCGAGCCAATGCTGTAGTACGATGAGGAGTAGTTCCGGGGGTAGATTTTGTGCAGCGACTTGGAATGTCATTTCATCATCGTTGCTTGAAAGATGTGCCATGGTCATGAATACTGCCTTGAAGAATAGGTGTCAAGACATGGGTAGAGAGCCTATATATGTTACAAAGTGCGTGCTTAAGCGCATCGTTGGTATGATTTTCGTCACTGCGCGTGGTTTACAGTCCGGTTCGTGAATCGGTACCACAGTTCGTACTCGACACCTGACATAGCGCGGAAACGCGGATACACTAAGGTGAATTTCTGGTACTGCTGCGTTGTAAACAAGTAAGCGACAGTGTTGTTAGCATGAGTGTGAATATGTGCTGTGTAATGATATCGACGGAGCGGAGGAATCGGCTTTGCCAGGCTCGCATCGACTCGAGATCTGACCCATGGTTGGAAAGCGTGGCATGACAGATCCTGCGCCACGGAGGATCATCTTGACAATGTACAATGGGAAATGGTTAATCGAACAGAGAGCAGTAGTTTGGTGACATTGTATATCGCATATGCTTGCTGATGTTTGCCAGGTATTGAAACAGGTAGTTGTACAGTCGCTATTAACGTAGTCATGATCGTCGTTTGGTTGGCGCTGGACTCCAGCCCTGGGGTTGCCACTCCTGACTCTGAGCCGCCTGCTTCCATGGCGAGTCCTTGGGCTCCTTCTTCATTCTCTTTCTGGACGTGAATGCAGGCGCGTCGTCTTCGGCAGGCGGTGCTGGCGGGTCGCGCGGCATCTGCTGAGGCTCTGCGGGTTGTTCGGGATCTACTGGCGCTGGTCTCGCGGCTTCCTGATCGAGTGGCCGCGGTGGTTCTATGCTGTCCCGTATCTCTTGGTCGGCATTCATCTGCGTGACGCCGCTGTCTGGGTCTCGCGACTGCAACATTTGCACAGGCTGTTGCTTATCCGGCGCATCGAGTGCTGACGGCTTCTCGGCCCATCGTGCATCTGCCTGCGCTGCCAGCTGCTTCATCCGCTCCTGCCTCATCATGTCCTGGTGTTGTTCGGCGACGGTGGGGGGTTCGTAACGCGTGTGTCTCAGCCATTGCATCCATGACGCTGCCACAGTCAGCCTCGGTCAAACACTGGATATGGAAGGAACGAACGTGATATTTGCACGTCGCCATAGTGAGTGCTACGACTGTATTTTGCTATTCGACGGTTGCGCAGGGCGTGCAGAGCGTCTTTGAATTCCCAGAAGGTGTTGCCCTGGAGATCGAAGCCTACGAAGTGTTATTACTTGGAAGCAAGGATACGCCAGAGACCTATGTCGAGGTCTGCACTCACCCACAAGCCACTTCTTGCGCCAGGGGAAGCGCTTCATCTTCCATTGATACCATGCTTTGCGAATTGGGCCCACTGCGCCCGCCATGCTGAGTCTCGTTGGGCCGCGAACAAATTCCAGCGGGCGAATATCTGGAGGCGACTTTGACGCGCAGCCGGTGACGTTGGGGCGAGTGGCTGGTGCGTTCACGTTAGCACATGTGCAAGCATTCCCCCCACCACCAAGTTTCTCCACACAACAACACATGCCATCATTGCATACCCCGACGCCACAACAACACACGTAGCAGTCGAGGCCTTTACATAGAGACATATACATTATCATATCTCACCACTACTCCTCGTGCACCCTCCCCATCACCGCCCACACGACCTTCGTGCCCAACCGCAACAAGCCTGATTTGCGCCCGAACCAACCACCATGGCGTCTGTAACGTCGCTGGACCAGGACATGCGGAGGCTGCGGATGGACCGATATACCCCCCAAGCAGCCAACGAAGTCCGCAGCTGGATAGAAGACACACTCGGAGAGCGCCTGCCCGCGGGAGATCTGCTGGATGCGCTCAAGGACGGGACCGTATTATGCAGGTACAGTGATTCCGCAGAGTTACCAGGTAGCCGGGCCAGTATAGCTAACTTTTCCAGACTCATCAACCTTGCCATACCCACGCCTGTCCGGTTCAAGAAGTCGAACATGCCCTTCATACAGATGGAGAACATCTCGCACTTCCTGCGAGCCTGTGAACAGCCGCCGCTGAACATGCCCGCCCATGATCGCTTCCTCACCGTCGACCTCTACGAGTCAAAGGACCCAGCTCAGGTGCTGCAGTGTCTCGGCGCCTTCAGCCGTGTCGCCAACGCGAAGAACCCGTCCAACTTCCCCAACGCCATCGGCCCAAAGCGTGGTGGAGCTGGCGCATTGAGTCCGACGGCAACTGGCGGCATGCCGAGTCCTGCACTGCCGTCTCCCGGCTTCCCACGCAGCAGGGGACCTAGCACCGCCAGCAACACCAGCGGCTCGAGCACATTCAACCCTCTTGCGCGACCTCCTGCCGAAAGGACAGCATCGACGCTTAGTGCCGCACGCACCGGAGGTTCAGACACATCATACACATCCAACGGTCTCCCCAAGTCACCTCCAGGCGGAGTCAGTAGCTGGAGCAAGAAGGTCGACGAAGGCAGCACAGCACCGGCATGGAACATTCATCAGTACGGATACATGGGTGGTGCGAGTCAAGGCAACCAAGGCATCTCATTTGGTGGCCGGCGGCAGATCACGAGCGCAGGCCCGCACGTGCCGAACCTGGCTGAGAAGGAGCGACTGCGACGCGAGAGGGCAGCCGAAGAAGAGCGACTACGTTTGCAAGCTGAGGAGGCCGAGAACATACGTCGCGTCGAACGCGAAGCCGAAGAAGAGCGCATACGCATAGAGGAGGAGCAGAAGTGGGAAGAGGAGACACGCAAACAGCAAGAAGCCAAGCAGGCGCGACTAGATCAGCAAAAGCGCGAGTGGGAGGAGCAAGAGCGCCAATGGAAGCTGGAGGAGGAGCAACGCCAACGTGAAGAGCGCGAGGCGCAGGATAGAATCGACGCTGAGACGAGACGAAAGCGCGCTGGAAGCGATGCCAGGCTCAAGGGACAATACCTGAGCGAGTACCAGGCTGAAAAGGTCAGGTCACCGCGTAGCCGACGAGGAAGCAGCGAAGAGCCCAACGCTGAGCGCGATCGCATACGAGAGCTAGAGCGTCAGCTTGAAGAGGCCAAAGAACGCGAGCGCCAGTACCAGGCAGAGCGGGAAGGACGTCTCTCAGACAAGAAGGTGCGGTCGCGGTCCAAGAGCCGTACACGCGAGCGATCTAAGAGTCGAGCCCGACCAGCGCCTCCACCCCGCGCTCCTTCGCCACAAGACAGCAACGTCTCATGGGCGCAAGCAGACGACCGCGAGTATCTTCGCAAGCAATGGGACCAGACACAGAGACAACCAGCCCGACCCCTCCCCGAGCCCGCAGCGCCATCTCTGCCTACACGTCCTCTACCCGAACCCACCACGCGACCCCTCCCCGACCCAGCCGCATACACAAAGCAGAGCCGAACAGACCGCTACCTCTCCTCCAACCCTGCCCCCACCCCACCCAAGCCCCAAACCTACATCCCACCCGAGCTCACATCCACCTCGGAACAACGCGGCGAAGACGCCCGCCGAGCCGCCGCTCAAACAAAGACAAAGGCCGCCGGCTGGGCCAGCAAGTCCCTCCTCGAACGCGAAATGGAGCGCGAACGCGAGCGCCAAAAGGAGTGGGAAGAGTCACAGCGTGCGCTGCAAGAAGCGGCCAAGGACCCTAATGCGGGCACTGGCGGTGGGCAGAGCTGGGATGTCAACCAGTATGGATATATGGGTGGGGATAATCAGAATAAATTGGGCGGGATTGGCGCGGGGAAGAGGCAGATTATTGGACCGAGGCCTTTTGGACCGAGATAGAAGGGGAGTTTTCATTTGTTTAGGCTTTCTTAGATATCGCATGTGAGCGCTGCGTGCGGCGGCACATGTTCTTGTTTCTAATACATTAATTTACAACATCGTAACTATTGCCTTCGGTCCTGGTGGAGGCCGCGATGCTGTTTGCATACCCTGATCATGAACCCGGCACATAAATCTTCGGGTTATGATGCAAAGGCACCACAGGTTGCTTGTGTGCTGATAATGAAACCACGGAGGGGAAGAAGAAATTTGGCGAAAAGGGGGTTCAATTTCAGATGGGTAGCGAGTGCATACTATAATACACCCGGAATGTGTAGAGAAGAGACATTACGTAGGGACTGTAAGAATCAGAGTCATGTCGCCATATTTTACCCATAATAGAAGATTTCGCAATCAGAGGGAACAACCTGAAAGACCCGACTATGTTGTCCCAGTCCTTATGACAATCAAACTGGAAAACAGAACAACCACGCCGACGATGTACGCAGCCACACCAGAAGCAGCTGAGAGGTCCGACCTTTCTATTGGCCAAACAATGAGAAAAACAAGACTGGGAAGGAAGGCTATGATAGCAACCACGATGATGTCTTGGAGCTCCCAACCTTCTTCAAAGTAGAGACCCCAACCTTCTGTAGACTCTTCTTCCGGATAATTCACGGCTAACTTTCCATGCCGCCGCTTTGGTATCTTCGTAAAGATCTCGGTTCGAAGTGAATCAACAGACCAAGGGTGTCTAAGTAGATGTGCAAGATGTGTCGGTAACACTTGAGGCCAACGCTTTGGATCGGATGTGCACTTGTACTCTGGATCATTTCCTTCCAACTTGGAATCTGGAGGGTTGCATTCACAATCCTTCGTGCAACAGACTTCGTGATGACGGACTTCAAGGCTGTCACCCAGGCTGAGTTTAAACTACAAACACATTAGCATTTTGGCAGACTGACATTTTGAATAATCTTGAACGAACCATTGTGAAGTGGACTGCTTGGATGGATTTGCAGGACAAGATGCGCGCTATGCGACCGCGACGCAGGATAACCAGCTCCTTCAAAAGGTAGAGCAAGTCGCGGTCGTTCCGTATGTGGTCGACTCGTTTCTGGAGTAGAGACATAGAATGCCAGTTTCGATGTATGCAAGCCATTATGTGAAGCGTCCCCTCGCTGATTGTTCTCCCATCGGGGGCTGGGGGTACAGCGTCTGTTTGAGGATCTCGGGCTACTGGCAGGATCGTTTTTCGCCATCCAAGCTTGGTCATGACTCTGCAATATGTGTTGTAGAGCCAGGGAGGACATTGGAGAGAGCTACCGCGAGGTGGATTCCCTTCACCGGAGGCGCTGACAGTGATTTTAGCACTCAAAGTTTGTTGCATTTGTTCTGTTAGTGCTGTCACTTCGCCTTCGCTATCCAGTGAGACATCATCGAAGAATCGCTCCCCGCATGTCTAAGGCTTTTATTAGCACTTCTCATGGCTACGATGCTAGCGGATGTCACTTGAGAGGGCGTTAACTCACATGGCATTCAACCGCAATTCGAGTCCAGCCGGCCTTCAAAGGGGGTTCAAGGCATCCCATTGGTCTAAGAACATTGATGGCAACGAATGTAGCCGTATCCCTGAAGACATGCATGAGACGAGTTCCGAGTGTATTCATCTCTGGATGCGGTTGAACGGTCTCTTCGGAGTTGATGTTGGCGGCCTGTGTGGCTGGTTGTGGTGAGAGAAGAATGGCCGTCTGAGCTCGAAGCTTCGCGAAAGCATTGCTCTGGGTCAGGAACGTTTGGAAAGCCTCCAGATCATTGCTAAATTGCCGCTCGTCAACGGGCCGCCCTTCTGTTTCGTCATCAGAGCTGTCATCAGCGTCTTTTGTTGACTGCTGTACGGAGTTGGACTTATTAGCAACGCAACGAGCAGCGTGGCCTGCTTTGCTGCGCACCAGCTGCGATGCTGCCAACTCCAGTCTGTCTTTGTGTTCAGCTTCCAGGTCTTTCGCGTATGTTTTTAGTGTCGCGCGTACATGCTTTTGCAGTTTCCTAGGTCCAAATTTGGGGTCGTTGCGGGCAGACTCATACAATGGTCGAAGGACTGGATCTGATTGGACGAGTGAAACAAATGTCCGTGTGGCAGTTTGGATTTGCTCGACCGTTAACCCGCTGTCTTTGTACAAGGCCGAGTTTGAAGTCCTGGTAGAGTTTGTAGAGAATACAGAATCCAATGAAGTTGATGCTACCGATGAGTCATCTTGGTCGCGTGATTCGCTGTACGAAGTCTTGGGTGTCATTCTCGCTGTAGTAGGCCCCTCATCAGAGTCTGATAACGACAGACTAGAGGTTATCGGCACTGTAGCAACATAATTAGATGCTCCATGGATAATGACGTGTGAGGACTGGAAGTTGATCAATTGTCGCGGACTGGAAGTTGTTGTCCCTGTGGTAGCAGGAGCAGCTGCTCGATTAGACTGTGGTGACGGCGACCTGGAACTTGCCGACAGAGTCGGAGGTAAGTTTATGTTGGTGAAGCAGTCTGGACAAGTGGGTTGCCATATAGCTATAGGTCCAACCTGGCATTCATGGCAGTACCAGACCGTATGTTTGCCCTCCCTTTCAACGAAAGAATAGACCATTGCCACGGGTCCGTGAGCGCTAGCTGCGTTCTTTGCCTTACGTGTCCGTCCAAGATGCAACGAGGGTTCGTCGAAATCAAGCTGAGAGACCAGGAGAAAAGTAGGATGCGTGACGAAAGACGGGAGGCCTCCTCATTTGACTACGTGAACATCAGGCTGAATTTGCCACATGACCAAGCAGGTTCAGCCTTCCCATGATGAGCTGATTTCAGCCTCATAAGCCAGATTCTTGGAGAGCTTCAACTTGTATTCAGGCTGAGTAGTAGCTGTGTGTTTCTTTTGCGATTACCTAGGTAGTCCTAGGTGAATCCGATTAACGCTGGAGGTGACGCACTAATGACAAGGGCAGGCTTCACGCGACAAGGCTCCTGGGGGCGCTCCTTATGGGCGACATGAGTGGCAAGGAGCCAGTTGGATGATACTTGGGCAGCGAGCTGCTGCGGATGCCTTGGCGCCTTGGTGTGGGCTGGAGTGTCATATTCAATGCTTTCGCAGAAAGCCCAGCAACCAGCTTGAACATCAGAACTGGGGTGGGCCGGTCGCCTTAGGCGCTAAGGATGTGTGTAGTAATCAGCTAACCGTATCCGATCTACCTCGGCTCGATCATCACAAGCTCCAACCGAACGACTCGCCCGCCCAGGTCGTCGGAGCCGACGACATCTCACTCCTCATCTTACGGACGTAGCGGCACTTTGCTTGGTATTGATTCTCGACTTCCCGAGCAAGAACCCTCTACCTACTTCATAACGAAAGAGAAAGAGCAAGGAAAAACGATCTCGGGACAGGTATCAGGCGAGACCACGCGATCACGAAGCAACAATGGCCGAAGCATACCAGAAAGAGTTCTTCAACGTTTCATTCCCAGCGGAATATGTTGCGC
Organism: Alternaria sp. Ai002NY15; assembly: GCA_023758125.1. Taxonomy (NCBI): domain Eukaryota; kingdom Fungi; phylum Ascomycota; class Dothideomycetes; order Pleosporales; family Pleosporaceae; genus Alternaria; species Alternaria sp. Ai002NY15. Next base: position 196,419 of record JAFVLO010000007.1, on the reverse strand, counting down.
ATGTTGAGATCAACAGACCGGAGAAGCTGAATGCTTTCAAAGAAGTGTAAGTAGTTAACATTTCCTTTGCTTTACGGAAGGTCCGGGTTTATGGCTTCGGAAGCCACGCGTATCACGTGTCATCATGAAAGAGACGGGAATGAACCATACCGATGTCGTCTATTGCTGGGGATATCTACGCTATATGGTATTCATTGATGTAATCAAGTCGATTACAGCCTCTACTACACATGACGCGAACATCTTACAGCCCCGTCACCAAAATCCCAAACTAACAACCCCAGCATGTGGCTAAACCTCTCCACCCTCTTCCGCCAACTCTCCCACGACCCCACCGTCCGCGCCGTCCTCCTAACCGGCGCCGGCGACCGCGCCTTCACCGCCGGCCTCGACGTACAAGCCGCCTCAGAAAACGGCGCCCTATCCCCTTCAGCCTCCACTTTGGACTCCGCGCGCAAAGCCAACGCCCTGCGGCGCCACATCCTCGAATTCCAATCCTGCATCACCGACATCGAGAAATGCGAGAAGCCCATTATCTGCGTGCTGCACGGCGTGTCCTTCGGTCTAGCGCTGGATATGTCACTAGCCTGTGATATCCGTGTGAGTACGACGACGACGAGGTTTAGTGTGAAAGAGGTGGATATAGGGCTTGCGGCTGATATTGGGACTTTGTCTCGTCTGCCTCACTCTGTTGGCAATTTATCCTGGGTTAAGGATATTGCGTTGTCGGCGAGGATCTTTGGGTCGGATGAAGCGTTGCAGCATGGGCTTGTGTCGAAGGTGTACAAGGATAAGCAGGAGGCGGTTACTGAAGCGACCAAGTTGGCGACGTTGATTGCGTCCAAGTCGCCCGTGGCGGTGCTCGGGACGAAGGAGATCATCAATTACTCCAGGGATAGGCCGATTAGTGAGGGCTTGAACTATACGGCTGTGTGGAACGCGGCTATGTTGCAGACGGCGGATGTCAAGGATGCTATGATGAGTGGGCTGAAGAAGACATCGCCCAAGTTCAGCAAGCTGTAGAAAGGCAATCGCATGTGTTTTGGAAAGATCCTGGGATGCGATTATCATATGAAAGACTTTTATCCCATACCATATCCGAGTAGCGAGACACTTCGTCCGTCGCGGAGGACGTCTCAGTGAGCAACCTTAACATTCCATAGCCCACATACGAAAACATAAACCACCACGCATGGCAAGCAACCACTTTTGGACTTGAGAATTTTCATTGACTCTAAGCGCCTGGACGTGGTAATGCCGGAAGAGTCCCAAACCCATCCCGCATGAGCATCAATCATAACCCATGGCATGCTACAGAAGATGTGGAATCGTGATTTTCCCGTTACGCCCCGTTGCACTACCCAACATGCACTACCTTATCCCCTCGCCATGACACCCCAGCAGCGGATACGGTTGTCGGTGTATCCGGCGAACAGGGTCTGGCCGTCGGCGCTCCAGGCCAAGGAGACACACTCGGGCTCCCGGCTCTTCTTGCCAACCTCCATGTACTCAGGCTTGAGCTCGTCAACCTTGGACTTCTTCTCGAGGTCGAAGATGATGATGCTGGAGGCGGTGGCAGCGCACAGCCAGTAGCGGTTGGGGGAGAAGACAAGGGCGTGGATCTCGTCACCGGCGGACAGAGAGTAGAGGTGCTTGGACTCGTTCAGGTCCCACAGCATGGTGGTTCCGTCCTTACCACCGGAGGCGCAGAGGGAGCCATCGGGCGAGATGGTGACGGTGTTGATGTAACCGGTGTGACCGATGTGGTCGGTCTGGATGCGGCAGGAAGCGAGTTCCCAGACCTGGATGTTGTCAGCTTCCCGAATTTGGAGTTGTTTGATCAGATCGAGTGAGGAGCGTAAATCAGTACTAGGTGATAATTGTCTCATAGCCGAAGCTCTGAAGTAGCAAATACATAGATATTCATCATATAAACAAGGAAATAGAGGAACTGGTGTAAACGCGGATGTACGCACCTTGACGAGCTTGTCCCAACCAGCAGAGACAATGACGGGGTTTTGGGGGTTGGGGGAGAAGCGGACGCACGAGACCCACTCGGTGTGGCCCTTGTCGGTGATGGTGTACTTGCAGTCACCGAGGGTGTTCCAGAGCTTGATGGTTCGGTCGCGCGATCCGGAGACGATCTGGCGGTTGTCGGCGGAGAAGGAGACGGAGAGAACGTCGTTGGTGTGGCCGACGAAGCGGCGGGTGGTGACACCGGTGGAGAGCTCCCAGAGGCGGAGGGTCTTGTCCCACGATGAGGAAAGAGCGTAGGCGCCGTCAGAGGAGATGACCTGTGCAGCAATTGTCAGCTCAGCCGTCGTCGCTTCCTAGCTAGCCAATTGCCCAATTTTGTGGTGAACGTACACAGTCGGAGACAATGTGGGAGTGACCGTGCAGACTCCTCTTGGGGTAACCGTAGGAGGTCTCGTCGCGGGTCAGGTTCCAGATGATCAGAGTCTTGTCGCGCGATCCGGACAGGAGCATGTTGGGGCTAATCGCGTGTCAGTATTGCGCATTCGTGCATTTTCCCTCTTTCCGCGTATACGCACTTCTCCAGGGAGGTTGCCAGGGAGGTGACCCAGCCAGAGTGGCCCTCGAGGGTGCCACGGAGTACGAGTTGCTCGGCCATGATTGCGATGAGTGGCTTCTGCTTGGGATGGACGTAGGCGCACTCGGGTGTTAATAGTTGTTCGTCGAAGAGCACTGCGCACAAAGCCTGGAGGCTTCAAAATTCCAAGGTTGATAGGCGAACCACTAGCGTCGTTTGGGCTTAGCGTGGACCGTCAGCACTGGTGCCCTTACTCGACATTTGACCTCACTTGGACATGACACTGTCAAGCCACTAACAAAGTACCCGTAGTGAAGGATACGGCTCATGAGTAGTCATTCCCCTCATGACGTTCGTCCACGCGATTTCCCATTCTCAGCAACTCACTCCAAGATTAGGTATGGAGGGGTCAACTTACTCGCGCGTATCTCACCTGTGCACTGCATACCATATTATCGCCTTCATTATGTAAGCACTCATGTAGATTGGTTTACTGAAGAATTACACCAGTGCATGTCTAAGGCTGGGCAAAACATCTCTACTCGTTCCTTCCCTGACTTCACAACTTCTGCCATTCAAAGCCGACTAACTCCGGTCTCCCAAGTCTTATCTCCGCGCTCCTTCCCCACCATAGAAAGATGTACAAGAGCATAGAACAGCATACCTCGCATGTGATAGATGATGACCTGATCTTCTTCTTGATCTAATGTCATAACTCAAACTCACGTACATATAAGAAGAAGTCTCTACCTGCCGTGAAATCCTACAGTCACTTCCATTAAGATAACATCCATCTCATACGACTCGTATACCAAACCATCAAACATTCCTCCAAAATGACCTCCCCCCAAACCACCATCCTCCTCCTCGGCGCCGGCGAACTAGGCACAGCCTTCCTCCCTCACCTCTCCGCCCTCCCCAACACCCACATCACAATCGGTATCCGCTCACCATCCAAATACACTCACCTCCAATCCCCCAACATCTCCCTCACAGCCATCGACCTCACCTCACCTTCGCCCTCCCTCGCACAAATATTCTCCGCATACGACATCCTCGTCTCAGCAACAGGCTTCGGCGCCGACCCCAGCAGCGTCCTCAAGCTCGCCGAAGAAGCCCTGTTGGCCGGTAAAATCAGAAAAGAGCAGGGGAAAGGGAAATTGTGGTTCTTTCCCTGGCAGTGGGGTGTTGATTACGATGTCATTGGTGATGGAGAGGGTATGATGCCTTTGTTTGGTGCGCAGCGCGATGTGAGGAATCTGTTGCGGCGGAAAGCTGAGAAGAGTAATGTCAAGTGGACGGTTGTTAGCACAGGGATTTTCATGTCGTTTCTTTTCGAGCAGTTCTGGGGGATCGTGGATAGGAGTAAAGAGGCGGAAGGGATAGTGGTGGTGAGATGTTTGAGGGACTGGGATCATAAGGTTACTGTGACGGATGTGAATGATATTGGACGGGTGTTGGCGAGGGTTGTAGCGGGGGATGTAGAGGCCGAGGACCGTGTTTTGTATATTGCGGGTGATACGATTAGTTACGGGCAGCTGGCTGATATTGTCAAGCGGGTGAGCGGGAAGCAGGTTGAGCAAGAGGCGTGGAGCATTGAGCACTTGAAGAAAGAGCTTGATGTAGCGCCAGAAGACGGCATCAAGAAGTACAGACTGGTATTCGCCAGGGATGGTGTATGGTGGAGTATCAACAGGACGGTGAATAAGGCGCTGAGCATGGACATGATGGATGTTGAAACGTTTGCTAAAAGGCTGTTTAGTGCATAAAGGGTAGTCTCTAATGGAAAGCAATGAATGTGTTTGGTAGGGTATAGATTTCGTAATCCGCATTACGTGTAATTACTGATGAACTTTTTGACAAGTAATACTACATGAGCGTGAGCCGAAAGCATCGCGACAACCTGGGGATGGGACGTACTCGTTCCCATGTGCCTTCACAGCCGTCTTGCTCTCGCTTCCCCTAGCGTATGGTCCCAGCATGCGCTATACCCTCTTGATCCGTGTCGGGACTATAGTATTCGCGCCTGTCGCTGCTGCACCTCCTTCTCGTCCACCATCCCTCATGGAAACTCCGGGTATATCTTCATCGTTCTGCCTCTTCCTCTTCATTCCCGCCTCAAGGGCCTCAGCTGCGTAGTTGTCGTGACCAAAGGCAGGTATCATTCCTCCATGTGCACCAGGTCGCTCCTAACGTCCCGGTGGTCCAGGAGGGTATCTGCCAGGAGGTCCGCCAGGCGGCATTCCCATACCGCCTGGGGGTGGGTAAGGCATTCCTCCAGGGGGTGAGCCTGCCTGTCCTGGTGGTGGGAATGGGAAGGGCGGCATTCCTTGGGGTGGGCCGCCTCCCATGTGTGGTGGTGGGAAGGGCGGCATACCGCCAGGGCCCGGGGGCATACCGTTTGGCGGAGGGAAGGGTGGCATTCCGTTGGGCGGCATTGGAGCTGTCGCGCTGTCAGTATGGAATCGTATTTGGTAACTATGCGGCAACTTACGACCTCCGCGGCCCATGAAATTTGGAGGCATTCCACCCATAGGCGGCATTCCTGGCGGCGGGAACCCAGGCATACCCATCGGTGGCATTCCCATTGGGGGCATTCCGCCCATAGGTCCTCCAGGGAAGCCACCAGCCAGGTTCTGTTGGAACAGCGGGTTGGCTTGGCCTTCTGTGTTGTATGCGTCGGTAATACTATTGATGACTTGCTGTGTCTGGTCGCTCGATATCTGCTCGTAGTAGGCTTGGACGTTGCGGAGGTGGTTGCGGCCGTTGTTGTGCGCCTTCCGCACGCTCATACTGTCGTGGGTAAGGTAGACATCGCAGTAGTCGCAGAAGAACTTCGGCATGGTGTATTAAGTGCTCGCGTAGTCGTAGAGATGGGAAACCCGTAGTAATGGGGTCGGTAGCGAAGTTGCGCGTGGAGTACGGAGCGCGTCGCAAGAGCTAGAACTGGAAGAATCCCGTCGGCGATACTTGTGCCGATGGTCTTGGCAAGCCTCATCGCCCTTTCACGTGTTCCGTCGCGAGTCCGCACCTTCCACATCACGCATCACTGTCCACGCCATCTCGCATCGGTGCAACCAAATCGCAATTAGAATTGAGCCTTTTGCATCGGGTTATGATCACAGGAAAGTTCGTCTATTACATATATATGGTACCAACGTCGTCCCTGTGAGTCCATCCACGGCTCCGTGAGGGACGCGGCCAACATGCTCTCGTCGAACCTTCCATCACCGTCCTCTATTGAGGATCATGAGCCGAAACCTCAATCTCCACTCTCATAGCATCCTCGCCCAGTTTGACAACGCCAACACACGTCCAGATAGGCTGATGATCCGGCATCCATTTCTTGAAATTCCGCACCATAGCCCCTAACGCCTCATTGTCCATGGGAATGTGGTAAGAGTTTACGCGGAACACCTGCGACCAACCTTTCCCACCAGCGGTCTTCAGAGCGAGTTCCACATTCTGGAAAGCTTGGTCGATCTGGGCGTCGATGTCTGCGGGTATGAGTCTGGTCATGGGATCCCATCCACCTACAGTCGCAGTCTTCAGCGTGCTGAGCTCAAGGAAGTCATGGGTATAAATTACCTTGGCCTGCACACTCGATGCGGTCGCCGATACGAACAGACTGGCTGTATCTAGTGTTCTCTCTGGCCGACTCGCCCTTGCCGGGGTATGCGTAATACTGAAGATGCGACATGTTTTTGCGGCTATGTGTGTATGAATTCAATCTTTGGAGATTTCGCACGTATTGTGACTTTGTGGTACCCCAGCATAAATAGGTACCAACATTGGCATGTGACGCATATACTAATCATATACAGTCCGGCTGACCAAGCTCGCAGGGAAGCTATCGTTAGCTGCTTGGGTGGGCTCACGGCTCCTTCTCCGCTGTTCCGCTATATCACCGCATCCACTGCACCATCGACAACACCACTCCGCCGTATATCATATAACTATCCGTAATACAAGGATCTGATCTAATGTCGGTAAAAAGAATTACCCAGGTTCAAAGACTCACTCAGCGAGGGGGCCTGTCTAGTTGGCACGACCGATAGCCAAACACTTACAACATCTCAGTCTCCATCTGAACGGGTATTGGTGCGCAAGACCGGAGTATCGTAGGCTTTCCCACAAATGTGCTACGAGTTGTCAGTATAGTGCGATGGGGAGATCAAATAATAACATACCAGACGCCGCTCAGAAAAGTCGCGACGAAGCTCCAACCACACGTCTCTGTCCGTGCAATCCGGCTTGCCTTCCGCCCCTGTTTTGCATGGAGGTTGGTGTTCCACGACCTGCTCTTCTGTCGCTTTGAACCAAGGCTTCGGCAGTGGCCAGTCTGAAAAATGGACGAACTTGGCTTCCTCCAACACATCTCTTGCATTCCAACTATCCGTTGGCGAACCAAGATACGCTTCACGCTCGTCGGCCTGTTGACCAAAGGTGCGAGTCAACAGAGCGTATCTTCGAGGTAGGAGCGCCAGGGCAGAGTTACCGAACACCTTGTTCAAGATTTCCATATCGTAGTCATTGCCTTCGTGGTTCTCCATCGCGCTCTGTACCCGCTGCCAGCTATCTTCCGACGGCTCAATGACTACAAGGAGAGACGACAGGAAGAACCGATCGAGCCAGTATGCGCGAGGCATTGCGACTGGAGTCGTAGGAAGGAAGAAGAGCTCATCCATGTTCTACTGATCGTTAGCCAGGATCATTGTGTCAAGCACCAGTGTCGTGGTTAGGAGAAAGTAAACGGCCTACATTGAACAGCGTTCCATCAGAGTCTAAAGCAATGACACGCTTATACTGAGTCTGGTTAAATGCTAACAGCTTTGTATAGCTATCCTGCCAAGTCGTATCGTTCTTGTTCTCGTAAGTCTGCACTTGAATAGGACTTAATCGTGCCCCATATCTGTCCCGGGCCCGATCAAGCAGCTTCCCTTCGTAGTCGGTAGCATCAGCCTCATCGTCGAATACACCACTAGGCACTTCCCATTCCTGCGGATACAGCATGAGGAGTTCTGCTCTGGTTCCGTGTCGTCTGAGGGCCTCGAAGATCATGAGAGAGTTGCACAGATAGCTTGCATCTGTCACGTACTGTACGTATGCGTAGTCTGTCCAGGTTACGTTTTTGCCTATAGCTGCGGGCGGGTACGGCGCGCGGTTCTTTGCGGAAGTATAGTCGGGTTGAGAGGACTCTTGGGACGCGAATAGTGTATAGAGTCTTCTTGCGAAGACATATGCTAGCAAGAGTGCTACTCCGACGATGAAGATGGTGCGAGGCTTACGAGTCGTAAGCGCAAAAATACGTGGCATGGAGAGAAAGAGACGCAATCCGCGAATGATGCATGAAGAGAGAAGTTGTGTGGAAGAACTTAACAGAACGGCTGGTGTGCAAGCGCGACCTTGGTGTTTGAACAAAGTCTGGGAAACCGACAAAGGCGGGCGCAAGAGACTTCACTGTTCGCCTGTACGTGGTGAATGACTAGAGTCAACGCCTACGCAGTTGCAGGTGCGCCGTGAAAGCACCTCGGTGAAATACACAGTACAGAGGCCATATGGCACTGTCTTACCCTCGAACCGAGTGAAGGAGAGAGGATACTACGAGATGAAGCCTTGTGATAAGGCAAGAAGTTCCATGACTGAGCGGGTACTGTCCTGCGGTCGATTTTATATTCTTCAGCATGTCCAATGTTGTACACTACCGGAGCATGGACTGTTAGCGACGTATCCGACCGTAACATTCCAAGCTTGCGCGAGAAGGGTATGTTATCACGAGGTTCAACAGTAACATGGTAGGAATGAGGCATGGCTAGTACTTAACGCTTGGGTAGAGAGATCAAGTATCGACCTTCACAAGTAACGACGAAGACGTATACTACAACTGCTAAGTTATACCTGTCAGGCAGAAAGCCATTGTAAACAGCTATGGAGGCGCGATCCTTCCTTATGCTATAGAGTCCTTGTTTCGACATTCTGCCCCTTCGCACGCGGGACCGTTAGTGGATCTATTCGCAATATGCCAATCCACGACACGGAGAATTGCCCAGGTGGTGGTTCTCACACCCATCACCCCACGTTGTACAATGACGCAGACATTGATCGTCGCGATGCCAGGGGTGTGAACTCAGCTCTGCGGGGCAAGCTCTTCCGACATTCAATGGGTATATGCTGGCAGAGTGCCTAGGCGACGCTTTCAATTGACGGAACATCTGGTCATGCTTCGATAAGGACGTGAATACGCTCGAAGATCTTTCCCTTAGCAGTTGCGGAGTCGACGACACTGTAATTATCGCTGAACAATAATTCGATGGCATGGAAACGAGTTTGGCAACTGCTTAGCCGCGCTGAGCGGTTGAGTGTGAACCTTGTACGTGCTGTGCCAGTACGGAAAGGGACTCAAGCAGCGAGAGATGCCTGCCGTGCGATAATGCACGACAAAATGTGCTTACGCCCAGCATTGCAGTGGGCAGGACATATATGATGCGTCGCGAGACGAGATCCGCATCGCACAGTATTCCCCCTCCTTCAGTGTATTCCATCGCATAATGGCGGGTAGCGTTGACGATGGCGGGGCCAGCCCCACGCTGAGCAATTACAACAGCCTCATCGCGATTGGCGTACCAACCGCACTACTACTTACATACCTCACCCGCGTCGCACTGCAATGGTACCGTCTATCGCACATCCCCGGACCCTTCTGGGCATCAATCTCCACCTACTGGATCATATCGAAATCGCTCAAAGGACAACTGCCTTTCGCGACGAAAGAACTGACCGACAAATATGGCCCGCTGGTACGCGTCGGCCCAGCCGACCTGGTCACCAGCGACCCAGACATTGTGCGCCGAACGACAGCAGTGCGATCAGAGTACACACGAGGGCCATGGTACGATGCGATGAAGCTGGAGCCTGGACGCGACAATCTCTTTTCGATGCGCGACGAGGCGGCGCATTTGAAGTTGAGGAATAAGATGGCTCCTGGGTATTCTGGGAAGGAGAATGAGTCTATGGAAGGGACGGTCGATGAACAGGTTGCTGCTTTTATCGATTTGATCGAGAGGAAGTATATCTCGACCGCGACAGAATACCGACCCATGGATTTGGCACTCAAAACGCAGTACTTCACCCTCGACGTCATCAGCGCACTGGCATTCGGGAAACCGATGGGGTATCTAAAGCAAGACGTTGATCTACACGATTATATCAAGATCACCACGACATACGTTCCCGTCATGATGGCGCTTTCGTACGTACCTTGGCTGGCGAATCTGTTACATTCGCGCCTGTTGAGAGGTGTGCTTCCCAAAGAGAGCGACAAGCTCGGCTTCGGAGCCTTCATCAACGTGGCAAGGAAAGCGGTTGCGGAAAGGTTTGCATCCGAAGATTCCAAGCCAAAGTCCGATATGCTCGGTTCTTTTATTCGCCATGGTCTCACGCCAGAAGAAGCATCGAGCGAAGCGCTCTTGCAGATTATCGCTGGTAGCGATACTTCGGCGTCTACGATTCGCGCTGTTATGCTTCATACGCTGGCCAATGCGTCTTCTTATAGGAGACTGCAAGCGGAGATAGATGACGGTATTGCTGCTGGGACAATTTCTTCGCCTATCACGGATGCTGAGGCGCGACAACTACCGTACCTTCAGGCCACTATCAAAGAGGGCTTGCGCATTCTGCCTCCAGCGAGTGGGTCGAACTTCAAAGCCGTTCCTGCAGGCGGCGACATCCTTGCCGGCAAATTCATTCCTGCAGGCACGCAGATTGGGTCTTCCTATCTCAGCATCCAACACTCTACAGATATCTTCGGTCCAGATGCTGAGCTCTTCAGGCCAGAACGTTGGCTAAACGCTTCGGAAGATCCTGCACGTCTTGCGCACATGGCCGGTACCGTGGACCTAGTCTTCCACTACGGAAAGTACAAGTGCTTGGGCCAGAACGTCGCGTTGATGGAGTTCAACAAGGTGTTTGTCGAGCTACTGAGGCGGTTCGATTTCTCGATCGTACGTCCGCACGAAGCGGCGAAGATATACAATGCCGGGATGTGGATAATGGAGGACTTTTCAGTTAGGGTCACACGACGTGTAGTCTGATTAAGACATGACCAGGGCTGAGTGAGATGCGCTTCCCATTGCCGTAGTGCTGATGCACTTGTTAGGTCTTACGGCGGGTTGCGGCAGATGTCGACATAACGCGGAAGGGAGGGAACCGACATGTCACCGAAAGTATCGGAAGCAAGGTTCATGTCATCAATCTCGGCCTCCGGGTAAACCATGTCTTTTATTGACGCACTTCAAAACCAACGTCCGAACAAATTGAATAATGTATAGACTGTCGTGTAACTTGACATTTTAGGTGAATGCGACGAGTCTTACGACTGTAAGACGTAATGGAATCCACCACTACAGGCTCAATGCGCACCTCATAGATGATGACGACTCCATATCGAGACAATGCATCGCATACCGAAACTGCGGAGTTCAGCGTGGCAGGAACAGGCCCATGTTGAAGAATATCGAGAAGCATGCGCCGCAGTATATACTCGGCTTCCCAAACCCAGCATCACTGCGCCAACCAAAACTGCTGATCGAAGCGTGGCAAACGGAAAAAAGAAGACCTGCACGAACAAGCATATACAGTTCTCGGCTTCTCAGACCTAGATCGCGGAAGACCGCTGATCTCCGCGCGGCGGCAATATTGTTCTGTCGGAGTTGTAAGAAAGTACTCGGTTTCCAAAACACCATCTGGGTCGACTACGAATGCTTGCGAGGCGTAGCGCGGGTTACATTGCTGATGAGAGCACAAAAGCATCATATGCTCGATTTGCCACGTGCACGCATCGCGAGCGGTACCAGTACCGGTGTTCTCCAACCCAGCCGTGTGACTTTCCTCGTTGGGGTACGCTGCCGCTGGTAGAGACGCTGGTAGGCTCTAGTGGGTTATGTGTAACCGAGCAACTGTCCCATGAGGCTGAGACACGCCCTATAGTAGCGCGAACATGCGTTCTACACGATAGATTGAACGTTTTTCTTCTTTGCTCATGTGGCACATGCCCGTTGCGGCATTGCTTGGGGTTTACACTGGTGAGTTGTATGGCGGTGAAGAAGCATCGCGGCACTCCGGGCTCGCCGTTTCGATCGCTAAAAAAGAATCTTACACGGGATGGGTTTTTTTCGCACGCCTCGCAGGTACTAAGCTCAGCCTTCTTCAGCCCTCGAGCAGTAGTGTTATTGTTTTTCTCGTGTCGGCGCTGGCTAGCGCTGAGTAGCTGGCGGGGTAGACCGTATTCCTCCTTCGCCCTCACGCACTTTCCAACATCATCACCATGCTGCCTTCGTACTGTGGAATTGGACCTCGTACGACGAGGCATTGGGGCGTCACGATGGAAGTGGAGCTTGCCACTCGAAATAGACGGCCGATAAGCCTGTGCGCGAGGAGATTGCGATGGGGAGTTTGCGTGATAAGGCGATAGTGGATTGTTCGGGATGCTTTGTGCGAGGTTATTCCCGCATGTGTGTGGAGCGCCTTTATGTGAGGCGCTGGGGGTTGGGTGTTTAGCGACAGGAAGTGCATGCTGGCCGCAGATCCCCCTTTCAAATCACAGCCACTTTGTTTGCAACGGCAACGGCTGATATCAACCGTCGCACAATGGATTGTGGCATTCTAATCTCAGCTGAACGGGCGAAGGGCGATGCTAGCAAATCCTTCAGTCGAGATGACGCTGCCGTATTCAATTGACAACTCACCCGCGCGCGATGTGACAGTCTGCATGACAGTAGCTATGGCACGCTGGCGGACGCCATGTTGACCGGAGCATTACTAGACATTGCTAGATACCGAGGGCGTTCCTGAGAGCTATATTTGGCTGCACGGCATCTGGAAGCGAAGAGAAAAACACGATGCGCCATCCAATCAAGGCGGCCCTGCATTCCGGCAGCCGGCAGGTCCGCCTCGTGAACGCAGCGTGGGCAGGCCCAGGAAAAGCGACAAGCTCCACAGTAGTTCGTTCACGTCAGCGCGCTGACAATTTTCGCGCAACTCGGGGTCGGCTCAGGCCCAGGAGCCACGGCAAGCAGCATTATCCTCGTGTGTAGACTGTCAAGCCCGAGGTTGGCCTGACCTGGGCGCCCGGCCAGCGTTTGATGAGCCACGGCCCAAAAGCAGTATAGCCTCCCACTTATCATTTGTTCCCTCTGCTGTAGCTCGCGCACGCTTACTTACTTTCCAATACTACGTTGCAGGCCTAGGCCGAATTCACGCCCACGGTACATGCGTGCTTCGTATTTCCATGACCGATCATCAGGTGTCGCTGGTGAGACGGCTCGTCAAGCGCACTGCGAATGATCTGCAGTACGAGGCGCGCGCGCTGTGGATAGTCGGGCGGTAAGGCGGAAGATGCAGGTCCCAGGTATAAGGATGACTGGCCGTCCTGCATGTCGGGATCTTTTTGTACAGCTCGCTCAACAATCACACCAAGCAACCGCATTCGCTTTTAGGTTGTTGTCCTTCGCTTTCCTGCTACTGTCAATCGGGATCCTAGTACCTTTTTAATACTTATACCTTAATCATGCGTACCTCAATCTTGTCCGCCACCTTGGCTGTTGTAGCCAGCGTTTCTGCGCTCCCATCTCCCCAGGAACTTCCCCTGACCAAACTCATCAAGGCCCTACCCCTCAACATCTTCGCCGAGACACCAAAGTTCGTTCAGCCCGTTCCTCTCGCGGATGCCAAGCGGATATTCGAGGAGCACAATGCCACACAGCCAGAGGAGCCTGCTGCGCAAAACCAAAACTTCCGCGTCTCTACCCTCGCTGCCGCTGCAACATGCGCAAACCCCCGCGTCCGCGTTGAGTGGGACTCCTACCCCGACAGCAGCAAGCAACAATTCGTGGATGCCATCAAGTGCTTGATGGGCCGCGCTCCCTCAGGCCAGTTCCCCGCAGCCAAGAGCCGGTATGAGGACCTCGTCGCCCTCCACCAGACCCTGACACCCAACGTGCACGGAAACTCCAAATTCTTGCTCTGGCACCGATACTACACCTGGGTCTTCGAGGACATTCTACGCTCAGAATGTGGCTTCAGCCAAACCATGCCCTGGTTCGACGAGACCAAGTACGCCGGTCGCTTCTCGGCATCATCCATCTTCTCAGCCAAGTGGTTCGGAGGCATTGCCCTCGGCGGAAACTGTGTAACCAATGGCGTAAGTACAACCCCATTGTCCGACACGCCTCCTATAACCAAGCAACTAACACTCTGCAGGCATTCGCCAACCTTGCCATTAACATTGGCCCCGGTTCAGGCAACACGCCCCATTGCCTTGCCCGCAACGGCGATGCCGCCAAGACCCAATACTGCAACTCCGACTACGTGAACCAGTGCAACGCCTACGGAGACTTCGCCGGCATGGCCCAATGCGCAGAGGGAGGCCCCCACGCCTGGGGCCACAACGGTATCGGCGCTGTCATGCAAGACACGTACGGTTCGCCCGCCGACCCCATCTTCTGGCTCCACCACGCTTTCGTCGACCGCAACTTCCGCATCTGGCAGAACGCCAACGGTGCTCGTGTCAACAGCATCAACGGCAACGACGCATCTGGCCGCGCCCTTACCCTCGACACCAACATCAACGTCTACGGTATCCGTCCTGATGTCAAGGTCAGGGATGTCCTCGACACCACTGGAACGACGCTGTGCTACAAGTACAACTACTAGAACTTGTTTGGCTTCTGTGTTTAGCGTTGCTTGGGTGGCAGTGCCCGTTTACGCCTTTTCGTGTTCTTAGCGCTTCTGTAAATATTTTTATTAGAATGACATGTGTATCCATGAGAACGTCCTGTCGATTGTGAGACTATGTGCGACTGGTACGATTGGATCGCAGGGCCCCTTCATGTAATGAAAGTGGCTGAAACAGGCGATATTGTGATAGTACTGACGGCATGTAGGACACCGACCCCATGTCCTCATCTTTGCAGGTTCTGACTGTACTTCACAAGAAGATTATCGCCAAAAGTTAGTTGTCTTGTTGTGTCTCTTACTGTAAAGCACCCTAAGAATATACGCGATGTTCTATGCGCGACCCTGACGAACAGTGGCGTGTAGATCTCCAGGGGAAGCCCTTTGGTAAACCTCATCAGAATCCGCTTTTCCGTACTTGATGGTAGCGCTACTATGATGGGACTGAGATTGGGGGGAGTTCGCAATCGTCGATCGCAAAGTGAGCGTTGTGAGCCGTCAGCGGGCACTGTCCCCCACTGATGAGATACTTCTCAACATCAGCAGCGAGCTCATCGACCTTATTGCCCAGTCGCCATCCAAGCACATCCCCGTTTTCACCAAGCGTTCCCGACACAGTCGCACGTTTCAGCCACGAGCACTCCGCTATCTCTTGCAGAACCCGCGGCCATGCGCAATGTTGAATAGATCTCAATGGCACTTTTTGCTTTTCTTCTGATGCGTCGTTTGGACCTGCCTTCCAGGATATATCGCGTAGCCTGAGATCCTTCAACGTAGAGCTGTGTCTACTCAGAAGTGACACCAATGTCTCCGGCGTAGCAGAAAAACCAGATAACGATAGTTTCCGTAATTTAGGCCATGTAGTTTCAGCAGCGAAAACGTGGTGTATGCTCGCAAGTGGTGCAGTCGTCTCCGCTTGCCCATTCTCCAGGCCAACTTTGAGACTTTCGAGCTCTGGTAGACACGCAATGAACATCTCCAGGTTTTCCATTAGTAGCTCCAACGTCCATTTAGTACTTTGGAAGCGCCAGTCACCGGAGAATCCAAATATCGTGATGTCCAGACTTGTTAAGCAATGTAGTTCACCTGGCTCCCATGAGGTGAAAGCCTCAAGTTGCACTCTGTCTAACTTGAGTTTTCTCAGCGAGGTTTTGCAGTATTGCTGTATCGTCCGGAAAGCCTCCACCCCTGGTAGAGCATAGAAAAAGTTGATACCTTCTCCTCTACGCAGCACGGGAGGTACGGGCAAAGCGCGGGGTAGCGCATGTGCCACTTTTCTCACACCTCGGTGGGCCTGCGAAAGCTGGCCGTTGACCATGTGTATCGAACGTAAGTTCTGGAAGCTTCCAAGCGCCTCAAACTGGCTCATCGTTTGTCTTGCGATTCTCTCGTCCTTTACTTTGTCACCATATGCCTCCCACTCTCGTCGGTCCTCCGCAAGCTGAGCATATAACGGCTTATCTAGCTCTTGTGAGTCGCTACGGCGATGTCGGGGCAAGTGACGACCTGCTGTGAAGTCCCAGTACATTTTCCATTCGTGCATGCCCTCGACGCGATAAATGTGCCATAAATTGTCGTCCCAGAAGATGGTCTTGACACATCTTCGAAGCCGTTCATTTGCACTGAGCTTCTGCAGGCGATCGACGCTCGCAGTACTGTAGTGGAACACAATCGTGTTGAAGAGTTCTTCGGTGCCTATCACGCACAACTGTTTGCTTGCGAGCCGATAGTGTGGTAAATCCTCACGATGGACGTATGCTGCAATAAGGCGATGTATCTCCGCGGGAAGATGTGGTATTTCCGCATCCATCGTGATGGATGCGCGCACTAGAGCGATGCGATAGCGTTCTGTGACATGTGGAGGGTTTATGTGTGATCAAAGGTCGCAAGGCAGACGCGGGGCATGATGGAATGCTGGGCAGTCACGCTAACCACGAAAGCACGTGCACTGACCCGGACGCGTTCCTTTCCGACATCGATATGCTATCCGGGCATACTCAGGTAGGAACAGACAAGATTCAGGATAAGTACGGGACACAATTTTCCATAGAATCACAAAAGATATAGGATACCGGATTGATCTACAAAAGAGCGTAACGGCCGTTGTCCGCCGCCAACCGCGCTAACCTATCTGGGCAATCAGAGCCCCTTGCTTTCTCTTCCCAACCACCGCCCTCCGCGCACTTATCCACCACAACACGCCACGCTGTCGTCAATCATTCACACAACCCATTCTTGCACCAATCTTGGCATCGATGCGAAAATTTGTAGCCATCTTCGGTACAATAAAACGCCGAGTTCCAAGCTCCTGGCCCAGCGTCGCAAAGGTCAGTTGGGAACGGCTGGCGCATGCATCCGTGGCAGCTCAAAGCGTCGTGGGCGTATTCCCCTTGGCAGTAACCGTGAAGGAGCGTCTGGTAGTCTTGGCCTGTCGGAGATTAGCCTCGCGTTTCTCTCAGAGTATTGAGGGACGAAGAGGAAATTGCAAAGAGGTGGACTGGGCGAGGTATCGAGAGAGATAATCTACCTTTGCCCCAAACGACTTCGTCAAAGCAATATGTGCGACCGGGTTCGCCGTCGCATTCGACTTGGCCCTGAGCGGGAATAGGACCGGTAAGAGCTCCTTGTCTTTTACTCAGTCCTTGTGGAGGGGCCGCTGCCGCGAAGACGGCAAGAGAGACGATTGCCAGAAGAAGGTTCATGGTAGCGGACTGTATATCGATGAAGAGGAGCTGGAGGTTGTTGCGACGCAGACTTTAGATGACACGTCTCTGGTATAAGTAGGAGAACATTGGGCTGATCGCATTGTGGAGAGGGCAACGAAACTCCACGATAACTATCACAGTACCTCATACCCGCCTACTTTAACCCGAAAGCCAATCTTGTAGCACGAAGACGCCGTTCGAAATGAACTTCGTCACACTTGGACTTGATGACAAGCACGTGCGTAACGCTACGCGGACGAATACCGTCGCATCACTAGGAACTCATATCCGCATGGTGCCTAGTCAAGGCACTTTGAGCCACGACATACATCTGTATTGACCCTGGGTAAAGAAAAATGCAGGGTGATTGTACTGGGCGGATGATGCTCAACGGTATTGCGAAACTGACGAGGCGTGGTACGCAAACCAAGGGAAGAACGAGCGATACCGAGCCAAGTCACGTACACAATCACAACCCGGCGAGAGATATCAAAGTTCCAAGGAAGTAAACGGGGAATGATTACAATCACACTAACGCCTACCCAAACACCGAGATGAGACTTACATCACGCCCTCGAAATCCTCCAAGCTCTGCTTGCCCTCATCAACTGCGTCTCCGCTATCGAAGATCTTCTCTCCCGCCTTCCCCTTCATCAAGCACTCCAACGCCTCACCAACATCCTTCAACACCCCCCTCGCAACGTCCTTCCACTCCTCAAAAGTAACAATCTCAATACCCAACTTCTTTCCTCCATCCTTGACAAAAGCCTGGCACTTCCACTCCCTCAACGGCTCACCATGCGGATACAGCGTTTCGAACTTCGCCTCAACGCCATTGCCGAACGGCAGTTCTTCGACCCAAGCAGGTGCCTGGTGAACCACTGTATCGAACCAACTGACCTTCTTGGCGTCCCAATCTGTGCAGTTCTCTACAATCTCCGTGAAGCCCATGGACTCGTAGGACGCGGAGGTGATGTGCTGGTGCTGCACGAAGTTCAACAGGTCGAGGTACGTCCAGCTAGACTTGAACGGTACGCGGAAGGGGATGTATTGCCATGTCGGTCCGAAGATGCGATCAGCGTTCGCCGCACCGATGTTTCTTCCCGAGACGACCTCGCCAAAGACTACGTCTTTGAGACCAAGTCGCTGTGATATCACGAGCGCCCATGCAGCTGTTGGTAGCGATCCAATGGTGATGTTTGCCGGGCGGGCAGAGATATCAAACTCCATGTATACATCCGCGGGGCCGCGGTGTGTGAGCGGAATATCGGGCTTCATGACAGACATCTGGGAGCCGGAGAGCAGGTTCTGCCAGTAAGGGATGGCTTTCGGCATGTTGTCTAGAACCACATGGTTTACGTGCTTGCTGAATGGTATCGTCTCTGGTACCTGTGTGCCTGCGTATAGCGCGGAGAGCTGCTCGTACAGGATTGGAAGACAGATCTCGTCGTATTGGGCGTGGGAGATGCGGAAGACGAGGGTTGAGGCGCCGGTCTTTGCGCTTGTGAAGAGGGTGAAGGACACGAATGACGAGCCATGTGGTTTGGGTGCTTGGATGTCGTGTTTCGTGAATGCTTGGGCGACTGTGTTGATGTCTTCGTTGTCTGGCACTGCGATTCCGGTGTAGGGAACTCGCAGAGAGGAAAGCACCACGCCAAGTACCTTGCTCTCGTCTTTGACGAAGACAGTACGCAGGACTTCGTTGCGGGCCACGAGCTCTTGGCAAGCTTGCTCGAGCTTCTGACGATCGACTGGTGTGACGAACTTGATGAGTTCGTATCGCAATGAGTAGCGTGGCAGGTCGACAGTACCCTCGACAGCGAGTTGTTGGAGCGGTCTTGCAGGGTATATATCCGCAATCTGCCATGTCTGATCTTGCAGGTATGCACCGATGCGGTCGGCACTGTATAGCGACGCTTCCTTACCGAGCGCGGCAAAAGGCGCATCGATGTTCACGTTAGTCTGCGATGCATTTGCTTCCTCCGCGGACGAAGCAAGCTCGGAAAGAGATTGGCTTTGGAAGACTTGCGCGACGGTGATGTTGAGGCCTCGAGCGCGCGCGTCAGACACGAGACGCATGGCTCCGATGGAGTCGCCTCCAAGCTCGAAGAAGCTGTCGCTGCCATTGATCTCGCTCTTGGGCATACCAAGAATGCGGCTGAGGATATCCAACAGCTTATCTTCTTTCTCGTTGCCAGTCGAAGCTGCCAACTCGGACAAAGACTGGCTCTGGAAGACTTGAGCCACCGTCAGGTTCAAGCCTTGTGCGCGCGCATCAGACACGAGGCGCATTGCACCGATGGAGTCACCACCCAGTTCGAAGAAACTGTCGCTGGGCTTGATCTCCGTCTCCGACATACCGAGGATACGACTGAGAATACTGCACAGCTTCTCCTCGTTTGGCGACGACGCCTTTAACTTGGCATCTTGAGTCGGGCTGTCGATTGGCGAGGTGCCTACACCACTGTCGCTCATGACATCCCGCGGCCTCATCGCCTCTGCATCTCGAGCTTCGGCAGGATCAAGAACAGCGACATCGCCCAGCTTGCTCTCGGGGTTACCCAAGAACGCCGTGATGATGCGATTGAACACGACAAGTACCCTCTCCATAGCGTCCTTGCTGATGCACTTCGAATCGAAGCTGGCCATGACCAAGAAGCCGTTCTCGTCCAATGTGCACACGAGCATGAGTGCGTATGTGTTGAACTTGAGGGCTTCACGTGCGGCTTCCGCGTCATCAGCGGGAAGGAACGTGTTAGCCGGGGCAGTCTCCATATCGACAGTAGCACCGTCATCGTCCTCCCTGGGATGCAGAACAAGACCCGTGCGCAGATCGCATGCTACACGAGCATCCTTGCTTAGTCGGCGGATGTTCTGCAAGCCCAAGTGCTCATGCGGGATCTGCTGCACAGTTTGCGCGTGGACAGCTTGTAGGTACTCAGCGATCGGTCGGTCGAGATTCAACCGGACGCGAATAGGAACGGTTGTGATCATGGGTCCTTCGATCTCCACAATCGCGTGTACAGGCGCGGAACGACCTGTCAATGTCTCTCCGAACACGACATCAGGATGGCCCATGTACAAAGATGATGTCAGTGCCCAGGCTCCGCGGATGATAGTTGCCAGAGTGAGCTTGTTGTGCGCTGATGTTGGGACGGTAACGTAGTGTTCGAGCAGTGAGTCGGCTTGGGTGACATACCCCTTCTGCGGTAGAGGAGGGAATTGATGCGGGTTGACGCCGTTCAATCGCTCTTTCCAGTAGTCTCGAGCTACAGCTGGATCAAGGCTGGTGAGGTGCTTAATGAAGTGCTTGAACGACACATGCCTCTCCGTTGTGAGGCCGTTGAAAGCGCGGTTGATGCGGTCAAACACGAGAGGCATCGACCATCCATCGTAAACAGCGTGATGCATCGTGATGACGAAGTGAGTCTTTTCGCTACCAGCTTCTTGAGCCAGACCGTAGCGGAAGAGTGCAGTTCCTAGATCCATAGCTTCTTCGCGGTCGCGTCGAAGATACTCTGCTGGATCAGAGCCATGGTCGCGCAGGAGCTTTCCGTCCTTGAGGACAACCTGGAAGAGGCCGCGACCTGAGACGTTAACGATTCTTGTGCGCAAGATAGGTGAGCCCTGCACAGCAACATCGAAGGCTTTCTTCAAGCGCTCAGCAGTCGCTGATGGAAGAGTCGCAACTCGCTGAGCGACATACGCATCCTGGAACTTGGCCGAGAGAGCCATCAGACCTTCTTGGAGCGGCGTGCAAGGAAGAACGTCCTCGACTTCGTCAACTCCAACACCACACAGCTTGGCAGTTTCCTCTTGTGCGGAATTCGCGTCCCAATCCTTTCCGACCAACGAGAAAGCAGGTACGTCGTTCGTTGCTTCTTCCGACAACGGTGTTGCCTTGGCTGACATGGCTGACAGGGTAGGATTCAGCATGATGTCCGGAACGTGTAGCAACAACCCAACTTCTCTCGCAAGAGGAACCAGCCTCATCGCTCGGAGCGAGTCTCCGCCCATACTGAAGAAGTTGTCGTTGGCACTGAAGTCCGCTTCTCCTCCCAGAAGCTTCGCCCACAACGAACGAAGCTTGAGCTCCGTCTCGGTAGTAGGCTCTTGCTTCTCGGAGATGACTGAGTTGAAGCGCCTGAGATCTTGGCGTGTGACGGAGGTACCGATCTCGCGAAGTCGCTTCCGGTCTGTCTTGCACGACACTAGTAGTGGCATCTTCCAGAGCGGGATGTAGGCGCTTGGCACCATGTAGCCGGGAAGATCGATGGCGAGTTGCTTGGTCATGGCTTTGAGAGCTGACTGGAACTTGGTGGTGAAGCTTCCGAAAACATTTCCGTCGAGATGTCGCATGCCATTCTTCTTCTGCTCGACGAGGAAAGCGACAAGCGTCTGTTCACCACCTCCACTGGGCTTGATGACCTCAACAGCGAGTTGCGTGTCTGCAGGCAGATGTTTCTGCATGTTGAACTCAATCTCAGCTAGCTCGATGCGCTGGCCACGGAGCTTGACTTGCTGATCTTGTCGTCCGACGAAGATGGGCTCACCATTACCGTCAGGGTCGAAACGTACGAGATCTCCAGTCTTGTAGATGCGCCCATGTCGGCCTGGATAGCTCTTGCTACCTTTGAGCAAGAACTCTGGGTCTTCGATGAACACTTCCTTCGTCTTTGACGGGTTGTTGAGGTACCCGTCGCCGACGATGGGGCCTTCGATGAGCAGCTCACCGACTGCACCAACAGGAACAAGCTTGTTGTGATCTTCGGGCTCGGTAAGCCAGATAGCACATCCTTTGCGCTTGCCCATAGTGATGTATGGCTTAGCAGCCACGTTGTCGTTGATGGTTGCACCAACAGTGGCTTCCGATGGTCCATAGGCGTTGACGACCCTAGTTCTTTGACCCCACGACATCGCATCGCTAGTCGACACGCCTTCGCCACCTAACGCGATGGAATCCAAGTGGTCGAGGATGTCGACGTCCAGCGTGCGAGCGACCGAGGGAGTCATGCCGGCGAATGTGACACGCATGTCGCGCATCGCGCCACTCATATCGTTCATCCGACGTTCATCCGAAGGCGTGCAGAGCGTAGCACCATGGGCGAGAGTGCAGAGCATCGAGTCGATACACACGTCGAAGGCATAACTCGCAAAGTCCAGCACGCGAGAATGCGATCGATAGCCCACAGCGTCAGCGCGCGGTATCGCACCAGACGTGTACTGACTGTGCGTAATGATGCATCCCTTCGGAAGACCGGTACTTCCACTGGTAAATTGGATGTACAACGGCTGGTCAGGTGACACTGGTGCGAGAGTGGTCTTGGGTTGCTGCGCAGCAGCTGGAGAGTACACCTTGTCGAACTTGGACGCGGAGATGGGGATGATAGTCGCCGATGGGGCGACACGCGCAGCTAGTGTAGACTGAGCTTTCGATGAGATGAAGAGCTTTGCACTGACTTGCTGCACTACTGCTCGTAGGCGGCCTTCTGGTTGTGCTGGGTCAAGGAGCGCGAAGCATGCGCCGGCCTTCATGACAGCCAACACTGCAACCGAAGTCCATCGCGACTTTTCGAAAAGTACCGGGATGATTTGACGCGGCGAGTCGTCTAGTAGTTGTAGAGTTTGCGCCAAATCGGTAGAATAATCTTCGACTTGACGATATGTCAAGGTGCCGTCCCAGGCCTCGATGGCGATCTTCTCCGGATTGAGCGCCGCCTGCTCGGAAACCTTCTCATGCATGCAGAACCTCAACTCTGGCTGTAAGGGATAATTCCAACTCCAGAGCTCATCGAGTTCTTCTTCGGTAACAGGCATGAAGGAAGAGAGGGTGTAGTCAGGGTTGCTGAATAGGGTATCAAGAATCGAAGCAAAGAAATGAAGTTGCGAAACGGCTTGGTGGCGAGACATAGTCGTCGTCTGCCATCTTGAAGTAGCATGGAGATAGTCCCCCTCCTTTCTGAACGATACTTCAAAAGTCCACTGGGTCATGTCAGTCGTGTTAGGGAAATGCTTGGGCTGGTTAATACCTCATGTAATGATCCATCGTTGAGGAAAAGAGTAGCATTGTGCGCATCATAGTCCTTTGATCGCACATTGCTGATCTGTGACTTCAAACTCCCGGCTGTTTGGTGGCTGGCGAAGTTGATATCGGTTGTGTTGATGGATTGCGAAGCCCGATCACGGCCATCGACCGCGCCCCAAGTGAATTGGTGGAAGACATCTCTCTGGTATCGGTGTATGAGTACCGACCATGCAGCCAGAACAGTATCCACAACGGCATCTGAGGTGAGGTCGCTGTGTATTAATTCCCGAATCTCGTTGGCTTTCGAGCTGTGGCCGTTCGTGTGCAGAACGTCATGGTCGCCGTTCTGGGTTGCGGCCTGCTTGTGCGTCTTCGAGGCGCCATTGCTTTGCACCTTCTTCGCAACATGCTCCTCTGGAGCACCACTGAAGTTTGATACATGCTCGGCGTTGCGAAGATGCATCTTGTCGCCGCTCAAACTGCTATGTGGTCTCTTCATGGCGAGGTCGGTATATATTTTTGGAGAAGATGTGGAGCTGAGAAAGACGTGTATGTTTCCGAGTCCGATGAAGACCCCGGATACTTCTGTAGCAATAGCCAAGCAGTGCAAAGCCGCGAGTCCACCAAGTTCACCCACGATCTTCCGTCTCTCTCACAAACTAAACCCTCCACACATCGCGCCAGGATGAATCTCCGGCACGAGCACACCAGACCGCTTCAAGTGACCCATCCATCCTCGGTCGGACAGCCGTCGGCGTCATAGTTTTCTCTTACGACGCAGAAACAGGGTCCACTATATCGCGCCATTGTGTCTTTCTCGATGCAGGCTGTATTGCGCATCGCCTAACGTAAACACGGAGGCGATGTCACCAATGTGGGATCAGGCGCAGTACCACGATTTAGCCGTAAAGAAAAGCCTCGTCCGCCCCTGCACACCCATCCCCACACTTAGCGGATCAGATAATTCTAGCGTGAAAGGCGGCGTCATGAGGCTTCATCTGATAAATTTGATGATGTGGTATCGATGCAAGCGCGGAATTGCCCGATGGAGTAGGAGTCATGCAGGGTTACGTCTTTGGCGCTGCAGATCTTTTTCCATCTGATAACGGCCGATGTTCGGAGAACTACTCGCGTCCAATTACAGCAGCAATGCCCGTTGCTTGCATCGATCGACAGCGTCCACCGGCTTTAAGTGTCGTGCATCATTCGTTAGGGATGTTGCTGGTTCAATGAGAAGGGCCGGCGCTGCAGTATGCACGCTGTACATACGGGATACGGCCATCCCACGCGTGAACGACACGGCAAATTCTCTTGTCCGCGCTGATCGCGGCAAGAGGTGGATATGCGCATGGCCATGGTATTTCTCGGATTTGGCGCTCTAGCCGTCATCCGGTTGTACGACGGCACATCCCTCGCCGTGGCCGGGAAGTTTCGCTAAGGACGGATCAGATAACTTTAATCGGCACATGCGAGGGGGAGGCACAGGCAGAACGGCCGGTACGCCTCAATGGAGAAGGTCTGGTCGTCGTCGGTGGCGTGAGGGTTTTTCGTGTCGTAATGTGGGTCTCGCATTCTAGTTTTGCGCCCTGTAATTTAGCGTTGCGAAGCATGTGGTAGTGCTTCAGCGACAGCCGAGGAATTGGCACAGCTATGGTGCCCGTCCTCCAACTGCTTGGTATCAAAGTATGTTGTATGCGTGACTGACGATCTCTGAACCGCAAGGCTGGGCATCGAGAGTGGATCGTTGAATCCGCGTGGTTAATGGGCGATAATGCTACCAAGTTCATGTCTTTGGGTTGAACAGTTCGCTGCAGCTGTCAAACGTTACCAAAACCTTCTGTTTCTAAGTTTACATCTCGACTGGCAGACGGTCTGGATCCTTCCCCGCTGCTCGAGCATCCAAACGACACTACACTAAGTTGACGAATCGTTCAATATGGGCTTCGTAGTCCTCCCCGCTCTGGTGCCAGACATTAGCGCAGTATACGATGTGCACTTTGCAGCCTTCAAGGACAGCCCGATCACGCGCGCGCTGTTTCCTTCGGCTACCGAGAAAGATTTGACAGATTCAACTTCCGAGTTTCGGTAAGTGCCGGTCATTGAATCGCGTTGACTGTCGGACGTGTGGACTGACTAGGAGAAGACAGGCTCACACCGGCCATGTCTCGGAGTACTGGAAGACAAGTGCAACGCAATACACCCTGAAATGTGTCGACACCGACACTAACAAGATCGTTGGGATGGCGCTTTTCGATGTGTACATCGCGCCTAGTGATTGGAAGAGAGGCGAAATTGGATGGCTGGAGGGCAAGGAACGTGAACGGGCCGAGGCACTTGTAAAGCCGCTTTGGGATGCGAGAGAGAAGCTGTGGCTCAACGAGAGATACGTCTACTGCCACGTCATGGCCGTGCACCCGGACTATCAACGGCGGGGCATTGGCGAGCTGTTGTTCAAGTATGAGATGGACATTTGCCAGCAGACTGGATTGCCCATGTACATAGAGAGCTCCAAGCAAGGCATCAAACTTTACGAGAAGATGGGAAGCAGAAGACTGAAAGAGAAGCTGGTGCACAAGTCGGAAGACATTACTCCGGAGAAGACCAACGGCGCGAGGGAGGACCAAGAGCTTCCATTGTACGTCTGGCTGCCGGAAGGCGCAGAAAAGAGACTACCAAAGTCTGTGGAGCTGGCGTGAGAGTGACATGGTGGAAAGCGATATAAAGATACATATTATGAACAAATCTATCCAAGCATCTGGTGAAGAGCGTTAACTCGGTAGCTCTCACTGCGCTGTACCAATTCTTCGTGGCGTCCTTGATCCACTACTTTACCTGCTTCGACCAAGAAGATCACATCAGCTCTAGCAATTGTCCTCAGTCGATGCGCGATCGCGATAACGGTCACACCGTGACCCTTTACGGCCCGCTCGAGGCCCTGCTCCAAGGCCTTCTCACTCTCCGCATCCAATGCGCTCGTACTCTCGTCCAACAGCAGCAACTTGGGCTTGCGCACAAGAGCTCGAGCAATGGACAAACGTTGACGCTGGCCGCCAGATAGCTGGTTGCCCTTGGAGCCACACTCCGTGTCATAGCCTTGGGGAAGATCTATGATGGTGTTGTGTATATTCGCCAACTTGCAGGCTTCTTGAATCTCTTCGTCGGATGGTGTGTGCCCGGGTCTTGCTCCTAATCCGATGTTGAACTTGATGCTTCCTTGGAAGAGAATGTTCTCTTGTGGTACATAGGCGATGTCATCGCGGAAGGACGCGCCGTGATGCCGAGAGATATCGAGGCCGTTGATGGAGATGCTACCGGAGGAGGGAGAGTAGAATCGTTCAAGAAGAGCCAGAACAGTACTCTTACCTGCACCAGATGGTCCGACCAAAGCGCAGAATTGGCCGGGCTGGATGGTCAAGGAAAGAGATGTCAAGACCGGTACACCAGGACGTGCTGGATACGAAAAGCCCACGTCTCGGAAGACAACCCTAGCACCACCTTGTGTGGTAGCTGGTATGGGCGATTCAGCCAGTGCCTCGATATCGTCCTGGTTCTTTTCCGAGAGACTGGGGTCATCACGGCGACCCGTATCAGGTGTATCTTTGCCCAATTCGATCAGTCCGCAAATGCGCGACATGGCACTCTTGGCCTTGGAGATCTCAGGTGCAAGGGTGAACAGCTGACCCCATAGCTGTGCGGAGACAAGCATGGCGATAAGGATGACGAAGAACTCAGTTTGGGTGTACCTGCCTTCGATGATGTTCTTAGTGCCCCACCAGTAGGCGAAAGCGTAAATGAATGTACCACAAGAGTTGGCGACGGCCAACCAGACGTTGGTCTTGAAGCTCTGCTTCACCATCTCCTTGCGTGGAGCCTTCAGCGATCGCCTATAAGTTGAAATGATCTCCTCTTCGATAGAAAGTGCATGCACAGTCTTGATGTTAGAGACAGCTTCGATGGTAACACCGATAGAAGAGCTGAAAGCTCCAGCGTGCTTTGCGGCGAATTTACCAATAGCACGCAACTGCATGAAACCGGCGCCCAAGAGAAGTGGTACGACCACGAGGCAGACAATTGCGATTCTCCATGCGAGGATATGGGAGAGGATGATGGCGGCTATGAAGTTGACAACGACGGAGAAGAGTGTGCCAATAATGGAGCCGCTGAAGCCCGCTAACGATTGGCCATCCTTGGTGATGAATTCGAGGAGCACAGTCGGGCTTCTTGATTCAGACTCATGCCATTGTAGCGGCTGCTGGAGTAACGTGTGTAGAGATAGGTTGCGGACCTTGTAGATCAGTCGTTCCGACAAGAGACCAAACGACGCCCAACTGGTGAAATTGGCCAGGAAGGCGACACAGGCAAGCATGAACCACATTCCAGAGAGCAGTTCACCTCTAGAACGAACGTACTCGGGCGTGTTGCATGGAGACATGGTGCCCATGATGTTACCGAACAAGAGACCCGATCCGCAGTACTGACCACCTACTACCAGCGCTGCCAAGAAAGCCAGAATCACGAGGAGCAGATACGGTCGCGTCAAGGGAAGCATTGTCTTTCTGATAGAGCCCGCAATGACGACACCCTTGGTGTGCTCGATAGCTTCCGCAGCCTGAGTGTCATTAGCCGGTACAGCGTCAGGCTCCTGCGCACTCAGAGCCAACTTCTCATTGGTGATAGAATCGGCATCGCGGGAGTCCAGACTGGTTCTTGAGCTGGTCGCACCGTCGTCAGATTTGACGGATTGGAGGTGAACCATGTCTGCGTATGACCCTTCCAAGTCCATGAGTTGATCGTGGGTTCCTTGTTCGATGATGTCACCCTTCTTCATGACGATGATCTTCGCTGCAGCTCTGATAGTGGACAATCGATGAGCGATCGAGACCACTGTCCGGCCGCGGGAAGCCCGTTCAATAGCAGCTTGGATGCGCTGCTCACTAGCTGAGTCCAGAGCAGCGGTGGCTTCGTCGAGTATCAAAATACGAGGGTCGCGGACCAGAGCTCGGGCGAGAGCAATACGCTGCTTCTGTCCACCACTGACGAGACTGCCACTCGAGCCAACCGAGGTCGCGAACCCGAACTCCAGGCGATCGATAAAGATAGCAACATCGGCGAGGTCAGCAGCATCTTTCACCAGTTGAACGATCTCTACAACTTCAGGGCCAGCCTTCTCGGCGACTTGAGCAAGATCCTGGCCACCCCTGACGTCTTCCGCAACCTGAGCGAGGACTCCGCTCAGCAGGGTTTTCTCCAGATGGGCATGAGGCGGGCTGTTGACGAGACCGAGAGCAATGTTCTCCAAGATGGAGCGATCGAGAAGTGAAGGTTCTTGCTGGACGAGACTGATGAAACCTCGGAGAGACTTGATGTTGATGTCTTTGGCATTGCGGCCGTCGAGAAGTACATCGCCAGATTCGGGATCATAAAATCGGCTGATAAGACTAGCGACTGTGGACTTGCCGCTTCCGGAAAGACCAACGATAGCAGTCAGTTTACCTGAGTTACATGGTCAGCATACGTACTTCCATTTCGTTCCATGTAAGTGATGTACCAGCTTCGCATGTCAAAGAGATACCGTTCAGCACGGGGTGATCAGGCCTTGAACTATATGTGAACGCGACGTTGCGGAACTCGACAGTCCCATCGACATGAGTAGGCTTCTCCGCGGATGACGAGGTGTTGTCGATGGTGGGTTGAGTCTCGATATCCTTGCGCAAGCGCTCGAAAGCTGATATAGCCCCGCCGAACAAAGGCAACATCGGCGCGATCTGACTGAGAACGATGGCACCTAGTATTGGAAGTTAGCATTGGAAGACTCAAATGACCGGCAAGATACTGACCATCGAGCAGAATGAACGTGACGGTGTAGATCTCTCCGATAGTCGCATTGCCTTTGCCCTCGAGAGAGTCTGCGATCCTGCGACTACCCTGCCAGTAACCCAAGGCGCTGGCCGAGAAGGCGATGAAGTAGAGCAGACCAGCCTGGACCGCAGCGGTCGTGGCCTTCTTGACACCTGCCTCACGAGCATCGCTCAAATGGCTTTCGAACTTTGCCTCGAGCCTGGCATTTGCACCCAGCGCATGCACGAGGCCTACATGACTGAGAGCTTCAGACGCGATGGCGCTAGCGGACCCAAAGCAATCACCGACCTTGGCAGCATACTTGCCGAAGAAGTGACCGCCAACCACGGCCATGAGCAAGAATGCAGGGATTAAAGAGACGAGCATGCCAGCGATCTCGGCATTCTTGATGAAGCCAACGATGTAGGCCGTGACACAAAAGGAGAGGCAAGTCAGTGCCACGCCAACCTTTTCGCCAGTACCACTCTCGATTGACTGGATGTCGCCGTTGAGCCGAGAAGACACTTCTCCGGCCTGTAGGTTGTCAAAGAAGGCCATGTCCTGTCGCAGCAGGTTTCGGAGGTAACGGTCTCGGATGCGTTGAGCTAGGCGCTGTGATGCCAAGTTCCAGCATACAAGGTGCGTGTAGATGCAAGTGAAAGTGCCACAGGCAATGTAGACGAGCAGCAGGATCTTGGGTGTGATGTTGGCTTCCTCAGATCCGTTAGAGCTACCTTCGCGGTTGTTGCATGTCGCAACATTGATCTCATCGACCAATTGACCGAAGACGATTCCGATGAGCGGGAATGGTACGCCTGCTGCAATGGCAGCTATTGCGCCCACGAAGACCAGTATCTTGTCGAGCCATGTCGGGTCTGCGTAGAAGAGGAGGTGTAGGAAACCAAAGAAACGCCTGATAGAGGCCCCAGAGGGCTTACTG
This sequence comes from Alternaria sp. Ai002NY15, assembly GCA_023758125.1. Lineage (NCBI taxonomy): Eukaryota > Fungi > Ascomycota > Dothideomycetes > Pleosporales > Pleosporaceae > Alternaria > Alternaria sp. Ai002NY15. The sequence goes on along the minus strand of JAFVLO010000007.1, from coordinate 166,630 downwards.
AACGGCATTGAGCCTGCGAGACGTGGTTAGGAGCTCAAGAAGGAGTATCTCGCGCCGTATGCAGTGGTGAAGCTGCGCGAAGACGCCTGCATGAGGTTCACCTCCCCGGGCGCTATGGCCGCGCCAGGAGGCGATGGCCAAGATTGACATGGTGCAGCAGCAGGGTCAACTGCTAGCACAGCGTGAAGAGGCATAGCGTCACGTGAAGAAGGATGCGTGGTGGAAAGTAGTGTGGGCCGGTGTGGTTCGTGTGTGGAGGCTTCAGGACGTGTCACCGAGTCACTTGCATTGGGTCTGTGCTCAAGTTGCATCAGATTAGATAAAATTCTGCACCATCTAGCGCCTAAACCTTGGAACCCAGAACCCACAGCTGCGCACCATCATCCCGCTCTATATCCTAGCCTGGACCTGTAGTCCGGCGCCATCCCGTACTTCAGATGACCCTGTCGCTGCCTTGCGCACGATCTCGCCGGCCATCAAGGCAATGTCCTTGGCCAATGCACGTCCGCCCTCTGACTTCGAGGACACCAGCCACAGCCGGCAGCCCTCCGCGACGGCGCCACGCTTGAACTGCACTTCCTCCAGGCTCTCTCCCTTTGGCCGGCAGCCCAGGATGAGCGAATCAATGCCCTGGAACAATGCTGTTTTCGCAAGCGGACTTGCTGCCGTATCCCTGATGATGAAGTCGGACTGTGAGCACGCGGCAGCAGCGTCCTTCCCAATGATGACGCGCAGTCTGAACTCGCCCTTGGACTGGACTAGCTTCTCGTACGCGCGCATGTAAATCGTCTGGATGAGCTCCGATGCTTCTGTGACGGAAGCTGGCTGCGCGCTAGTTGGTTTGGCCCAGATCGAGCAAAGTTGGGGTTGCGACGGCTTCGTGTCGTCGAGAACCGTCAAAGGGGCCAGCGATTCGTCCTCTGTCACGACGGTAATGTTTCCCAGACGCGAGCACGTCAGGAGATCGTCCAGCACCTCGGCAGTCTTTTCGCCTGAGCCAACAAGAGACACGTTGAGTCGGGGCTCATTGGCGCCTCGCAGTTCGTTACGCCTGCTGGGGTACTCGTCCATGGAGATAATCCGCTGCCCGGATAGGAAGTCAACAGTCGGTAATGGCTGCGCAGCCGGACTGCTCGCTCTTGATGGGGAGGGTGCGACAAGACTCCTCGCCCGCACCACGTATGTCTTGCCTGCGCTGTCCTTAACGGCCACCTTCCAGCTTTGCACAGCATCTGCCTCAACCTCGGGCGCTACACCAACAACTTCGCTACCATAGCGAACTTCGTCTTTGAAGTGCTCGGCAGACCACCTCATGTAGTCTTCGAATTCTTCTCGTAAAGGATTGAGACGATCCGAGTTTGAGAACTCGATGAGACGTTTACGAGCGAGCAGATAGTTGACATAGCTGAAAGCAGTCCTTGGGTTGCGCAGGGTCGCCAGGTCGTACATGAAGGGGCTCTCCATTCGCGTTCTCGAGATGTTGGCTGTCGATCCCCACGAGAAGGATTTCTTCTGCTCGACGAAAAGCATTTTGGACGGCGTCTTAGATTCGCGATTGGCGATGGCTGTGGCGAGTTGAGCTGCGCCAAAGCCGACACAGACGAGGTCGTAGTATGACGATGAATCCGCCATGGGTGCGGCAGTTGCTGCGCCGCTTGCTCGCCTCTCGGTCGAAGTCATTTTTGAAGTCTGTTTGGTTGATTTGGAGCAAGTATCGATTGTCACTTTCTTGATTTGTACAGCAAGAAGGTGTTTCAGCGCTAAGAGATATAGTACTACAGCGACATAACACGATTGCACAGCTCAGGCACAATTTGCAGACCCTGCGCACTGGCCATCATCAGGTATATCGATGCCCACGCTCGAAACAACGATGTCACCAATGGTTAGCGTCGCCGGTACAAAATGCGCGATGCATTTTCGTCCACTGACGCCGACCTGCATGGGTTTGTGGAAGCTAGACTCCGGCCCACATGGGGTGGATCAGCCACCAAATCGGAGCTTTCCTCACGCCACCTCTTGACTACTACCCTGTGACCTGTTTTCCTTGCCGGAGAATGGGTAACAAATCCACCTAAGCCTGCGTAATGCAGTGGCCTAAGCTATACCGGATATTGGGAACGACCTCGGTTAAACATTCACGCATCGTATTCCTGAGCATCTTGAGAGACTTCAAGCATCCGGGTTATAGCTTCTCGTCCATTGCTGTCGCATGCTCGACTGTGTTTTCAGTTTCTTCTTCTTCATTCTCAGTTGTTGTTCATCACCATGGCACAGCAAGCTAAGCCGGATACCGCGCAGGAACCGCTCGTTCTCAAGCTTCCTCACCCATACCTTACGGCATATACTGTCGCGAACGTGGCACCTAAAGACCAGTCTGCTAGCTACCAAGTTCAACTCTCGTCGCAAAGCGATACCGGCAAAGGGATCGCTCCACCCGCAACTCTACATAACGAGACTGTCACGTTCAGCGACGTTGGGACTTTGAGCCAAGATGCTGTACCGCCGATGGGAGATAACAGTTCTTGGGCGCGCACTCGAAGATCTCCATATGTGACAGTTACGTGGACCCAAGATCGTCCATCTGTCCCGCAGCTCTGGCTCATCGCCTACGCGTTGGTCTCGCTGCATCCCCTAGTTGAGAACTTCCGCGTGCTATTGTCAGGGAAGGACTCTCAAGCACTAGCCCAAGAGCTATACGCCACTGGTCTCTTTCATTCGCATCCAAAAGCTTCCAACGCATCGGCGCCTCATGATGGCCATCTCCTCTTCCGAGGAACATTCTGGCAGGGCGCGGCATCTCCGTTTGGTGCTCGTCCAGTCTGGGCACCACACCTCGACGCCGCAGGAAAGCCGATCGATAGGCGATACCCTCCTTTTCCGTATCAAAATGCGCCATCAACACAATTCCCAGCTCTCCCCCGACACACGCAGCATCCAGTTCGTGAGCCAAAGCCCGAGCCGGGCTCGATCATCTATAGCCGATGGGTTCCACATCTGAAGGAGCACTTCACGATGGTGGCTCTCGACTACACCAATGACGAGCATCTCCGCCTATTCAACAAGTGGCAAAACGACCCACGTGTCGCTGCGGGATGGAACGAAACCGGTACCCTGGATCAACACCGCGAATATCTCCGAAAGCTGCATGAGGACCCCCACGTACTCACCATGTTCGCGGCTTTCGACGACATACTATTTGCGTACTTTGAAGTTTATTGGGCGATGGTAAGTCAATGTCATCTTCGATCTCGTACATCCTATGGACTAACACATGTCACAGGAGGATCACATGGGTGCTCACTACCAGTCTTCGCCTTACGACCGTGGCAGGCACTCGCTCGTCGGCGACGTGCGGTTCCGAGGACCATATCGTGTCTCCGCGTGGTGGTCGGGCCTAATGCACTACATGTTCCTCGACGAGCCGCGCACCTGGAACCTGGTCGGTGAGCCCGCCGCAACAAGTAGCACAGTGCTAGCATATGACTTCGCCCACGGCTTCCACGTTGAGAAGCTTATGGACCTTCCCCACAAGCGCAGTGCGCTGATGATGGTCAACCGAGAGAAGTTCTTCACGCTGAGTCCATTCACATGGGATGGCGAGAAGAAAGTTCGCCCAAGCCTAGATGCAGGCGCGAAAGCGAAACTGTGATTTGGCATTATGCGTTCCTTTCTCGATACCATGTAGCTATACCGACTTTCCATTAATGTAAATACCACATGTCCATCTTCCAACTCAATGCGTGAGCCATTTCCCTTTCCGATCAACGTCGGAACTAGCTTCCGTTCCCAAATACCGCAACCCGGGTTTCGCCTGGAGACGGCCGCAAACATTGTGATGTGCATTAGACAGCTTCCGCATCGCTTTTCACAAGCCAAACTTACACCCGTTGTACGACATTACATTCATCCGGCCGTTCGTATATCCCACGCTAACCGACGACACGCACGTCACATATGACATGACCTCACATCCTAGCCACCCAATAACGAGCGGTTCACCCCCGGTCTCCCTCGCTGCAGCACGCGGATCTGATAATTAGCCGCAATCTTTTTATCTGATCCGTCGGTCGCGTAGCGCTCAAGCCAGTGCGCACCGCGAGTGGAACGGCGGCATGTCTTCGACCGCATTTTCCACGGCGCTCGGATGACGGTCACTTTGTGGAGATGGTGGTGTGGATGCAACACGTAATAACGGCACTGCAGCGACATGCACAGGCCCTGGTCGCATACGTTTCTCGAACTGGTAGATCGCTACGCGGCGCGATGGTGGATGTGGATGAAAAATTATCAGATGCACCGGCATGACACTTGGGCGCCTGATGGGGCAGGCCAGTAAATTATCTGATCCGCTGGAGGTTATTGCCCAGCCGGATACAAGGCGCTAGAGCTTCCCTTCCCACATGTGCACCTCCACATTCAGCGCCCCATCCCATGCCGGACGGACGCCTTACTCGTACTTTCCATCTGATAAAAATTTCTTTTGATCTGATAAAAATTTGCTGCATGCATTGATGCACGCGGCCTTTACGAGGAGGCCCACCGATGTCGCAGCGACGGGATATTGATGTGGCCTGTTTTAATCTTATCAGATCAAGATCGAGCGCCCGACCCTTGTCGGTCTACTACCCCGACAATGGTGGCTTCGCCGCTTGCTGTCATCGGTCCCAACATGCAATGGGAACGAACTACACCACGGGGCGATGCAACTCGACGGACGATCTTTACCTCCTGCGAGTAGAAAAATTCTGCCCATCACTTGACGGGCCCTGTTAGACTGGCTGCGGTGTTGTGTCCGGAAGGAGCAGGGTTGAGCGAGAGGCCAGCGATGTCATGGCTAGTCGATCGAAACGTGAGTGACGGCCCACAAACGCGTCGTTTCGAGGGCTCCGGAGACGGCATGTTTGGAGGGCGAGATGGGTTGCCTTGTTTGTGCCCTTAGATCCGAGCCATCGGCGAAGCACCGTCATTATCGCTGTTGCTATCGCTGAGTGCTATGGCCGAAGTTGCTGCCTCGAAGGTTCACCGTCGAGTGATTGATTGCCTTTGGGTGTTGTTGTATACTATTGCTTCTTTATCGTTTTCTTTCTACGCCTTCCATCAGCTTAGTCGCCAGCTTATACCCTCCGTTGCGAACTCTTAGTTTTGGGGTAGCATTCGGATCGCTTTCCGCATTTGACCACTATATTTCAAGACGCTGCTTGCGAGGGAGCGGCATACACACATCGAAATGGGGGAAATATACGACCAATCGCGGAATGACGCATTGCAGCGTTTGAACCAAACATTACTTCAAATCGACCCTTACATCCTACCTCCATATCCCAACCTCTCCATCGTCGCGGGACCATTGGACCCACCACTACTACAACTAACGATCTCGCAACTACTTCAGCGACAAGTCGAGTGCTATCCAGACAATGAAGCCGTCGTCATACCCTGGACAGGTGCGCGGTGGACGTACAAGAAGCTATGGGAGGAGTCAAGTTTGCTCGCAAGAGCACTACTGAAAGAGGGAGTGCGACCGAGGGATAGAATAGGAATCATGAGCGGGAACTGCGAGAAGTACATTGCGCTCTTCTTTGCGTGTGCGAGAGTAGGGGGTATCTGCGTTACGCTCAACAATACGTATACGGCGACGGAGATGGAGTATGCGCTGAAGCATACCAGTAAGTTGACCTGAAGTATGACATGGGTGACAGACTGACGATGGCAGAATGCAGAATACTGTTCACAACACCTACGATCGCGCGCTTCGATAATGGCCCGTTGCTTGAGAAGCTTAGTCAACCCGATATCAGCTCCACACTACCAGACCTCAAGACCGTGTGCCTGATACGCGGTCAACACGACAGCTTTATCTCCTACTCTTCCCTTATCGAAGAAGCCCAATACATCCCGGAGCATATTCTAGATATCTTCGACGGCATAATAAGTCCCTACGATGTCGCGAACCTGCAGTTCACGAGCGGTAGTACTGGCAACCCGAAGGCTGCCATGTTGACACACCAGTAAGCGTTACCATATCATCTTAGCTGGTCCTTTACTGATATATACAGCAACCTCATCAACAACTCCCGCTTCATCGGCGACCGCATGGACCTCACACCGAACGACACCCTCTGCTGTCCACCACCTCTCTTCCACTGCTTCGGTCTCACCCTCGGTCTCCTCGCTTGTCTCACACACGGTGCGAAGATCGTCTTCCCAGCCGAACAGTTCGATCCAGTCGCCTGCATGCAGGCTATCGACGCGGAACGCTGCACAGCCCTACATGGTGTGCCGGCTATGATGGAATCTATAATGGACGTACCACGGCCGGAAGGCTGGACGAGTGATCTGAGGACAGGCATCGTGGCAGGAAGTCCGGTGCCAAAATGGTTGATGGAGCGCATGGTCAACGAGCTCAACATGTCGGACTTTACGTCCTCGTATGGATTGACGGAGGCCAGTCCTACAGTGTTCAACGCACATACGACTGACTCGCTGCATGCGCGGTTGACTACTGTCGGGACGGTGTTACCACATGCGCGCGTCAAGATCGTGGATCATCAGGATCGCGTCGTGCCCATCGGCGTCAGAGGCGAACTCTGCGTTGCGGGGTACCAGGTCTGCCGCGGATACTGGGAGAATGCTGAGAAGACGGCGGAGCTCATCGTTCGTGATGAGTATGGCGAGCCTTGGCTACACACTGGTGATGAGGCGGTTCTCGACGTGGATGGTTATTGCACCATCACCGGTCGGTTTAAGGATATCATCATCCGAGGTACGTGTTTCCCTTCCGTTGGCACACCACTTGAAGCCTGCGTACTAACGGAATATTAGGAGGTGAAAACATCTACCCTCTCGAAATCGAAGAACGTCTCGTCGCACACCCATCCATTGCCCGCGCAATCGTCGTCGGCGTCTCACATCCCCGCTACGTCGAAGTGCCCGCTGCCTTCCTCCTCCACGAGCCCAACACGGATAAACCAGACTTGGCTGAGGTGCAGGCCTGGGTACGGAAGGTGCTGGGCAGGCATAAGGCGCCTGTGCACATCTTTTGGCTAGGAGAGGACTGCGATGCGGAAGTACCGTTGACGGGTAGCGGTAAGATCAAGAAGTTCGTGCTGAAGGATGTTGCGGAGGGTTTGTTGAAGCCCGCGGAGGGGAGGTAAGCACTATGTCACGTGCTGACGTGCCGCGGATGAAATTTAGCGTGTCATGGTTTCGCGCAAACATCATTGTTCTTATCGCGACTTCATCATCGTCTTTGCGCAATTGCATCTCTTCAGCTGTATACACGTTACCCACTTCCTGAATCATTTTATTCCTCTTGCTCAGACTCTTTTCCCCGCTGACAGTCGTTCCTGTCGCTCACAGCTTGACGCTCCTCGGAGTCGCACAATAGACGTCATGGCACCGTCAATGCTACACCATCGCCAATGCTTCGTTTTGGCTCACGCGACGCACCTGGCCAATGATGCGCAAGCTATTACATGAACCCGTCATGATAATTGACAGTTTAGGCATATACAACACCATGTACCTCCACGTGCAGCACCCACGCTCCTTCCACCTGCCGTTAAGACATGTCGCTGTCTGCCCCTCGTCTCCTCCGTACCTCTCTCCTACGAAACACCACACGACTATCCTCCATACGTCTAGCTTCCTATAGCAGACTCGCGCCCCGTCTACAGCAAGCACCAAAATACGCTTTCGCAGGACAACGAGCGAGTATGGCGACCATGAGCGGCGACGCGCCAGTAGCCACGGCCAAGACTTCGAGCCCACAACACTTCATGTACACGAGCGGAGAGACGGATCCCGTCTGGATTCACCATTTGCCGTACAAGAGCATCCCCAAGTTCCCCAAGCTTGACAAGGACCTCGAGACGGACGTCTGCATTGTCGGCGCTGGTATCTCTGGTGTCTCAGTTGCCTACGAGCTGGTCACTCGTGGCCTGAACGTTGTCTTGATCGAAGGCCGAGAGGTGCTTTCAGGTGAAACTGGACGTACCAGCGGCCATCTCGCCAACGACCTAGACGACGGCTACACTGCGATTGCGAAGAAGCACGGAGACAAGGGCGCGAAGGCGGCCGCCGAATCACACACCTGGGCCCTCAACCGTGTCGGGGAGGTCTCCAAACAGTTGGGCATCGAGTGCGAGTACCGCCATCTTCCCGGATACGACTTCTCGCAATACCCCAAAGACTCAAAGGACCATGCCAGCGACATCAAAACTCTCATCGAAGACGGCGACAAGGCGAAGGCGCTCGGTATCCCCACGGAATACAAGGAAGGGTTCAAGCTCAAGGGATGGGAGGGCAGCATTGATCAAAGCGATGCCGTCATATACCCACAGCAGGCGACGTTCCATCCCACCAAGTACGTTTTCGGTGTGCTCGACTTCCTCAAGCAGCAATCCAACTTCTCGTGCTACACCAACACTCGATGTATCGACGTGCAGGAGAAGGGCGTAGAGATTTTGGGCATGGGCCACAAGGACGTCTACGTCAAGACAGCCGACGGAAACACCATCAAGTGCGCCGATGCTGTCGAGGCTACCTGTGTCCCGCTTCAGAAGCTCTCTGTCATCGCCGAGGAGGAGTACTTCCGCACCTACTGCATTGCTATCCGCGTACCCAAGGGTTCAGTCGAAGACGCCCTGATCTACGATTCGGCCGAAATCTACAAGTACATACGTCTCACCGAGTGTGACGAGAAGGATGACTACATGGTCGTGGGTGGAGGTGACCACAAAGTTGGCCAAGCCGACACTGTCGCACCCTTCAAGGAGCTTGAAGAATGGACCCGCGCTCGCTTCCCCCAAGCCACCACAATCGATTACAAGTGGAGTGGTCAGGTCTTCGAGCCGGTCGACCACATGGCGTTCATCGGCAAGAACCAAGGAAACAAGCACATCTACATCATCACCGGTGACTCTGGCAACGGTCTGACCCACGGCGTCCTCGCCGGAAAGCTCATCGCAGACTCCATCACCGAACAACCCAACTCCTGGATCTCTGCCTACGACCCCAAGCGTCTAGCTTCCATCGCAAAGTCAGCAACCAGCATGATCAGCCACGACCTCCAGATCAACGCGCAGTACAAGCGCTTCGCTCAGTCTGACATCGAAGACATCGAAGACCTTGTACCGGGCGAGGGCGGTGTTCTCAACACCAACCCTACCAACCCGCTTGCTGTGTACAAGGATGAGGGTGGCCAGGTCCACAAGTTCTCCGCCCTATGCCCGCATCTGAAGGGCGTAGTTTGCTGGAATACTACGGAGAAGAGTTGGGATTGCCCGGTTCATGGGAGCAGGTTTAGTAAGGATGGTGTACAGCTTTGTGGGCCGGCGAAGATGGGTCTTGGGCCTGCGAATGAGAGTGGTGAGAAGATGCAACAGCAGGCGATTAAGGGTTGAGTGATCGATGCGAGTGGTTTCAGGCGGTGAGTACGGTAAAGTTACTCTATGGATCGAAAAAAACTTATGCTGAAGTATCACCACGTTGTTGCGCTATGGTGTCTGAACAGGTAACGCTCTTTGTGTCAAACCTCTGTGGAGCAATTTATGACTTCGGAGAAAGACAGCAAGCCACTCCAATCACCTCGCAAACATGCACCTGCCTCTTACCATCATGACAGAAAATATCATATCCTCTTTCACTGCGCTTTCACGCTCGCCTCCACCCACTCCACCATAATCACACACGTCATACCAATAACAACGCGCACTCTCACTTACACACAACATTCCATATACTCAAATTTCTCTACACGAGTCTTACCATTCCCCCGATCACCACCATCTCCACACTCGCTCGCTCTTGCAGTCCATTCCAGTCCACTCCGCCCACCCACCCAAAATGGCAACACCAAACCGCGCCCGCGGCCGCAGCTTCCAACGCGTCGACCGCGCCCAAAGCATACTCTCCGACTCGCAAGCCTCCTTCCACACACCGCGTCCCACGCCGCCACCACCACCCACACGTAGCGGCCGCGGCGTCCGCGCCAACAGCACCGTCAGCGACGCGCCCTCTTTGCTCGAACAAGACACGCCGGGAAAATCCGCTCGGAAAGAAGCAGCAGCCGCAAAGCTATCCGCACACTACCACTTCGCGCCCACAGTCCCGAATCCGTTTGCAGGCACGCTGGAGGCGGGTTTGGATGCGATACAAATCTGGGGCCGTATTCACAGTAATCTTGGAACGAAAGGATTGCATCCGCTTATTGATACTTTACTCCGGCCTGTGGATAACAAGACGAACTGGCCTGCTCTGTTCAGCTTGCTTGAAGACCGTCCTGCTGGTCGATTCCGGTATCTGTGCGAGGAGGTACTTTTCCTGGTCACGCGGACGTTGTTGCCAGAGGGGATTGTGCAGAATAGGGCGCTTATGGCTAGGCTTTATGATAGGAAGAAACAGCTTGCTATGCGGTTGGTGCTGCGGTATGATATGTTGCGCGAGTGGAAGATGGAGCATGGGGCGACGGGTCGCGAGATGCCTGTTGCGGTTGCTTCGGTGCCGCCGACGGGGGTGGCGGCGCCGGATCCGGTTCCCGTGAGTTTCCCTACCAGATTTCCGCATAGAAGGGCGCGGCTGCCTAATATCATTGCGACGGTGATTGCGGCGCCGCCGGGAGGGTATGGGACGCATGGTGTGATTGCGAGGATGAAGCATCATGTTACGGCTTTGGACGATTATCTGCTGTTGGCTGATGAAGAGGTGGCGGGGTTGAGTGGTATCGCGCTGCTGGAGAGGGTGTGGCAGGTTCTACTGCATTGGCAGTGGTTAAGGCAGAATAATGAGATGCTGGAGGAGATGGAGGTGCATGGGTGGGAGGAGTTGGAGGGCAAGGCGGATGAGTCGGAGTGGATTGCTGATGATGTGAAGAAGAGTGCGCAACCTGGGAGTAAGAGGGCGAGAGAGAAAGAGGATGAGTAAGGGTCGAGGATTGCAGGCTGAGAGCTATGAGTAGGGAAGGTGCTGCCAGGAAGACTTGCAGATAAAGAAGTGCGCTGCGCACTACAAAGCGCCTAGTCGGTGGACGCTGCTGTTCTTGCTCCAGCGACGGAACGTCTTGCCTTTCCACCAAAAGAGAATACCGAACGAGCACCAGAGCGTAACAAGAGCTGCGTTCGTCATAATGGGCGAGATAAATCTACCACAGTCAGCAATGCTCTTCATGATATCAGATTTACGACACTTACCCAACCTCTTCACTCCACGGTGTGATGAATTTGCCAAACCCGTAGCCCCAAAGGTTCTTGTTGACGGTGATGGCGACGAACAACGAGCCTGCAACGGGCTTGTAGGAGTCAACGGCATATGTACTGACGATACCAGGTAGCGCTGCAACCTGGATACCAGCGCATGTGTACCCAATGACGATGATAGCTTCCCAAGGCCACTTGCGCTCATAGCCTATCGCGACGACGATGTTGCCGATGAACATGATGACGACATAAGGTATCATAGCTGGCAACCGCATCTCTGGTTCACGAATACCATTGTTCTTCCTGGTGCTCCTTGCAGACACCCAATCGCTGAGTGGGCCAGCGGTGAAAAGTCCGATGAAGGCACCTACCATGATGGCGAAGTTGGTGAAGCCTACAGTCATGGGCTTCATGTTGTATGGGGGTAGGGCGAGGACTTGGCTTTGTGTAAGGTTGATCGTGAGGAAGCTGGAGCATGACCAACTGACGACGAAAGCGGCGAATTCGACAATGGGGAAAGCGAACAGTTTCCAGGGAATCCAAAGGTCGAGGAAGATGGAACGGAACGGGTGAGCGTTTGGTTGGAAGATCTTCCACTGCCATTTGCCAGGTTTGCCGCGGCCAAGGAAGGGGTCTCGCTGAGCTGTCTCGGACATCTCTAGGCCGACCGTATTCGGCAGGACGGAGTTAGCTGTGTTGATATGCTGGATTGGGTTCGTCTCTTTCTCGCTGTCGGAGTGGTTAATGTCTTCCTGGGTAGTCGCTCGTGTCTTCTCTACTAGGGAACTGGGTTTCTTTTGTCCCAAGTGCTCGGGCAACGCGCGCTTGAACCTTGTTTCGGGGAACATGAAGACCACCATCAAGAATGAAAGGCCGAGGATGCCAGTATTGAGCCACCAGAAGCTGCGCCAGCCGACTGTCTCGGTCATTGATCCAGACACAATGGGGCCGACCATCAGCGAGCCCATGTAGACTACCCAGTAAAGAGTGTTCCACTTTCCACGGTCGTGCAAGAAGAAGATGTCGGCGATGATCTCGGGCATGATGGTCTCGGCCGGTCCAGCACCAATGCCATTGAGAATGCACGCGCCCATGAAGGAGTTGTAGGAGTTGGCCTTGGCGCGCCATATCGAGGTACCGAAGTTGATGAGTTGGGACGCGAGATACACCGGGCGACGACCGAACGATGTGCTAATTGGAACCCTAGCATTACCCATTAGTCTTTGGCGTCTGTATCATAGTCTGATGGTACTCACCAGATGAAGTTGCTAAATCCCAGTACCAAGATGCAAACACCAGTGAATTGGACTGCTCCGGCCAAATCAGTGTTGAAAGCTTCTATCAGTGCCGGAAACATTGGTGCTAGAGCCAATGGACCAAATCCTTGCGTGAACGTGGCCATTGATGCCGCGATGATGCATGCCATCTTCCAACCGGTACTCCAATTGAGAGGATCGTTGGGGTCATCGCTGGGTTGTGGAACGAGGACTTGGCGGTGCGCTCCTTTGACGAAATGGTGTGAGCCTACATCTGCCATGACCTCCGTGCCGGGAAGGATCTCTGTGTGGAGCTCGGCTTCGAGCTGCCGGCGTTCCTGCATCTCTTAGCACTGGATGGTATCAATCGTCTTGGAAACTCACATCTTCGTTATAGTCGTGTGCCTCCATCGTGATCAAAGCAACTGGTGTGTGGGAGGCGATGATTGTGCTCAGACCGAGGATGTAGCGAGGTACTTGTATCGCGTGTTGTACGAAAAGGCGCACTTCGCGGGCCTATTCTGACTCAATCTGGAATCTCGGTGCTATTGCGATTCGACTTCGAAAACCAGCCGGAGTGCAAGTCAGACGTGGCTTGCCATAGAGCGCGTGAAGCTGTCGGCAGGATAGCACCGTGAGCACCTCTCGTGATCCGGCAATTGTAGTCGGAGCAGAATCCAAGACAAAAGGTTACTAAAATGTGTAGACAACGGCCGGCCGATCCTCCGCTGAGCGTCTGGCTACTTATCGCCCAGCCTGATTTCCAACAGCCAGGTTCTCCGCATCTTCCACACGTGAAGGACCTGCGTGCCGTCTCATCGTTCATAACACATCATCTACGGCACATATTAGCACGCGCTGTCCAGTCATGAGCCTTGAACGCGTATTAGCCTCTGTCTAGCCCCGGTACGTCGACACATACCCATGTTCGCAGCGCTGGAATCTCGACCCAGGTTCCGGGATCGAGCGGCAGCGGATGAAGTGGGCGGCAAATGTCTTTCGAGCACGCTCAGCCACGCTGCGCAAGTTCACGCGAGGTTTAAGCTGACCGCACGGGAATTTGATCGAAAGAGTGATGGTTTGGTGATCGTGAGTGAGGTTTGACGACTTGTGTAACTGCCGAGCCACGCTACTCCGCGCTACGTCACTAGTGCGATGCGGGGAAAATAAGGGGAAGCCGCCACGAGAAGACTAGAACGCCGAGCTTACGACACCAACTTTGACTGTCCAACATCACGACAGGGAGCTCCTGCTGTTCTACTGATAATATCTTCGTTGTGTCTAGCCTATCGCGCAACCTCACTACGCCTCAGGCTTCAGCGGCGCGGGTCGTAAAGAGCATGTTCGTCTCCAGGTATCTCAGTCCTTCTACCGCCTATCCCTCTAAGTGTTCTGTGCCTCAATCTTCGCATACGAACCGATCGTGTACTTTGGGGTCGTAATTCATGCGGCCTGTAGGCCATGGGAACTCGAAGTTAGCTATCTCGCCGTAGGCAGGCGGACCGAATTCCTTCCACCAGTGGCACGGGCGCTTGCAGAAGCACACAGGAGGACTGTAAGAGATGGTCAGAACACACACCGGCAGCAACAGTCTCAAGCTGGAGGGAAACAGGACTTACAAAGGTCGCCGCAAGTAATCTGACATGATTGTCAGCCTTTCAGCGGAAAGGTTGTGAAGCGTACCATTGCGCTCATCATGCAGTATTGCCTCCCACTTAGTACGTGTGCTGAGTTTCACATGTCCGGACATAGTTACGGATGGTATCTGTCGAAGGTCCTCCAGCGCCAGTGTGAAGAACCAATCCAGTAGTGTCTTCTGACAGGAGATCAGGTCAGTAGGATGGCTCGGCAACGACCGAACCCAAGGGTCGTGGGAGAAAAATTGATCTTCGTTACCTACCCTCTCTATCCATCGGGGGAGAGAAACCTGGAAATGCAAATGGAGGCGAGCTAGCGTCGGGATCATCCCAAAGACTCGAATCAAAGCTTGACCTGGCCACTCCACTTGGCGTTGGTCATCATAGCCCAGAAACCTGAAGTAAATGGAGTTTGGAAAACCGAGAGAGATGTGACGGAGCCATTTGCCTTGTAAACTAGGCAACACCTCTATGAGCGTCCAGGGATCCCGAAAATGCGGCACAGTCGATGTCACGGTAAACTTGCGGAACTCGGCTCTTACCTGCTTACAGATGTACTGTATGTTGGTGTTGATCGACGCCCAAGGTCGTTCATTTCCGATGGGATCGAGAGAGTACTGAGAAGTCCGTGCAAATGCCATACAGCGGTTAGTGTACGCTGTATACGTTGCCTGGCCGAAGATTCTCAACGGACTTCTTAACGGGTGTTCATGGTATCCTAGCTTTTTGTGAGGCCATATGTAAAGCCCAAGAAGCTGTCTGTATATCATCGAGCGAAGTTCGAAAGGCAAGTCCAACAACCTAAAAGCGCGGCCATTTGCCTGCCACCAGCACTGTTGGCTGTTGTCAACAGCACGTGGAGGTAGTGTCGCGAGCTTTGCCGTGAGCCAGTTTCCGAATGAAACCCATTGATATGAGAGCCCAATCTCTACGTCGCTCAATAAGGTTGCTACTGGACCGCATGTCAGAACCAATGAGGGTCGTCGGCGTATCTGTAATGCATTTGTCTTGCCAAGTTCCCCAGATGTATGGAGCGCGAAGAAGGTTCCGTCTTGAAGCGACTCCAAGGACATGTCGGCGATCGAGGTCTTCCTCCATACATCGAAGTCGATCTTGCGCAACTCGAGGAGACGGTCCTGTAACATACGGTAGTCAACGAGCTGAGAGTCGTGTCAGCCTGGTATTCGAGTAACGTTCACGTCGCACGTACAAGCCCTGTTTCCTTGCTAAAGCCCTTACATTTGCACCGAACCTCAACCCAATCACGTAGAGGACGCCAGCTACGGCGCCCGCGGACCTGGACACATGCTAGAGGAGATATGTCTGCTATGTCTGACTTGTTCGACAACGATAGATCATAGCGTATCTTGACGCGAGGGGTTCCTGGGCTTGTACCAATGAAGCTATAGTAGCCGGAAGAAACCTGTTGGATCTTTCGCGGAGACACCTGGAACCCGACCGTTTTCGCGTGGAATGTGGCGCATCCGCGGCGCTTCTCGGCGATATACTCGTTGATCGTGGCCGAGATCAAGTCCTTGAATGGTCAGTGTTGCTATACAATAACCTTGTATGAGACGAGCTTACTGCTTCTTCGACCGCATTTGGAGCTTCCTGACGACTCGATTGTTGTGACATTTTTCTTCTTGGTCTAGGGGTTGAGTACAAAGCGACTGATCATTGTTTGAGAAGCAGTGTTAGGGACAGAGGTTTTATATGTGGGCGCAACGAAAGGAGGAGTGTGTGGCCCTTAGGCAGCAATCTGTGTGAAGGATTATGGTCTACCTTAAGTCAGTGTGTCAAAGCTTACTCGGGTCCCAACAAAGGTAAATTTGGGATGGAAGCCGGGAACTTGTGATTGCTTGTCGGCGGGATGATCGTATGTTTCATAAAGCGCGTTGCGAGATTACGATTTGTCGGCTGCGAGTAAGACATATAGGCAGGACATCTACATTGCATTCGTATTGTCTGAACGTGTTCATTCAAAGACATTGTAGGCTACATAGTAGACGATGGTCTACTTGCACCAGGGCCAGACTTGGTCCAAAGCTCCGTACCTATCACGTGCTGTCATACGCATCATGACTTCTCAGTACCAGGAAGACTCCACAGTCGCACCCTCTCCTTCCTCAGCTAGGACCCCTGTTGCACCACCGGCGGGAATTCGTGGAGCGAAATCTTCAGGTACCCATTTCACAGGCCCGAAACTCACCCCATGAAACTTCTTCATGCTGCATGAGTCGAGTTCGTCACTGAGACACTTCGTATCCTGGCAGACATGTCCATATATGCAGTCTGCACGATGGCAATCACTGCCCATCGCGCAAGGGTTCCTCTTTGTCATATATCTAACCACCTTGTAGATCTGGCTACTAATTTCAGAGTGATCAAAGGCACAGTCGCTACCAAAGCGGCATTTTCCTTTCCGGAGGTGGAACAATCTGCAAGGCGGGGCGGCGCCACTTCCGAATTTCTCTGCGTATGCTTGTCTATCGGCGGGAGACGGAAGCCCCATATGGTAGTCTAGACGATGCCCAGCTTCGTTGACGGGTACATGGCCACGTTTTGCGTCTCGAAGATACGGAAGTCGAATTTCTTGACGATGCGCATCCGTGGTATCATTCGGCGTAGTAGGTTCAACGTCGCAATCATAGTGAGTGTCGACGTAGGAGAGATCGTGTGACTCGTTTTTGCAAGAAGCGTCAACGCTGAGCAGTTTCTCTACGAAGCGCTTGCGCATAGAGTGCGATGTGAGCGAAGAGAACGGGTCTTTTCCTGCGGGCTTATCGAAGATATTCGGGATGCTGATAAAATCGCACGGCAGAGGAACGAACTTGGCCCCCGCGCCCATCCCGTCGCCCTGGACTAGCGTGACCTTTTTGGAAGATGTGCGCAACATCGCGAGGTATACGGGTCGTCTCCAAGCAGCGAGGAAGATGTGCTTGCAATTTGGATCGTACCGAGCTGTTTCGAAGGCATCTAATATGGTTAGGGAAGATGGTCCGAGATGATCAAGTGTTACTCACTAGAGACTTTGAACTCTACCGTAGCTTCATCTTGAACGCCGATGAAGTCGAAGTCGGCGTCAATCGAGGAGAATTGAACAGCAAATTGCTGAAGCGGGCGAAGTAGATCATTCTCTAACTTGGACGAGTTGGCATATAGGCGCACAATCAGTCGAGACGCCCCGAGTGCTGCAACCGCGGATATACCGATCAAGTAATTCTCAATTGCTTTCTGAAGACGACTCTTGATGTTAAATGGCTTGACTCTTTCGAACTCGGAGTAGATGTGCTCGGAGGACTCGTGGTAGACATCGTTACAGAACTGAGTGTAGAGTTAGCAGTTGATGATGTAAAAGTGCTCGTCATGTTGAGATGTACTCCAACACTCAAACACGTCCTAGACGGCTACATTGTCATCTGCTTCTTTATCTTGCAACGTAGATCGTCGTGTATCCATCTGACTTAGGCTCTGGATAATGGGTACAAGGGAACAGCTTACCGGATGACTATGCGCATCAATCAGCACCAGTACGTGAGCATCGCCGCGTGAGTGGAACTTGGTGACAGTCTGCTCCAACTCCACCGCAGCCTCTTGGAGCGATGTCTTGGATCTTTCGTGAGGATCTTCGTGGGTCGATATGCTATCAGCGAGGCTACGCAGTCGCGCCGCCAGCTCAGCGACCTTCTCGGGGCTCGCCATGGTGTTGAGAAGATGAGAGAGAAGCCTCTGGGGCTGGAAATTTCTATATTGGCGTCTTTGAGATCCCTGTCAAAGCGCGTCGCTCCTCATCTTCACCATTCACCGCGCCAAGGCGGTGAGCGTGCGGCGATCGACCGATTAGGAAGTCAACATAACAGACGCGACAAAGACGCTCGAATGGATCGCAGTTGAAAGCGGTAGAAGCAGATGGAAGCAATGGTAAAGAGACGCAAGAAGTGGACCTGTCGACCGATGAGACTGTGTAGCAAATTTTAAGGCATTATGAAAGGTCAATAGTCGTCGAAGACAAGGCCTTAACGGCCGCAGCGCAACGTCGGAAGCACTGCATATCTTGACGCAGTGCTAATGCTATCTCCAGTACCAAGACCTAAGTATCGGCCATCTTAGCTGAGCAGCTTCTCTTCGCATGCTTGATTTGAATATCTCTTTCTCACTTTCTGGGCAAAACGAATAGCTTTCCAGCAACCATATGCGATCAAGCACCGTTAGCGGTTCGTGGACCCTGGGAGTGTCTGCGTCTACCAAGTAGGCAACATGGCGAGAGGGAACGGTCCTCAAATATTTCCATTAAATGCAACGAGATGTCGTGAGGACGTATCTGTTGAAGCGCAACGGAGAGAACTACCCGCGCGGTCGGTATCACCAGCGCTCTAAGATGATGATCAATGACGTCATCACCCTTTCCTTTTCCCACAATCCCAACCACACCGATCCGCGTGGCTGTTCCTGTTCACCATCCACATCAACAACATTAGAGTACCATGGTACCCTCTTTAATAGCATACTAGACTCTTCGCGTCACGCTTCGATATACTCGCATCAGTTTGCCCGCGTGGGCGGAATACTTGCCCCAGCTCCTCTAGGCCAGCGTAGCAGGCTTTTATGGCGAGAGCAGCCACCTGCTTACTACCCGCGAGTGCACACACCAATAACGATTGCCAACTCGTTTGCGATCATCGTACGGTTTTTCGGAAGCACGGCAACTGCCCAGTGTCACTACTAAGTAGCCCTTGAACGTCTCGCTACGCCGTTTGATGTTATCGGCATCGCCATCGGCTCTGCTGCGTTGCGAGAGGCGCTGCTTCAACATAAACCCAGAACAGACAAAGATTATAAGAAAGTCGATAGAACCAACATCCCGTTCAAGATACTGCTTGGTCCAGCTTTTGCGACATTACTGGTGGTAAGTGTGCGAGCCTCGTTTTATTGGGGTCTAGTGCCTACCTGGGTATGAATGCATCATCCAGGAAGAACGTCTCATTCCAACATCTGGAGCATTCACACCCACTTTGGTTCCTTTCGGTCTAACGCAATCATTGCGAATCATTTCCTCGATAATACTCGTGTAGGGGCTGTCAGGCTGAGTGGCGTCTGCCTGCAGAACGTCTCCTACGCTCAAGTGCGCACACAAGAATGCGGCTGAGTTGGCCGTATGGACTAAGCGCGCGGAACCGGAACCCCCGAGAAGGAATATCACGCGCAGATTCTTGTGGAGAACCTCATGAATACCCTGCGACTTGTCCAAAATACCGAGTCGTTCGGCATAGAGATACAAGGTTGCTTGTGTGTGTACTAGCCCAAATTGGCACACTAGGGCTTCATAGGTCAACATGCAGTCAACCCCCCGGACGTGCCCTTGAATGACTCCACATTTCGCGAACGCAGTCCATCCCATGCGTCATGTTGGCGCGGATGTCACCACTTCCGTAGTCCACTCCTTCCTTTCTTGAATAGCATTGACTATCCCTACTGCGCAACATGGATACCTGGTCCTCAAATGTAGAAGACGATTCGACTGTCGGTACTGTATCGCTTGGTATGGTGGTTATTGATGAGATCCACCTGCCAAAACGATCGCCTTTGATTGACGTAGCGGGCGGCTCCGGAGCTTACGGTATGTATCTTACACGTGTGGCGCTTCCGGAACGCTGATAGACTTACGATAAACAGCAACGCTGGGGAGCCGCCTGTTCAAGACCCCTGCGCGATCGAAGACGGTGGGCTGTCTGGCCCTTGTGGGCTACGACTTTCCCGATGCTGTGCGAGAGCAGCTACAGGCCTGGCGGACCATTCTGCACGTAAACGTCTCGCAGGACAGACTGAGCACCAGAGGGCTTCTTGAGTACGAAGATGATACATTTGGACGTATGTGACTGCCTTGTTCCGGTGATAGACTTTTGCAGCTTACGATTGCCTAGCGAAGAAGTTCCGCTATACTACGGAGCCGTTGAAGCCATCACCAATCGATCTCGTAAACACAAATCTACTTGGCTCGGAAGCATTTCATCTCCTTGCACCGCCCGAGGTTGTCGAAACACAGATTCCAGAATTGATAAAGCTTCGCAGGCAACACGGGTTCAAAAACCGGCCATTCATAGTGTGGGAACCATTTCCAGCAGCTTGCACCACCCAGAACCGACCTTCATTCCTGAAAGCCTGCAGACTTGTGGATGTGTTTTCGCCCAATCACTTAGAAATGTCTACCATGTTCGAGGATTCACCCTGCGAAGGCTTTCAGCCTGGCCGACTGGAAACATATGCACTAGAGTTCAGCAAGGCAATCGGACCGAGCGGAAGCGGAATCGTTATTGTGAGAGCAGGTGAGCATGGCTCACTGACCACTCAACATGCAGCTAAAAGTGTATGGCTACCCCCATACTACGAACCATCGGCGGTCAAGGTTATCGACCCCACCGGTGGTGGCAACACGTATCTAGGCGGGTTTATTGCAGGCTGGAAAGCATCAGGAGATATTCATGAAGCTTCTATGTACGGTAACGTGGCTGCAAGTTTTGCTATCGAGCAGATCGGTTTGCCTTCTTGTGAAGTGAGCGATGGTGAAGAGATATGGAACGGTACTCGGGTAATGGAGCGTCTTGCTGAGTACAGAGCACGGCTCAGCTGCACAGGAAAGAAATGAGAAGAATATATCACACAGGTAGAAGATACCGTTGCAATGGTCGATTCGACTGCGCGTTTGGGAGATGTCTATCTAGATGACAAAGGTTTTGATCCTCCTTCACTCTCCCCAAGAAAGCCTCCCAGCCTTCATTCCGTTACGACTGAACAGATTTGAGCTGAGACGAAGTTCTTACCGCTACCACCGACTACATCGCGTCGTATCCCGGCTTTAACACAACCACGCACAAGTGAGGCTTCAGTCCGCGAACCCACAGCATCACGGAGAATACTCCGCCGAAATCTACTCGCAACCTAGCGTACCAAACTGCATACTAACGCTACTGTCTAGATGCCGCTGTAGAACGGAGATGCCGCTTTAGATTGGAGATGCCGCTGTAGATTGGAGATGCCGCTGTAGATTGGAAATACAGAATTCACCATTCCGTTCCCGAGAAGGGGATCCATGTAGCCGCGGGCTCAGCCCTGCCACCTCGTATCGAGCGCCTGTATAGTGTCTAGAGGCTGAGGAGGCTCAGTAAGTCACGCGCCAGGGTTCCCAAAGGATGATAGTTGGATCGTCAAGCATGAGGGGTTGGTGAAGGCTTTGCAGCCGTATGCCTAGATCTCTCCCAAGAAATTCTGACAGGACTAATGCACGCACACATGCAGAAGTCTCAATCCCATGCGTCTCAGCTTTCCACTAGAGGATCGCAATGATCAGCGCTCTATCACGTTTGAGGATCCCATTGGGTACCGATTGGGTACCAGAAAACGCTACCCCACCGTTGGAACGTGCATCTCCAGGGCTTGTTTTGTAATCTGACAGAACGGGACGCTAAAATCGCCGATCACTCCTCAACTTCCCGCTCTTGCACGTTTGCCGTACTGCTGCCACGACCACCAACGTCAATAATACGTTGTCACGATACGTCTCTGGACGGTCAACACTCATGTCTTAGGCTCATGTTTGCTCGTTATTGGTACGCACTAAACGACATCATGGCGGCACGCATTCCGGTTTGACACGGATTCGAATACCGAATCGATGGAAGAATGTCTTTGCCGCTTTGTCTACTCAAGCAGGCCGCGATAGGTATTCAAGAGAGAAATATATAAATTTGTGAGTTCGTGGCTGTTTGTTAGGACGACCACATCCGGATGTCTCTTCAGAAACACTTCTAGTAGCACGTCTACTTTACGCAATATATACCAACAAAGAGAGCAACACTATCCTCACCACCATCGTAGCATTCCCACTTTACGATATTCTTTTAGAACGCATCCCTGATTCCAACCATGCCTTCTTTCCTTATGAGAACTTCACACGGTCTCATCAGCATCTACGACTCAAATCTCAAGAACGACCAGCCCGCCCTCCTTCTCCTACACGGCAACGCCTCATCCTCCAAACAGTTCCGCCATATCATCGAGTCGCCCACGATCAACAAGGGCTGGCGCATCGTTACTCTAGACCTCCCCGGCCACGGCTGCTCGTCCAATGCCCCTGATGTCAAGACAACGTATTGTCATCGCGGCTACGCCGACCTTGTTATACGTGTCTTGCAGCACCTCAGAATCGAGTCTGTGGTCCTCATGGGCTGGGGTCTGGGTGGTCACATCGCGATCGAAATGCTTCCTTGCCTCGCTCATGATGATCCCCCCATGGTGGAAGATGCTCCTCGGATCAGCGTCAAAGGGCTCATGCTTATCGGTACCCCTCCCTCGCGTGGCGCCGAGCAGATGGCTCAAGCGTTCAAGATGCCGGCTGGTGGTCTTACCTTCGCGGGGAATAGAAATTGGGTCAATTTGGAGGCTGACCTTTATTTGAGACATGGTGTGGCAGCGGGCAAGGAAGAGTTCTATGAGAGGTGGATGTTGGAGGATGCGAAGCGGACGGATGGGCGCGCGACAGTCTTCATAGCTGATGCCGCGACTGGGACGAAGGATTGCCCGCCCAAGGGTTGCGATCAGAAGCGTGTGGTGGAGGCGACTGATGTGTTGATCGCGGTCGTGAACGGAGTGGAAGATCAGTTTGTCAACCTGGATTATATCGACGAGGAGGTGAAGTGGAAAAGGCTCTGGAGGGGTGAGTGCTTGGGCTTATCTGGGCTCGGGCATGCGCCATTTTGGGAAGATGCGGCAGGGTTTGAGAAGGTGTTGGAGGAGTTTTTGGACGATTGTGAGGAGTGGGAGGGTTCGGATGTTGATTCTGCTGTAGGTATTTAGTCTACCATATTCATGGTTTCCTCATGTACGCAAGTCACTGATACCTAATTCATATGTAGTTTCCGCTACTTTTTCTTGTTGAATGTGCTGGTGGCATAACGCAGGCACGACGCGGCTGAGTAACACCGTAAGTAATCGCAATGCAGGTGTATTTCCCAAACACCTTTGCCCACAGTATGCAGCAGGTAGTGTCCGCTACAATTCCATCATAATCGTGAGTATGTGCATTGGAACGCCACATCGCATACCATAACGTCCACTAATTGCTGACAACCATCTCGATACGAGGACATGTGACCGCAAGTTCGCTTCTGGCGAGGTTTGGATGGGGCGTTACTAGTCAGTGCTCATGGAAGCGCTAGAGATATGATTCCGAATGCTGGATCCCTGTACACGTCCCGCCTGATCTACGCATGTCTGATCTAATGCTTACGACCTAGCAGGGCGTAGTCCCACTCCTCTTGGTACTTCGGAAAAAAAACCCGCTCACCAATAAGGTGCTTGCCCATGAACGCATCCCAATGCTCGCGCGCTTCCCCGCCCTGAGTCATGGCTGACTCAGAGCTCTCGCGCTCTCCGTATGCGAACCAACTTTCAGCTTCTGATGTGGAGCAGCGCACTCGCCGAGACGAAGACTCTTATCAATTTCTTGGCGATTTAGGTACACATTGGTAGCTGTGCGTATTTTGCTCAAAGTTTTCCCGCCTGCGCGAGCTGCAAGTTTGTGATCGTGTAGTAAGGAAAATATCCCGAGCTCCCGTTGATCAGGTGGAAGCTTCTCCAAGCCGTCCGTGACTTCGAATCGCTTGTGTCATCTATGTTTACCTTTGGCGATGGTACGCATCATCTTGTGCCGGTCTTCGCTTTCCATATATTCGATGAGACTATTCTTGACCACAGCTGCTTTCTCCGCGTATTTGCTAAAGGTGGACAGACCGAATGGTATTATCCCAGCGAGGGCCGCGCCGTCGGAAATGAATCTGGTTTGGCCAGTACCTATGGACAATAAGAGGGCAGGTTCGTTCTCATCACCCCAAACCGAGGCAGCTTCAGAATAAGCGCAGTAGCTGGGGTTATTTCCTCGTATGCCACCATCTTTGAAAGTGGAGCTACCGTGGGGGCCCTTTACTTCCAGTGGCTTGAAAAAAGAAGGGTGTGGTGGTAGACGCTCGCCCAACCTGCCACGTAGACATGTCTGAAGTACCTTCGTTGTAGGTCGTGACCCATGGTGGGGCAATACTAGGGTCGTATTGATGATTGTAAGTGCGCAAGAGATGTGTCTCGTCCCATCGCCGAGTGGAGATGGCAGTTACGCATATCCTAAGCATCATCAACAACAGTTTTTCCCATATGATTCCAACACACTTGATCACCTACGTTTGGCAAAGCTGATGTTCTGAACTCTGTAGCTCGAAAGCACGAAGCTTGGACTCCATAGGGTCTCGTCGTGTTGTCCAACTCTTCGCGTCGTTCGAATCGTCCGAATCATCCGGGTCATCGAGTTCCTCTTCACTTACAAGATCTTCCAAACCTGTCGTGCCCCACCAAAAATTATGGTCTTGATTATAAAGACCGCGTTCGTGCTTGGCACGCTCGTCAGAGGCTGTCGCGCATAGCTACGAAAGCTGTGGAGGTCCAGAAATGGGTATGTTCCGCCGTTTAAAGACGAGCGGGAGGAAAAAGAAAGGGTTAGAAAACGACATGCAAACCGAGGAGCCAACAGAAGAGTTGTTCTCGACGGCAGGCGCTTACGGCCTGAGAACAGTAGCGGAAGGAGCGACTGATACCGTAGAGTAGGCGCCCAGCCTCACTGCCAGAATACATCTAACACCCACCTTGGTATTGTATTCGTTCACGGTCTCACTGGTAACCGCGAAACTACATGGACGTACAAAAAGAGTATCTTCTGGCCCAAAGACCTCCTCGCCGATGATCTCCAAAACGTGCGCATCTTCACCTTTGGATACGACGCAGATGTGATCAAACTCCTTAACACCGCGGGCGGAAACACTGTACGCGATCACGGGAAGTCTCTCGCGCAAGACCTCTCCTTGCGAAGAGCAGAAACGAACTCGGTACGCGAATAGCACGTCTAAGACTGCCTTCTTTACTAACTGGCATTAGAGCAATCGCCCAGTAATCTTCGTAGCCCACAGTCTCGGCGGCCTCGTCGTCGAACAAGCCCTCCTAATCTCGCGCGGCACCTCCCAGTTACACGTAAAATCACTCCTCACCTCCACCTTCGGCATCGCCTTCATGGGAACCCCCCACCTGGGCTCACGCAAAGCAGACTGGGCAGCCCCACTAACCCGTCTCTCCTCCCTCCTTCGGAAGACCAACAGAGAAATCGTGGCGGTCCTAGAACCAGCGTCAGTAATACCCCCGTCCAAACTCAATGTAAGACAAACACTAACCCTATACACCAATGTTTAGCTCAGAAATGCTATCAACCCTGCAACAAGAATTCCACACCCTCCTCGAAGACCGGCGGCGCAACGAAGGGAAATGGATCGAAATCTTCTGTTTCTACGAGGAGCTTCGTTACAGCGGGATTGGGGATATCGTGCCGCGTCAATCGGCGGTTTTGCCGGAGTACCCCAATGATAGTATCCATCAAAACCACTCTGATATGACAAAGTTCAGTGGGGCGGCGGATCAGGGATATGTGAGGGTACGGGGGCAGCTGTGGTTGTGGGTTGATGCGATATGCAAAAGAGAGCAAAATACTACTGCGACAAGTCCAGGCCAAGCGGACTGTGATGAACGGACACTTGTCTCGCGGTCGGACAGATCAGAGTGCGCATCCAATGTACCCGATGGCATGGGAGTATCTGAGTTGGAAGGCTCAGGGGAGAGGCAAACGGCGCGGAGGGAGGATGGGGTACAGGAAATTGGGAGCAGTCGAACTGGCACTGTTTTATCCGGAGGCGGGTCAATCTTTATGGGCAACGTTAGTGCTGGACGTGATTTTAGTTACACCCAGCGCTCGTCCTAAGAAACAAACCTCAATTCATCAAGATATAGCAGTCGGGTCCGTTGAACACGAGACCTCCTTGCCATCTACCCGGGGGATCCAAGCTCTATTGAAGATGTCAGCGCTGGGCGTGACTTGACTTACAGTCGACATTGAATCGCATATGCGCATCCTACAGCATATACGCATATCGTGCGTGCGCATTGAACGTGCGGGCTTTTCCTCTTCTGTCCTGCCTCTGGCTTCCCCTGCGATTCAAGAATATAATGATTGACAGAGTGATTGAGGTCGCATGCCTACCATTCACACTACGTTTCGTTGATATTGCGACATATGAACTCAATCATGTTCTCGAGACCCCTCAACAAACTATGGCGAAGGAAGTTGATCATAAGCGGAAATCGAAGCCCCTGGGACACCAACGACGGAAACGCTGCTAGAATTCCCCACCTGGTAGAGATGACTGGGATACCAGGGCCTAATAAAGAAGACTATGACACCAAGGTAAACACCACAACCTACCTTTCAAACGCTCCATTTTGTCAAAGCCAAGTGCCTAGAGGAAAACGCATCATCTAACCCTGCCCCAACAGCACTCGCAGCGACTTGCTTCATCGTGAGTACAAACACAACGTAGCTGACTGACGCTCCACAGTGTGGTACATTGAGGATAGATACAGTCCGTAGGTGATATCTTTTGTATGTAGCCCACAAGAACATTTAATGTAGACCCGAAAAGAAGGTCTATGATAGACAGCCAAAATGGATCGATTTGCGTCTAATCGACCCAGTCTACTTCTTCTTCTCCTCTTCTTCATCCTCCTCCTCCTCCTCATCCTCTTCTTCCTCATCACTATCCCCTTCATCCTCCTCATCATCGTCGTCATCATCTTCCGCATCCGAAACCTCCTCTCCAAGAGCCTTAAGCCGTTCCTGCAACCGTTAGCCCCACATCCATACCAATCACCACACGAAACAGGAACACTCACCTTATCTTTCGTTCTCTTCTCCTCAAGATCAGCCAGCACCATGATCAAATCCTCCAACTCAGTCGCCTTCTCCTTCTCTGCTTCTTCCGCTTTACGCAGCTTCTCTTTGAGGTCTTTGAGTTCCTTTTCACTTGCAGCTCCAGCTCCAGCCTTACCCTTCGGAGGGGTTGACTTTGCGGCAGCGGCAGCGGCTTCGGCTTTACGCAGTTTCTCCTCCGCTTCTTTGACCTTCCAAGTCTGGTCCTGCGCTTTTGTCTTGAGCTCCTGGTTTTCGGCTTTGAGTTTATCGATGGTGGATTGAAGAGTTTCCTTCTCAGATTTGGATTGTTTGAGTTGGGTTTCGAGAGTAGATCTGGACTTCTCTGTCTCTTCTTTGAGCTGTTTGAGTTGAGTCTCTTTCTCTTCTTCCAGCTCTCTGAGTTGCGTCTCCTTTTCTTCTGTGAGGAGCTGGAGCTGCGCTTCGCTGTTTTGGACGTGCGTTTGTGCGTTGCGCAGGGTTTCGGTGATGGTGGCGACTTCGGTGCGGGTTTGTATGAGTGTATGTTCGAGGTTACGGCTGTTTTCGACGGCTTCTTGGCGGGCCTTCTCTGAGGCGCCCAATCGACGCTCCAACTCTGTGCGTGTTCTATGTGCGTCGTGCAGCTGCTCGTCGTACTCTTGTCTGACCTTTGCGATGGCAAGATTCGCGTCCTTGCTCGCTTGTTGCACCTTATTGTTGAGCGCAACGATCTGAAGATTGTACCTGTTCTCCATCTCTAGCATAGATTGTCGGTGCTCGCGATCCTTCTTCGCAACTTCCTTGTCGAGATCGTCGTGCAATTTGTCGTTAATGCGCTTCAGGGTGCTGCGCTGCTCCTCGGCCGATTGCTGGGTCTTGCGATGCTCCGCCTGCTCTTGGTCTATTCTCTGCTCCAAAGTCATGAGCTGTGATTTGAGCTCTTGTATCGTTTGCTCCTTCTCGTTACTCTCCCCACGAAGCGCATCGACTACATCTCTGTCAACACCATCATGTGACTGGTGCTGTTCGATGTTTGGGTTGCGATCGATAGCCCGCGAAAGTCGGCTAAAGTTGTCTTTGAGGAAGTCTACGAAGGCCTCGTCGAAAAAGATGTCCGGCAAACCACCACCTCCGCCGGCAGTCCGGGGCAAGACCTCAAAGTCCCGTACGAGCGGATGACGTCGCAATCCGGTGATGGCGTCCAGGTATTTGTCACGACCGAGCTTCGTCATAAGGACTGGTTGGAGTTCGCGTCGTGGCACAGGTGAGTCCCTTGTTGAGAATTCGTATACGACTCCTAGCAGTGCAGCACAAAGACCGCGAATCATGACTCGGTCTTCTCCAGGGGTCAGGACGGCTTGTACCAGACTTTGCAGACTGCTGGCTTCTCCCAAGAAATCATCTACTGCAGCGGCATCCTCAAATAGCCAGCCTAGCAATAGCATCAGGTAGGCTACCGATATGCGCTCATCTTCCCCGAGTTGCAGGCTTGCGATGAGATTCGCCGTAAGCGTTTGTATGCACGTGACGACCTCTTCACCGCTCTCTGCATCTCCTTCTTTGACCCCCATAAGATTGTCTTTCGCTTGATAGTCATCAAAGATGAGGTGGTAGATTAGATTTGAGGCAAACCAGATTCTGTATGGGTCGCCAGTTGGGGGAACTTGTGGCCCAGCCATGAGGATTGTAAGAGCATTGGCTGTTTCGTCGCCGCCTTCGTGACCACCGATGGCTCGGTTAAGGAAGTGTTCTTGTATTTGTCTGTGGTTGTAGAAGTAGGCCTTGATGCACTCGCATCCTGCATTGCGCAGGTCGAACAGGTCGTTCGGCGCCGGAAACAGGACCAGGTTCAGAAGCGCTTCAATAACGTATACGGAAGGTACGCCGTTGGGAGAAGTGACGCCATTCGTAGGGGGCTCAACAATGGGCCTGACCTGCTCTTGAGCGAATCCTTCTTGGAGCCGAGCGTTGCCTCTGATCAGATCCGCGCACGTGTTGAGAGCCTCGATCTTGATGGGCATGGCGGTAGCGGGGTCGAAAGCGATGTTCAAGAGTTGGCGGACGAGGCCATGCTGCTGGAAGACGTTCTGGTTCTGCAGTGTGCCCGGGCTGCCCTTGACGAGGAACATGCGCATTATGGCGAGCAGCCCCCAGATGTTCTTGTCACTCTGCGGACTGACCCATCCATCCTCGTCTTCAGCGCTCGCGCGTGCCTTCTTCGGCTTGTTGCCGCCCGGTAGCAACGCGGCAAACCTCGCGACATGGCCCATCTCTCTTATGTTCGTCTGGTTGGACACGTTGAAGCGTATGAGGATAGCCAGCAGACTCAAGCAATCTTGTACCACAACCCCGCCCTGTGTGAGGCCACCATCGGCGTGTATCATATTGAAGACCTTGGTGAAGGCATCCTCGAAGACGAAAAGCTTCTGGAGTTCGGCAGAGGTTCGGGACAGGTCGGTGAGGACGACGAGGGCTTCGTTACGGATGGCATCGCGGGGGTCGTCCAAGGTGGCTACCAGGCGCTCGATGCCGCCCGGGGCTGTGAGGACGCATTCCTGGGTTCGTTGGGGGCGGGCGAGGGAGATGGCGCGTATCAGTTGCAGCGAATAGAGGCGGGAGTAGAAGTCGGGCTTGTCTAGGAGATCAAGCAAAAGGGTGATGTTGTCTTGCCGCTATCATAAGCTCAGCACTAGTAGATATGCAGCAGGACGGGACCTACTTGGGAGAATTGGTCGGCCAGCAGTAGCTCCAACTCTTCCGAGGCCTCGTGACTGGTCTCGTCGGGGTGGAAGAGCATGAGCAGCGTCTCGAGCACCACCTTGAGCGTGTCGACGTCGTCGCCATCTTTAGTCAGCGAGGCGATGAGGCCTTTGAGCGCGCCCGAAGCGACCGAGGCGGGATATTGTTTGGCGAAGCTCCGGAGGCCGAGGATGGCAGCGCGACGGTCTTCGAGGAGGCTTGCGCTCGTCAGCCTCCCGCTAAGAGTGCTGATGGTGTCGGTCGCAGTCTGCTTGGGAGGCGCATTGGCCTCGAGAACGCGCATCATCTTGGGGGATTGACAGGATTATGGCTTCATGGTAGATAGGTAGACAGTGTTTAGTCATGCATGTGACTCTTCCATAGAAACGTAGTCGTCCCGTTGTATCGCAGGCCTCGTGGTGTGGAGCTCCACGTATAATTTGGCGCACGGGCTCGCGGCTCCTCCACATCCCTGCAGCGTCGGCGAATCGGCAAAACCGCGACCTTCAGGGTCCCGGCCGCGATGCTAAGGAAAGAGCGCGTCTTCCATCGCCGCTCCCTCTCCCTCTCTCTCCCCATCACCACCTCCCATCAACCATCGTGCGCAAATTCGGTGATCGCGCACCCACGGAGATTGCGGCACTAGGAATCATATTGCCGTACTGGATATCGCATCCGGCACTTCAAGAGGAGGAAAGGCCTTTCATCGCCATCAGGCAGTCTTTTTCTTTCCACTGCGCATCGTCGCAGCACTACCAAACACTCCAGACTACTAGTACACGCGCTCTCGCACTCATCGCAATCGCACTCGCACTACTACCCTCCAGCTACAGTCTCACTATAGCCACCCTTCACCCTCACACGTCGCGCGCCACCGAGCGCCTACCGCCATCATGGGTGTCCCAGCCATGTTCCGCTGGCTCAGCCAGAAATACCCCAAGATCGTCTCAACTGTGCAGGAGGAGTTGCCCAAGAAGGTCGGCGACAATGTCATACCTGTAGACCGCACCGGCCCCAATCCCAACGGCGAAGAGTTCGACAACCTCTACCTCGACATGAACGGCATCGTGCATCCTTGCTCGCATCCCGAAGATAAGCCCGCGCCCAAGACCGAGGCCGACATGATGATGGCCATCTTTGAATACACTGATCGCTGTGTCGGCATGGTCCGTCCCCGTAAGCTTCTCTACATGGCAGTCGATGGCGTTGCGCCTCGTGCCAAGATGAACCAGCAGCGTTCGCGTCGTTTCCGCGCCGCCAAAGAGGCAAAGGAAAAGGACGACGAGCGCGCTGAATTCCAGAAAATGCTCAACTCGCAAAAAGCTAGTCGTGGCGAGGACAT
Source organism: Alternaria sp. Ai002NY15 (assembly GCA_023758125.1). Taxonomy (NCBI): domain Eukaryota; kingdom Fungi; phylum Ascomycota; class Dothideomycetes; order Pleosporales; family Pleosporaceae; genus Alternaria; species Alternaria sp. Ai002NY15. Next base: position 135,647 of record JAFVLO010000007.1, on the reverse strand, counting down.
CTCCAGTCTCGAAGAGGTCATCGAAAAGACCTGGGACTCCAATGCAATCACCCCCGGTACACCCTTCATGCATCTCCTTGCCGAGAGTCTCCAATATTGGTGTGCCTACAAGTTCACAACCGACCCCTCGTGGAAGGACATGAAAGTCATCATCTCTGATGCGTCTGTGCCTGGTGAGGGTGAACACAAGATCATGAACTTCATCCGCTCGCAGCGTTCTATGCCTACTCATGACCCCAACACCTCGCACGTTATCTACGGCTTGGACGCCGATTTGATCATGTTGAGTCTTGCCACCCATGAGCCTTATTTCCGTGTTCTCAGAGAAGATGTCTTCTACGACTCGGGTAAGGACAAGGTCTGCACGCGCTGTGGCCGCAAAGGACATATCCGCAACAACTGTGAATTCCCCGACGACGGCAAGAAGCTCACCGAAGAGGAAGCTGCCGAAGAGTGGGCCACTTCTGAGCACCAACTCAAGCCCTTTATCTGGCTGCATACCAACATTCTGCGCGAATACCTGGCAGTCGAGATGGAGACGCCAAAGCGCAAGTTCAAGTACGATCTAGAACGCTCCCTCGATGACTGGGTCTTTATGTGTTTCTTTGTCGGTAACGATTTCTTGCCACATTTGCCTAGTCTTGAGATCCGAGATCAGGGTATCGACTTGCTCATCAGCATCTGGCGAGATCTTGCCGCTGAAATGGATGACTACGTGACCAAAGATGGTTTCCCAGACATGCGCCGTGTGCAGCAGATTCTCTCCGCCCTAGCAACTCGAGAGGCTGGCATCTTCAAGAAGCGAAAGGAAGTCTCTGATCGCCAGGCAGCAAACAGGGCTAGGCGCGAAGCACAGCAGAACGGCAACAAGCGCCAACGGACTGAAGCAAGCGGCCCACCTGGCTTCAAGCGTGCGAAGGAGAGTACCGACACGTATACCAGCGCGGGTATTGTATTCTTCGACCCCAAGGATGCACAGTCAAAGGAAGTGCGCGATGTGCACAAGGACATCATGCACACCCGTGACGCCCAATCCAACAAGAGCGCTGCTGCTCGACTCAAGGAGCTCATGAAGGCCAAGGCCGATGGCACCGCTGCGCCTGAGCCTGAACCGACCCCAGCTTCTGAGCCTGCGTCGGAAACCGCTGCTGAAACCGAAACCGTCCACCTTGGAAAGCGCAAGGCAGATGAGGTTGAGGACGCCGACAACGGCACACCCGGTCGCAACACGCCCGTAATCCCCGACCCACCCGCCCAGGCTGCCGAGCCGAAGAAGAACGACGACGGCACTGTAGAAGACACCATCATGCTTTGGGAAGAAGGCTACGAGGAGCGTTACTACGAGCAGAAGTTTGGCGTTGACCCCAACGACATCGCCTTCCGTAACAAGGTTGCGCGTCAGTACGCGGAGGGTCTCTGCTGGGTGTTGGCCTACTATATGCAGGGTTGCCCCTCATGGACATGGTATTTCCCTCACCACTACGCTCCCTTCGCTGCAGACTTCGTCGGTCTCGAAGATATGGATCCCCGCAAGCTCTTCGAAAAGGGCACACCGTTCCACCCGTACGAGCAACTCATGGGTGTCTTGCCCGCCGCATCGAACCACGCCATCCCCGAACCCTTCCGTGTACTCATGGAAGATCCTCAGAGTTCAATCGTCGACTTCTACCCTCCAGACTTCCCTATCGATCTGAACGGAAAGAAGTTCGCCTGGCAGGGTGTTGCCATCTTGCCCTTCATCGATTCGAAGCGACTACTAGATGCCATGGCAACCAAGTACCCTGAGCTCTCTGATGACGAGAGAAAGCGTAACGAGTTCGGCAAAGAGACACTCATGTTCTCCCAAGAAAGCGGTCTATTCGACGATGTTGAGAAGGCTCTGTACCGCAAGGGAGAGCAGAAGTACAAGATCGACCCCGCCAAGAGCCGCGCGCTCCATGGAGAGATTGAGCCGCATGATCTATTTGTTATGGACAGTCAACTCGTGCCGCCTTTTGATGCAGATGGTATCACGGAGTTTGAGATTACTCAAGATCGGTCAATGAGGTATGTTCCAGATTCTTTCAGCTTTACATCGACACAGTACTAACAGTCATACAGAGTGTACTACGAAATGCCCAGCGTGAGCAACACCCGCGCCCACAAGTCCGCCCTCCTCGAAGGCGTCATCATGCCCAAGCCAGCTCTCAGCCCCGGTGAAGCCGAATCAGTCCGTCGCTCCAACGAACGCGGTGGCTTCCGCGGCGGCCGTGGCCGAGGAGGTGGAGGATACCGTGGAAACTACAACAACGACCGAGGCGGCGGCTACAACAACGACCGTCGCGGTAACGATAACTACAACAACGGCGGTGGACGAGGCGGCTACCAAAACGGTCGTGGAGGCGGTGGCTGGGACAACAACCGCGGCGGATACGGAGGCAACCAAGGTGGCTATGGCGGCCCTCCACCCCCGCAAAACTTTGCTCCCCCGTTTCCCGGCGGTAACTTCGCGCCTCCTTTCCCAGGCAACTTCCCTCCTCCACCTCCTGGATGGGTACCTCCCCCTGGTGTAGGAGGCTGGCAAGGTGGCGCTCCTCCGTACGGCGCTCCTCCCATCCCACCACCAGTCACACAGCGCCCGGCTTGGATGAACGGTGGAGGCCAGCAACATGGTGCCCCGCCGCCACACCACGCACCCAACAACAGCTCATTGAGGGATGAGCGGTTCTATCGCCCCGCGGATGAGATTCTGGGTCGTAGTGGAGGAGGTGGTGGCGGTGGTGGTGGATACCAAGGAAACAACCCTTACAATGACCGCCCGCCGAGGGATGATCGCGGTGGCCGCGGAGGAAGAGGTGGACGCGGTGGACATCGTGGTGGTGGTGGAGGTGGAGGGGGATACCAGGGGAATAGGCAGAGCTATAACTCTAATGATTATCGTTAGAGGATGGCTTGTGAGGGGTGTGGTATGGATCGGGTATGGAAAGGACGGGATGGGATGATTAGGATATGATGGTTTGTACAATAGTCATATGGGTTTTGATTGATGCCCATGAAAATTCGTTTTATGATTTTTGAGAGTTGGGAACAAATTGCTGTGAGTGTTGTGAGTGTGTATGTTTTGCGAATACATGGCTTGCTGTCCTGCCTTTTTGCTGAAAGGGCAAGCACATGTAGTAGGTTGCAGTCGCGCTTTTGTCGGGATTTCTCATCGATTGCCCAGGTGCCACCTTTGGACTTTCGTGCTTGGCACGTGGATGGGCTGGGACGTATAAATACCCCTCGCACTTCCTTTCTTTCTCACTCAAACCACCTTTCTTCTTTTTTTTACCAAAATCGACGTCAAGGTCTATGATGGTCCGTTCTCTGCTCTCGGTGTCTCAAAACAGCCGGACACCACCTCATGATCTCCTGTTTTTCGAAATCGCTATCATCACGCACATTCATCTCGCATTCAATACTGTAATTTCTTCATCATCATATCGTGTATTACACAATGTCAACATGCTCTCTCAGTCTTCTTCCCATGACGACGTAAGAGTAAGATTTGAAACGCACATATGTTCGCGTTGTTGAGAGTTCGGAAGCATGGTCATGAACACCTCTTCTTTTGGTAGCTGTTCAGAATTCTGGAGGACAGGAGCATGACGCCTCGCTGGTAGGATTTTGGTAGGTGAAGTGCAGGGGGGCGAGTCGCACATGAACACAGTTTTACTGGGGGTTTTCGGTGATTTTGGTGCTCCGCACATGTAACGATGTTGATGAGTTTTTTTGTTTCTAGTTCCCAGACATTTTATCTTCCCATTCATGTTTCAGGAAAGGCGGTGGTGTCGAACATGCAGTGCTCGTCTTTTGGTTTTGTGATTGGAGTGGAGGGAGGAGAACCGGAAGTCTCGCACACATAATGTAAAGTAACAACCGATTTTAGTCTTCTGCACGCATGAGAATTCTGGTGGTGGTTCTTTTGGTTTGCAGACATGACTTGGTGATTCTGATGTTTCTGGGAAAGACGGTGGAATTGATCATAGTGAGGTCGAACGCCACTTTTTGGTGGTTGAAATGGAGGGAGAAGACGAAGAAGACTCGCACACATCGAATCTCGCATAATGCTTTTTTACTCTTTCGCATATGGTGATAACGTTGGAATTTTTTGGTTATTTGCCATGATTCGGATACTCGTGATTTTTGCGAAACAGAAGTGATGGTGTGTTGAAGTAAGAGGAAGGGAGAGGAGACGGGGTTTATATAGACATCCAGACCAGTGCGGAGACTGCACATGATATGCACTGATCGACGCACTAATCCTCACAATCACCTTCTACAAGGAAAAAATCTAAACAGGTCTGCAGACTACAGCAGCACAAAGACATGCAAAGTAGGTGAGCTACCGTCGATGTAGGCTCTAGGGTGTTTGGGTTTTCTCCTATAGCTGCAGGGAAGGGGCAGAGGATGAAGTGTGGCGGTACCGCTGTGTCTGCGAAATCGGGTAAGAGTGTGGAATCACGTGTCAGCGTGGGTGGAGGTGTATATAAAGCCCGAGTTGATCTGTCTCTTCTACTCTTCAACTCACCATCCGTATCTTCTCAGTTTCAAAAAGCTACGTACACAGCCCATGGCTGTTCTCTCTTCCTCGGCCTGCTTTTCCAAAAAGTTACATACTGGGATTCAATGTCTTCGCAACTGTCTCCCTAAAAAATTATCTTGGACAACCCCATGGTCTGAAGACGTCAAGACTCTATCCTCACTTTCTCGGTCTTCTCTTCCAAAAAGCATACCCTCACAAACCAATATGTTTGCGTTTCCCTTTCCAAAAGCACGCAAAGAACATGGAATGAACACTGGAACAACGACATATTATTACATCCCTCGCGGACTTCTTTTTCCAAAATGGAGACTAGCGCATGTGCTTGCGTTCTTCCTTCTTAAAAGTTAGATCTGAGGAAGCCTATACGACCTTTTCGTATTTCCGATGTCTGCTCTTCTAAAAGAACTGGTCTCTGTTCTTCGTGTTCGCGAGATCTCTTTCTTAAAAAGCTGTCAAAGAAAGTCCTATGAACTGAGCACACCGATACGACATGCTATCTCTTTCTCGGTCTGCTGTTCGCGACTTACTTTCTCAAAACTGAACAAGAGGAGCACCTATGAGTGCTGGCGTCTGTAATTCTACAAACTTAGTCGATCATGGGCGCGCTGCGAGCATCGTAATCCAAACACTTGAAAGATGAAGAAGTGTCTTCTATGAAGTGGCGTCGCTGCTATACTTCCTTTCATATGGAAGTCATTGCTCGAGCTTTGCAACACCAAAATCGTGTGGTCGGACCTTGATGTCGCCGAGCGCCTCTCTGTCTCGAAATACACACCAAACATTCGCATGGTTAAGCTGTGTCTGGAATCCCTAGAAAGCATCTGAAAGTGCTCGGTTGGTTCTAGAAACGCAAAGGTCCCCGTCATGTGTGCTTGAGGCTCAAGACCAAATAACATGCTCCAAATGCTATTAGCAAGTTTGATTAGCTACTGAGTATGCGGTCATATCGCGACATTAAATTACACGAAGACTGAGGGATATCCCAGGCGATATACCAAAAGCATACATACCTGGGTATCGAGGGACGAGGGTACACGCACCGCAACAAACATCCCACGTCAGGCCCGTCACAAAACCCAACGGCTCAGGGTTCCGAGGTATGGGCCACAGATGCGAGTTCCATGGTCGCGACGCATCGCAGTAGTTTTTCATTCAATAAGACGCGACCATGAATGTGCTGGAGAGCTGCTGGAGATGCCCAAATGCTGGGACGCGACCGTGACGCGTCTCGTTCGCACGACAGATTGCTTGCCGTGTGCACCTTCCAGCCTCAACCAATACCTCAGCCATTGTAGCAATCTTAACAAAAAGAGCAGAAATGCTAACGATAATTTCCTTGATGATCGCGCAACAAGAGCGTGCGAACCTCTGAGGACTTGCATGCTGCTGTGCGTTGTTTTGCGTAGTCCAATTCAGGCAACTTGCCAAAAGCCGTCGATTGCGGCGTCTACAGAGTTACCACAGATTTTTAGACCTTGAGCCTGCCAAGACGCGGTATCCACACGCGCTCTCCCGCGCTCTCCCGCGGAGAAACCCCAACTCGCGAGCCAAATATACGAAAATCGTCATAGGATATTACCAACCCATCAGCAGACTTTCAGAAATGGCTGATTACCTCAGAGCGTGCCTGCGTCAAGGTGCAGAGGCGCTGCTTTTGGAAGAAGTCGGCATTTCGGAAGCGAGCTGCGAAGAATCATCGGATGGTGATGGTGTGACTTTTAGTCACCAAACACTGCAACTGCATCATCAGACTTGCGGCTACGGAAGACTGTGAGGTTCTGGTAGCTATGGGACTTAAAAGATTTACAGAGTCCGGCGCAGATGTCGACATGACAGGGCACTTGCAAAACATCAATGCCCGATATAGAAAGTTGCGGCGAAACGACCTCAGGATGACTAACTCCAGCAGTTTACTACAACATTCCGGTCACGAATCTAGACACGCGATTGAAAACGTTGTCGCATGTCGGAGTCTAGTCCTATCGTAGCTGTCGCGCGTTGATGCACTTCGTACCTGAACATCCTCACCCGCGCCATCCCTGCAGCGGAAAAGCAGCCTCCACCGCGGGCGCCCGGATACGTCGAGATCCATCACTCACACGTGTGCTATACGTAATATCCGATCGCACTTACTAGACGGACGCTTCGAGGCTAATGTGAGCCTGCGAAAATTATGTCACGCTTTGGCAGTGTGGGCCCATTGGACTATTCTCATCGTTCGATATATCCTGGTTGCTTTGCTGGAAGGAAGTGCATCACCGCGGAGATGCACAACTCAGCGGGAGTTGCAGGGAGTGGGAAATGGCGTGTTCGTATGTGGGAGGAAATGGGAGAGATATTTAGTCGCGTGGGATTTGAAGCTGGTTTCTCGGTATCACAGAGTTGTGTTGTTCCAATTTTTGTCGCAGGTTGCATCAACTGTACTCTTCAGAAAAATCACAACAGCACAACAACGACAGATACCCAATTTCGCACCCGATATTCTACACTTCTCGATAATCTCTATCGAACCCACACAAAGATGGGCGCATTAACCCAATCACAAGTGCAGACCATCAAATCGACGGTCCCAGTCCTTGCGGAGCACGGCAACACCATAACAACAAAGTTCTACCATGACCTACTCTCCGCACACCCCGAACTGAAAAACGTCTTCAACAATACACATCAAGCGACCGGCCACCAAGCACAAGCCCTCGCAGGAGCCCTCTACGCATACGCCGCCAACATCGACGACCTAGGAAAGCTGAGTCCAGCGGTAGAGCTCATATGTCACAAACATGCGAGCTTGTTTGTTCGACCAAACCAGTACGATGTCGTCGGTAAGCATCTACTTGAGACGATGCAGACGGTGCTGGGTGATGCTGCAACACCTGATATTCTCGAGGCGTGGGGAGCGGCGTACTGGCAGTTGGCGAACATCATGATTGGCAAGGAAGATCAGTTGTATCAAGAGACGTCGTATTGGCCTGATTGGAAGGACTTCACTATCACGAAGAAAGAGAAGGAGAGTGAGGAGATTACGTCGTTTTACCTCGAGCCAGTGGATGCAGATTTGAAGCTACCGGTCTTCAAACCTGGACAGTACATCTCTGTCAACGTCTTCGTGGACGAGCTGGAGGGTGGTGTGTGGCAGGCGAGACAGTACAGTGTGAGCGATGCGCCTGGGAAGAAGTATCTGAGGATCAGTGTGAAGAAAGAGCCTGGGATTGAGATTGGGGAACCAAAGCACATGACGCATGCTGGCTACATCTCCAACCTGCTACACGACACGAAGAACGAGGGAGACGTAGTGAAGGTGTCGCATCCATTCGGAGAATTCTTCTTCGACACGAAAGAGGTCGATGCAGACGCACCCGTTGTTCTAATCTCAGCAGGCGTCGGACTCACTGCTTTGACCTCCATCTTCAACTCCCTGACAGCGGAGAAATCGGATCGACCGATAACCTGGGTCCAAGGCGCACGCAATTCAAAGACACGTGCCTTCAAGACGCACTTTGACCAATGCGCTGCAGCAAACGAGAACGTGCATGCAGTGTATTACTCGTCGACTCCGGGCGAAGGGGAAGTCCAGGGCCGTGACTACACTATCAAAGGTCGCGTGGATCTGGACAAGATTGACAGGAAGTACCTGCATACCGACAACGGCAAGACACAGTACTACTGTTGTGGACCCACACAATTCATGCTCGACGTTGAGGCAAAGCTGAAGAGCTATGGCGTGCCTAGCGAACGGGTGAAGATGGAGTTATTCGGTACCGGTGGAGTACCGAGGGTCTAGGGCTGTTGGTGGAATAGCGATCGGCTTAGTGATGCGTTCATCGTATTTCTAGTTGTTTAGTATCCCAGATTTCGTATTAGTAGATCCAACACCGTTCTGCTCATCCGCGCGCCAGTCGCGCAGCGGATTTCGTCAGTGCAGCGGCGTACAAGCCACTAATTCGGCATGTGGGATGCGTACCACAACGCGCATGCCGTAGGATGCCATTTGCAACGCTCCTACGGACACGTGCAGCGGAACGAGGAGCTTTGATGGTAGATCTTCTTAGATGGCAGCGGGAAGGTAAGGTACTAGGACATTGACCAATTCCGACGTCCTGGTCGTTCACCAGGTCAGGCCAGAGGTCGCACACTTGCGCCAGATGCAGGGCAATGTTCCCATGCCTTGCCTGGGACCATGTAAGAACGGTCTTTGAGGAAGCTCGTTTTGGATATATTGTACCCCAGATACTGACGCCACCCGAGAGGCACGCGGCAAGCTCTTTGTTTACTTCAATAGAACGTGTAATATCGAATACTACCAGGATCCCATATCCGAATGCAGAACAACTCAGCAGAAACAACTGTCTTCGTAATTTGCCAATTGAACTGAATGTTGATCGTGATCATAAGGGGCGCATATAGTTCACAACTGCCAGTACAGCAGGGCCGGTAGGATCATACGACAAGGTAGGGCCGAATTTTGAACGTTGTCCGTTATCACCTTCATGCAGGTCGGAGTTGTACGCGCTGCCGCCGACGTCTAATTCGCCCATAGGGGCTAAACAAGGCGTTGGAAGGCCAAAATCTGGGTGGCTGGTAGCCTGGCGGGTAGAAAGCAGGCGCCAACTGAGATGACGGCATGCAGGTTCTGAGCAGAGTCATCTCTCGGGCTCGTGTTCGGAGTCACAACCGGCGAAAGGGGTAATCTTCTGGAAAAGACAGGGTGTGGGCGAGTGAAGCGCACCGTGAGCCTGACCAATGCGAGCGTCTTCTAGAAATTGCGCAGAAGGGCGCTCGGGCAATGTGTGAGCCTTACGCGCAGGGTTGCGACAAGTCATCCTGGCACGCACGCCGGAACGATGGTCAAAGGAGCTGGGGCCGCAACCGCCGGCTGGGCCAGTGGCATATTCTGCGGCGATGACACAAAGCGCAAGGAATTGTGGGGCGCCCGTGCATTCGGAGACAAGAATAGCTCCCAGGAATCCATGTCGGGTGAGGATGTGAAACAGCTGTGGGCAGCGCTGCCGTAGATGGCACAGTACGCGTTGTGTGCGCGTGATGATGACTCAATAAGAAATAAGATTTAGCTTGTCGTTGTCGATCGTCTATGAACGAGTCTGGGGAGTGCGGTGTAGAGAAATTATGCTTTTGTGATGTGCTGGCCCCGTGCACAACTGTTTTGGAGATGCGCTCGTGTCAGGCACAGAAACGCGACGAGGCTGGGAGTGGGTCCGGCAAATATGGGCATTGGCTTTAGGTGGGACGCGCAGCACAGACGGATCTGGCGGAAGCATACCGACGACCAGGCTGCAAAGAGTTGAAGATATGCGGGACCCCTTCACCGCAACACGGCCAGGAGGCAGCAAATGTCGGTGGGCAGAGCTTGGCTTGGAAAAGGGAGTGAGGGAGTAACCACGTGCCTGACTTGCCTTAATGAGGATGTGCTAAAGACGCGGAAGCGGCAGGCACGCTGTACCTGCCGGGAAGGAGGTTTTGTGATATTGAATTCCCTTTGAAGATGCCGTGCATTGCAAAGGATGCAGAGGCGCCCTGTTGGCAGTTGGACATGGACATCGACGACGTTGGATACGGCCTCGTGGTGGCGGTGTAGACCACGCAGACCTGGCGTTCGCGCCCTGGATGATTGACTCGGCGGCGGTCAGGGGCGTCTCCGGGTGTCTCACAAGTCTCCAACCTCCACAAAATGGACAAGCGTGGCCCAATAGACGGCGGGACTGCAAAGGCAATACGTTGGTTATTCAGTCGTTATGCTTCTTTTTCGCTGTCTCAAACCCGGCTGGTGCTTTGGCCCCCTGGTGGCTTCTTGTCGCCTGCTGCACGTTCTAAGCAAGTGCTATGCACCGTGCCTTCCCTCCCTTCTAGCGGCCTTCTATGTGCCTTCCAAATCTGGCCCATGCTCCCACATCCCAGCAGCCTCCAGGAACCGCTGAATCGCTGCACCTGGTGTTGCGACCCAATCTGCGCGGTAGTGGAAAGGGGAGGGTGAGGTATCGTGGCGACCGCATGTAACGCCGGAGCCGCAACTCTATGCTGCTTGTCAAGTCACGATGCATCATCACCTCCAGTCGCGCGGTAAGGTCCAACATGGGCGTTGGAGACTACCGTCGGCTTGTGGATCCTCATCTGTGCACAAAAGCGCCACATACGCCTCAAACAAGGTCGCAGGACTGCCCCAGCTCCTTGACAGCTAGCAGCGGCATGCTAACAGGAAAGGTCATGGTGAAGCTGTAGTGTCGCGAGCGCGAGATGAACGCAAGGATAGGGCCGCTCCACAGCTGGATGCGCTGCGATGCATTGATCGAGTGTATTTGAACGTGCCCTGCTCCATGCTGTCAGAAGAATGCTTGCCCGTTCCCTCTACACGCACCACATCTCCAGACTGCTAGGACCAATCACCTAGAGCCTCAGACACAGTCAGCGAGCAGAACTGATTTTGCTGCAGCCACAATTCACCTTTTCTTTTGCCGGCCCTAGGGAGGAACACGATCGACCAGCGCCCCCATCAGTCCACGACAAAGTTACCGACCATACCGACCCTCTTGTTGGGCGGAAGCAATCTAATCAGCACTCCGGCCCAAAGTGTCTTGTACGTCACGTCACCACATTGTCTAGGTGGACAGCCAGACGCCAGAGGACCAGAACCGCCGCGCCGCCCCCGCCACTCTTCAGTTTGCTTGCGGTGAGACGCGCAGTTTCGTGTGTCTGCATAGCCGTTCGTCTACATAAACCGCAGTGTCAGTGTGGTGGGCTTCAGACGCTTTGACAGCGACGCTGCCTGCACATCGTGGTCCCTTTTTGTCGACTAGCGCCTAGGACGATCCGCCCAAGGCCGAATCCGCTCTAGCGCCCCTACGACTTTCTGGGCAACTACGCGCAACGAGGAAAGAAGTACCTGCAGACTCTCCAACACCACGCCCTCCATCACCGCCATCCCCTGCCCTGCCCTCTCGCGCGTCTATATCTATCTCAGGTACGTACTCCCGCTTTGCACGATTCCCTTTCGCCCCGTGCAGCCCGCGCATTCCCGCTGCAGGTCCTTCTCACCGCTCCACTCCCCTTTTCTCCTGCTCCGACGTGGCCAGCGTGACTGCCAGACCGACAATTTCTGGCGCGCCCTTCTTTCACCCTTTACCTTGACGCTGCTGCCACGACGCCCGCTCAACCTCGCAACTGACATCGCCATCTCCAGTAGTGCATCCGCTGCATTGACCTACGCGCGGCCCCTCGACGACTCGACCTGACGCCCTCACCCACGCCCATCTCTGCTGCGTCCTCGCCCGACGCCTGATTTGCATCATCCTTACAGGCTCTCACCCTCACTTGGTGCGCACCGTCCCGTCTCTTGCTCATCGGGCCTGCAGTGCCTTGCCGCTTTCCGTCACGCGCATCCCGCCGACCGGAGAATGGAGTTGGACACGATTCTGAACCAGAGATTAACAGCATCCCTAGGAAACGGAGCGCTCACCATGCAACACGCAATGCAGCCCCAGCACTTCGGTGCGCCCCCGAGCTACCTCAATGGCGGCCACATCAAGTCGGAGAACGGCTCGGAGCGTGGCGTGTCGCCGCACCCGTCAGACTCGTCGCGCTACTCGTCGCAACAACCGCAGCAGCAACTCCCCTCGTATCCCTCGATTCCCCAACAGCACATGAACGGCCTGCGCTACCCCTCGCCCTCGCAAATGCAGGCGCCCATGCCCATGCTCAACAACAGTAATTACATTCCCAACCCGCCAGAGCACGCGTACGCGCAGCAACAGCAGCAGATGGCGGACGCGCAGGTCCAACACCAACACAACGGTGGGCGCCCCGCGTCGGACACGGGTCCACCTAAGGCCTTCGCGTGCTCGACCTGTGGTAAAGGCTTCGCGCGACGCAGTGACCTCGCACGTCATGGTAAGAAGCTTTGGCCCCAACATCAAAAGCAGAGCACTGACAGCATGCAGAACGTATCCACAGCGGTATCCGCCCTCACGTGTGCGACTACCCCAACTGCGGCAAGCAGTTCATTCAGCGCTCCGCCCTCACGGTTCACCAACGTGTCCACACTGGTGAGAAGCCGCACATGTGCGAGCGATGCGGAAAGGTACGAAAATTCTGTTCTGCACTGCATTCACAACTAACATCGAAAAGCCTTTCAGTGACTCCAGTTCGCTAGCCCGCCACCGTCGCATCCACTCCGGCAAGCGCCCATACAAGTGCCCTTACGCCGACTGCCAGAAGACTTTTACGCGTCGCACTACCTTGACGCGTCACCAGAACCACCACACCGGCACTGTCGAAGAGGCCGCTGCCGCCACTGCTGCTGCGCTCGCATCGCGTGCCTCTGCCTCGAGCAGGACCGGTCGCTCTGATGGTGGTGACTACTCCGAGACGGCTTCACCGCTCGGCACTCCTTCGCCCAATGACCGCAATCTCTCTCTTTCACCCGCACAAGGAATGCCTCCTGGTGGCATGCCTGGCCTGCACCGCCAGGGCTCCGACTACGCCTACATGGGCGGTATGAACGTCCCTCCTCACATGCGTCATGAGATGCCCCAGCCCAGCCCTCGTGCCTCCCCTGCGCTCACAGCTCAGTCATACACATCCAACGTGAGCGGCTCTCGCCCAGCGATCACCTCTCACCCGACCGCCTACGGCCCACCGCCGATTCTTGAGCCTCCTGCGTCTGCAAACCACAACCAGTCCGGAGGCACCACCAGCGCCAACGGCAGCCCTCACATGTCCGCCATGGGCTGGCAATCACCGGGCCAACAGGCTCTCCCCTCGCCTGGAGCCCAAGACAACAACGGCTACGTCTACCCAGAGCCCCAGTACCAGGCACAAAACGGAATGTACTACCAGCAAAACAACATCCGTCGTCCCAACAGCACTGAGCCGGACCACTACAATCCCAACCACCGCGAGATGGGCAACGGAATGTGGGCTCCCGCTGTCCAATAGAGTTGCGGCCCTGGCGCAGTTCTCCCACAGATCCTGGAAGATACATCCGACGTAACGCTTGAGCGAGCTCCACCGCGGCGTCACGGTTAATCTTCCCCACTGTAAAACTAATACATGCGATCATGCCAACCTAGGGAAAAACTGGACAGCCTGGAGCCTACGTTGACTTTGGGTCGCCTCCTTTGCAAGGTGTTGGGTCAATGTAGTCTGCAGACCTGTTCAGGTTTTCCCTGGTATGAGGTGCGATCCTTACTCTGGTGTTCTCGGCAGGCAGGACCTATACCCTGTTCCACAAAATTTTCTTACTGGCATCCCTATGGGCTAGCGGGTCATTGAGCGCGTTAGTTTTCCTGTTTCTTTCGACTAGCCCATATCTGTTTGTTGCAAGTCTTCCCATCTCCGGGTCGTGGTTATCTGGCGGCGGTTTTTCCATGGGTTTTCGTCCATCCCTCTCGAGACGGGATGGCAGGCGTTGGGCGTGCCTCATACACACCAAGACGGGCAAGGGCGTCCGGGCTTGTTCCGTTTTGTCTTGTTTTTCATATGCACCGGTAAACCCCTCTAGACTGGTATTTAATGAAGGACTTATATCCGCCTCTTAGACTACACCACTATTCTGCGCAAGCGGAGCCAAAAATTTAAATCTCTATAATACACTCATTCCACGGTATGCAAGTGAGATGCGCAATATGTAAAAAGCTATGCCATTTCCATTATGGTAGGTACAGAGATGTTGTGCTCCCGTCGTGCATGGCAGGAACGTGAAAGAGCTCGGCTGTACCTGAATACCCTGAAGGTGTTCGCAGAACTTTGAATTGGCGATAAAGTTCGACAATAATACATGCTTGAGGGTGCATCCCAGTTGTGCGTACAAGTTGCTCGAGACGAGCGCCTTCGTATTCTGTGTGCTGCCCTACAGTCGCCTCATTGGGCTCAGCGCATTGCGAGCATTACCCGTTGCATCCAAGATCTGCCCAGGCGACAAGAGAAGCCTCGTCAGCTCATTCGCAATAGCTGCGTGCTGTTCGCACAGTCGTTTCACGACAGAGAAGGATATCCAAGTATCTAGCACGAGTGAATGCCACAATATCAAGAGCAATGTCCATGTTGGACCTCAAGTGAAGGTGCTGGTGGTGCCCGGCATTGACGTCGTCGCCGCGCTTTGACCCTCGAATTCGGTCGCTCGGCCCTGTCCTATGCAGGCGGTCATCGCACCAGCCTCGCATTACGTCTATCCACGTCTCTCCTGCATGTCCATTTTATCCCAGCTTGCCACAACCCACGCTGCCATATCTCGCTACTCTCACCATCGCTGGGCAATCAATTCCGACGACAAACCGCGCTGTTGATTGCTTGCGCCCGTCTACTTAGTGGCACGTCATCCGCCCAGCGCTATACCTCAGCCACTCCTCTGGCGACCCTTCCCTCCCGACAGCTCCGACCCAACGACACCACACACCGAGAGACGGAAATTACGTCGCGACCATGAGTAAAATCGCGAGATCGGTCAAGAACGTGACCAAGGGGTACAGCCAGGTCGAGGTCAAGGTCCGCAATGGTATGGAGTGCACCAGGAGCTGCATGCACGGCGTAGCTGACCATCGCAGCGACCAGCAACGACCCATGGGGCCCCGTCGGGTCTGACATGGCCGAGATCGCCCAAATCACCTTCAATAGGTACGACGAGTGCGAAGGCTACGCGAGCCATGCTGACCGCTACCCAGCTCGACCGACTTCTATCAGGTCATGGACATGCTCGACAAGCGCCTGAACGACCGCGGCAAGAACTGGCGTCACGTCCTCAAGTCGCTGAAGGTGCTCGACTACTGTCTGCACGAGGGCTCCGAGCTCGTCGTGACGTGGGCGCGCAAGAACATCTACATCATCAAGACACTGCGCGAGTTCCAGCACACCGACGAGGACGGTCGCGACGTCGGCCAGAACGGTAAGCGCGTCCCGCTTTGCGAATTCGTGCGTTACTAAGACAATCGCAGTGCGAATGGCAGCTAAAGAGCTGACTTCGCTCATCCTCGACGAAGAGCGCCTGCGCGCCGAGCGAGCCGACAGGAAATCGTGGAAGTCGCGGGTCACGGGCATCGAAGAGTACCCCGGTGGCGGCCACCACGGTCCAGATGGCGGGGAGAGAGCCACGCGCCCGCGCAACGGCGAACAGCGTCGCAACCGCAGAACGGAAGAAGAAGATCTCGAGCTGAGACTCGCGCTCGAGGCAAGCAAGAACGAGGCAGAGGAGGAGAAGAAGCGCCGCGAACGTGGGGCCAGAGTCGAAGACACCGACGATGACTTGGAAAAGGCCATCAAGCTGAGCAAGGAGGAGGAGGAGCTGCGCCGGAAGGAACTCGAACAGACCAACGCCGACCTGCTTTTCGGCGAAACCACCGCACAGCCGAATGCCTACCAGCCCACGGGCAACAACCAGGGGTACCAGCAGCAGGGCCAAGTGGACTGGTTCGGTAACCTCATGGACCAGAACCAGCAGCAGCCGCAGAACACAGGCTTCCTCAACAACGCATACTCACAGCCCACGGGCATGCAGCCTCAGCAAACTGGCTTCCAGAATGGGTTCGGCGGCTACGGTGGCTTCCAACAGCAGCCCCAAATGCCACAACCTACCAGCTTTGATCAGTTCGGCGCTCAGCAGCAACAGCAGCAATACATGCAGCCCCAACACACGATCCAGCCCCAGCAAACCTCGTTCAACAACAACCCGTATGGCCAATTTGGAGGTGGAGGCTTCGGTGACATGGGTCAGCAGCAACAGCAACAGCAACAGCAACAACCGCAGCAAGATCAGAATGCACTCCAGCCTGGCAGTCATAACCCATGGGCAAGCAACCAGACTCAAGAGTCGCTCAAGCCGCAGCCCACTGGCTCCAACAACCCATTCGCTCAGTCCTTCAACCGACCGCAGCCCACTCAGACCTTCACGCAACCGACGTTGAACTCGTTGAGCGAACAGAAGACCCAGACCCAGTTCAACAACACTTCGTTCAACCCCCCAGTATCCTTCTCTCCTGCACCGGCAGCGCAACCACAGCAGCAGCAGCAGCCACAGGCGCCGCAAAAAGAGATGGACCCGACCGCGGCCAGACTCAACGCGCTTCTTGCAACAGGCGAAGGTCAGGACACTTTCGGCAACGTTGGAAACATGCGTATCCCAGCTCAGCACACAGCTCCTGGAACATTCGTCAACTCGGCTGGCGCGGGCTTGAACCGGGTCAACGCCAACGCTACCGGTAACAACCCGTTCTTGAACTCCCAGTTCACCGGCATGCCGCAGCAAAACCGCATGATGCCCGCGGCAACTGGCCCAGCGAGCGGCTTCGGCGCCAACCCTTACGGCAGCGCGAATCCATTCGGTGCTCAGCCTCAGCAGCAGCAGCAACCCCGTCAGCCTGGTGCCAACAACCTAATAGACTTATAGTGTGCTAGTCCAGAGGGTGAAGCTAGCGCTTCGGGTCATTCTTCGATGCTGAAGCGTGGCACTCAGGTCTGCCCCAGATCCCCTCTTCCTCAGAGGTCCAAACCCGCATTCACGTATGGCAAGGCAGAGAGGAGCTTGGACGAGGCCGGTGGGGACGCGTGGTCATTTTGATTCCCTTATTATTATTTCCTCCGACCACTGCGGTTTGCATAGAGGCGAGCGACGAGCGCAACGAGTCAGTGGTGGCTAGTGTAGATAGCTTGATGAGACTATTCAACCCATGATGGTGCAGCTCGCCTGTGGTGCCGCGCAAATGTCTAGATTGAGACTGGAATCATTAATCCCTATTCTCTTTTCACGCTCCTCTCCGTGAAGTGAAAACTTGGAAGCTATCGGGTACCAGCACGAGACTGCGACGGCCTTTTCCTATTGTCCAGTTACGCCCTCTCACCGTGAATCGCGCAGCTATTGTAGAATAGGCACACGTGACGCAATCTTCATGCGCACTGACGTTTGCTGGGCCCACAGCCGTTCTACACGCTATCCAACCCCGCAATCATCCACCTCCGCGTCGAGTCCACCTGCACCTTGCCGTGTCGCGAACCTCCTTGCCGGCTATTGTTTGCGCCGCTTTGGCTTATTGCCATTGTATTCTCTTTTGACGCTTCTCTTAGCCCAGCTGTTATCGAATGCTGCGCACCTGTTAGCATTGTCTAGACCTCACGCTTGGCCAGCAGGCTTCACGCTACTGTACTTGGCGACTTCGACGCGTCACGGCCAGCCAGCCATCGTTTGATATACAGACAAAACAAATACGATTACTAGTATCGCTATCTTTACGATACATCGCTCTACCCAAAGGCCTACATGGCTTCAGAAGACGAGACAATGCACCGACAAACACGCCCGGTGTCCGCCATGAGCGGCCGAAAGCGTGCCATTCAAGAGGAGGAAGTGGAAGCGCATGCGCCAGAGCCTAAGAAGCTTCGTACTCGTGGCCCAGTTGAGGACGATGTGGTTGGCAGCAAGCCTCAAGCTGCTGTGGTATCAAGCTCGCGAGCGCGCAGTGGTCTTCTCACGCCAGAACCGAGCACCTTGACCGAATCGCAACTCGAGCGTCCAGTCGACACCTCTGAGACGTCCGAGACTGCAACGGCAAACTTCTTCCCCTTCATGAAGCTTCCCGCCGAACTGCGCATCCACATCTACCACATGGCGCTCGTGCGCGAAGAGCCGCTTCTTCTGCATGCCGACCGCGCGCCCGAGAAACCCGAAGACGGCGACGACCTTCTCGCAGCGGCACCGCGCCGAAACAACCTCTACGCCCCCTACATGCCCGGTCGCGAACTGCCCGGCCCCGGCTACGCCTTCCATCGACCCAGACAGGGTCCCGAGCGCATCCCGCTAGACGACCCCATCGTCCCCGAGATCCTGCGACTGAACAAGTTGATATACAGAGAGGCGCGTCAGGTCCTGTACAGCGACAACGTCTTTACCCTCAGCCTCACAAGCGGCATCCACACCCTCTCCACACTACACCAGCGCTCGCGCAGCCTCATCAAACACGTCGTCCTCACCATACCCTCCCACCACGACATCCTCGACGGCTTCGCCGACCTCGTCCGCCTGGGTCTGCGCTACTGCTGGGGTCTCAAGACCTTCAAAATCATCCTCCAAGCCAGCCTACCCGATGACGGACGGGTGACCGGCGCAACAAGCGTTTACGCCAACGCATTCCACATACTTCGATGGCTGCCACGCGGCTGCAACGTCGGTCTCGAAGGCAACGTGAGCGATACCGTCAAGCGCGTTGTTGCCGAAGAAGGCAGGCTACAGGCTGTACTTGATGAGGTGAGAGAGAGCATTTCTGACACAAACGTGATGATGTGAGGATGTTGCGTGCTGACCAGTGTTGCAGGCGAGTTATCTCAAGAGGCAGCATCAGATGCCGGAGAGGCATTAGTGGTGTCGATGTGGTGGCTCTGTGTTGTTGTTTTTGGAAGAGCGTGATCTGAGATGGTTCTTGGGTGTTAACGCTGTTGATGATTTGATGGGAAGTTGCCCTTTTTGCTGGCTTTGAGCCGCCAAGCGAGGATACGTCGGCGTGCCTTGCTTTGTTGCCAGCGAAGAGACTTTACGCTGAGTTGCCGTGTTGATGATAAGATGGAAAGTGGCTTTTGCGAGCTGGACCGGAGACTCGTGTTGTCTCGTCTTGCGCAGTTATCAGCAGAAGCGTACACCTTGAGTAAAGCTTCTCTCTTCCACGATGCCGCCTTGCATGACGGAGGAAGCACGTGTTAATGCGTGCTACCAAATCTTCAGCAGGAAGTTTATACTGAGAGTAGAAAACCTTTCTACCAGTCTTTCTTCGTATTTTGGGTTTCAACAACATGCGACTGACCAAAGTACAGCCTCAATGACCAGCCCAAATGAGGGACCCAATTTGAGTCACAGGCGCATTGTGCTCTTCGTCGAGACACGCGACCGCTTTTCTCAGCCTCTTCTTGGCACGTCAAGTAATGCCACCTGCCATGGCGAAGCTGCCTCTTGTATTTGCGATATTTCCTCGTTGAAGATGATCTGATTGGATCGATGTGATGCAAATTCTAGGGGTCGTGAGTGGCTCGGCTCCTTCCCGTCACACAGTGACATTGGACGAAATGGACTCGACCAAGGCATCGTATCGCTCTCTGCAAATGGGTGTGACAGACAACGCCACATCCAACGCTGTAATTTTATCGTAAGTTATGAATAATGCATAGATCGCCCCTTCCCTTCGAAAAGGCGGCGTGAGATTCCTTGTCTCGCGACTGCTTATGCAGCACCTTAGCTCCTACCTCTATTGGCTAGTAGCTTACGACGTTGAGACGCCACAGGTACAGTACCATCTCAGCTCAACAGTCTCGTGTGCCAGCTAGCTACTTACCTGCTAATCCTCTCGTCATCGCACGCCTGAGATCGCATGCACTGCTGGACCGAGGTCTGTTTGTGCTTGCCGGCGGAAGTTGTGGCGGTGACGCGTCAAATGCGCCAGCGAGATGTCACAAAGCCGTGAGGACTGTCTAGAAAGACAGGACAAAGCATCTTATCACCAGAGCGAGGGCCGAAGCGCGAGTCCGAGTTATAACCGCCCCCTGTTCAGGTGCGGTGATGGGAGACACCGCACCGTACCACCAACACTGCTTGGCACACTGGCGTCCAACTTCTGTTGGAGAAGCTCAGCTAAGAAGGAGCTTCTAGGATGATTCAGCCTCGTCGGAGAGTGGTGGTGCAGGCGGTGGAGATGAGGTGAATGTCTTTACCGCCTGCTCCGCCTGCTCTCGTGCATCTTAGCATCCACCCTACATACGTCAGATCGGATCGCGATTCCGCGATGATTCAGCTCCTCGTAGAACGAAAAGTCCCATGGATATCCTGTTCGTTCAGTAGGCCCAATGCGGAAACAAGTAATCTTGGGATTGAGTGACCAAGCGGCTCTCAATCCGCATCTGTCGCACAGCATTACCGGCAGCCATGACTAAGTCTTCTCAAAGGAGGCCCTTCAGATTTGGCATCTCGGATGACCATATCATAATGCCGTGCGGCGAAGTTAAGACCATGGTTGACGGCAGCATAGTGGTGAAGTGCGTGACTTGCCTCCGCCGCCCATTGGGGCTGTTGCTATTCTTGTTGTGTTTAATCAGCAGTGCCCAGGAAAAGCACGGCAGCAGAAGCCGTCGCCTGGCTCTACCTAGTCAACGTCGATGTAGGGTCTAGGCTAAGCTCTCTTTAGTACTTGGATGTAACCCTGCCGTCTTGCAATTAGGAACTGATCAGCGGCTCAAAAGCAAGCCTTCGCCAACGCTTTCGGGCAATATTGATCCCATCGTTCTGGTTACCGAATACACTAGCTGGCGCCATGAACTCTCCTCCCACTACTCTATCGTCACAGTCTCTTTCTACACCCGATGCGCGACCAAAACGAGAGGCAGTGAGTGAGGAACCTGGGAAGAAGCCTAAGAAGCCCAACAGCGAGATACGAAAGCAACAGAACAGGATAGCTTCACGTAACTATCGTACGTCAATCCGCAGGGCGTCGCTCGTGGTGACCACAACTAACGACATTTGGTATAGGAGAGAAGCGCAAACGAAAGCTCCAGTACCTCCAGCAGTTGATCAGGGACGACTCGGAAGGCCGTCAAGACTCAGAACCTTCGCCTGAGCAGCACGAAGTGTACCCGCGCGCTCTTTCTGCAGACTACGATATTACAGGCGCAAGTCCATCACCATACCAGATGTCGTCAAGCCGTGTCTTCGGCGCAAGCAGCGCAGTTGCAAATGAAGCTGTATTAGCAGCTACCGTCGCATCCCTTGATCCCCATCACCTCGCAGTCGACCAAGCGTATCCTTCTTATCCGCCTCATTGGAATACGCACATCTACTCTCCGTCTCCACCAGCGAGCATACCTTGGAACATGCCGCCAGCTTGGATGTCGAGTTTAGACTACTCTGCGCAGGCAGCTGCGACCACTCGCCCGTCTATGTATCGGTACCACACTCATCCAGTACAGCCATCGTTTCAGCACCCGCATACACCATCGCCTTCACATCTCCAACGCGACTTCCTGCCAAACGCAGACGTCTACGGCTATGGCGCAAACTACGCATCACACAGCCAGGCGCCTGGCAACCCCAACGTGAGTCTGCCTACCTCGTACTCGTACTCGCCGTATCACCAGGGCCGGCGGACTGCTCCACATTGAGGTTCGAGATCCTCTTTCCCCCGTCTTTTGCCGCATGGCTTGGGTGGAGACAGCAAGTAAGCTGACGTGACCAACACCTAGAAGTACGCGCTTGGATGCGATCCTTCCAGCTACGAAAGGCTGGTCTACATCTGAACGTTTACAACGCATCGATTTTAGTTCGAAGTGGCTCAATCAGTGCGGACAAGGCAAGATCGCGCCAAAACATCTTCCTCCAGCGCAGTCATGAACAGGTTTCTGTGCCCACGAGAAACAACGCGCGTCGTGACTAGACCAGCAAACTACCACGCACGGAGAATGACCACGACGATACAATCGACTTCAGCTGTCTCCACGGTTCGCTTCAAACAAAGTATCTTACCCCATCGGGCTATTGTTCACGCGCGGAAGCCGCGAAAACAGCTTACGCCAAGACTACTGCCACGCTGGTAGCACCACATCACGATATCTGAGACACATGGCCACGCGGTCTTGCGTTACTTGCGGGAGTATGGGTGAGATGGATGAGGTGGATGAGATGGAGGGGTATCTTGACTGTACTGAAACATGTTGGGGCAAGTTGGAATGATTCAGGAATGAACCTTGGGAGGTGACGACGATGTGGACGGCCTTCATTGAAAGGGCGACTGGGATTGGATTGGGAAGAGGGTTTTGATTTAGGGGCGCGCAATGCTGCGGCTGAAAGGCTGCCGAACATCTTGGGTATGCGGGACGCATATGGTATGGTACATGTTTGGGGCGGACGGGCGTGACGTCAGCTGACCGGCCACGCTCTCGACCGGTACTCGCTAAGGTAGAGCAGTGCATTGGCTTTATACATAGAAGAGAGGAAATCGCTTGTACAAACTGTATACTAAGGCATAGCTGTATGGCCAAAGACCTGCCCGAAGGACCAGACCGCAGTCTAAGTCAAAGGCGCATTCTGTTCATCGAAAATGTTGAAGCTGACTTAGGTACCTAGGTACTTATGGGGGCTGGAAGCTCAGCTCGCCAATTGCATGCCCCATCCCATTCTGACCTACTTAACCGCGAGCAGCGACCGTCTTCACACACCTTTACCTTTTTACTGCATCGTAATCGAGAGAACCCGATGAAGTCAGAAATCGAAGTTACAGCTGACTTCGGCTACCTATTCGGTACGCTCCTTTCCAGCTGTGGTGGGAAATCTTTCGGCTAACCCTGCATGCCAGCCTGCAGGTGGTGCAATTCGCTACGTCGCGAGGTCGTGTAACCAGCTTCATCAGCTGAACCAGTTCAGCCTGCTTTCATGTATCTGCGTATAATAGAACTGAATCGCAACACTACCATCTAAGACTGTCCAAACAACCAAGCAATCGCAAAACCCGATGTTTACTCATATCAATGTCTTCCACAGATGAGGATATAGATGCGAAGATATCTGACCTAGAGGAGTTTTCGGATGCGGGGTCGCTTTTCTTAGACGAAAGCTCAGATGCGGGGTCGACATCATCAGAAGAAATCTCAGATGCAGAGGCGTCCTTACGAAGCCGCTCCGAGCTATTGTGAGGTGTTACGAATGCTTTAACGAGATGTGCTGATCTCCTGTAGGTCTTTGGCCAGGAGACTGTATCCAAGGAAGGGAGAGAAGTTTATCAACAAACGATCGAGGGATCTTGCTCGGATTCCCAATGGAGAGTACGCTCTTTACGCAATCAGTTGCAAAGAATGCCATCTCCACCAATATGACGAGCTATTCGGTCGCCAGATTCAAGTCGCCAAATTGAGTGGAAACTGCCGTTTTTGCGAAATTCTACGCAAATGTCATCACAACTTTGGGAAACAGCACGAGTCTATGAGCTTATACTTCCATGGATCTAGAACAGACTTGCAGATATGTCTTGGAGGGGGGCTCTACGGCGCTGGGTGTAGCAATGTTCACGTCCAATTGTATTCATTAGGTCCGTCCCTGTTGTCGCTCCAAAACGACTGGCTAATACCAGCAACAGGGCCACGTATGCATCAGACACCCTTTCGATACGCGACAGATGTATGCGAAGATCCGGGATCAGAAGCCTCCATTAGTCTCATGAAGAAGTGGATGAGCCGCTGCCACATGATCCACGCGCATGCCTCACCAGAAAGTTACTGTAAGCCTACACGCTTGATAAAGCTAGGAAAACATGAGCACGACGCTGCACGACTGTACTCGACAACAGTCCCAGTGAGATTTTCCGCACTTTCGTACCGTTGGGGGGCAGGCAAGCAGTCTGAAACGACAAAAAACAACGTGGACGAACGCTCCAAAAGGCTGGTAACGTTAGACTTTCCAAAGACACTCAGAGATGCCATACATGTCACCAGAGGACTCGGTTTGAAGTATATTTGGATCGATCGGATTTGTATTGTCCAGGATGACGCGGACGAATGGGCGAAGGAGGCGTCGCTCATGGCAGACATCTACGCAAACGCCTACGTCGTTCTATCAGCCACAGCCACCGAGGATTGCAATGCCGGGTTTTTGCAGAAACGAGTGGAGCCTGTACGCATACAATGTACGCAACACGGTCAAGAAGATTTGGAAGTGCGCGCAAGACTAGTCGAGAGCCATTCTTGTGATCGAATGGAACAAAAGCACACGTACACGCTGTTCCACCGAGGCTGGTGCATGCAAGAGAGATTTTTGGCCCGTAGAATCATCCACTTTCTGCCACATGAGATTCTCTTCGAATGCGAGCGCGATAGAGATTGCGAGTGTGGTGCCGCCAGTCGAGAAGCTCAGACGATGCCTAGTTACCAAGGATACAAGTTCTTTACACGGCTGCGTGGAGCCCTATGGAAACCAGCATCTTTCGCATGGCAATGGTTGGAAATAATACGAGATTACAGCAAGATGAGTCTCACATATGGAGGCGATTCCCTCCCTGCATTGTCCGGACTGGCTGCCTATATGGAACACTTGAACCCAGGCAAATACATCGCAGGATTATGGCAGCACGATATTGTATTTCAGCTTGGGTGGCGTGTTGATCCGAGATCCAGCATTCGACGTTGGAAGTATCCTCAGGATATTGATACTATAGGCCCGACATTCTCTTGGAGCTCACACGTGCGTAACGTGGAGTTTGATTATCCTCCGATTCTGCCACGCGATATATGCGCTTTGGAGAGCTTCCAAGTTCGTCTAGCCACACCTAATCCTTACGGCCAGATTCTGCATGCGTCTCTCCGGCTTAGTGGACGGGAAGTGCTTGGGGAATTCCTGTTCTCGTGGCTCACGATGTACGGAGGGTGGAGGCTTGACGGGCGTGTGTTCCTCGACGTTGGGATCTACATTAACGACCGCCGTCAGAGGAAACTTCCAGACGATGTGGACTACGAAAGGTGGTGTGACGAGAGGACTTGGAGGTCTGTGCTCTGCTTCGGGTTGGTTGAACAGGAATCGACGATAGAAATGGATGTTGTTGATACACTTCTACTGCAGCCAAGTAGCATTGAGGCGGGGGAATATGTTCGGATCGGAGTTGTTCAGGGGTTATCCAAGGACTGGTTCGATGACAACGCGGTAGCAAGCACGATTACATTAGTCTAGCTAGACAACTGGCATCAAACTCGTCCAATAGGTGCAACGTGCAGAAATAGACGGGGAACTCACACAGCAACTCGATGCTAAGCTCCACCTCCACCTCCACCTCCTCTCCCACTTCGTCTAGGTGGTCTTCTGCTCGTTCTCGGCCGGTGCGGTAGCTCCTCCCGTGGCGGTAGCGTCTCACCACTAGACCACCTGTTTTGCTCATCCCTCAGATCAATCCAGCGTTCGTCCAACCCCTTATTCATAGCCTTATCCCTGCGCACTTTACCCGCCACTTTGTCCGTCACGCCGTCCTGCACCAACAACTGCATACCTAACCCCTCGTCGGTACCTTGTTCATACATGCCCAGATTCAATGCGCCACCATCCGAATTGTACGAAGCGCGGACGTCAACTACACCAGCACTGTGACGGACAAGAGAGTGGGAGAGCATAGTATCTGGGTGGGTATTCGCGACACCATGGAATGTAAGACTCTCAACAACACCCTCGAGACCGGCATACAGGTTCTGTGAGGTAGATGAAGGGATCGAGAGACTGTAGACGGGTGAATCTCCTCGCAAGCGGGTGTAGTCGGTGCGATACGCCGTGCGTGACGGAGTGGTGCGGGGAGTAAGGTAGAGATTCCAGCCGCCACTCACTATTGGAACCTGGCTCTTCAGCCCATCAACGATGGTGTTGGTGGCTGAGTCATGCGATAATGCTTTGTTTGTTGGCTTGGTCTTCTTATCCGATAGTGAGATAGAGTGGTACGAGTGCGAGCCTGAAAGGCGCAAATCAAACACCTTGATCATGCTGTGTAGAGCTACACCTGCTACGAAGCGTTCTCGCCCTTGTGCGGCAAGAGAATACACTGCCGAATCGTTTGTTGGGTCCCAAAAGATCTGTTCGAAGCCGCGTGGTGAGCGCATGTCATGCAGCCTAACGATGCCATCGTAGCCGCCAGACAGGAAAGTGTGGCCTGCTTCGGATGCGCCCGGTGATGTGCTCGGTAATGGGAGTATAGAATAAACCGCAGTGTGATTTGAATGCGCCAGGCTCTCGCTGGCTACATTGAAGCGACGCAAAGGCTCGAATAAAAAGCCTTCGGGCCCAATGTGGTAGACCTCGATAGGTTCGGCGTGGGGACCCCATCCGACGGCGACCGCGTCATCGGATACGAACTCGCATGACCATATTTTCCGCTGTGGTTTCCCATCTAATACGGCCTTTGCTGTGGAAGAGGGTTTAATCGCTTCATCCGAGAAGTTGTGACGATCGATAGGGTAGACCGCTAGCGATGTATCCGAGAGTGCGGTAGCTAGTAAGGGCGTGCTCGAAGATGATATCGAAAGATCAGCGATGGCTCGTTTTCTGGTTTCATCAAAGACATCAGGACGGTCAGTGTTATAATGTTGTACCCGCGTCTCTGCAAAATCAGGGCTGGCGCTGAGTACCGATAGCTGGCCTGATGCCGTCCCAAAGACGATGTCTTCGGAGGCTAAATCCCGCTGGTGCGGACGGAGCAACTTCAAGTTGACGATGTCGTCGCGACCTTCAGAGCTGTCTGGGATCTTATACGTGAACCACGTGTTCAAGTGTCTGAACGCGTCATACCTCCACGTTTGATCAGGCGCCTGGTCGAGCCCCTCTTCGCGTTGTCTGATCTTCTCGATGTTCGCACCCGTCTCTTTCGTACGCATAACAATCTGCGTGCCTGCAGACCACGCCAATACTTCTTTTCTTTCTCCCCACGATCCATATATCTCTTCATAGCTGTCAATGCTAGGCTGATAGCCCATTGTCTGGCCCTGTGGACCCCTCCATCTTTCGGCTCGCCAGGTATTCATGCTCATCGTCTTCTCTGTTGGCTCTAAGTATCTCGCGATCAGACCTCTTCGGTCCCAGTTTCGGCATAGTGTTGTCACGCCGTGAACGGCGTTGTAGGCATCCGCGTCCAGACCGCCCAGGCCAAAGCGGCCTCTAAGCAAAGCTTTCCATCCATCGAGCTTTGCAAACTCGCTCAGTCGGCGGCTTGCCAAAGAGAGGTAAAGTAGATCTCGCGGTCGTTCAAGATGGGTCGTTATCAACGAGAGGATCTCATTCGGGAGTGTGTCGATAGTCGCCATGCTGTAGTCGCTCTCCTACACTTTTGCTCAAGGCTTGGACGACGACTAATAATGTAATGTTGATATTTGAAGTGTCGGTAATCAGTAAAATGAGCGCAGTGTCGGCATGGTGGCGTTTATAGGGCTCATGTTTGCTGGGCGGAAAAGTGAATGCCTAGGTGTCTCATCGGACGATGACGACAGAGTTCTCGCTTGGTGGCGTTTGCACTAGCCACATATGAGCCGAAATGTCTGGGGAGTCATCGATCATGGCGACAACAAGGCCACTTTGTGACTCTTCTTCGTATACTGCACGCCTAATCCGGACGATATCAGCTCAACCCAAAGCGGTTGTGCAGTCAGGAGACAATACCGTTTTGTACCTGACATTGAATTGCGCCGCTCAGCACCCGCGCCCCAAATTAGCCGGCATCCTTCATCAGGGACCGCCACACTACCCGCTGGCCGCGATTCCCCTGGCATCAAAACGCGCTATCGCACCGTTGAGATCACGGCTGCGACTGATGGCTCGTTCTCGCGACGAGGCCGAGCCGTTGTTGTTGCAATCCCGCACTGTCAGCACGCCCTGTTGATCGCGGTGCAACTCTCGCCAGACAGCCCCATCGCGCCCCAAGCTCGCGGTATCTTCTCGGGACCAGGGCCATCCCTATAAGCAGGCCGTCCATCCACCCCCGCGGACCTGGCGCTGATGACTTCCTTGTTGTGTTCTGTCTTGTGACAATCATCCGCAAGTGCCAACCTTAATCCTGGTTGTTTCTGACTAAATGCGCGGGGTCTCGCGAGCGTTGCCGTCAGTCGCAACAGTTCCTGACAGTCAGACACTTGTTCAGCAATCCAGCGCCGCCCAATCGATCTACGACATTTGTTTTGCTGCAACGCGACGCGACGCTACGCTACTGCGCCATGGCGGACGATGAGAAAAGGGTGTTCGCCTTAATTAGCGCCATCGGCACCATTCGCGACCAGCTGCGACAGGACATCGACGGCTTGCGACAGATCCACAACCGTTGGAGAGATAGCAATGGCTCTTCCATCAACCTCATCGCGCAACTAACAGCCTTGAAGTCTAGTCTCGGTAACATCCTGGACTGGCTCAATTATGCTATTAGCGACCTCCATCCACAACTGGTGTCCGACTTGGACGTGCTAGCGCATTCTTGTGGGCTGCTGGTACGCCATGTAGATGCCCTGAATGCGCGTCTGGACTACCGGGACCATGGTGCTGTCGATGTCGCTTCCAAACTAAAATACAGCGTCGCTAGTAGATCTATGGAGCGACTGCAACAGGTTGCGCAACGACAGAATGACGCCGTGAACTTGTTACTTGCGGCATGTCAATGGTGAGCTGCTGGTCAACCTTACTTACAGTCGATGCTAATGACTGCCAGTACCGCCCAAGCGCAGCGAAAGATCCTGCTTCATAAGAGCCGCCAGATCAGGAAGGAAGATGCGGCAAATCTGAGGACCCTCACCCAATCCTCGAAATTAAACGGCGCTTGCATCACAAGCCTTGCGCAATTATCGCGATTTATCCAATGGCTGAGACTATTGTTTCACATGAAGATTGCGCGCAACGATTTCGATGGAACGATCACACCATCGGACGAAGAGTACGAGCATATGGCAGCTATCAACCGGTCCGAAGCAATAGATCGTGCTTTGGAGAGAGAAGCTACTAACCTTCGGCACGAGACTAAGCTGGTCCTTGTAGGCAATCCACAGGGTGGAAAAGAGCTGATAATGCATCAGCTGAAAGTGCAGTTCGCCGAAGGTTACGATAAGACGGAAGAACGATTGAAGTACCGCCCCGCAGTTTACCAAGTCGTAAGATCACTCATATCGTCGATCACGAATTTACTCACAGAAACCGGCGTTACACTCTCTGCCGAACTGACCCACGACTTTGCGATCTTATTGCACGAGCTGGACGCCAGAGAGGACGGCATATCGTCCGACGCCGTCAAGGCCATCACCAGAATCTGGTCGTGTCCCGAATTCTCCAAACTCTACGTCCGCAACTTCGAAATCGACTTCCCACAGTACGCGCCGTACTTCGCACAAGAAGCGCCGCGCATAGCCGAAAAAGACTACGTCCCCAGCGAAGCCGACATAATCCGGCTAACCCGCTCCGGCGGCGGCATAAACGAGACACGCTTCGACTGGGACGAGCTCGACATCCACCTCTTCAACATCAAAGGCTACGTCCCGCAACACTTCAAAGAGCGCTGGTACCACCAACTCGAAGACGCGACCGCCGTCATCTTCACCGTCGACGTGTCCCTCTACAACAAACCCAGCCCCGAACGCCCCTCGGAATCCATCCTCGTCCACGAATTCGAAGGCTTCGAACAATGGGTCAACCGCCCCGGCTTCGCAAACTCAACCATCATCCTCATCCTCAACAACTTCACCCGTTTCGTCAGCAAAATGGCCTACGCACCCCTGGAAAAACTGTTTCCAGATTACACACGCAATGAATCGGATCCGGAACTCAGTGCAAGACAATATATTCTACGCAGGTTCAAGAATATGAATCATCAGTCACTGAGCATTTATAGCTTTTGGGTTGATTTGGATTCGAGCGATAATCAGCATTTGTATGGCGCGCTTAAGAAGACGCTGAGTAAGGTTCAGGCGACGAAGGCGCAGGAGAGGGCTTGGTGTGAGGGGCTTGAGGCAAGGACGGAGAGTGAGAGGCCGAGTACGAATGGGCTGAGCGTTGCGGTTAGTACGGAGAGGACGAGGAGTCGGAGTGGGGGGAGGAAGAGGTAGTAGGGGGGTAGGGTGGGGGTTGGTGATTTGATGGAGCTTGGATGAGATGATGGGTGCGTTGAAATGGTATTGAAGACTGGATTTGGTTCGATATCTGGGGGAGGGGCAATGGCTCGGTTATTTGCTGTTCGGGATTGGCGTTTTGGGGATTGAAGATACCATGGTGCGGCTGATTTGCATAATAGATGTGGAGGGATTGAGCGTAGCAAGCCACGCCGTGCTATTCACTTAGAGCGTCGTGCAAAGAATGGTTGGCTCAAATATATTTTATTGTAATGTTTAATACACCAAATGAGATTCCGTATACACGTCTGTTGCGACATGCTATCATCGGCCATCTCATTGCACTTCTCATAGATCTCGTAGCTCAAGCGTTGGCAGTAAATGTGCGTGCGCCCCGCCTTCATTCTCACGATCCCACGCCCATCGCTTGGCAAGAGAGGGGTCTAGGGTACCACCCAGCATATCCACGACGTAGCGACCAATCGTAGGCATAAACTTCCATCCGTGAAAGGAACCACCTGTCGCGAGATATAGGTTTTGGCAATGTGGGTGCGGCGTGATGATGAAGTCTTGGCTTGGTGTCACCGCATCCCTAGAGACTGTCAGATCAATTGATCGTGATGTTTCGGAAAAGCAGCTCACCAGCAAACACGATACTCGTCGAACGTGACGACCTTTCCGGGTTCACCCAGTATACCATTCTTGACGAGTTCAAGTCGTTGTTTAAGAGCTTCATTCGGCTGCTTCTGCGCTTGGCCGGGTTCATTTGGTGGAGACGAGAACTCTTGGCCGGAAGCTTCGTGTTTGATGGTGTTCTTGTAGGCTTCGTCTCTGCAGAATTTAACGGTGTATGGATCTTGAGCCGATAAGGGCGCTGTTAGTGGCATCACCTCCCCTAGATTGTGTCAGTAGGGTGCAAAAGGTGGGCTTTGGACTCCTTACCTCGTGTTGGTAAGACAGAATGTACCGTGACTGGAATCTCGGTATACTGCTGCCCATTCTTTGGGTCTAGGTTGACGATGCCAGTGACAACTGCCCCGGCTACTAGACGTCCGTCGACTTGTAGTTCGGTTCTATCTGGAGCGCTGTCGGCGATCAATTTGGCTGTGCCTGCACCAGTAGCGAGGATGATGCGATGTGCTGTGATGTTGTCACCAGTCTTCGTCAGGACTCCCGTACATTCTCCATCAGTACTGAAGGTCAGCACATCGATGTCTGCTGCGGTATACTTAACTCCTGCCTCGATCGCGGCGTCAGTGTAAGCAGTTAAAGCCTTGGTGGCTTCGGCCCACCCGCTGTCTCTGTTCACGAACACTTCGCCAACCTCGGAGAAATCCGTGTTATCGTAGAAAGAACCGTACATCTCTTTGAAACGTTCTGGGCTCACCACCTGCGCATCGACTTCCACACCAAGCTTCTCATAGTTGTCCAGGACCTTTCTGCCCAGGTCGGTATTATCGATATTGATCAAACCGCTCTGGTGGTAGAACTGCCTGAAGAGTGGGTCATGTCGCCAGTACTGTATGGCTTCCAACGCCTTTTCCATGTAGAAGAGGTCGCCATAGTCCGCACGAATGACTTTGTTCCAGTCCCAGGATGCGGCAAGCGGGCAGGGGTATTGTGTTCGGTCAACGAGTTGTATATGTGCTTCGGGGTACTTTTTGATGAAGTGGTAGGCAGTGGAGACGCCGAAGACTCCGGCCCCGATAATCAGGGTTGATGGCTGTGCGCTCATCGCGCATGGTGATGTGGTAGCGAGACAGTAAGTTCACTTAATCCTGTGTACGTGCATGAGTTAATCAACAGTTCGCATGTTTCATGCATGGTGTTGACGAGCAGTGTATGCGTGAGTCGGAGACGGCAAGAGCGAAAGTGGCGATGACGCACACCCCTGTCATGCTCGACGACGCGCTAGTCCCCTCAACGCGTCGCGTCGACCAACGCTCCAACGCCCCAACTTATCGATTGCTCCACCCACCCACCATGACGCCCAAGACGCGTTCGAGCAACCAAGATGCCGACTACAAAGTCTACTATTCCAAGAAAGTGCCCCAGCAGGTGCGCTTTCCACACAAGCGCAAGACGGTGCGACGGCGCTCGACACCAGTACACGATGGGAAGCGGCAAATGGTCTTCCTGCCGGATAAGATGAGGAGGCAGGGCACTCCTGTTGTTGCCGACTCGGATGAGGATAGCGACACGGATCTGGAGGATGATTTGGAAGAGGGCGGCGTTTCCATCAAGGCTGAGGTGGAGGAGGAAGAAGAAGAGCAGCCTGTGAGGCAGACGAAGCGGAAGGGAAAGAAGCGGAACAGCGATGGAGTGCAGCAAGAAGACAATGAAGAGGACGAACCGGTGCAGCCTACATCTAAACGCCGACGGACGGCGGTCACGCCTAAGAATCCTCGCCGCTCGAAGCGCGTTGAAGCCGAATCCGATGACGACAACGAAGCGACAGCGACCAAGACCAACCGAGAGCGCACATTACGGCGACAATCAACAATGACACAACTGGTCGACGGACGAAAGCCCATGCCAGACGACGAAGAGCCCAGCTTCAAGCCTATAAAACAGAGCTCGCGACTCAGTTGGGGTGGACGTGGCAAAAGCGAAGCAAAGAGCGACAGGAAGCAGCGCACGTTGACGCAGATGATACCAGGCATGCGACCGCAGGAGATCATGTCAGATGAGGATCTAGACGAGATATTGAGCGATGTCGAGGCAGAGGAGAGAGCTAGTCAGACCTACGGCGATGCTGTTGCGCAGCGTCTGGCGCAACAAGGATTTTATCGCGTCGAGGGCAGTGGTGTTGGAGAGAACAACAGTGAAGACGAGGCTGGAAACGACATGTTTCAGAACCCAGAGGACGAACACATTAAGATGGAGCCCATGGCAAACTCGCAAGACACCCCGGAGTTGGTGGTGCAGTCAGTGGAGGACGAGATGGACGAGGACTGCGAAGACAGCTACAAACCCACACAGTTCATCGAAGCGCCTGTTACGAGAACAACCCGCGCGACGAGACGAGGAAAAAAACCACGAGTCGCAGACACGGAAGGAGCTTTCTATGCGCCGCAAGGGCTGGCCAGGACCCGCAAAGCCCGCTTCAGCCTTTTATCGACTCCAGAGAAACGCCGTATTCGCGAGATACCCTCCTCTCAGTCACCCGCCGACTCGCCACTATCGACCCAAGTCTCTCCACAGAAGCTAAACCGCTCTCCTCTCAAGCAGCGCTCGGATAACCCAATTCTTGTACCAGACACACCTTCGAAACGCAAGCAGGTCACTTTCAAGATGCCTTCGAAGACGCCTATACCGCCGCCAACACTGAGGAAGTTTGAGAGTACGATACAAGACTCCGAAGACGAGGATGATGGTGTTATAGAAGAAGATCTGCCTACGATTGGACGTCGCGGAGGTGGGGATGCGCAAACTTCTGCCGGGCGCCGTGAAGCTGCTACTGGGAAAGCCGTTGGCGCTGATACTCAGGCAGTACTTGACAGGATTGACCAGGCATGTGCTGATACGATTGGAGAGGAAGCTATGGAGGATTTTGAATCATCACAGGAATCAGGCGATCTACCCGAGCTTCGAGGTGACCAAGCACCTTCTCCCGAACTTGGCGACCCGCAAAAGCAGTCGAGTGGCAGATCGTCCTCTACTGTAGCCGAGTCCGTCGCTGTTAAGCAGGAGCCCGGATATGACGAGAACGACTACAAGGATGACGAAGACGACGACGACGCAACGATATTGCCTACAGTCCCGTCCAATCCGTCGAATGAAGACAGGCCAATCAAGAGCGAGGCTACCACGAGTAGTGAAGCAGAGTTACCTTCACCAGAAGAGCAGCTCCGCTCCACCCCTCCAGTCATTGAAGACCTCAATCAAGAAACCTGTCCATCTACACCGATGGTCATCAACGACGATTCATCAGAAGACGACGATGCCCCGCCACCGGACCCAACTCCTCCACGATCAAGCAAGGTACATGTACCGCAGTCCACTTCGACAGATATCCACCAGTCAGCAGATCTAAACAGCGAATCCATACAAGTCCCCCGTTCCCCATCACCCGACCACGAAACCCAACAGTCACATTCCAGCAAAGCCGAACAACAACTCCACAACGAATGGTTCTCATACTCCCAATACATAAACGCCCGACCCCCCGAATCCTCAAGCATGCGCGCCGCCCCCGACGCATTCAGCTACAACGACACGCCGCGCCTCCCCCAAAACCAAAACACAGTGCCCCATTCAACCCACCAACCATCAGGCTACCACGCCTCTCAAGCCACAACCGTGGATGAGATCACACAGCGCACGCCCCGACGGAAGCGTACCCAGCTTTTCTCCAGCACGCACACAACACCCCATCGTATCGCTAGTTCTCAGCCGAATATCTCGCCGGGTAAGCCGCCGCCATTGTTTATACCGAGTAGTTTCCCCAGTCCGGAGAAGGTCGCGGCGGAGGGGGAGGGGTGGAGTAGTCCTATGTTTGGGATGACGCAGGCGGTGGGAGGGCACGGGGGGTGGAAGAGTAGTCAGTGGGCTAGTTTGGAGGATTTCAGTATTCCGCCGATGCCGCCGGGGATGGATGGGGATGGGGATGGGGATGGGGATGGGGATGATGAGTAGATAGGTGGTATGGATGGGATCGAGTTGGATAGCAAAGGTATAGCAAGTAATGTG
Source organism: Alternaria sp. Ai002NY15 (assembly GCA_023758125.1). Taxonomy (NCBI): domain Eukaryota; kingdom Fungi; phylum Ascomycota; class Dothideomycetes; order Pleosporales; family Pleosporaceae; genus Alternaria; species Alternaria sp. Ai002NY15. The sequence continues at coordinate 100,828 of JAFVLO010000007.1, read as the reverse complement.
AAAATGAATCTTGCATTCTATATGTCTATATTTACGGACGAGACCGTAGTCGATTCCGCAACCCCTACTGTAAATTTGTTAATCCTGTGCAAAGACAATCAACGTCGTCAAAGACGGTGTGGTCAAAGCTATCGGGCAACGAAAACTGCAGTCTAAAGCCCTACAGATCTAGTCCCAAAGCCTGGGAGTTGCTATCGACGTTCTTTTGGTGGCGTCACGGGGACATGCACGGGAAGCGGTCCGGGACAGCACGTTGTGTGAACAGTTTATCGTGCTGGTTTAAAAGTATTGTACTAAAGTCATTGCAATTGGACTATTACGAGATGAGTGCGCGAACAAGTACTGTATCTGATGGCATTAGGTTTCATTGGGTTTCATAGTGGGGTCGAGCACGTTTGTAGGTGCGGGCAGTGGCGGCCGTGTCGCGCCTGCAGGCTGCGCCTTTGCTTCGCTTCGACCACGATTCTGAACTCCAAATCGCCCACTGTCAGCATCAAACATCCAACAGTCATTCGTCAAGTCGCAGCCATTCGCCAAGGGATGTTTACTGGCTTACTCGATGCCAGGTATGCGGTAGGCATACTCACGCCGACGCAGTGCGCGCGCTGCTCAGCCCTCAGCTGCAGCTTCGCCCCCGCCACTTCAGATGCCAGCCTTGTACCGGTAGTGTGATAGGTCGGAATCACTACACAATGCACCTTCCATCGGGGCCTGACACCTCAGCCTGGCCGCATGGCGTTGGTATCGATTCCAGTGCTCACTCTTGATTCCGCGCGGTAATGCTGAGATAAAGACTGGTTCCGGCCTTGCGCTAATCCGCCCATCTCTCAACCCGTCATCAGTTCTGATCATTCCGATGGATCCTATTAGCGCGGTCTCTATTGCGACATCCATTGTGACATTTATCGACTTCACTGTCAAAGTCGTACTCCTCGGCCACGATGTTTATCAGGAAGGCACCACCATCGGCGTTTCAGAGATCGAGCACCGAGCACAGGAACTCAAATCCTGGGTCAACGGCTTGCGTGCACCAATTAGTGGTCGTAAGGACTCACTCAAGGATGAATATGAGGTACATCCCGAATCCAGCTCGTGTAACTGCATTCGCAGAGAAGATGCTAATTGTTGAAGGCGCTTGACCGCATCATTGCAGGTTGCTCTGAAGTCGGGACGGAAATCATCAAATATCTTGAGGACCTCATCCCAAGAGCGAACAAACGATCTGCATGGAAAAGCTTTCACATTGCGCTTCGGACTATCCTGAAGAAAGAGCACATCGAAGGGCTTGTCAGCAGGCTTGAAGGCTACCAACAGGACCTCTCGTTACGCCTCCTTGCTCTGCTCAACGCGAAGACAGACGCACACTCTTCAGAAGTAACCCAGCGCCTTGAAAATCTAGAGACGGCAAGTAAGCGCATTGTGCAGATCTTGACGTTCACACAGAGTTCTTCAGGATCATCAGCATCACCTCGCGACCTTACGGGGGATCCCGAAACCAAGAGCGAAAATACTAGGAGAGAGAAAGTGCTCCGCGTCATTCTGGGGCTTGAAGATGGCACCACGCTTTCAGTCGCCGACCAGAATCTCGCAATTGCCGGCCGAGAAGACTCGGCCCCTGGCAACTCAATCGAGCGTGTGATCACGTTCAGAGATCAGTCCAACACAGAGCCCGTAGAAACGGTTCCCAACGAGCAATTCTCGCCGCTTGCAACCAAAGTTTTGGTCGCGCTCAATTATCGTGGGCTGCAAAGCAGATTCAGCGATACAGCGATTGCCCATCATGACACCTATGAATGGATCTTCAAAGCACCCGAGCAAGATCGTCCTTGGTCAAATTTCACGGAGTGGCTCAGTAGTGAGAACAGTCTATATTGGATTTCAGGAAAGGCCGGGAGCGGGAAGTCCACGCTGATGAAGTACATCTGCTCAAACCCTAAAACGACTCAGCTCCTTGAGTCGTGGAGAGATGGCCTTACGTTGCTGCAGGCCAGGTTCTTCTTCTGGGCGGCTGGACACACCCTGCAATCATCGCACGAAGGTTTATTACGAGGCCTGCTGTATACGCTTCTTGCGCAATGTCCATGGCTTATACCGTCCGTCTTTCCCGAAGTTTGCACAGAGATTGTTGCAGGACGTGAGTTGGACCTCTTGTGGACGATTCCAGAGCTTGTTCAAGCTCTTAATCTGCTTGTCGAGAACTCCGAAGGCCTCAGGATTTGCCTTTTTGTTGATGGACTGGACGAGTACGCTGGAGATCACTGTGAACTTATTCGCATTTTCGAAACTCTGTCTTCTCACGACAACTTGAAGCTGGTGCTGTCTAGCCGACCCTTGGTAGAGTTCAATGACGCCTTCCACAATATACCTCAGCTCCGGCTACAAGATCTGACGTATCAAGACATGATGAAGTTTGTCTCTGATAGGCTAGATCACTCTCGTGGTTTAAGAGAAATGGAAGAGTTGGATCCTGAGCTTCGCTCAATCTTGGTGCGCGGCCTATGTGACAAGTCGGCTGGCGTTTTTCTCTGGGTGGTCTTATCGCTTCATTCGATTCTAGCAGGACTACAAAATGGTGAGACGGCATCTACGTTGCAACGCAAACTCGACTTGCTCCCCCCGGACCTTCACGAAATGTATAAGCGCATGTTCAGCTCGCCGGCAACGCAGAAGAGTACGGCTCGGATGATCCTCGTTATGCTGAGAAGCAAAGAAGTACCAAGTTCCGAGCCAATGAGCCTTCTCCAACTAGCTCTAGCCGACAATGAGGACACTACTGCTGAAAAGGCTATCACCGAGGAAGTGCGAATCATGCCGCCAAACAAGCGACGATCGCTATGCTCGTGGATGGAGAGAAGGATCAACGGCCATACAAAAGGTTTGCTTGAAGTCACACGCAAAGACAATATCGCTGAACGAGGCTCGTCTTTGATGGACGCATGGGTCGAGTTCCACCACAAAACTGCGATCGACTTCTGCCGCTCTGATGAGATATGGGCCCTACTGAAGGCAGAGGTTGGCTCTAACTTCAACATAGATCTGACTCTACTCTTTGCATGCCTTCTCGAAATGAAGGCACTGCCTTCAGAAAGAGCAATTGTGGCCGACGCCGACCGTTCTGTTGCGAACTTGCGGCAAGGACTCATATTTGCCGGCTTCTTAGAAGAACGTAACCTTCGTCCTTATACGGCGTTAGTGGACGATATGGAAAAGACCATGAGGCTTCACTGGAAGAAGGCGACGATGTTCAAAAAGCGAGCATTAGACGCCGAATGGACCGCAACGAGAGAGATGACTTTCGAACGATTCGCCGAAAAACCGGCCCATACATTGAGACCCGAGCATATCCTTATCCAGCGGCATCCTTCCTTCTTCAGTCTTGCCATGGGATACGGCTGTTATCTTTATGTTGCCGACAAAGCCTCATGGGAAGAATCCATCACAGCCCAACAACGAACTTTACTGACCTGTGCACTCGTAAAGTACTACATGATGAGAGAAGTTGAAATAGGCGGCCGATATTGTACATCAGCTATTACTGCGATTCTCCAAATCCTTGCTACGGATGCCGAAGCTGCTACACGCATGGATGTATACAAATGCTGGCACGTAATCGCCGATCACCTATCTACTATGTCATCTCAAGCGTTGCGGTCTGAGAGCGGGAACAATACGATGGATCTATGCCTCGCCTTCCTCAATGATCGCGAACTCCGAAAACATCCTACAATTACTGCTTCAGATGTCCGACGTTCGCTCTAAGATTTCTAGACTTTACATTTAATGTACTAGCACTAGATAACCTAGATAATCTAAATAATTAACTAAATAACTTATTACTTATAATAGCTACTTAGCTATTACTATAATATTTTTTTTATATATTTTTATTTTTATTTTTTATAATAATTTTATAACTTACTATAATAGCTAATATTTATACTTTTTAGTTTATATTTATAAACTAACTATTTAAAATATTTTACTTTACTTAAGTAAGCTATATACTAAATAGTTAAAGTTACTAAATAAAATTTAATACTACTACTTTTTTAGTAATTAAGAAGTTTTTAGCTACTTAGTTTATACTTATAAATATTAGCTATATTTATATTTATATTAGTATTTTTAGTATATATATTTATATACTTTAATACTTATTAAAAATAAAACTATACTTTTAAGTATTATATAACTATTTAGTATATAGCTAAGCTTTAAAAAAAGTACTACTTTTAAAAATAATAATAAGTTAGTAATAAATAGCTTATAATTTTACTACTTTTTTTATTATAATAGTAAACTTTAAAAAAGCTAAAAGTTATAAAAAAATACTAAGTAGTAGTAATTTACTATTAAAAGTAAGCTAAGTATTTATATAAAAAATAGTAATTATATTAGTAGCTATAGTTATATATATATTATATTTTTAAAAAGTAGTAGTACTTACTATAGTTACTTTTTATATTTTTTTCTTTTTAACTTATATTTATATATAGTAATTTTATTTTATAGTTACTATTTACTTTACTTTATAGTACTATAATAATATAAAGTAAAATAAGCTACTTATAACTTTTATAATATTAATAATTTTAATAAAAAGATACTCTTATAAATAAGAGAAATTATAAGTATAATATACTATCTAAGATTTCTAATCTAAAGTTATAGCCGCAAATTTATCCGGCGCAAAGAGCAATAGCACACAGCAAGACCTGGACGAGTTCAACACGAAGTATGACAAGGCTCTAACTATACTTGCAACGGAATGGAAGAAAGACAACAGCGAAGCTCGGAAGTGGCCTGTGTTCGTGGTCGTTCTCCTGATGATACTCTTGTCGTTACTTCTCCTAACTTACAACCTATCATTCGGTTCGCTCGGTAGCCCAGATACGATACGGGACCTCTAGGTCTTAGGCCGACAGCGAAGCTTCTATACTCTCTACTTTGACGAAAATCTGTGTGCGAAAATCTCGAACTCATTTTGCATTCCATCCCACGTTGCTGCGATACCCGTACGGTGATCCATGGACGATGCGCCGCGAGCCACTCACGACTCCCACATCACATGCACGTTTCGTGAATCCTTCAATCAAACAATGGAGACAAGATTTTAACGGTGAAGGTGACTAGCCGCAGGATCTTGCAACAGCGACAGTGCACTTCAACTCAATCTACAATACTCTATCGAACCCACGACAACCATTGGTATCTCTACAATCATTTCATGGTTTGAGGCGATCAACCATCCCTGACGATATGAAGAGAGACTCCTGCACATGGCCAATACACACAATATCCAAGAGCGACCAAGTTGCAGTTAAACGGTATACATGCATGATGCAAGTCTACTTCATAATAGCCCCATAATACCATGCTATGCAAATCTATCAACTTCTCCCCCAATCGCGTAACATCCATCCTCCAGCCACGCCCCCAGCCAGCGCCACCCCAACCCCCTAACTCAAATCAAACCCAGCGCCCGAGAAAACGCTATACAGCAACTTCTCCCTAAGCGTCCTCTCATCCTCATACATCGGCAACTTCAGCAAATTAACACACGTACTCGTACTAGGCAACCTATCCTGATCCCTCCCCGCATCCCTAATACTAAACCGCGGATTCAGCGTACCGAAGCCCAGCAGCGGAGCGCGCGGCGTGCTCGTCACAAACTTCAGCACCGCACGGCGCTCATCATCGCTCATCTCCTTCATGACCTTCCACAGGAGCTGGATAGTCGGGTGCTCGAGTCCGTCATCGCCGATGACGTACGTGCCGCCGTAGATGGTGTTGCGGCGCAGGTCTTCGATGTCAATGGACGTACGCGTACCGGAGATGAGGGTCTGAAGTTCGGATTGGTTGAACATGGAGAGCCAGGAGGGTTGGATCATGGTGGCGAGGCCGCGGAGGAAAGCGGTGGTTTGGGCGTAGGGTTGGTTTTGCAGGCGGTGGCGCGCCATGTAACTAATGTACACAAGCCGGTTCTGGTTAGTGACGGGGGTGTTTGAGCCGTCGGGCTTCAGATCCTTGGTTATGGCTTTGGTTTTCTTGGGCGAGGTGGTGTGGTCTACGATGACGGTGTCGGTGACGGTGAAGTTGAGGGAGAAGTCTTCGACGTCGCCGGGGTATGTCTTGAGCTTGTGAAGGCCTTGGTATAGCTCTTCGTCTAGGTCGCGGAGGTCGTTGAGCGTGGGGCGGTAGCCGGATTCGTTGGGTGCGGAGCCCGTGCCGCCGGTTAGTGCCCATTTGCGCAGGAAGAAGGGTGCGAAGTTGACGTCGACTAGGATACCTTCGTACAGACATTTGCCAATGATGCGGCCTAGGAATTCGTAGCGTTGAAGCAGCTCAGTGATTTGAGCACGGTATTCTTGAGAACCTTCGCGTATGCCAGCTTGTCGGAGGGCCTCTTTGTGTTCTTCGACTGCTGCGGGGTTGGGATACAAGAGATGCTGGTCATTCTCAACAAACATGTCGATGTAATCAGTCGGCATGAACGCGCGGTTGGTGACGCTGGTCAGGAACTCTTTCGTGACACCACCTCCGTCGATACCGGCCTCAGGAGCGCCGAATTGATCCATGAAGGTAATCTGGATTGGTTCCTTCAAGCCCTGGCCTAGTTCATAGAACTGCTCGAAAGCATCATCGAACTCGTTCTCTCTCCTGATCCGTGCCGTATGTTTCTCGAGTTGGCTGCGAGCGTTCGGTTGCTGCATAGTCCGGAACCGCCAGAACTCAGGATCCGCAGATCCTCGTCGCTTGATCATATCTAGTTTAACAAACTCGCGGAAGATCTGAACGCGGGTGGTGAAGGGTATGAAGAAAGGCATGTTCTGCAAGATCTCGAGACGAGGTGCTACGGCTTGCAGGTACCGTCTCCGCGAAGCCTTGCGCTGCTGCCGTTGTAATTTCTCCAAGCGTCGTTGTGTCTGAGTACGGCTGGTGCCGATGAGTTGTGGTGTATCGTCGAATTCCTCTTCTTCAAGGTCATCTAGATCCTCCGCATCTTCCTCCTGGATCTTGTGCCGCGACTCTTCCTCCTCAACTACAGCCGGAATGAACCCCGTCATGTCAAATCGCGAGACCATGAGCCAGTGGTCTGAAGGCAGGAACTTGCGTCGCGAGTCGCGCTCGTATACCATACGAAGTAGTCCGGTGACCAGACCTTTCACGTAATCTATCCTCAAGCCTGCGACACCACCTATTGAAGGCTCAGCATGCTCTTTCTGGGCTTGGTTGTCCATGACACCAGGATTGAAGTAGCTGAGACTTCTGTTATTGCCTCCCATATCCTCTTCCGATGTTGTAATGTCTACTGCATTGAAGTAGAGCGTAAAGCCCAAATTCTTCAGAAAGGTCGTCAGGTCCTTCACCTCACTTAGAGGCAAGCCACTGTCGCGGATCTGGCCCGAGTAGATGTCTTTCTGCCCCGAGGTGAAGAACTCCTCGTCGTCGGTGACTTTGAGTACAAAGGTATATAGTTCGAGGAATACCAGAATGACCCGCCATTCATCGGTGGTGACTGCGTCGCGATCGACTTGCTGTTGTGCTGGCTGCCAAAATCCATGTTGCGTTAGTCCAGATGTGCCGGGGCGGTCAGAGTTGTTCAGATTTGAAGATTTCGGCTTCAAGAGTCCAATAGCTGCCCTTGAGTCCCGGAAGATGGTGGTAAAGACTGATGATCGTTTTGATGCTTCCCAGAAGTATTTGATCGCTGGAAGCTTCCGTGCGCTCTTCCCAGACGCCTCTGATGGGCCGATGTAGAGCCACATTCGTATCTCATCTCCGCGACGAGGGAAGAAGCGGAGTAATGCAAGCGCGTAGTTTGCAAGCTGCCGGGCTTCTTCGACCTTCTCGTCATCTGAAGCTTCCGCTGACTGTGATGATCCGGCCAAAAGACTTCCAATACCTTCCTGATGTACCAGGGAGCGGACTTGCTCTTTCAAGAAATTCGACACGGCGCTGGAGTCTTGTTCGACACCATCGTATTCGGAAAGCTCGGCGATTGGATGATCGTCATCTACAATGTTGATTGGCAGGGAGTTCAACAGAACCGATACAACGGCTACAAAATCTTTGTGAACAGCGTAGGCTTCGGGAGTGTCGAAGTTGTGGGCGTAGCGGTGGAAGTAGATAAAGTTTCCCAGTAAACGCAGTCTACTTGATGTGTTCTTCAGCTCGGATTTGCTTTGCAGTCCTGCCCTCTTGGAAAGTGTTGCCAATGCGTTTGCGAGTAACTTGTAGTTGATGGCGTCAGCGAGCGAGTCGCGGAACTTTTGTAATGGTGGTGACGTTGAGTCCGAGCCTAATAGTGGGAGAGTCAAGAAGTGTATACCGAACGCCTCATAAGCATCCAGTGTGTAGCCAGTTACTCGCGTCATCGGTGAGAGGGCTGCCCTGACTATGGTGTCACTTATCTCCGATCCTTCGCTCTGCGTTTCAAGTGCTGGCGTGAAGGTGGACACGACGCGTGCAAGAGTACGGTAGTAATGCTCGGCGGTCTGGGACGTTTCGGCGGGTATCTGGTCTGCGAGGAACTGTAAGACGGCGAGAGAGGCCCCAACCTGATTCCATTGCATGGGCGCGTGCTTCTGAAGCTGCCGCTCTATGGCCACGAGTAGGATGCGCTCCAGCCTTAGATATGCCCACGGCCACGGCCCGCTGGATGTGATGCCCAACTTCTTGACTGTCTCCATCTGGCGCGATGCATAGTGCTGTATCCGTCTAAGGTCGTCATCGCTCCGTGAAGAAGCGAATCGGAGCAGCCGTTGTAGTTGGGCAAGAGCCTCCTCTTCCGAGTCATATGTTGCCGTCCTCGAAGAGCCATTCGCCTCTTCTACCCGGTCCCATGCGCCCCGTAGCTCGTCAGCCACATCTCTCCTGGCAGAGTGGCCCCGCCATACTTTCTGTATCCGCTTGGCCGCATTGAGCGTGTCTCGTTCCCGCTGCCGTTGCGCTCGCTCTTGCTGTGCGCGGTCGAGGGCGGCCTGTGACCCGGCGCCGGAGCCGGGAGGACCGAAGGGATTCGTCTTCTTGCCGCCGAGGTTGACTTGGCGCGCCTTTCGCGTGTTGCCGGTGAAGCTCGTGAACATGGTGGCGGGGCGTTGAAGAGGCCAATGCGAGACGTCGAATCGGTGTATGTGTAGGGTAAATGTGTTTAGATAGGTTCTGACGCTCTCGGTGGTCGGTCGGTGTGCAGGGGAAGTATTAGATTAGGTGTGAATATGTCGCTGTATAACGGTAATAGTGAAAGCACACGGCACCAGCCAAGGCAGCGATCAGTTGGGGGCGATGTGGTGGTGTGCCCATCCGTAGGGAAAGCGGCGCACTCGGTGTCGTGATTCGTATATAGAAGGCGCAAGCTACGTAGAGGCCTTCGACCGGGTTCTGCGTGTCTCGGGCGGCGATGGTTGTAGTAATGGAGACAACCATACAGTAGTCGACATCGCCGCAACCTCCGAGAGTCCGTGCACTGCTGGTGCCGTCATCGCGCTTTGAAATCGCGACGCGCCCACTCTTGACCATCACCAACACAATGTCACAATTCACGCGCAAACGAAACTTACGTTTGACAACGTGCAAAACCCGATCCGATGCTGAGATAGCTTCATTATGGGTCATGCCGTCACATATCCTGGCTACAATCCGCTCGTCAAACTTTACCATTCTCTAGACGCGTGCACCCTAATACTCATACCCACGATACGCGGTCGGCAGCAACTCCACTCCCGCCTCTCCATTCGTATTGGCATTTTTGTTCGCGTCTTTCTTCTCTCTTTCCTTGGCCTCGGTAAGTACGTTCATGATAACCGTAATAAGCACACCCATAGCAATCAACTGTCCAGAATCCCACACTATCATCTCCGTATTCGGATCCTCCATCCACCCTGAACCAGCCACCCACTCGCGCATCGTGTACACGCGGAACCAGCAGAAAATTGACGTTACGATGGGTGTGAGCAACACCAAGATCCAGTAGATCAAGGTAACGAATGCCCGCTTCTCCGTCCAGACTTTCGGCGCGCGGTCTCTGGATTCGGCGAAGCGGATGGGAACTGAGATGTGCGCAGCGATGAAAGCGACGCCGAGGACGACGTACATGAATCTTTCCGGTGGCCAGGCTGTTGCGTTTCCGAAACCGAGATTGGTTTGGTTCTCGCGCGCTTGCTCTTCTGCTCCTGATCGTAGGTCCATTTCCAGCATACATGCTACGGGTAGGAGGATGGCGCTGTCTTTGCTCGAGTGCTTGAGCGCGTCATACGGAGCATAGTTGGCTTCCCTGAAGATGGTCAACCCGACACCGATAAAGGCCCCAACCGAGAGAATTAGTCGAAAAGCGGCTGCAAGCGGATTGCGCCAATAGGTCCGCACCAGCGCGATGGAGAACGTGAGGGCAGACAGCGCGATCATCATCTGACTGACGGCGACTGTAAAGTGATAGCTTGTCAGCTTACACTTGCTTCGGCCAGCGAAACCGAGAAGGAATGCTCCGACGAAGATGGTCTGGGTGTCTGCAACGCCCAAGACGAATGTTCGGCCAGCTGCGCGCACTCTATCTTTCCATGTCGGATCTGCGTCCGGATTCTCGGGAGTCTTGCTGGGTTTGTCTCTGAGGCTCGCGAAGGCGCTGCCGAATTGACTATGTGCGTTGATGGTCAGTCTGGTTCGACAGTTTACACTTCGATATACTTACGAGACATCTGCCCTGGACCAGAGTTCGATAACGACAAAGACGAGGGATATCGCGACAACAACGAAGAACAGTACCATGGCGATCCAGATCTAGCGACGTTAGCTCGCGTACAATGTCTGCGATCTGCCACCTTGACTTACTCCGATGCCAGCAATACCAGGCTGCGGCGTCATTCTTCCCCTCGTAACATTACCAATCGAGACCAGGTCACGGTCCGCACCGAACGTTAGGCTGCAAGCTTGAGCGAGGTCTACATCCTCAGCCTTGCAAGCCTCCACCACGTTGAACTGAAACCCACTTCCACTTTCGCCTCTGAGGAAACCGAAGCTGTTGCCCATTTCGGCGGATTCGAATTATAGCAAGGCTATGCCGATATGGACTAGGCCATCGAAATATCTGGCAACAGCAAAGCTTTTAACATAATAGACCAGGCTACGAGGCTGAGCATGGGGGGCCGGAAGATGCCGCCAAGACCGCGAACACGAGAGGCTTTCACGACTGGACGCTGAGCTTCGAAAGCTGAACTCTACCTCCAAGTTCGTCGAACATGATTGGTAGCCTCACCCATCGAGGACCACGAATGCGCCCTCAGCGGCAAACAACCCAAGGCTTCGCGTGACATCGCCACCACTTGCACTGTACAAGACCAGGCTGAACCGCAGCCTCATCCCAACCCTCCCCACTACCCCCAAAACTCCTTCAAATCCTCCGCCCTCCACTTCGTACTCCACCCCGAAAGTCTCTCAATCTTCTCCAACAACCCCAAAATCGCCTTCTGCTCACTCTCATGGCTCATCCACTGCCCCGCAATCCACAGCGGCTGAATCGCATTCGTCCACGCAGCATGATCATCATTGCTAATCGAGATGCCACAGATCTGTCTTGCGTGCCAGAAGATGGAGTTGGGCTTGGGTGTCACGGTGGTGTTGGGAGGTTTGTGGCGGAGGAGAAGGATGCAGGCGGTGTGGTGGAGTTGGTTGCCGGACATGGCGGCGGGATTGCTGTAGAGGAGACGCGGAAAGGGGGAGGTGGGTGGTGTGAAGGATGAGATTGGGAGCATTTCGGCGGGGCGCGTGGTGTACCATGTTGAGATGTGGTGCCAGAGTCTTGTCCAACGAGCAGAATATGCGGTGTCTGTGTCTGTGGACAAGCGTGGTGTGGCGCCCACGCGACCAGCTAGATTGGAATGGAAAGACAATAAGTCGAGGATCTGGGCAATGAGATACACGGCTTCGCACGCGTAGACGTTGTAGTCGCCCACAGAACGGAAACGGTCCACGTCGGCATCGAGACTCATCCCCGATGAAGCCCAGTGCTCCACTGGTATGAGCGTTTTAGACGATGCGATGAGTCCGCCGCAGACGTCCATGCGCGCAAAGCACCAAAACAGCGCTTGATCCACACCACCGCTAAACCCATTGATACCTACAGCTTCTAGCAAATGCGCACATCCATCAAGATGCTGATGCCACGCTTTCGCCGAGCTACTCAGCATCTCGAGTACGCATAGCACGACGCATGATGCTATCACCGGCGTGCTGCGGGTATGCAGTTGTGGGAGGACGAGTTGAATGGCGGTTTGGTAGAGAGCTAGACTGCGCGAGGTATGTCTACTGTTATTCTTCCGCTCTATTTGGCGGGCTGAGAGCGCGAGCATCGAGTACCGCAAGTGATCGTGCGAGCGCGCCATGATGGGTAGTGTGCGTTGGAAGTGGCGCTCTGGGTCGAATTTGTCGATCCAGGGTGCTACTTCGTTGAGCCAGTTTTTCCATAATTGGAAGTCTTCCTCTGCGGACAGCTGGGGTGGCGGGATGTTTGTGGCATCCGCCTCGTGAGCTGGAGTGGTGTCAAGAGCGCTTTCCGTGACATGCCTCGCTGCATCCTCAGCGTAATTTTCTTGCGCGCCTCCCCAGCCCTGTCCAACGCGCACAGCATCAGGTGTGACCTCTCGAGTCGGCACATTAGATCTCACTTCCTGTATCAAATGGCTCCGGAACGTGGAATGCGCATCGAGATACGCTGAACCTGGTAGGAAGACGCTGTCGTCTAGATATGTAGTAGTGCCCGGACTGTGCCAGATAGATCCAATATCGTCCGGAGTGGGTAGAGGAACATACTGGGACGACTGGAGAGTATCCAAAGTACTTTCTGCAGCCGAGAAAGGCGTGTTTGCCTGCCAATATGCGTGGCCATGATGCGGCGGTACCTGGTCGTTGTCGGCTGTAGCTGGCGATATGTTGCCAGAAGTCAGAGTCTGACCATCATGATTGAATTGGTCTGCTACATCAAGGTCGTCCACTGCGTCGTAATGCTGATAGTCCCGTATAACTTCCTCCGTCACATCCTTAATCCTAAACTGTGCAGGCGCTCGTCCAGGAGCGCGATGCAGCGACGATGGCCCGACACCTAAAGCGTTCTCAGCCCGGAAGGTGAGGCGAGAAGCCCAGTTGCATTTTTCGTTTTTGCTGCTGCAGCGACCGCATGTGGGCTTGTTCTCGTCGCATTTGCGTCTTTTGAGCTTGCAGTTGATGCAGCTGGAGGATCTACGTCAGCATTTCGTGGTTGATGTGGTGTATTTTTGACTGTACTGACCCGTGCCGCGTTCTTGCTCTTTTGGTACAGCGTCTTACCAGAGCGTCTTCATTTGCCATCGGACGTAGTCGGAAAGGGTTGCGAATAGATATGTGATAAAACCCCGGACCTGCCGGTCATGATCAAAAAGCGTTTGGTCAGCTGGGTCGTTGTACGTTTTCATGATGCAGATCGAACTATCACTAGCGGAAGGTACGATGTGGAGACCCCGCATCTTAGCTGCGTCGCGCGCTGCACGGTGATGGAAGGAGTTGCTATTGAGGCAGCATTTACGGATCATCACAGTGAATAGTTGATCAAAGAATCTGTTTTATGCGAATACAGCGACTTTATTGTCTATTTAACTACCAGCACGTACAAGAATGCATGAACAAGACGAGTTATCTTTCTAACATCGCGGTAGGCTTATAGTATGCTTAAGAAAGCGTCGCAAGCTCTTGTGTTAATAATACTTTTCTTTTTTAAGAAGACCTAATTATATAAGTATATATAAAATTTAGAAGTTATAAGTTACTTATTATAATAAGTTATTAAGTATACTATAAGATAAAGATAATAGTACTAGAGTATAACTTTGCGCATATAGCAACTATGTAAGTTAGAGGCGGAGTATATAAGGCACCTTAGCGTTGTCGTTGCTTGGAAAGCGTCGCATACACGGGCTCATTTCATTCGACTTCTTCCGGCAAACCCAAACATCAATCGACTGTTGCAGTACAGTACGGGCAATGGCAATCGCACGTACCGCGCTTCTCAGACTCGTTCCAGTGCGTCCAGATCCCGTGAAGTAGGACAGCCAAGAAGACATACCACACAATCTTCTTCGCGAAGTTTTGCGTTTCCAGACTACAGCGCAATCGATGCGCTTTGACTTTCTCAACAGCTTCGAAGTTGTGATCGTACCTAACAAGCGCCCACTGCGTAGGATCGTATTCCTGCTCAAGCGTAAAGCCATCGTCCGCCACTTCTCTTGAATATCCTTCTTCTTTCCCAGGCGTCCCCGGTGGAGTTATCAACCTCCATGGGTCAACAGGTCTCGGGGCAGCTGAGTCGTTGTCCCTCCAATGAGCTTGATCCTTCCATGCTTCTTGTTCGACAATCATCAGCTCTGAGTTGGAGGGGATAGTTGTGCGAAGGCGGTCGGACCATTCCGGTCCGAAGTCCCTTTCGAGGGTTGACGGAGTTGGTTGCGATGAGTATCTCATGGTTGAGCTGATCGAAATGAAGAATGCCGTTGAGTGGGATCTCACACATTTGGACGAAGCACATGATAGAGGTGATTAGAGTCGGTCTACAACCATTATAGGTCTTGGGTGAAAGAGAATGCCGGTACTGAGCGCCCATGTTGATCAAGGCATTCACCCTTCCGTGGTTAGTCGCTCCATACGTTGCGCTGTGTGGAATTGCTAGATTGGATGAGATGCGCACGTCGCGAGTTTTGGAAATGTTAAGTCTAAACACAATAGTGCTGCGAACGAGTCGCCGAGGCCCGTTGATGAGCTCTCGATGGTCGCACATCAACACCGTGGAAATGAAGGTTGTGGTGTCGCAGTGAACCCCGCGCTCGGCACACCTTCCTGATGAGCTGGTGGGGTGGGGCGGACCCTTTCCGACGTCATGTTCGAGCTGGGCGCGCTCCACCAACAATCCGAACAAACGGACCTCTGTCGTCCGGACGCGTTCATAAGAAGGCTGAATCCGCGTACCAAGACCCCAATTCACCAGATCATACGCTACAAGTCCCATTCAATCCATCGTCGCAAAAATCCAATCAAAATGGCAGGAGACGCAGAAGACCGCGCCGCGCTAGTCAACCGACAGCTCCCAGAGATGACACTGTCGACAGCGGACAACCCTCTCACAGCACCCAGACCGCCCCCGGAGAACTTGTCTACGGCAGAGAGAGCGCAGTATAGGTTCCAGGTCAAGGGCAACGCGATCAGTACGTGAACGCCTTTAGGGTAACCTCACCCATCTCCATCCCCATCCCCACACCACCCACCTTCACCATCATACTAACCACCACCACCCCAGTCACCGGCGGCGCCGGCACCCTCGCCCTCGAAGCCGCAGCCGCCCTCCTCGAACACGGCGCCACAGGCCTCGCCCTCTGGGACATGAACCCGGACCAAGCCTTCGAAAGCGTCAAGAAACTGCACTCCAAGTTCCCGCACGCGCGCATCATAACCGAAGCCGTCGACGTACGCGACGAGAACGCCATTGCTTCAGCCGTGGAAAGCAGCGTAAAAGTACTCGGTAGCATAGACATGCTCTGCTGTTTCGCTGGCGTCGTAGGCTGCACACACGCGATTGAGATGGCGGCGGATGAGTGGCGGCGCACACACGATATCAATCTTACGGGGTCGTTCTTGTGTGCACAGGCTGTTGCGAAGCAATTCCGTGCGCAGGGGACGGGGGGTAGTGTTACGTTTACGGCGAGTATATCCGCGCATCACACGAACTACCCTCAGCCGCAATGCGCGTACAATTCGTCCAAGACGGCGCTGTTGTCGCTGGCGAAGAGTCTGGCGGCGGAGTGGAGTAGCTATGGTATTAGGGTTAATTGCCTGAGCCCGGGGTATATGGATACGATATTGAATGATGGCGATGGATTGATTAGGGCAAGGAAGAGTTGGAATGACAGGAATCCCATGGGGAGGATGGGGCATCCGTGGGAGCTTACGGGGCCGTTGGTCTTGCTGTGCAGTAATGCGGGGAGGTATATTAATGGGACGGATATCATTGTTGATGGTGGGGCTATGGTGTTTTAAGAGCGGAGAGGATGTATAACAAGAAATGAAGGGTAACGCCCGTCTCAACCTGTCAGTACTGCGCTTATGTGGGCACCAAATTCGGACAGCGCAACGAGTGAAGGTTAGCGGGCGCATTCCAAGGCTGGAATAGAATGTGAATGCGGTAGTGAACTTCGCGAAGCGACGCATCAGCAGGTTAGACATATCAACGTGGAAGGCGGATAAGGGTCCACCACGTACCATGGGAAGCAGGTGAAGGCACAATTCACCTCTTTCTATACACACCATCACCGCAATAAAACTCAACCACCATACATCCCCAACCCTTTCTCATTCTAATCTCTCAATAACCCTCTCTAAAATCGCACTATCTAAACCACGCAATCTTAATCTCACATACCCTCCTAGTCCCCAACCAACACACCCTACACCACCTCCTCTTCTATTACACAAAATGGACAGCAACGGCCCCGGTTCCCCACGCGCAATCGCCAACTTCATCATCACCAAGCTCACCGACGCCACGATTTACGTCCAGGATCTTATCGAGGCACGGGCGGAAGAGGAGAGGCGCCGTCTCCAAGAGGAGAATGACGCGATATCGAGGGAGGCGCGCAGGCGCGTTATGGAGTATGGGGATGCGGATGAGTCGTTGATGGGGGATCGGGAGGCGGAGGAGGGGAGGAGGAGGCAGGAGTAAGTGGGGGGATGGGGAGAGGGAGGCGGTGGGTTCTGGGTATGGATGCGACGTGAACGTGCAGCGGTAGTGAAGCATGATTCGATCAACCAGAGTCGGTGACGGTCGCGGGCATCACAAGACTCGCATTCATGGGGTGACGCAGACGAGAAAGCGTTGACGGTATGACGCACATGATAGTATGAATCGATATCGTATTCGAACAAGTACTTACTATGCCGTGATGCGCATTTTTCCGATATTTGCTTCATATCCCTACACATCGCCAAAACAACTCGCTGCCCAGTCGAATAACAACCTTTCTCTATACCAACAGTCGTACCCCATGCACCCTGCGTGTCCACACCTAAACGTGGCGCTCTTAAACCCTATTTCTAACCCCTCCTAAGACACCTCACGGATATATCACTATGCCGGTCCGCACTGTCGCAGAACATCCCCCGGCACGCGTCGCAATCTAAAACTGAGCAGTAATAGCAAGACTACACAGATCGCAAGGCCGAGAAGGAAAGCACCACATAGACCCATAATCAAGTCCATAGCAGCGATATCTCCGCCTAGACCGAGGAGCGCTTGGTGCGATGCTGTGATGGCCATGGAGCCGTAGATTATTGCTGTGGCTTGGGAGAATGTGAGACCGGTGCGGTTACGTGGAGGAGTAGGCCGCTGGGATATTGTTGTTGTGCTGGGGCTGAGGGAGAAATGGTTGGTAGCGGACGTGATATCGAGATCGTGCCGTGTTGGCTGGGGAGCCACGTCGATGACAGCTACGATAGGCGAAAACTCGAGCTCAGTCCGATCGCTGGGTGGAGATAAGCGCTTTCGGCGGCTTGGTGTCTTCATGGAGGGCGGTTCGACTAGTAACCTAACACTTCGATCCGGAAGCTTTGGCAAAGCCATGTCTGCGTCCGAGGAATCGGTGAGAAGCGCATTCTTACTGCGGCGCGGAACATCGACATTGAAATAGCTGTCTTTCGGCCCATCGCTGTTCCTCATACGCTGCGAACCATCGAAGAGCGACTCAGCACGTCCTCCCGCCTGCCTCGCCTTCATCTTCGCAAGCACATCCCGTACACTCTTTGGATCCACATACCCAAAATCGTCCTCTTCTTCATCTTTAGAAACAGTCGTCGGCGTCTTAGGAAACACACATCCCCCACGACGCGCATCAAAGCCCCTCCCAGCCCACTTCGACTTCCCCTTCGAACTAGTTCGCCACGAAAGATTCCAAGCCAGCTCTACCCTACCCTTCTCAAACTGCTCCCTTAACGCATCTTCCGCAGGCGACCGCGCCGACGGCGAAAACCTCCCCGGCGTCCCCTCTCCAACCCCAAGCGTAGTTATGCCGCTAGGCGTACATATCAACCCCTCCGCATCATCCAAGCCAACCCTACTCGCCTCGATAGGTGGCTCAGGAAGACCGGCTTCCGCCCACTCACCAGTAGGGGTACGCGAAGAACGCTTTCGTATGTTCGACTTTGAGGTGGAAAGAGGGCGGGCGCGACGTGCGTTTTGTTGGATAGGCGTGCGACCGAAAAGTTGGGCGCGGTCGAGGTAGCCTGAATGCGTGGATGTTGATTGATGGAGGTTTGCTCTTCTGGAGTCTGAAAGGGGGTATGGGGATGGTGATGGTGAGGGAGATGTGCTCGTGTTGGTGTGCACAGTACTACTTGGAATAGGATCAAATGACCTTCGTGAGTATTCTGGTAGTGATGAACCTGTAACCGGCGATGCGTACTTGTCAACTATATCGGTCATGTTCCGCGATGTCGAAGTTGCAGTCCTATTGCTACGCGAGCTAGCCATTTTATAATTCCAAGGTCGAATAGAAGTAGGTGGCTGAAGCCGGAGAAATGACCGTGAGGGAGTTGAGTTGGCTGCAGTGATTGCCAAAGCTCGGAGGTACATAGTGGGTTGTCCTTGTTTCGCGACCTTTGAGAGTGCATGTAGAGAAGACTGGGCTCAGAAACTCGCCACTGCTCATTTGGCTATGGCCGGGTGAAAGCTGGTCTTCACACTGGTGACATGAGTGGATACATTGCAATCGCGAATACCTGGTCAACTTCACGAAGGTTGGAGCGTAAGACCTCCAAAAGCGTACCCGGCAGCTTCATCTGGATCGCGAGCTGCTTGTGTTGATGTGTCTGTTCACATTCCTCGTTGCTGTCTTACTTCATCAGTCTCCCTCTTTCTATCCATCATCTCCACACACAATTTTGCATGATCCATGGCGCGACGTGGTCAATAGCTCGCTTTATTCGCTAAGCTAAAGTATTCCTAATATTGTACATGACCAATAAAGCGAAGCCCTCCAACGAGAGGGAAGAGGTCGAACGAACGCCATTCACCTCATAAACAACGTGCTTTTATGCACATCCATCATTCCCATCCCGCTAACTACGCAGGTATCGGTGCGGGAGGTTCTGGGCCGTCACCACCATCACCCCTTGGTCTTATCGCCGTGGGGAGTGGGTTATCTGGTATTTTGATGGGCGCGTCAGGCAAGGCCTTCAAACGACCTGGAAGGTCCTCGCCCTTGATGACCTTCATAATCTCCTTCTTGTCCAGCGTCTCGTACTGCACAAGCGCATCAGCTAATCTGTCGAGCTCCTTGCGCTTCGACAGCAGCAGCTCCTTCGCATCCTTTCTTGCCTCATCGATCAGCTTTCGCACTTCGTCGTCGATGATTCGCTTGGTCTCGGGTGCGACCATCTCGTAATTAGATTTGTAGTCGACATTGCCGAGCTTCTCTGAGAAACCGCACTGAGTGACCATCATGTACGCTATCCTCGTTGCGTTGGAAATGTCGCTGGAAGCTCCGGTGGATACATTCTCCTCACCATATACAAGCTCTTCGGCAATCTTGCCGCCCAGAGAGACCTGCAGTTGGCGTATGTATTGTTTGCGAGTGTGGTGGCCCTCTTCTTCCGGAAGGAAGAAGGTGATACCGGCAGCATGACCTCTGGGAAGAATAGTCGCCTTGTGCAGATCGTTGAAGCCAGGCTTGTAGAGACCGACGAGCGCATGGCCACCCTCGTGGTAGGCGGTGTGAATCTTGTCCTTGAGCGGTACGGAGCGGCTCTTCCTTTCTGCGCCCATACTGATCTTGTCCTTGGCCCATTCCAAGTCATCGAGAGAGACGAACTTTGCCTGAATCTTAGAAGCACGGATAGCTGCCGAGTTGGCGACATTCTCTAGCTCGGCACCAGAGAATCCAGGTGTGCCACGGGCGATGGTAGAAAGGTCGATATCGGGAGAGAGGCGGATCTTCTGAGTGTGGTACTTGAGGATAGCCAGTCGGCCACCTACATCGGGGAGTTCAACCTGGACATGACGATCGAAGCGTCCGGGGCGAAGCAGGGCTTCGTCGAGAGACTCGGGGTGGTTGGTGGCAGCAATGAAGATGACACCACTGCTTTGGTCGAAGCCGTCGAGATCGTTGAGAAGCTGGTTGAGGGTCTGGCGGTGGTAGCTGGCGTCGCGCGACCTGCGCTTTCCGCCTATGGCATCAAGTTCGTCGATGAAGACAATGGCAGGCGCCTTGCCTCGAGCAGCAGTGAAGAGTTCGCGGACACGCTTGGCTCCGACACCAACGTAGACTTCGTCGAATTCGGAACCGGACATGTAGAAGAAGGGAACGCCGGCCTCTCCTGCGCAAGCACGAGCAAGCAGAGTTTTACCAGTACCAGGAGGGCCAACTAGGAGTACACCTTTGGGGAGTCTGCCACCGAGTTTGTTGTACTTGTCTGGGTTCTTGAGAAAGTCAACGACATCGGTGAGTTCTTCCTTGGCCTCGTCGCAACCGTGAACGTCGCTGAAGCGGGTGTTTTGCTGCTCGGGACGGACTTCGGCGTTCTCTTTACCGCCAACGCCCTTCTTGAGGACGCCGCTGGTCTCGACGAAGAGAGTGATGAGGATCAGGGAGACGTAGGCAGCCAAAGCGAAACCGCAGATCCAGCGGACCCACTTAAAGATGACATTCATCAGAGACTCTTCGACAACGACGTAGACGGGGTCGGCCTTGACGCCAGCGCCGCCCCTGGTCTTGGCGACCTGAGCACCGCCAGCGTTTGCGCCGATGGCCTGGGTGATAGCTTGGCGCTGGTTCGCAGTGAGCCCTGAGTGTTCGCCGCCGTCTTGTCCCATCTTTGCCAAGGCGTTGTTGTACATCTTGTCAATTGTAGAGTTGGTGGCGAAGCGTCCTGTGTTGTACCGGTCGATGATGATCTGGTGGTAGTTGCCGCGCAGAAGAGCCGAGTAGAAGGAAGCCTGAGCGGAGGCGCTCGTGGGGCTGGCATTAGCAGCCTGTTCGAGGCGAGCGAGTTGTTCCTGAGAGGGGCCACCGAAGAGCGAGCGCTGTTGTACGAGGCTGAGTCCGAGCATGCCGGGCTTGGTCAGCTGGCGGAGGTGCGAGAGAGGGCCGTTGCGCGACATGGAAGAGAACTGGCGGGCCCTGAGGGCAGCGACGGGCGATGTCAGGACGAGGGGATTGCATAGTCCGACGCGCGGTACTGCTGAGTATCAGTGTTGTGTCCCAACTGTGCCTCACTGCGACTAACCTGAACATGAAGACGAAGATGCGGTAGTGAGCTGCCTGACGCCGGCAGCCGTGGGCATGCGGCCCAGGGCGTGCCACGGGGAGCGCAGGACGGTAGACATGGTGGGCGACAGTTGCGACGTGACAGAAGCGACCTTCTATATCCAAGTCAGTAGGGGTTCAATGACGCGATGTCGGAACTCGTGGCAAAACGCACCTGGGCAGCGCCGGCCGCGTGGAGGGCCATGGTGAAGAATGCGCAGCGCAGAGGCCGCAAAGACTGTGTCTAGTACCCGATGAAAGAAAAGGAATAGGCGCGCGTGGGCGGTGGATTGGGCGTGGCGGCGAGAGGCCACGGAAAGCTAGTCGTCACGTCTATGGAAAGTGGCAGAATGGGCCAGTGCTGAGATGCATCTAAGTTCCGAGACCCTTGCATCTGTCGTGTGCTTGGCGATGCGGCGGAACTCGACCTTGCGCCACCATCAGGGTCATATTCACCGCCACGGCTCATCACATAGTCGTCTCGTAGGATATTTTGCGTTTGTGTTATCGCGTCCATTCACGTGCAGCATGCTACAGCGGAGTCTACCTCCTTGACGCGCCCCAGGGCTTAATGCGATTGGTCGATGACGTAGAGGGAGCAAGTGCAACCGATCAATCTCGACTGTCCGATTGACTGAGAAGTTCACATCTGAAGTCATGCATGCGACACTCAGGGTCGTTTAGTTCCGTGTTGGAGAAGATGTAGTTCCAGAGTCGCGGCGCACCTCGGCTGGCGGGGTAAAGAGCCTCATAGCTTGTCGCGCTGCATGTCTGGATCATATACATTGTCTCGCGCTCTATACTACAGAATCACGACAATGGCATCACCAAGATGGAAGAAGCTGTACGAATACGCAGCATGTGACGTACGCTTACCTTCTCCATACCCAGATTCGTAGCTAAACCCGCATAGCTCGCTGATGGCCTACTGAAGCTACACGTACCAGGCGCGGGCTTCCTCGCTGATATCAGTAAGATCAATTGAGACATAGAATCACGCCACTCGTTAACGTCGCCAGGGCCGCTGCTTCATACATCCAGCATTCCCAAGCCTGAGCTTAAAAAGGTCCTCGCGCCCGCAGCGACCTTCCTTATGATCCCAAAAGCGACCAAGTCGTTCCCGAGCCCTCCCAAGATGGCGGACAGCATTCCAGCTTCCAATCTCGCAGACTCCCGCCCGTACGCAGACTACACTGAGAGCGGCACCATTGTGGTCATCAGCCAGCCTCCGGGGCAGTCGTGCGCAGTCGTCGGCGGTATCATGGCAGCTCGCATGCAGCATCTCGGTGCAGAGGGTATCGTGGTCGACGGTCGCGTGCGGGACATCACTGCGCTGAACCAGACGCAGCTGCCCATCTGGTCCAAAGCGACGTCTATCATCGGCGCAGGAGCCGAGACCAAGTTTCATGCACACAATGTACCCGTGAGAATCGGCGAGACGGTGGTCGAAGCCGGCGACATCATCATGATTGACCCTTTCGAGAATGGCGTGGTCGCGGTGCCACAGGGCAAAGTAGACGAACTGCTCGATCTACTACCGAAGCTGATCGAGGCGGACGAGAGGGTGATTGCGGACGTGGGCCGCGGAGTGAGCGTGGAGGAGGCGTTTAAGAGACATAGGAATTAGCCATGTACCGTATGACACCATGTGGTGGAAATAATACACAGCGAATGTTATCGCGATGAAGAGACCACTGAGATCGCTCAGAATTACATGACGCCGCTAACCATTTCGCTGGCCCGTGCACCGCCCATTTTCGCGATCCCGGCATGACACGCAGCTCTCGTTTCCCATCGCCCAACACCTCCGCTACCACCCGCACCCCAACTCGAGGACCCCCAATTGCCCCGGAGCCACCACAATGGGTATCACCGACTTCTTCTCCGACGTCTGGGAGACCTTCTCCCACCCCTCGGCCGACGCCGAGGGCCAACCGCCCGTCCAAGGTGGCACCAGCACCCAGACGCCTGCGTCCGGCACCGACGAGGAGAGCGGCGACGAGGCCGAGGTCAACAAGCAGGATGCGAAGAAGGGCGGCGACTCGGGCGAGCAGGGACACAAGCCGAGCGGCGATGACGAGGATGAGCCTGAGGAGGAGGAAGAGGACGAGGAGGAGCCCGACCCAAAGGAGAAGCTTGAGCAGGGTGAGTTGTCCCGGAATACGAATATGGCATTCCAGCGGCCTTGAGAGATCAATTGCGTGTCTGGGGAGCTTCGGCTTTGGTCGGACATGTCGATAAGAAGCCCACCGTATCCGACAGGGCCCGACATCAGATACGCAGCGCCACTGCAGACGGAACAGTGACTAACCATCTGACCCAGAATGCGCCGAGTCCAAGGAATGCCACGGCCCCAAGCACCACTACGACGAGTGCGCCCAACGGGTAACAGGCCAGATCGAGAACGACGGCAAGGCCAGCGAGGACTGCGTTGAAGAATGTACGTCAGCCCACCTGTCACTATGACAACAACATCTAACCCGCCTCCAGTTTTCCACCTCGCCCACTGCGCGTCCCAATGCGCCGCCCCAAAGCTCTTCGCCCAGCTCAAGTAAACAGACCCGACCCCCGCCGATCCTCGTCCTCCTACGAGCGAATACCAATACAATGTTGGTACACGGTATGTAGAGAGAACGTAGCCATTTCGGAATGGAATGAATGCAAGCATCAAGACATGTCACATGCGTGGATGACTGTACATATTAGAGTCGTGTTTAGAATATCACTGTACTTCTATCTCCCGATCCAAATCAAGACATTGCACAACATCATGCATGACACAAACAAAGCATTGTCTTGCTTGATGATACGTGGACATGAATCCCGTTTACAACAATAATGAAAAAGACGGACCAAGGAAACCAGTTCCCTCCTATGATAACCCGAAAAGACTAGGTAAAGAACACCCAGCCTACAAAGAAACCCTAGTCGTCGTCATCATCATCCTCGTGATCGTCACCAGAATCCATGTCCCCAAGGAGTCATTGCTCGTGTCCCTGCACGCCCTCGCCAGACCCCTCTTCCGCGACAACAACGCTATCGCCATCGACATCCTTCTTCAGCCTTCCCTCTCTACTAGCGAGGCCCAGTCGCTTCACACCCAACAAAAGCGGCAATGGCAAGACCACCGCACAAACCACAGCCTGGAAGACCAGCGCCCAAAGCATATGTCCAGGTGGCCTATTCCCACCCGTAGCCTCATCCCTGCCGGCGTCCTGTACAGCGTCCAGATCCACGGGTCTGCCGTCTTTGAGCTCGTTCATGATTACAATGAAGATGCCGCCGAAGACTTGTCCTCCGACCCAGCAGATCGTTGAGGAAACTTCCGGACTAGCTGGGAATGTTATCTCGACTAGGTACTCCAAAGCAATCGGTAGCAGAGAGAATGAACATGCGCCTAAGACTGCACCGAGCACATACGGCGCGACGATCGTCCTTGTTTGCGGCGCCCAGATCATCGCTAGATAAGCTGCCGACAGCACGGGACAGAGGATCTTGATACCAAGCAGGTAGGCGTGTGTGCGGTCTATGATGGGTGAAGTGATGGCGCAAGCTACCAGTCCGACAACGATGAGCACCGCGCCGCAGATACCCGCTTCGTCTTCGGTGTAGCCGTATGGATACAGGATCTGGTTTAGCAGCGAAGTGAAGGCGTTGAAGAAGCCCGTGTAGACGCTGAATGTGAAGAAGACGAGGTAGAAGGCCGGGGTGCGTAGCATGTGCTTCAGAGAAGTCATGATTGACGTTTTGGAGATGACAGAGGAAGCTGAGGGGGGTGTTGGTGGTGCCGCGGGGATGAAGAAGGACTGTGTGGTGTTAGTTAGATAATTCGTGGAGGCCAATTGGAGGGTATGAGAAGACGTACCGGGAGGCATGCTACGGTTGCGATGATTGATACTATCAACACCGTAGTCGGTACGTCGCCCAAAAACGGGTTAATGAGAGACGCAAGCTATGTCTTGTTAGCCATCATTTCCTCTCTTCTTCCCGCGTCGTTACATACCGCCGCTCCAAAGGGATTCGCCAAACTAGCCACCGCCGTTGCTCCAATCCTTCCACCCTCGGTGAACCACATATCGCTATACCGGGTCGGCGCCGCGAGCACAAACGGCTGCGCCAGTCCCGTCAAGATCTGGCCCACCATGACCACAGGGAAGATGTTGGTCTTGGTACCCGCATACCGGATCCAGTTGCCGATCAGCAGCAAGATGGATGCGGCGATGATGGATGGTTTGGGGCCGCGGTGGAGCAAGTAAATCGTTAATGGACATGTTGCAGCGAAGGAGAAGAGGAAGGCGGTTGACAGCCAGTTGATGGATGATTCCGGGACGTGGAAGTATTGCGATGAGGTTGTTGATATGGGGGCGAATGTTAGCCACTAGGTTATACGTTAGTTACAGTCGTGCTTCAAAGTTTCGGGTTGCTCAAGAATGAAGTTTATGCAACGTTGTCCCAACACCACCGATCGACAACGCAGGGCAATGCCCAAAGTCCGGAACGGAAGACCCTTTCCCAACACCCGCAGAAGCAAACAACGGAACGGGCGACGGTGTCAGGTGTCAACTTACATCCCAACTAACAACAATATTCAACAACACCAACTGGCCCAGCCCGAGCCACCGTCTCTTGTAAACCTTGTAATGCGTATGGCTATAACTCTCTTTCTTCTTCCCCAGTCCAAACCTCCTCTTTTTGCGTCTCGGCGGCTGTTGCTGTGCTTCATCCACCCCATTCTCGGGATCGGCGGTACCGTCTCTTCCAAAGTCGACTGTTCTCATGTTAGAGGACCCGCTTACTTCGTCGTCTTCGGGTGGGACGTCTTCCGAAAGATGCGCGGCGTTCTTAATCATCGGGTCGTTCGTTCGGGTGTGCGATAAGTCGGCCA
This sequence comes from Alternaria sp. Ai002NY15, assembly GCA_023758125.1. Lineage (NCBI taxonomy): Eukaryota > Fungi > Ascomycota > Dothideomycetes > Pleosporales > Pleosporaceae > Alternaria > Alternaria sp. Ai002NY15. The sequence goes on along the minus strand of JAFVLO010000007.1, from coordinate 74,632 downwards.
TGTTGGGTGCTGCGGACGGCTTCAGTCCATGGACGGCGCGCAGCGCATAAGAGGGTGTCGGTCTCTTGATGAATAAGGGCTGGGTTAATGATAACGCTGCAAGCCGCTGCGAAAAGAATAGCTCGGAATGTCCGGATGCCCAACGTCCCAGACGCGCGCCTTAAGTCGATGCAGTTGTTGATGTTGTTCTTATCGGTTCCGCGTCGCAGTCGCACATGTCAAACGCAGGCGCTCTCCCAAGGTTCCTGCTGGCTGCACGGCCTATTGGCGTTGCGACGAGGCAAGGGGTACGCTTGCCGGGTGGTGCGGGACGGACTTGCCGTCTTATTAAGCTAGTCGGCCGCCACATTTGGCCTGCAGGTGGGTGAACTGTATCGTGGGAACTAGCCTTGCGCATTGTTGTCGCTGGGGTACGGGAGTCGGCTGATGCGTGCGCACTGGGAAAGATACTGCTTTTGGAACAACAGACGTGTTAGGCGAGGCGGGGTACAATGAGATCGGCATCGCGAGTGCGAGGGGGTTGATAAGATTGGGGAAGAGGAAGCTTGTGCGTGCATCTCGACGTTTACTTTTCACAGCTGGGGAAGATTAAGCAAATGGTGAGCGGATAAGGATTATTCTGGGCTGGAATGGTTGGAATGATCTGAGGCTCAGGTTTGGCTCGCTTCGCTATCCCATGTTGACCTGGCAGGCACGCAGGATGTAGCCGGAAGCACTCGGTAAGCTGCATCTTTCCAAGCTCATATTTTGATGAGGCTCGAGGCAACAACCACCCACGATGGGTGTGCATGCCAACAAAGCCAAGCCAATCCCCGCCCACCTTGTTTACAAGCCTTTACCGCATGCGAGCGAGTACCTGCGTATTCTCAGCCTGCATGCTGGCAACGCATGGGAGCCTATCCGGTGTAGCCTGCGGCCAGTCAGCTTCCACGAGAAGCCGCGTTATGACGCTCTGTCATATACCTGGGGCGACCCCAACGCCACGAAGCTGATCGAGGTCGATGGCGTCGCGGTCAAAGTTACCTCCAACCTCGCGCAGGCGCTCCGGCACATGCGCGACTCCGAGAACGAACTTCCACTGTGGGTAGACGCTGTTTGCATCAACCAGTTGGATACGACGGAGAGGTCGCATCAAGTGGCCCTTATGGGCAAGATATATTCCGGATGCGCCCAGGTACGGATTTGGCTAGGCTGCGATGCCTCACGATGTCGCCTTGGCGACGGAGCGGATGACGAGTCAAAAGGAGCGGACCCATTCGAAATCGTACGTTTGCTAGCGAGTGGTCGCCATGTCTATGAATGGCAATGCTTCGAACCCCAAGCCCCCGATACAGCTGTCTATAAGCCCGATGACGACTTCAATCTGATATGCGAAGGCTTCCTCGCTGTCTATCGAAGCCCTTGGTGGACACGCTTGTGGACCGTACAGGAAGCCATCTTACCAAAGACAGGCACTTTGTACTTCGATACCTGGACGACATCGCTCCAGACGGTCACCGATTGCGGGTTATACTACGACCAACATGCCTGGAAGCCATGTTGCAATCCCCCAGTATCACAAATGCCTATCACAATGATCAATGCTCTCAAGGACTTTTGTACCATGACCCGGAGCCTTCATTATGATCGAAAACGCGATGGCAGCGGCAAGCTCAAGCGACATGACCTACAAACACAACATGTAGTGTACGGGTTCCGGGCGTGTGAGGACCCGCGCGACAAGGTCTACGGGCTGTTGGGCGTCATTGATGACCGATTCTTCACCCCGGATTACACTTTGTCCAAAGAGGAGGTTTTTCTTCAGGCTACTTACACAATGCTTTGTCGCAAATGGGGGTCATTGAAGAGTCTGACAGGCCCTCAATATGGCCCAGCGCCGGACAAACTGGCGTCCTGGGTGCGGGACTTTGATGCGCCTTGCGATCGCATGGACGTAGATGTAGTTTTCGATCGGCACAAATTATTTGATGATGGTGTGTTCAATGCTTCCGACGACCACAGATCGAGGCCTGTATTGCTAAGAGCTCCCCCGCGGTCGTCGGGTGAGATGGTAAGACGAGTGGGCCTTGGGGTCGTAGGCAGGCGCGTAGGCAAAGTCACCTTTGTATCCGAAGACGTACAGACCTTGATCTCCCCGACAGACGATGCTGACATCAGACATAAAGACGTCTTCAAGAGATGGATGTTATCCGCGCTCAACTCGAGTGCGTTTGACACGTTAGCTCACATTAGTGAGCAGAGCAATCTCTATAGACAGCCGGATTCCGTCATAGCGTTTTGGCGAACGATGCTTGGTGGATTGGACATTCCAGTCGATAGAGCAGGCCACGCGTGGGATCTCAAATCTAGTCCTGCAACTAGTCCCGCAACGATGCGTTGGCTTGAGCACTTTCTTGCATGGGTGGAAGGAAAAGAGGAGACAATCAATGCCACAATATGCCATATGATCTCTGTCACAACACATGGCCGTCGCTACTTCAAGACCAGAAGCAATGGTCAGGGCCTCTGCTATCCGCACGTTCGTGTCGAGGACGAGGTATGGGTTCTAGACGGTGGAAACGTACCGTTCATCCTGCGGCCCGCGCATTTGAACAAAGAAGAAAGAGAAGCACTCAAACCCGTAGATACGGTTGAACTCCATGGCGATGGCGACATTGACTACAGTGATGACCGCCGGTCGAATAAGCCGTCTGCAGGCCATCACGAGTTCATCGGCGATTGTTATTTCGACGGATACATGCACGGGGAAGCGGTTCGAGATAACACGATTCGTGAACAGTCTATCGTGTTGGTTTGAAGGAATTATTGATACACTGGTTCACGAAGAAGAAAGCATGTCATAGCGGAAAGCTAATACGGTGACGGCTGGGCGTCAGATCGCAGCTATGTAAGTGGGGATATTCTGCGCAATGAAGCAGCGCCTGGTCGTATGTCGAGCTATTACGTATGTGCAGGCGTTTTCTACTGCAACGTCTGACCTACGACTTCCCCGACGTCCTCACTACATCACCATCTGCGAGGGTATCAAGAATCATAATGTATTTCCATTCATGTAGCTGTCAGCCTTAGCTGCGGGAGCCTAGATGTGCTTACGACCGCTACCAATCAATACATGAACTATCACCATACTGTTTGAGTCATCTACCCGCTATGTACTTGCACATCACAGCTCTGAGCGACGCGTTCGATAGCCTCAGCGAGTACCGCAACCATCATCATGCGCAACTGGTCAAGCAGCTGCTCGCCCATACCTGTAGCCACACTAACCACAAAGCACACAGGCGCCAGCAGCACGTCGCGCTCGACCTTCTCAGTCCAGCACAGCTGACGCAACAGAGCGGCGTAGACCCCCATAAAGATCGCCGATTTCCAGAGAGTAAGAAGCAGAGTCTTCGGTCCAAGAAGAGATGCGCCGAGGAAGGCGATCGCGTACATGGCCATGACACCGAACTGTATGTCTCGTTCTAGTTGCGCATTTGAGATCTCAAAGGGACCGATGGTGAGGCGCTCCGGGAAGTCGCCGATCTTTCCATCGTCCCCGATCAACCGACTAGAGGTATTGGCTTTGGCGAGGCCGGCCGCGTCGATCTTGATGATGAGGTTCAGCGGGCCTATGTTGTTGACCGTAGCATCGGCGTCGCCTTGACGCTCCCGGTTGGGCTCGGCTAGCGCTTCGGCGATCTTGCTGGTGACATACTCGCGGATGCCTTGACTCAGCGAACTGTCGTCGTCGAAGATGTTAGACGCGAAAGACTTGCGGGGGCTGGGTTCGCCTTCGTCCAAAAGCGAGGAGTAACCGTAACCGTGCTCGTCGGCGGTCTCGATGCGACGTGCGGTCTGTGGCGATATACGAGCAGTCTTGAGGAAGTCGTTTGTGCGCTTGATGCTGGTGGTCTTATACTGCACCAGATTGGGGTCTTCGACGGGGCCGCCGTGCTGGGGATAACTGGGGCTGTCTGCAAGCTTGTTAGTGGGTGCGTTGACATCGTGAGCAACTTGACGTACCAGGCGATATCTGACGCCCTGCGGAGTCCGCGAACCATGCATCTTTGACATGGTTGATGCTCGCGTCTGTTTCCATGTCAGCATACTGTATCCAAGCGCCCTGGGTAGACACTTACTGTTCATAGCCTCTGCAATCTTGTGGGAAGAACCCAATGGCAACCCGCTTCGCTTGTCTGCATCACCAGCTGTACGTGGAGAGGTATCCTGGCTTTTGGCGACCTCAGATTCAACGGAATCACGGCCTGCTTCCTTAGCATAGCGTTTTGGAGAGGCACCTTCAAATGCTGTAGAGCCAATCGTCTCACCATCACCGATCTCGGTCTCACCAAGTCCCTGTAGACTGTGCATGGACTGCTCGCTGGGTAGGAGACCGATTTGTTCGTATCCTGGGCGCACATATGGCGACGCCAACGGGCTAGAAGCGACGGGCGGAGGCGACTTCTGCAGGGTAGCGGGGCTGGACGATGCGCTCGAGCTGGACTGCTGTCTGAATAGTCCGCGGAAGCGGCTCGGCTTGCGATCGGTTTTCGGTGTCGCGTTAGCGCTGAGACGAGCCATGTCGATGTCTTTAGCGTTGACAGGCGCTTCCTTTGGTGGTGCGGATGGCATCTGGGGGAAGTAGAGTGAGTGGAGGGGAACGGGTTGCAGAGTGTTATGGCCGTTGTCGCGCTTTGCTAAGCGAGAGTCGCAGTGAAGGTGAGTCCGCACGGATCCAAACGCGTCGACACTTCACTCAGTAATCTAACATTCGAGGATCTGGTATGACGTTCGGTGCTGTTATGAGTCTTTTCCTCTTCACGGAACTGCGCAAACAATCTCGTCGTGGTGTTTGATGATGCGCAACCATCTGATTGCTTCCCTTCATTCAAGCGAACGATGCCAAATTTCGGTTGTGACAGCATGCGGCTATGTCCATGAATTGATGCGCAAGGCTCGGACCTGCACGATCAAACGAATCTGAGTCTCTTACCTTTCTACTGGCTCAATTGAGGAATGACACAACTACTAGGGCGACCAATGATGAGGCGCTTTTGCAAACATTCGGTTTGGAGCGAGGGACTGACAGCAAGCTAGCAGTTCAGTATGCTAGATAGCCTGGTGCTGCGTGTATTCCAACAGGAAACCGCTGGGTTATGTGATGACCATTGCGCTGACAGGCGGTTGCAGTCGATCTTCTAACCTTCAACGACATGCCTCGCCTTCGTCTCTAAGAAGGAGGTCCAGGTACTAAGGAAACAGAGGAAGCTTGATGGCCGAAGAAGTAAGAGTGGACTGTCGACATCTTGTATGGTATCGACCGAGCGGCGGACGCGTGATCGTCGTGGAATGCGCATTCCGTACGATGACGTTATCTCCAGGAGTCTCCTGTCGATCGAGACCGTAGGCAGCTGTCGAGCAATGTTCAAAGAGGCGACCTGCTGTGAACGAAGTCAGATGAATCCACCGTCGTAATACTCTGGTTTGAGGATGGCTGAAGGCTGCTTGCTCTTTCAGAGTGTCAAAGTTATTGAGTCACCCGCCAAGGAGAGCTCGAGGGGTGGCTCCGGCGATGGCTCGTGCACCTTCTACGCGTCTTCCGCGCCGGTGCATGCAGGCGCGCCCTTGAACCGTACAACTATGGCATCGCATTCACCAGCAATTGATACCGACAATGAGTCTACGTTCGAGGCCGCTCCCCGACATGTTCATCGACGCCACGCCTGTAAGCTCTTACGAGAGGCATACCGTCGAGCATGAGCATGGAAGACAGCCCATGTCGTCGTCTTGCTACGCTCCGTCATGGGCATGGCATCGCGACGGTATAAAACGCTCTTCTTGGGATTGTTGCTTTCGCGAACTACACCCCACAATATGCGGTATCTAACGCTTGACATCGAGGCCTGCTTGGCGCCAGCACGGTACTCAGCCGCAAAACTCGAATTGCGATACTCCGCGTCTGGCCATCAATCCGGAACAATCGCGTGCCCTGGTCGCATGGAAAATGAAGTCATCCTTGCTGCTGTTCATCGCAGGCCTCAGCTCAGTAGCTCTGGCTAATGCTGGAACACCTAGCGGAGAAAGCCAAGCCCATGCCACTAGCAACACACCGAACGCCGACGAAGTCCGCATCGCTATGGACAATGCGCAAGCCGCGCAAGATCCCTTGATGATGGGTGCGATGCCACCAAGCGACAACGGCGCCTCGCCCCGCCACCGACGGGAGAAGCTACAGCTGCTGAAGAGAATGGACAAGAAGAGCGGTAAATGGGGAACGAGCCATCCGCGTTACCGGCTACTCGAAGCGCTGTGGGCATATACGAGGTACCGCGAACGCCACATGGCTGAGCTGGATCGCTGGCGGAGTATGTACAAGAGCGTCAGCAAGAAGCAGAAGAAGGTCGGTCGCACGTGCGCGTTGTGATACCGGTCGCTCACAATAAAGCAGACATTGGAGAACACCATCGCCTACACGAAGAAGCTCGATGAACTCGAAGAGCTGATCTACGTGAATGCAGCGGTCTCCAAGAGTATAGCCTTGCACGCCATGAAGTTCTACGGCATCGGCCAGGAAGAACTGGACGAGCACATGAAGCAAGCAGAGCAAGACAAGCGCCAAGCAGACAAGTTTGCGACAGCTCAAACGCTGAAGCATTACGTACGCGACTGGGCGGACGAAGGTCTGAAAGAGAGAAACGAAGCCTTCCCATGCATACTGAGCACCTTGAGCGCCATTAAAGCAGAGTCAGCCGAGAGCGCACTGCTCAAGGTACTGCTTCCGGGCTCCGGCGTCGGCCGGCTAGGCCACGATGTCGCCAATCTCGGAGGTAAGTGTGGCGCGCAAGAGCAGAAGAGCGGCGACTGACGCAGTGACAGGCTTCGAGGTCACGATCAATGAGTGGTCAATGTTCATGAACGTGGGATACCGGTACATGGAAGCGCAAAAGGATGCGCATGCGGTGACCATACACCCATTCATCGACGGAATGTCGCACCATGCTACGAAGGCCGACATGACCCGGAGTGTAACGGTGCCCAACATCGCCCCCAACCCTGGTGTTCTGCTCGTCGAGGGCGACTTCAACACCGCATTCAACGATCAACCAGGTCACTACGACATCATCGTCACCCATTTCTTCATCGACACGGCGCGCAACCTCATGGCCTATTTCGACACTATCCAGAGGCTACTGAAGCCCGGTGGTAAATGGATCAACTTCGGCCCACTCCTGTACGGCACCGGGCCTTTCGTGCAGCTGAGCTTGGAGGAGATTGTCGACGTTGTTGAAGAGATGGGCTTTGAGTTCGAGGATCTGGGCGACGAGTGCGGCGACCTGACGTTCGAGGGCAAGAAGGTTCGGAGTAAAGAGGCAGAGTACGGGTTCAACCGGAGAGCGTTGACGCGCTACGCATACCTGGCGCAGGTTTGGATAGTGAAGAAGGTGTGAGCTGTCGCGTCGCATCGCGTCGCTCGCCTTGCTGCGCACATATCTCGAGAAACAGTAGATAGTGTATACGCACTTCCGCAACAGCCTATATATATTTACAAGTTGTAATCTATAGTAGATTATCTTAGATAATCTACTAACCTATATTAGTTAGGCTAAGGTAGCGTTGCTTACTGTGTAGAGATTAATAAACAATTTGTCTAAACAGCTAAGCTATCTAGTATAACTAAGCACAGCGCGGCTTACGTTAGAGACTCTAGTTACCTAGATAGAACTAGAAAACTATCTACTTTCTTATAATCTTTCTTTCTCTTACTCTAAAATTAATAATTCTTCTATATACCTATATATAATATTTTAGATAAACTCTATTATAAATATTTATCTTATCTTTATTAGTAGTATACTAGCTCTTAGACTTTATATCTTTTTTATATTCTTTCTATTTTTTAGTTACTTAGATAGATATAGCGCTTATAAATATACTAAAGCTAAGAATAAAAGCTATTACTAGTAATCTATTAATATATAGCTATCTAAAACTATCTACTATCTTTCTAAAAAGAATAGTAATCTAGAATTCTATAACACTAAGAATAAGAAAGAATACTATTAGCGTAAGGCTAAGAAGAAAGTAGACTAGCACCTTACTTTCTATAGAAATTTTTAGAAAGAGTTTTATAATTAGTAATTAGATAAAATAGAATTAGATAAAATAAAGAAGAAGAATTATAAAAAGAGAAAAAAATTAGCTAAAGTAGTAGTAAGAGAATTAAACCTTAGAGAGTATAATAAAGTAAAGAATACTAATAAAGTATAATCTTTAGAGACTTTATAAGTAAAGTTATAATATATATCTAATAAGCCTATAGTAATATATTCTATATATTTCTCTATATCTTATCTATTTATAAGCTAGTGTTATAATATTAAGTTATTAAATAATAGTCTAAAGTATATCTTAGTATAGTAGTATATATATTATTATAAAATAGCTAATATATATCTATAAGAATATAAGTAAACTAAAGAGAAAGCTAGAGCTAAAGAAATAAAACTATAGATTAAGAAGTTAATCTAAAGTTAAGAATATATATTCTAGTAGTTACTCTATATAAATAGTAAGATTATTAGAATATATTTAGTAAGCTATATATTATTAATAGCTCTTAGTAGATAGTAGCTAAAAGTATAATATTTAGATATTATTATAAAAGCTATAAAAGATACTAATATTTATCTATTATAGTATATATAATTATTAATATAAAGATTACTTAGCTAAGAAGTACTACTAGTGTATATAGTATATAAGTTTACGTAATATTCTATTTTTATAATAATATATCTTTAATATATTATAACTCTACTAATTAGAGTTAGATTTAAAAAGTAATTAAAAAAATAAAATTATATAAGCTAGAAAATAATTTTATATATAGTAAAGTTACTACTAAGTATAGTTCTTAACGTAGTACACTTATTTAAAGAAACTAAAGTTTAATAAAACTTTATAATATTACATTAATTTATACTATCTACACTACTACTTATATATCTAGTTATATCTTTACCTTCTTTATAGTCTAACTTTTAATCTTAGTTTTAATAAATATAGTAATAGATTAAGCGTATAGATACTTACAGCTAACGTAGTTAATAAAATTAGTTAATATTCTAAGAAGAGATAATATAATATAATACACTTAACTAAAGAGCTTAATATAAATAATATAACTAATAATCTTACTAGTAGTTAGACTATTTAAATTTATAAAGTAAGATTCTAGTATAATTCTAGTATAATTATAGCTATAATTCTAGATAGTATTACTTTAGTTAGTAAAGCTTTTTAAGTATCTTAAGTTATAGATAGACTAAAGAGTACTTATACACTCTATAACTAGATTTTTATTTTATTATTTCTAAATATTAGCTTTAGTACCTTAGTGTATATACTATTATTCTACTTAGTTAGATAGTTATAATTTACTAGATAGTAAAATAATATTCTATATAGTCTATAGCGCCTATAGCAGCTTTTCTACTAGTTTTTTATCTAATATATTAGACTACTATAGCTTTACTCTACTCTAGTTTACCTCTACTAGCTATTATTTAAGTCTAGTAGATACTATAAAGCTAGTCTTAACGTTTTCTAGCTTTTCTAAAAGTAAAAGCTTATTTCTATTAAGCTACTTCTATTCTAAAGTAGTTATATCTACTAAGTATATATATATCTCTTAATCTCTAATATTCTATAAAAAGGTAATTTTCTTAGAGCTAGCTATATAAGTAGATTATTATAACTAATTTATAATTATATAGGTAAATAGATATAAAGATTATTATTATCTTTAATATACTTATTAGTAAAAGCCTATTTATATAAAGAGTAGAACTAAAGTCTATTATATATAAAGTAGTCTAAGTAAAATATTATATTATTAATATTATTAGATAACTATATAACGTTAGATAATTAGCGCTAACTTTTTAATACTAAGAGTATATATATATATTTTCTTTTAATATTTATTAGAGAAGAGTATAAATATATTCTAGTTAGTTACTATAAGCTTACTTAGTATAATACTATATATCTTCTTACGTAGATATAAGCTTTTATAACTATTAAACTACTATTACTTACTAGTTTATAAAAAAGAGAAATATAGTTAAGTATAGACGTAAGATATCTATTTAGAGAATTAGAAAATAAATAAATTAGAATATATTAAGAGAAGAAAAGTAAAGAAATAGAATAGTTTAACCTCTAGCCTATTAGTATTAGATATATAAACTTTAAGTTAAAGTCTACTATAAGTAGTCTATACTACTTTAGTTTTTAGTACTTACTTAGGTTAAAGTTTATAAGATTCTCTAAATAATATCTAAGTTAAAGTTTAAAACTTTAATCTTCTTATAGATATTCTATAACTACTAATTTTTTTAACTTTATATAAAGTAAATATACTTTTATATAAGTAATAATATACTTATATATTCTATATAATTCTAACTATAAAGTAAGATATCTACTAGCTTATAGTTAGAGTATATATAAATACTAAAAACTATTTACTTCTTATCTAGATATAAAACTTTTACTATCTAACTTTAATATTAAACTTTACTATTTAGACTAGATATATAACCTTTTTACTTCTATAGAATACGCACTTTTAGTATCTATACCTTCTATTAGAGTTAACTTTGTTATGTGTAAGCTAACGCTGCGTATAAGCTAACGCTGCGTATAAGCTAACACTACATATAAGCTAACGTTACGTGTAAGCTAACGCTACGTATAAGCTAACACTGCGTGTAAGCTAACGCTACGTGTAAGCTAACGTTACGTGTACTACTAGAATACTCTATAACTCTATTATAGCTTCTAGAGCTATAGCTTCTTATATTGCATAGTATAAGGTATACAGGTTTTAACTTAAGTTTAATATAACTTTCTTTCTTAGCCTACCTATTAAACTACGCCTTATCTACATTATAATGTAAACTAGTAATACTAACATTAGCGTAAATTCTACCTTTCTATAGATACCTAGGTATTAGAAATAACACTCTGCACTTGTAGCTCTCTTTGCTTTACGCTAAGAATAATATATTCTATAAACTTATAAAGATTAAGTAGTAGTGTAGAAGTGTATTGTTATTAGTAGCGCTGTTATTCTACTACTAGATCTGTATTGTCTTCGCGTGCGTAAGCTACCTTCTCTTTCTTATATCTACTAAGTATTAATCTAGAATAAAGTGCATTCTATAACCCTCTGCTAGCTTCTTTAAATAGAATATGTAGCGTAGATCGCTATTTAGAGTAGTAAGAGCTAAGAATTAGAAAAAGTAATAAATGCGCAATTCTCTTAGCGCGTTCTTAATAACTACTTATTCTAGCTTGCGGTCTTAAATTGCGCTAAATAGCTACTTAGTAAATATATTACTAATGTAGCTAATTGTTAAAGTGCTGTAAGATATATATAGAATAAGGTGTATGTACTACTTTGCTAGCGTAAGTCTAAGACTTATAATAGCGCGCCTTAGTAACTTAAAACTAGATAGAGCTGCTCTTAGACCTCTTAATAGTTATTAGCTAGAACTAATACTTATAGTAGTGTAATATACTCTATATATATAAAACTAAGGTGCGCGTATACGCTAAAGTTGTATTAATTAATTACTGCTAGCAATAATAGCTAAATCTAAAGATATTATAGAAAATTCTAAAACTTAATTTAAAAGTTAGGCTAAGTTAATACTACTACTATTATAGTCTATAAGAGAAGGTCTACTACAAAGGCTATATTATCTATTAAAGTAGAAGCCTTCTCTCTACTATCTGCGTAACTCTTATAACTCTACTTCTAAGAAGTTAGATTTACTAAAGTAATAATAACTTGTAAAGTTCTATTCTTTCTAAAAGAAATAAAGAACTTTGCGTAACACGTGCTGTACTACTAGAGGTAAAGTAGGTAATAGATTATTCTATTTCTATACTTGCAAAGCTCTCTAGTTAGTTCTTGTACTATAGGCTAGCTCTTAACGCTTCTAGAATCTATAATCTACGTAGACTTAACAGAGCTAAGTTATATTATCTCTATTAACTATATTAGATGCTACGCATAGAAGTATAAAACTACTTTGTCTATAGACTTAATATTAAGAAGCTTATCTAATATAACATTCTTATACTAAGAGTTGTCTAATAACTAAACAGCGTATACATCTAGTAAGAAGAATAACTTAGGCGTAGAGAAATACCTCTTAGAGTACCTTAGTAGAGTATTTAGACGCTGTTGTTATAGATGTAGAAGAGGTAAGGTGTTCTCTTTATAGAGGCGTTTATTAAGGCAGGCGTAAGCTAGCTTATACGCTAGTAGGCTTAGTAGTGTTAAGAGTGTATAATAATATTATAGAAAGTTATTATCTTAAGTAAGATTAATGTAAACTACGTGCTGCGTCTTGCTAGAGGTCTTTAGTAGAAAGGCGCTTACTTTAGTTATATTCTTAAAAGTAGTTAGTAGATATAATGTAAAGTCTAACGCTTACTCTATTTATAATAGTATGTATTCTTCTTATAATACTAGTGTATAATATTTACTATAGTATATAGACTAGCTATCTATTCTAGCGTACGCAGTATGCTACTACGCCTCTCTTACTACTTATACGCTATAGTAGTATAGAGGTTAGTTTTTAATTATACTATGCGCTATACGCTAAAGCGCTACTCTTACTACGTATAGGCTATGTTGTGTAGGCGCTCTACGTACGTGCGCTAACAGCACGCAGGTACTACTTTATAATTTTCTACTATTCTATTTCTACTACTTTCTAACTTATGTAGTTGCTACTTAGTTATAAATATTATTTCTACTTCTAGAGCTATAACGTTACAGAAAGGTCTGTGCCTGTAAGCTTAGCAGTAAACTATAGAGTCGCTTTTCTACAAGAAGCTGCTATATAGAGGTTAGATAGGTATACTCTTATCTACCTAGTAGTATAGTAGCTAGCAACTACTACTACTTAGTAATAAGTAGTATTTCGTACGCTAGACTAAGCTACTACTTAACTAGTACCTTTTAAAGACCTAGTGCGTTACCTCTAGAGAAGAGCTATTAGCGTTAGTAGTGTTATTATTATTAGACATATTTAATTCTTAAAGTGTGCTTAAATATTAGTTGTATTATATTAGCCTCTCTTAATAGTTATAAGATATTTATATTCTAATACTTAACTATACTAAGTTAGTATAAAAATATAAAAGGTATGCTAGTTTACTAATATCTAGATAGTCGCTAACGTTTGCAAGCTACAGCTCTGCCTAGTAAGAGAGAAAACTAATAAGATAAAATATACTATAAGAAAGAAGTAAGTATATTCTAATAAATATGTTTAGTGATAAAAAGTCTAACTTTAACTTACTATTACCTTAACCTATCTAAGATGTAAAGCGCCTAATACTAAGAAAGACTTATTAGAAGAAGAATTTCTAGAATAAGTTTAATAGAAAAGTTATTAACCTAAGTATTAAGAGTAAGAAAGATAATTCTAATTTGCTATTTATGTAATGTGTTAACTCTCTAGTAAGTATCTTGTTACTCTATTATAATACTCTAGCTTACTTTCTTAAGCTTAATATGCGTCTACTCTAAGAGAAACACGCTAATAGCTATAATATCTTTTACAAAATAGCTAGTAGCATTATACACTATACGTGTATACGTAATATATTCTATATTTATGTTATAATAATATATCTATAGATAACTTACGTAAAGAAGCAGGCGTATACCTTTTAAAGAGAGAAGCGTTAGAATTAGACTATTTCTTTACTATTACTTAGTACTATTACTCTTAGTTTTAAAGCTAGAAGAGATAGAATTAGGCTGCTCTCTACTATTGCCTAGGTACTACTACTCTTAGTTTCTAGAGAAGCTTTTATAATAGCAAGAATAATGTACTACTAGCGCTAAGCCTCTAAGTAGATACTAGAAGAGTACCTACCTTTTTAAGAATAGAAGTAATAGAATTAGGCTATTATTCTACTTTTTCTTTTATTAGCTAAATAGCGCGCTTTAATAAGAATCTCTTACTCTCTCTCTTTTCTCTACATTCTCTACGCTTAGAGAAACTATCTTCTAATAGCATAACGTAGTACTTAACCTGTGCTAGTTATACTTCTTTTCTAATCTATACGCTAGGTTCTATTATTATTAAGATACTCTTACGCTTTCTAGGCTTATATTCTAAGAAGTAATACACTTAAGCTACATAGGTATAAAAGGTAAAGATAGGCACTTTTTATTATTTGTACACTAGGCTAGCTGTTTAGAAATACTAGTAGCTTTAAGATAAGTTTAGAGTATTTAGAAAAGAGTATTTATTAGAAAGAAATAGAAGGTAGGTAGAAGACAAAATTGCTTAAAAATAAATTACTATATTAATCTAAGTAGTAAGCGTATATTAATAGAACTCTAATTATATCTATTATATAGTATCTATACTTACTACTAATTTTAAATAGAGTTTATTTAAATGCTAAGGTCTATAATAAATTAGAGGCATGCAATTTATATAGAGAAAATGTAAGATAGGCAAGAGAAATCTCTATTTCTATATAGTTAGTAATAGCAAAGATAAAAAAAGCTCTAGAAAAGAGTAGAGTATAGAGAGACTTACTATAAGATTAGTAGAGAAAATAAGAAAAACTCTAGTTTCTATTTACTTTCGCGAGCTTTCTAGAGTAGAAGAGTTAGTATTATTCTAGATATAATTACGTAAGAGAAGAAAAGTCTTATAATATCTATAGCCTAAATACTTAATCTTGCGTTTTCTTACTCTAGGCTGCTTTCTTCTTTCTAGAAGTCTTCTTCTGTATTTGTTTTATACCTCTAGCCTTCTTGCTTACCTAAAGATATTTAAAGAAAAAGATATTATCTATAAGGTATCTCTAATTCTAAGTAATCTACTTATAACAAAGTTGTCTAACCTCTTTTTTATTATTATTAAAGCTGTAAGCTATATTTAGCTTGTATACTATATAGTTATCTTCTAGAAATAGCGCCTAGTTAATTAGTCTTCTATAATAGTTATGCAACACTTATATACTATATAGTTATCTTCTAGAAATAGCGCCTAGTTAATTAGTCTTCTGTAACAGTTATGCGATACTTATATACTATGTAGTTATCTTCTAGAAATAGTGCCTAGTTAATTAGTCTTCTATAATAGTTATACAACACTTATATACTGTACAGTTATCTTCTAGAAACAGCGCTTAGTTAATTAGTCTTCTATAATAGTTATGCAATACTTATATCTAGACGCTAAACTTTGTATAGTTAGCGTAATAGTATAAGTAGTATATTAATTTACTAACGCGTAGATAATCTTTCTTCTTCTAAGTAGGTTCTCTTTCTTAAGAGATATTCTCTTTTTTATTAGATATTAGTACTTTTACAGCTTATATAGTTTCTATACCTACTTTATCTTAGTTTCTAGCTGTTAACTTACTTATAAATCTATTCTTTAGAGGCTTGTTATTCTCTTAAAAAGAGTAACGCTAAACCTATTAGGCTTAAAGTTGCTAATAATATACTTAATAACGTTAGCTAATGTCTTTATTATTGTAGGCGCTACTACTCTCGCTAGCTAGAGTCTCTAGTGTAAATAAGATCTATATAAGAGCTAGTTTATTAATACCTATTACAGCGAAGTTATAATAGATACTAAAGCTACGTATTATAAAACCTTATCTTTAAAAGCAAAAGTATTCTATTAGTATTTACTTAATAAGTTTGCTAAGTTAGAAAGCCTTAAAGAAGAAAACCTCTACGTTATAAATAGTAAGTTTATAGATAGACTAACAAAGTTTATTAACTACTTATATAATTCTAACTATAGGTAGTACACTATCTTCTATAATAAGTATAACTTAAGAGTTTATAACATCGCGTTCTTTGCATAGAGGCTTATTCTAATAGGTAAGAGATTAACTTTTAACTACCTTAATAAGAAAAAGAGAAAGAGAATAGATAAGCTAGGTAAGAGGGCGCTCTCTTATCTTTGTAGAGTAAGCTTAGTGTTACTATCTATAGCTTTTAAGATAGAAGTAATAGAATTACGCTGTTGTCTTTACTAGTGTCTAGGTACTACTACTCTTAGCTTTCTCTAATGCCTCTAGTATAGTAAGAATAACTTACTACTAGAGCTAAGCCTCTAAGTAGATACTAGAAGAGCACTTACTCTTTTAAAAACAGAAGTAATAGAATTAGACTATTATCTACTTTCTCTTTTATTATATATATAGCGCGCCTTAAGAAGAATCTCTTACTTTCTCTCTCTTTTCTCTATATTCTCTACGCTTAGAGAAACTATCTTCTAACAGCGTAATACGCTACTTAACCTATGCTAGTCTTACTTCTTTTCTAACCTATACGCTAGGTTCTATTATTATTAAGATACTCTTACGCTTTCTAGGCTTATATTCTAGAAAGTAATATACTTAAGCTGTATAGGTATAAAAGGTAAAAGTAAGTACTTTTAATTATCTATATACTAGGCTAGGTACTTGTAGAAGTAGGTTCGTATCTAGAATCTACGCTACTAGCTAGAAATAGAGGTTTAACAAGAGAGAGTAAGAGAGAGAAAGAAATATCTAATAAATAGAGTAGAGAGGTAACTAACTACTAGAATAAGCTAATAAGCTACGCATACGCTAAAATATTATAGAAAAGAAAATATAAACTTTAGTCTTTAAAGAGCTTTACGCTATTATCTAAACTAATATCTAGATATAAATATAGTGCGTAGTTAGAAAAAGCTATAAGAGCTATAATAGAAGAACCTAAAGCTAGAGAAGAAAAGTAGTAGCCTGTCTATACTTATGTAGTTAGTAATAGTAAAGATAAAAAAGCTCTAGAAATAACTAGAGTATAGAAGAACTTACTATAAGATTTAGTAGAGAAAATAAAAAAGACTCTAGTTTCTGTTTATTTTCGCAGACTTTCTAGAATAGAAAGGTTAGTAGTATTTAAGACGTAATTGCGCATTAGAAGAAAAGTTTTATAATATCTATAGTCTAGATATTTAACCTTAAGTTTTCTTACTCTACGTTGCTTTCTTCTTCTTAATAGTTTTCTTCTCTTTCTTTAATATGCCTCTAGCTTTTTTACTTACCTAAAGATACTTAAAGAAAGAGATATTATCTATAAGGTATTTCTAATTCTAAGTAACCTACTTGTAATAAAGTTGTTTAACCTCTTCTTTATTATTGTTAAAGCTATACGCTAGATTTAGCTTGTAGTAGATATAATTATTCTCTAAGAACTATACTTACTAGATTCTTTTTCTATAAATATCTTAGCGTTCTTAGATTAAAACGCTTAACTATCTAGAGTTAGCATAATAGTATAAGTAGCATGTTAATTTACTAACGCGTAGATAATCTCTATTCTTCTAAATAGCTTCTTTGTCTTTATAAACGTCCTCTTTCTTATCTAATATTAGTACTTTTATAGCTTAGATAGTTTCTATACTTACTCTCTCTTAGTTTCTAGCTATTAACTTACTTGTAAACCTATTCTTAAGAGGTTTATTATTATTAGTATCTTGTTCTTAGTTATTTCTAGCAAGGTTATTACTATCTTCTACAAGAATAGAATGCTATACTAAGCTCTAGTTATTAGCTAAAGGCGTAGATGCTATAGCTACCTAGGTAAGATTAAAGAATTATGTAACAAAGTTACTTAGGTGTAGAATACTAGGTGTAGAATATTAGAAGTAGAATGTTAGAGGTAGAAAGTATAGAAGTAAACTCTAAATTACAAAAGATAAGATTATATAGTACCTTTTCTTCTCTATCTACTAGTAGTTAAATTATTAGGCATTTGTCTCTTACTCTAGATATAGTAGGTACGTTGCCTACTCTATATTTATAAAAAAGAGATAAGAAGCTATAGGTAAAGGTAAAGAGTAGTATATTGTAAGTAACATAAGCTAGCTAGCAGTGTCTAAGAGATAGATAGTAAGTAGCTCTTACTATAGAAGAGCAGCGTTTGTAATAGGCAGAAATAAACAGGCTAATAACTATAGACGCTAATACTATAGTAATAGTAGAAAAAGAACTAATATTAAGTAGAAGTAGATAATAGGTAGGCTTAGCCGCAACTTAGTTACCTAGTTTAAATATTAAGAAAAGCACCTAAAGTTATACGTATAACAAGAGTGTTAGATATAAAGTATATAATTTAAAGTTTAAGTTTAATTATAATCTAAATAAACACTAAATAAACTAAAGCGCTAGCTAGATATTATAGTAACTGTGCAGCAACGCTGTATAAAATACTAAATAAGTATACTTACAAAATATTAAAACAGAATGCTACTATGTACAGCTACTCTATTGTAGATCTATCTAGAAGATCTTACTAAGTTAAGGCTTTCTACTCTTCTAATTATTGCGCTTATAGTATTAGAAGACAAGATTGTAGCTATCTAAGTTATGTATAATGTAGTTAACGCAATAGTATCTAGTAATTATCTCTATTCTCTTTGCCTTCTTAATATTCTTAGTAGGCATCTTATTAGTAGTAGGCTTAGCCTTAAAAAGAGTAACGCTAAAGCTACTAGGCTTAAAGATGCTAATAACTTGCTTAACAACGTTAGCTAATATCTCTATTAGTGTAGGCGCTATTACTCTTGCTAGCTAAGGTCTCTAGTGTAAATAAACAGCTTCTTATAGCTATAATTTACTAAGATAAAGCTGCTCTAGAGCTACTGCGTAAGTAAGCTCTTATTGTTTAAAAGCTTCTTCTTTAGCGAAAATGTTATTTTCTATAGTAATGCTTTCTTACTAGATTCTATTAGTATAGCTTCTAGCTTTAACATTTACTATTAATATTACCTTATAGAAGAAGTTATAATAAAGTATCTTAATCTAAGCTTAGTAGAAGTAGTTGTAAGGTGTATAAGGTGCTAGACTAATAATTAAAACTACATTAATATTTATACTCTCTACTAGGCAAACTCTATCTGCGCTGCTACAACTAACGTATATCTCTGCTAGCTAACTATATTCTCTATACGCCTAACTACTGCTTCTCTACCTAAGCGCTCTTTATAGCCTTCTACTCTCTAATAGGTAGCTATCTAAAGAGCCTAACGCTACTACTCTTAGTCTTGTCTGCTACTAGATAGAGTTTACTTAGCTACTAGCGTAAGTGCAAGGCTAGTAGGCTATTATAATAAAGAATAAGATCTATATAAGAGCTAGTTTATTAATACCTACTATAGTAAAGTTATAACAGATGCTAAAGCTACGCGTTACAAAACCTTGTCTTTAAAAGCAAAAGCATTCTATTTGTATTTACTTAATAAGTTTACTAAGTTAGAAGGCCTTAAAGAAGAAGATCTCTATATTATAGATAGTAAGTTTATAGGTAGACTAATAAAGTTTATTAACTACTTATATAATTCTAACTATAGGTAGTATACTATCTTCTATAATAAGTATAACCTAAGAGTTTATAACACTACGTTCTTTGTATAGAGGCTTATTCTAAAGAGTAAGAAATTAACTTTTAACTACCTTAATTAGAAAGAGGGGAAGAGAATAGATAAGCTAGATAAGAGAGGCGCTCTCTTCTCTTTAAGAGGTAAGCTTAGTGTTATTACTCTTAACTTTAAAGATAGAAGTAATAGAATTAAGCTACTGTCTTTACTAGTATCTAAGTGCTACTACTCTTAGCTTCTCTAGATGCCTCTAGTATAGTAAAAATAACTTATAGTTAGAGTTAAGCCTCTAAGTAGATACTAGAAGAGTACTTACTTTTTTAAAGATAGAAGTAATAGAATTAGACTATTATTCTACTTTCTCTTTTATTATTTATATAGCGCGCCTTAAAGAAGATCTCTTACTCTCTCTCTTTTCTTTACGTTCTCTACGCTTAGAGAAACTATCTTCTAATAGCGTAATATACTACTTAACTTATACTTACTAACTTGCTTGTAAAGTGTTACCTAAGAGGCTTATTATATTTACTATTATTATTACTATCTCTACCTTTTAAAGGCGTTTGCTTCTTATTAATATAGTTATTATTATTATTTAATATAATAGAGTTCTTGCGCGAGCCTAATACATTAAGGCTAGATTTCTAGAATCTAGCAGGTCTTAAGAGAATAGATACTATAACTAGGTATAAGTGTTTAGATTTTATATAGAATATAAGATATTTAGAGTTAAGAGTAGAAAAGTAAACTCTAAATTAAGGCTCTATACTCTCTTAGCATTACTTTCTCTTTCTTTAAAAAGTTATCTTCTTAGTAGCTTTTTTTCTCTTCTTCTTAGTAGCTCTAAGAAACGTTAAGAAGGTAATTTTATCTTTAAGTTTCTTCTTATTCTATGTCTACTAATATTAGAGAAGCTTCTATATATTTTATTAGTTTATAAAGCTATTTGTTACGTTTATATTATAATGTATATTATTATTCTCTAAGAACTAGGCCTAAAGATTAGTAACTTAGTAGAGCTCTAAAGTTTAAAGTTTAGTAAGTCTAAGAGTTTATAGTCTAGAGATTTTCTACAAGTCTAATAAATTATATATAATAATATTATATAAGAAGTTAGGCTTAGAGAATTACGCCTTTAGCGTATAAAGTACTATAAGTAGATCTTCTTATATAAGTATAGAAAAAAGTGCAAGAAATATAGAATACTAACTATAGATTAGAGAAGTTAAACAAATTAGTAATAGTGCTAAATGTTAACAAGAATAATTAGCAACCTAAGCTTATCTAATGTATAGAAGATGTTAAAATAAGTTAAGTACTTAGAAAGCGTAAAGTACTCTTCTTACTATAACTCTACGTTACTAGACTAGGCTTTAATACCTTCTAAGACGTATACAACACAGAAGGCTATCTAGTATATTAGAGAGTAATAACTCTAGAAGAATAATAACTTAACGCGTTTTATAATACTAGAATTGTCTACTAGAATATCTACGTTAGAAGGTATAATAAGAAGAGTAAGTTTATTAAGAGAGAAATCTATTTTCTCTACTATAAGAAAAGTAATTACTATATAGCAAACGTAGCGCTATCTAAAGAGTAGTTCTAAAATACACCTATTAACTCTAATAGCAAATTAACAAAACTAGTTCTATATAAAGAAGGCAATTTAATAAAGCTAATAAAAAGAAAGTAATTTATATCTACTAATATATTCTACTTTAGTAGAGGTGCGTTGTAAGGCGCTATATAAGTTAGCTTTAAGGTAATATAGAGTCTAGATAAGAATAATAAAGCTTTATAAATATACGCTCTAAACTCTTCTAGAGCTATTATACTAATAATAGATGCGCATAATTCTTCTCTTATTAAAGAGTAAGAGATTAAAGACTTTAATAGTAGACGCAAGACAACTATAAAGGTTAATCTACTATACCTATCTCTACCTTATTACTATTTATTCTCTATAAAGTAAGTTCTAATTCTGTAAGACTAAATAACTAGGTTAACTATAAGTTATTTACTATAATTAGTTCTATTATAATAAAACTACACTATAAGTCTTTCTAATAGAGTAAACTACTAGACTATATAAAAGAAAAAAGTTCTAGTATTACTTTAATCTAGTCTTAAATAATATGTTTAAGGCTAGATACTTAACGCGTAGATAATCTCTATTATTCTAAGTAGATTCTTTTTCTTAATAGACGTTGTCTTTCTAGTTTAATATAAGTACTTAGATAACCTAGATAGTTTTAGTACTAACTAGTTCTTAGTTAGTAATAGTAGATTCGCTTATAAGACGTTGCTAGAGAGGCTTATTATAATTGCTATCGCTGTTGCTATCTCTATCTTTTTAGAGCATCTACTCTCTATTAACGTAGTTATTATTACTATTACTTATACTAGAGTTCTTACGTAAACCTAATATATTAAGGCTAGCCTTTTAGAATCTAGTAGGTCTTAATAAGTAGTATTCTATTACGTTAACTACTAAGCCAGCGCTTAGCTAGTACTTAAGTAAGAATCTAGTGCAATGTTTAGACTAGATCTAGAACTATAGAAAGTAAAGAAGAAGTAAGTAGCTTCTTACTAATAGCTTTTAGCATCGCACTAACCTATATAGAAATCTACTATAGTCTTTAGACATAACACCTTTAATAAAAGAAAAGAGTTCTAACTATAGTTCTTTATTTAAACGCTACTTTTTACTAAGTAATTAGCGCTTATAAGAGATTTATACGCTATTAGTGTATTAATCTTTATCTATGTTATATATAGTAATAGTTACGTCTCTAACTAGTAATATATATAATAGCGTTCTAGATACTAATTAATATAGTTATATCTTCTATAGAGAAGTATATCTTTATAACAAACGTTATCTTGTATAATTTATGTTAGCGATTGCAACGTTAGACTCTAACCTACTACGTACACTAAGTTCTACACTACCTTTCTATTACTATTATTAAACCTACTTATAATAAGTTTAGATATCTCTATAATAAGTAATACAGCCTATAGAGGGATAAAGAAAGTAATAGAACTAACTAGATAGCCTAAGAGTTTAAAGACTACTCTTTACAATAAGTATAATAAGGGCATTTCGCTATAGAGAGAGTAACTAATAGTTAATCTATAGCGCTATCTAGTAATAATTATAGTAATTTTAAAGAGAAAAAGAAGATAAAGAAGAGATAACTATTTATAAAGACGCCTAAGCAGGAAAGTAGTAGATATAGCTTTACCTAGAAAGACCTTCTAGGTCTATATTAAACCTAGTTTTAGTTATAGAAAAGTATAGTGTTTACTATCTAGTAGCAAATCTACTATCTAGGCCTTTCTATAGGTAATTTGCAGTAGCTGTCTTAATATCTAATACCTACTTAGCCTGTACTTTATAGTTAGCTAAGAGAATAATAATTATAGACAGCAAAGTAAGTATAAGAGCGTAATAGAGGGTGTAGAGAGAGATAAATAATAGGTACTTACGTCTTTCTTGCGCAAGGTAAAGCTCTATTATATTACTTTCTACGCATTCTAGTAAAATAGCTTACTCTTAGACCTCTTAGTTAGAGTTACTAGAAAGTTAATAAGTATTAGGCCTTAAACAAGAATGTAGCGTTAGAAGGCAAGATTGCTAGTAGTAATGTTGTATACCTTAAGCTTAAATAGATTATAGCTTATAAGATATATAGAATTAAAGTAGTTAGTAAAGGTTTAGTAACTTTACTATAGATAAAGAAGAGCTTATCTACTAAGCTATTAATAACTACTAGCAGAGAAAAGGCTTAGAGGTGTCTAAGCTTATAAACATTATACTGCAGAATCTAACGTAAGCAGTGATCTAGAAGCGCTAGCTCTTCTTTTACCTTAGAATGCTTATCGCGAATATGCTCTCTACGCTTAATAAGAAGCTAGTAGTCTTCTAGAGCGCTAAAGCTACTAGAGTTAAGGGCCTTATATGCATGCACTACTTCTTCTTCTAGCTTAATAGTAAAATTAGTAGTAAAGCGTAATATAGTAGCCTTATACACTAGGTATACGCGCATAAAGAAGAGAAGAAAAAGAGTAGCTAAAACTATAAGTAATAATAGCGCGAGGTAGCTGCAGTAAATAATGTAGCTATAGCAGCCTAGTATATATATAACGTTAACTTAATTATAGTAAAGAGTAAGGCTAGACGTAAAGCTATACAGGCTATTAAGCGCTATTATTATTACTAGATTAATTCTAACTTAGACGTCTAGCCCGCGAAGAAGCTCTATAAGAGAAAGCCTACGCCTATAGAGATAGTAGAGCTAGATAGTAAGAGCGTATAGTTACTATAGAACGTTAAGAATGCGTGTAAAAGTGCAGAATTCTAGTATAATATTAAGCCTCTTTGTACAGAACGCTTCTATTATAGACTAAGAAGATATATCTATTAGATATACTATTAGTTTAAGAGAAGAGTATAGATAGAGAAAGAGAACTAATATCTAAAATAGTTCTGCGCGATGCACTCTAATAGGTAGAAGGTTATTCTAGTAGATATAAGAGATCGCGCTAGGTAGAACTGCTAATATAGATAGCGTAATTACTTATAATATAGTAATAAGCTTAAGTCTTTATACTAGGTTAAAGAAGAGGAAAGACTTTTTCTCTACGCTATTACTATAGTCGCCTAATATAATAAAGACTACTACGCTAAAGAGAAATTACTGCCTATTAACAAATATACAATTAAGAACATTAACTAGTAGTATATCTACTCTAATTCTATTCTATCTACGTTACTACGCGTTTTTCTCTCTTTTAATCTAATAAAAACTTCTCTCTCTTCTAGATCTTATAGTATATAGTAATAGTGCTTATTATATTCTTATAGCGCTCTAGTGCGTAGATAGATATATTAATAACAGCACGCTGCAGAACGCTACGCGTAGGTACGCTATAGAATTAGATAAACTCTTTATAGTAGTTGTAGATTAGGCTGCTAAGAATAGTAAAGTTACTTAGCTAGAGTTACTTAGGTAGTGTATTGCATGTTAACAAAATAGCACGCTAGTACTCTACTATAGTAATAGTAGGCGTCTTAGTAGTAAATAAGTAGAGTAATATAAAGGCGTAGCTAGCTCTAATACTGCGCATGCGCTATAAGTATGTCTCTAGAGTTAAGTTCTCTTACTAGTGTAGGCGTAACTAACTTTCTATAGTATTATAGATACTAAATAGAGAAGAGTAGGCCTTATGTAGCTTAGCTAGCGTAATATTAATAAGAGAATAGCTACTCTATATATACTTCTAGTTGCTAAACAAGCTAGCTACTATTAAATTAATCTTCTAGATAATGTATCTATTAGAGTTAGTAGCCTTCTTTTTAAACTAGTTTATAATAAACTTCTTAAAGCAGACTCTTACGTAGAGTAGAAACGCTAGGTATACTACTTTATTCTTATTAGCTAGCGGGGGAATCTAGTAGAAGATAATATATTATTAGATGTTAACTATAGGTCTAGGTATTATAAGGGCGATATTAAAGTATTTAGTTTAGAGGCGCTTAATAGTAGCAATATTATTCTTACGCTCTACTATAATCTAGCTAAGTTAAGTATAGATAGCGCACTAGGTATTACTAATAGAACCTTTAAGAGAAGAGGTTAGCTTCTTGTATTTATTCTAGAAGTCTCTACAGAAGGCGTTTAGACGCTAGTAGAGTTTAAGGTATTTAGCGTAAATCTAATTAGCGCTATAAGATAGGCAATACCTAAAGCTAGATCTAGATTATATAGAAGTAGTAGAATCTACAAAAGTGTAAGTCTTCTAGATGTTTGTTTAACGTGCCTTAGTTGCAAGATAAGCGAAGTAATACAATATTTACTATAGATAACCTTAGAATACTTATTTTCTTATATTTTCTGCGTTTCTAAAGTTACTTATTCTAGTTTTACGTTAGTTGTACTAACGCACTCTATTATCGCGAAATACATCTAAGACAAGAAGTAAGCGTAGTTATATAGTAAGCTAGTCTGTAGTATTCTAGAGAAAGCAACTACTATTTATAACCTACTTTATTTATTAATAGTAGTATATACAACGTGTATTAACGTCTACTCTCTTATAAAACTACCTCTTAGCTAGTTCTTTAACTATACAGCTCTACTAAGCTAATATATATAATATTACTACTTCTTGTAAGAGATTATACGCTCTATCTTTATTCTTCTTAGTAAAGAACTATTCTGTAGCGTCTACTAACTATATAACTAGATTAGAACCTTTGCTATAATAGCTGTCTAGACTAAGTATACGTCTTACTCTTTCTAAGAGGGCTTTAGCTATTAATAATATTAGACTATCTAAATTACCTATACTATATAGTAGCTAGCCTTATACGTTGTTATATATAGTATAGGCTACCTATACGTCTATAATAATATACTTCTAATTCTTATAGCACTTACTATATTCTAGATAGTAAGGTTAAGAGACCTTATATTAAAAACAGCTAGTGTAGTTCTGTATCTTCTAGCTACTCTCTAACACTCTTTTTAACTAATGTATTAATACTATACTAAGTTTAATAGTTAGATTAGAGCTCTAACACTCTACTTTAGTGTAATAGAATTTCTGTCTCTTCTTAAGCGCGCACACTACGCAATTTGTTATCTAGAACTCTAGTATAAATTTTACTTAGTTAGAGCTACACAGCGTTTTAACGCTATTCTATACTACTATCTATTACTACTTTGTTCTAGCTCTATTGTAGTTCTTGTCTATTACTCTTAGAGGCACTATAGTTACTAGACTTCTATACAAAGGTAGTAGTGTTTATAATACGCCTTAATTACTAAATATATACTTATTATCTTTTCTATGTAGAGTAGCTATCTCTAGCGTAGGTAGAGACTATTAAGCCTAGGTTCTGTAAGGTGTTACTAGCAGCGCTTACCTTTATATAGGTAAAGATCTAGCAGCGTAGTTAGTACTACGCTATAGTAACGTTTTCTATTCTACGCGTAACTTGTTAGAGTTCTTGCGTAGTAGTAGTAGTAGTAGTAGTAGTAATAGAGATATACTACGCGCTTAGGCGCTACTACGCGCTATAGATATTATATTCTATTTAGCTAGCGTATTACTCTAGTGCGCGTATAACCTTACTACTAGAGCCTCTTCTATGCTTCTCTCTAGTACGTCTTTGTTATTACTCTCTTTCTTATATTCTACTTCTTCTGCGCCTAGCACTACGCTAGAGCTAGCCTATGCGTGCTATACATATATATTATATTACTACTCTTTCTCTTCTACGTATCTCTTGCGTGTGTTATCTCTATCTATATACGTAGTAATTACCTTACGCTAGTATTTTACCTCTATCTATAGCACCTCTAGCTACGTAAAGGTCTACATTACCTTATAGTTATAGGCCTATACCTTCTCTAGCGCTCTTAAGAGTAGAGTGTACTATACGCTAGAGAGAATAACTACTTCTACATTTTATCTATTGTAATCTATATAACCTACCTCTTATATAAATAGTTCTAGTAACTCTAGCTAGGTAACGTAAATAATATTATCTATGTTACTTATATCTAGTAAGTGCTCTGCTATAGTTATTACCTATAAGACTATACTCTCTATCTTACAAAAGCTATTAAGAACCTTCTCTTTTTTACCTAGGTTAACCTAAGAGTAGTACACAAAATCTTGTAGAGAGGCACTACCTCTCTTATTAAGAATTCTCTTATAGTCTAAGAAAATAATTATCTTATATACTCTACTAGCGTAGTTAGGTTCTACGCGTAAATAATATACTTCTATAAAATTAGCTACCTAGCGTAGACTACACTTACCTAGTTTACTCTTAATCTTCTCTAGCGCGTTTCTTACTAAGTACGCTGCGTTAGGTTATCTAATAGATACTTGTAATGTATAAGTATACTATATACTTAGGTTTATTACGTTAAATAGCTCTGCCTCTTGTAATAGAGGGAGTATTATAGTAAGAAATAGTAAATGCGCGTCTATTGTAGTTAGAATAGACATGTACGTAACTATACTTCTCTAGTACCTTGCTATTAGAATAAGGTAGGCCTTATTAATTATAACCTGCTCTAAGTAGTTCTGCGCTTAAAGTAACTATAGCTCTGCTCTAAAATTCTTAGTGTTAAGGTATTCTATTATTATAACTACTACCTCTGTGTCTAGAAATATGCCTAGCTTAGTAACACTAGTTAGTCTCTATATAAGATATAGAATGTAGGCTTCTACGCATTAACGTTCTACGTTAACTTAAAGCGTAATAAATAGTGTTATAATTATAGTTAGATGCGCTCTAGAGCGCAGCGTTAGAAGAAGTAATAGTACTATCTTTCTACTTTTAGTTAGCTCTACTACTAGTAAGCACTTACTCTAGCTATTAAATAGAGTATCTAGCGTTGCCTATTACTAGTCTTAGAAGATAGCTTTGTTATTCTACACTATAGTGCGCAGCTAATACTACGCCTACTCTTCTATTACTAATAGTGTCTTATCTCTGCTATTATTACTACTATTATTATATTAGCTTACGTTGTTAGCCTTAACTTTTAGCTTTACCTAACAAACGTGTTTATCTAACTCTAGTAGCCTCTTATAAGGCTAATAGTGCGCTATAGCATTATTATAGCGTTTTATAGTAGAAGAGAATTTTAGAAGCTTATACTAAAACTTACCTACTACTATCTACTACTATATTGCTAATTTATTAAGGTTAGAATAGATAGTTTTATTGCTATTATAGTTAGTAAGCTCTATCTATAGAGAATAGCTAGTCTATTCTGCTAAGCGTTAGCGCCTCTGTACCTCTTTACGTACTTACTTAAACTATTCTTTACTAGTAGTAGCGTCTATTCTTCTATCTACACTAGTAGCCTATACTAGATTATACTTATTAATAGCGTTGCTATTCTTCTTAAATAAGTGCCTCTTCTTATTACTATTATTACTATCTATAACGTCTCTACTATTACTATAGCGCTTCTAATCTCTTATAATATCTTCTTATTCTCTTCTCTAAACTATCTCTACCTTTTCTTAGAGCCTATCTACGTCTTCTGTAAGACCTCTTACGTTTACTATATTAGCTAGTATATAGCGTAATACTAACTAAGTAACTAACTACCTTATAGGCTATAATGTTAATTCTCTACTAAGAATAGTTATAGTAGCTTAGTACACTACTAGTAATACCTACCTTACTACGTCTGTTTGCTTCTCTTACAGTAGTTAGAAGAGAAAGCTTTAGTTCTACTTATTATATTAGAGTAGAGATAATACTTCTAGTAGTTTCTAAAATAGTAATATAAGCTATACGTATAAACTCTATAGCTATACTACCTTATCTAGAAGAACATGTATAGAGGCCTTATACCTAGCCTAGAAGGTCTTTATATACTCTTCTACTAACGTTAAGTAGCTGCGCTGCACTACTAAGTTCTACTTCTTACTACTATTATTATTATTATGCTAGTAAATAGTAGCTGCAGTTGTAGCGCGTATTAATATTATTATTTCTAAGACTATTTATATAACACTAGAGAACGTAAACTTCTCTATACTATAATAGTAGTTAACTACTACTCTATCTATAATACGCGTTCTAGTAGCGTCTATAAACTTATCTATGTACGTAGTAGTAATATAGTCTTTAAGCTAGCTATTACTATGCGCTAGCGCTCTATTATTTACAGAATCTATCTAGTAACTCTTAAATGCGCTATTGCGTATAATATCTACTAAGCGTTTCTATAGAATTATTAGCACGTTGTCTAGACTATTAACCTATAGTAACTTATTGCACAGAATACTCTACTATTCTTCTAGCAGACCTGCAATAATAAGGCCTAGCTAGTAGAGGCTAAGCTAGTGCTCTCTATATAGAAAGGTCTAGTTCTTATTAAGCTATATTATTTTACTAGGCTATTAGTGCGCCTTATATACAGCGCGTGCGTACTGCTTTATATCTATAATCTAGGCTATAGTTGTATTAACGTTTATTATAAGCGCCTTTTCTACTAGAATCTATAGCTTAGCTATGTTAATGTATATAGCGTTTACTACGCACTAGGCTATCTTAATAAAGTGCATTATTATTAAACTATACTTATTTGCAGTTTTAAATCTCTTCTTCTAGAGTATAATTTCTAGAACTATTAGCGCTACTACTAGATCTAACTTAGATAACTTAGTGTTATTAGCAGTCTACTATAGTAGTTGTATAAATAACGCTAGCACTAGCCTCTCTAGCGCAGTAAGAATAGTGCTATTAGGTAAGTGTTTCTAGCTAACTAGATTAACCTCTACCTCTCTCTCTAGATATTTGCGTAAGTTAGTCTATATAGTATTAACCTCTATATTAGTTACGTACGCTAGTACTTCTATACAAACCTTACTACTCTATTATATCTGCGTAAAAAATAATAGACACTACTAGACTACTCTTATAGCTATCTTAATAGTAGTGTCTACCTTATAGAGGCTAATAGGCCTAATAATAGGTATTTCTACGTCTACCTACTCTAATATCTTCTATTAATAGACCTCTGTATTTTCTAGAGTAGTATAACACTTTACTAGCAGCGTTTCTATTATATTAAATATTTTTATAGAGGTCTTGTTTATATCTCTATCTATATAATTAAGTACCTATCTTACGTTAATGTAGTAGAGCCTCTATATAGTGTTAGTAAAGCTAATAGCTTTTACCTAAGAGTTTATCTTATATTAACTAGGTAGAGTAATATATAGACGCTTAACTCTCTTCTTTTCTATAATAACTTACTTTAGCCTAGCTAAGACTTCTTGTAAATTAATTATTAGAGAAGCTAGCTTTGCCTCTAGTTAGAAAGCTAGAGTAATATAGTATTCTTAACTAAATACCTACTATACTCTAACTACCTTACTCTACGCTAGTTTATTACTACCTAGCTATTAGTTATTAAGGTGTGTCTATAGCGCAGTTGCGTTGTCTAGATAGTAGGCGCGCGTAAACTTAGTAATTGCATACTACGTTCTTATATAGTCTCTCTAGGTAGATTCTAGCTTTTTTATTCTACCTCTAGAGATAGAGATAAGCTTCTTATAGTTGTCTATAGAATACAGAAACGTATTTACTATAGTAATAAACAGAATTAGTTCTAGTAGCGTTTGTAGTGCGATCTAGGTATTCTTGCTATAGCCTAAGTTCTTATAGTTATCTTTCTAGATCTTAAATACTACGTTAAGCTTAGTATTAGTTACTTCTAGAAAGTGTCTACCTCTACGCTAGTAGCTTTTTACGTATACTTTTATACTTATTAACACTACTACCTAGCTATATAGCGTGCACACTAAGAGTCTATATAAAGCTTATAGTATAGAAATATACTAAGTAAGAGTACGCTATTCTAATAGCGCGTCTATAGACGTAGACGCGTCTCTACTCTTACTCTATAGTTCTATTAGCGCCTTTATAGACGTAGACGCGTCTCTACTCTTACTATATTATTTAAATAGCGCGTCTATAGACGTAGACGCGTCTTTACTCTTACTACGTAGTTCTAATAGCGTATCTATAGACGTAGACGTGTCTCTACTCTTACTACGTAAGATAAGAAATAGGTCTTTATCTACTACTACTTTGTAGCTAATATTAAAGAGAGAGGCTCTATCTAGCATATTAAGATAGAAGTTATACTACTTATTAGAGAAGTTAAATCCGCTAGCTATAACTTTCTATCTATTATTGTCTAGGTCTGTTACGCTAGTAGTAGAGTATATAGAGTTTACTAACTTGTCTATTATTATAGTTAGAAACTTATTACTACCTAGGTATTATTAGAACGTGCACTATATACACTATAATATCTATTATTACGTACTATATATATCTAACGCGTTAAATATAGAATAGTCTATAGTATAGTTAGAGTTAGTAAGCGTGTTACTTAAATTTAGAAATAGGTACTATTACTAAAGGTACGTATATATACTACTATATACTATCTTTTATAAAAGAGATCTCTTTTAAGAGTGTATTTACGCGTTAGTATTATTACTTAAATATTATCTTTCTTACGTATCTTGCGCTATTCTTTATTCTTAGTTAATAGTCTTAAAACCTTATACCTATGCTTAGAACTATTATTATGCTATAGAGTCTTCTAGTCTATATACTCTCTTCTATAGCTCTATAAGCTATAGAAATACCTACGCTAGGCCTCTATTACTGCAGCTATTATTTAGATACTCTAGTAATAGAGAATAGGTTTTAAGAGCCTATTACTGCGTTATATTCTAACTATGTTAGGCGTACTCTATACGTTAGGCTTAGCTCTAGAAGACAAATCTACTATAGCACCTCTTGTAGGTAGTTTTGTCTTTTGCGTAATTAGTAGGCTAGTAGCCTATTCTATATACCTATTTATTACTATTTATATAGCACTACTAGTAGTACTACTACTATAGAGGCCTATAAGCTAAGTTTATTATCTATATACCTTACTATTTCTACGCGCACCTTTAGATCTTTTTCTATAATCTTCTTTCTATATACTATCTATACGTTAGTAGAATTACTATTTTGTTATTATTTCTAACGTAGATAACGTTAGCAACGTTATACTCTACCTTATTTCTACTAGCGCTAATACTATAGCGTAAACTTTAGATACTATTAGCGTCTTAAGCGCGTATATAGATATTTATACATTACGCTTATATGTAGTGTTAGCGTGTTTTATACGTAATAGCTGCAACGCCTACTAGCTTATAGACTATTTATAGTCTAGTCTTACTAGGTACTATTATTTAGCTTACTACTCTACGTAGAAGATCTACTCTTCTTATACGTCTAGTATATCTTATTCTCTTCTTAGTCTAGAATAGTCTATCTAATCTAGTTCTACTTTTTCTATGCGTTGTATTCTTATCTTAAACTATCTAGCTCTAATAGTGCTATTTATTTACTATCTTTCTATTTATCGCGTATATGTATATTATATAGAAGAAGGTCTTAGAATACGTTATCTTCTTTCTATTACACTATACTTACTTACTACGCGTTCTAATAATGCTAATATTTTACCTACGTAAGAAGCTATACTAGTATAACGTGTTAGTATAGTGTCTCTATGTATATTTGCTTCTATTTTCTAGCGTTTAGCGCTAGTGTAGAAGTTAATAGTATCTAGTTTTTTATAGTGCTACTATAAGGCCTATTACTCTAGTGTATAATATTATCTAGGTACGTTAGCTTACTTTGTAGAGACTCTCTACATCTACACTATAGCTAACGTTAGTAGTAAAGCTACTATAGATGTTAACCTAACTATTATGCTGCGTGCGTGCTATAGCCTCTAATAGAGAGTTACTAGTAGTATAGCTATATCTAGAGTCTATTATAGCTTTACTTAACTATTATCTTTAGAGCCTACTAAGAGCTAAGTATAATGCCTATTATCTGTGTTGTGTTGTCTTTATCTTCTCTTCTCTTTCTACTCTATTCTTAGATAGAATCTACAGTATCTCTTTTCTATTATATCTAACGTAGTAACTTTATTTTCTAAATATAATCTTAAGAAGCTAGTGTTAATAGCTAAAGAGCTGCAGACACTTGCTACTATAGATTACCTTAGAGAGAAAGACGTTTGTTAGCTACTTAATCTAGTAAATTCTAACTAGTCTACCTTTATTACTACTACACTATAGGTAGCGCTATAGTAGATATACTACGTTGTATAGTAGAAGCCTCTTCTAAAGAGCGTCTAGAATTTAAAGAAGTAATTACGTGCTAAAGAGAATTCTAATAAGAACTTAGATAGTAGTTAGCCTTCTAAGTAGACCTATAGTAGTAGTAGGTCTTTAAACACCTAGAGTGCAGAGTAGAAGTAGTAGCTAGAGGCTAAACTTTAATACTGTAACTTTTAGCATAACTTGCAAGAGGCGTAGTAGAATACGCTTAATAAGAATTAATTTAATAATAAGTACGTCTAATAGCTCTAGTTTGCTAGCGCGTAACTAGAGAGTAAAGAGGTTAGTAGCGCTGTTATAGCTAAGGTAGTGCGTTATATAACTACTATTAGAAATTTAGACGCGCTGTAAGAGCTGTAGCTTAGTCTATAGAGTTAGCGTAAGTAATATACTAAGTAGGTATTACTACTATCTTTCTAGTATCTATTATAGACACTAGTGCGCTGCTCTACGTAAAGGTAAGGTTGTTTCTTGTCTTAGTACTACTATTGCTATCTTAAAAAGTATAAGTAGATAGGCGCAAGGTTGTCTATTAAGCGCTGTTACTTAGTAGCGCATCTACGCGCTAATTATAAATCTTACCTTAGTAATAACCTAGACAGCGTAATAACGTATAAGCGCTAACGTATTTAGGCTTAGTTCTTTAAAGAGTTAGATTTCTCTAGTAAACTAAAGCGCTCTAATTCTTACTTTACGTAGTTTTAGCGTATATTAAAATATAGTAAGTAATAGCTTTCTCTTAAGGTAGCGTTTAGCTATAGTATATTTACTCTATTGCTGCCTACGCGTGTGTCTAACACGTACATTAAACGCACGTTAATAGATAAGTTATTTTTACTATAGATTTATCTTATTCTATACTACTATCTATAGGTTAAGGTTATATCTACGCGTGTTAGTAGTGTAGTAGAAAGACTTACAGAAAACATACTACTACTAGCTAATTATCTTGCTCTAGAGATTTTAGCTAATAATCTAGACCTAGATATAGAGATAAGTAATAAGCTTACTTCTCTTCTTAAACTTTATATAATTTATAGGCGCGTTAGCAAGATAGGTTAGTCTAATCTTAAGCCTACCTAGAGTGTAGTTGTATTACGCTATTTTAGTAATACTACTATACCTAATAGTTAGAAAGTAGAGAAGAACGTAGACGTAGAGAAACTAAATAAAAAGGTAGAAGACGTAGACAAAGAGAAGAAGGTAGGTAAAGAAGATATAGGCGCTAGCGCTAAGAAGAAGGAGAAGAAGAGTAAAGAGAATATAGGTACTAGCGTAGAGAAAGCGTATAGCTATGTTATATAACCTCTAAATCTACTACTCTTAAACTAGTAAGCCTTATTTCTTTTCTAGGTAAATAAAGGGTGCTCTAATTATAAGCGTAGTAGTGCGATATATAGTTCTATTCTCTAGAACTTATTACTATAGTTAGACTCTAATATATCTAAGTAATTATAGTAATTTCTATAATAAATAGTCTAGTTAATAGTATTAGATGTTAATTCTGCGTAGCGCTTTCTTATAATAGATTAGTTCTATGTAGAGTACTACGTGCTTATATAATTCTAAGTTTAATATATTCTATACTCTACTCTATAATAATTAACTATAATAATAGCTACTCTGCGCTATTAAATATAGCTATATATTGTATAACCTAGCTCTACTTAGCTATATTTATTTATAACTTAAACCTGCTATATATTTCTACTAGCGCAGCTAGAGTTAATATTCTAAATTAAGAAGTATAGCGCCTATACCTAAATTAAGATCTATTTCTAGACGTTCTTAAGCGTAGCTATTACTTACATAGGCTCTTAGAACCTTTCTAGAGAGATAGGCTATACGCGATGCTTACGCGACGGATAAGATACTCTTACTCTAGACTATTAGTATTATCTACGCAATAAGGTCTTAGGTCTAAGCTAGAAAAGAGCTACTACTAAGACAATCTAATTCTAATCTAAGGTAGACCTATGTACCTGCAAAGTTAAAGTATACAAGATAAGCACTACTTTATAAATGTAATAGAGAGTAAAGTTAGAAGAATCTATAATGTATTAGAGTATTTAATTCTATTCTAGTAAGCCTAGCTTGCTATTTACTACCTATAAGCCTAATCTAACCTTCTCTTGTATAGCTGCTCTAGTCTAGCGTTTTCTTAAGCTTTCTAAGGAGCTCTTTATAGATTGTAACGTATACCTTAGGTAGCGTAGTACTAGAGAGCTTAAAGCAGCTATTAAAGTTAATAAGGCGCTAGTTAAGAATCTTAACACTTTCTTTCTATTCTTTATTCTTAAAGTAGAAGGCTATATTAAAGTAACGTCTTTTATTGTTGTAACTAAAAGTGTAGAGGTAGATAATAATAGTATTATCTCTATAGGCACTAATAATAACAGCGCTATTAACTCGCTAGTTTATAATAAAGCTAGTAAGAACTAGATAAGAAACTTCTCTAAGAATAACTAGAGCTAAAGAGTTACAGGCTATAAAGAGAGTAGGTAGAGTAGTAAGAGCTGCGTTGCTATTACGCGCGTTAGAGTAGAAGTAGAGGTAGCTAATAGCTATAGCAGAATTACTAAGTTTGCTAATATTAACTATTTAGCTAATAGCGTACTTAGAGCTGTTTATAATAGCTAGATTATAAGTTGCACTAGTAGAATAAGAAATCTACTAAGAAGGCTAGCACTCTAGAGTAGTAGAGATAGTAGAGTACTACTATATTATGTATTAGTTTTGCACTTAGAAGTAAGAGAACAAGGCTAGAGATTAGAACTAGAGATAGACTTATAAGTAGAGAGACTATAACTTAAGTTAGGCTTATAGGTAGAGTCTTAGCGGGGAACTACTTTTTTAGAGAGTAGACTTTAGTAAACTAAATAAGTATTATAATAGTGCGCGTAAATAGAATATAGAAGAAGATAATATTAGTATTAAAAAGGAAGCTTCTTAGCTACTATTTAGAAGAGTAGAGTTAAATAGAATATAAAAGGTAGGTAAGCTAGTAGAAAGAGGTATAGAAATACTTATACTAGACTGCTATACTCTAGTTTAGCGTTATAATTCTAGTATTGCTAGTAAACTTGCGCAACTATTGCTGTTGTGCAGATCTAGCTAATAGAGATATAAAGGTAGTAACTAATTAGAGTATTAGGCAAATAGCTATAGACTTAGTATAGATAATATAGTAGTTGCTGTAAAGGTATATTAGTTATAGAGGTAAAGTTGCGCTGTTGCTAGTCTTTACGTGCGTATCTGCTAGGTGCGCACTAGAAGGTAGCTACCTACTATAGCGCTAGCAGAATAGATATATTTATAGAGAAGGTAACTATTATTACTATAACACTAAGCCTATTTATACTAAGAGGTAGAGTTATAGTTAAGGTAACTTTGCGTAAACGTAAGCTTTTCTATATAGATATAGCTAATCTAGTTTAGAAAGCGCAAGTCTATAGAAGCGCTAGTATACTTAAGCTATTTACAGCGAAGGCAGGTTAGTTATTATAATAATACCTAGTTACTAGAGATATCTATAGTAAACGTGCGTTAATTATTACTATAACGCTAGGTTAACTATCTAAATAAAGTTACGAAAACAAAGGTCTTTGCCTATAGCTTTAGCTACTTTATATTATAAGTAGAAGCTAATTTAAGCGCTAGTGTGTTAGAGATATATATAGCAAAGAGAAGTTAATTATTATAGTAACGCTAAGCTTACTATTACTATAATTCTAAGTTAAAAGCTATAGTAAAGTTGCGTAGTAAGTTCTGCTAGCCTTTGTAAGGTAATTACCTAGTTAGAGCGTAAAGGTAGTAGCTACTTAGTATTCTATATTACTTAAGATACCTACTATTCTAGTTTATTCTATAGAGATTTTAATACTGTCTACTCTCTAATCTATAATAATTAACTATAATAATTGCTATTCTGCGTTCTTAAAAATACTACTATCTTAAATAATGCAGCTCTGTTTCTGTAATAGTTATTTATTATAGTAATTAGGCACTAGGTAAGCTTATTTAGCTAATAGGCTACTCTAAATCTTAAATTACTCTAACTATTCTAACTTTTAACGCGCTATAAGCCTATAAATATAGACCTAACGCAGAACGTAATAGAAGATATTAAATTACGTAAAGATAGCGTATATCTTTACTATTGTAAAGTCGCGAAGTAGTAGTGTTATAACTAAACAACCTTATTATAGTAGTATTAGACAAAAATATATCTAAATACAAACGCTACTCTTACTTAACGCTTTCTTATACTATAATAAGAGTAGAAACTTATAATATATCTTAAATATTGTATAAGAAGAGAGTTGCTAGTGCCTTAGAAGATAGTACAAAATTTGCTGTTTTAATTAGAACATGCGTAGTTCTCTAGAGTAGAGTTACGTAGTTTCTTTACTATTATAAGGTTATAATAACACTTAAATTAAGCGCTTAACTTAACTAATAGTATTATCTAGCAGACTTTCTATTTAAATATACGCTCTTCTTAGAGACGCTATATTTAAGAATAAAATATAATAAGATTTAGCTATAAACACCTATACTATAGACAAGAAGAGCTTTTTTATTAGCGTTATAAAATAGTTAAAAAAACTCTTTACTAAGGTACTTTAGGCATCTAAAGAAGCCTAAACTACTATCTAGAATAGTAATACTAAATAGAGTACACTATTAGTGTGCGTGTGCGTTTCTAGAGAGGCACCTCTATTAGCGCTAGTTTATCTAGGCGTTTTTAGTATTTAATTAGGCTAGGTAGACACTATAGAGGCTTATAAACACTAGGTTTTTCTCTTATATTTAGTCTCTAGCGGGACTAATAATAAGATAGAATTGTTCTAGCTGTAGAATGTATTCTATTATATAATAAGAGAGAGAGCTACTTATAATTACTATCTTCTTCTTCTTAATAGCTATAGTAGCTACGTAGCGCGCAAATATCTAGAGTATTATAATACCTATAGAGTTCTACAGACAAAGACTTTCTTGCACATAACCTATAGTTTCTAGCTACTTAATATTATTGTATTTGCGCCTCTAGAAAGGCACTACTCTTTAGAACTTAATAGCTATCTCTAGCAACTACTAGAGCTAATAAGAGTGTAGATATAGAACTTCTTTGCCTTATTTTAGGCTACCTAGAGCATAATAAGAAGGTAAGATCTTATTCTATTATAAGAAGCTTTAAAGCTACTATAGATATAGCTAATAGATATAGTAGTTGTGTAGAAGCGCTTCTACTCTACTACTTTGTAATAAGATAGAAGTCTACAAACTAGAGATAATAGTAATAGTAATAAATAGAGTTAGCTCTAAAAAGTTTACGTAGATGTAGTAGCAGAAAGAATAAGTTCTAACGCTAAACGTCTTAGAGTTACACTTTATAGAGTATAGACTTAAAACAAGTATTATTATATAGAAAATAAGGCTCTTATAACTGCGCCTTTAGCTATAAAAGAGCGCATAAAGTAGAGTAAAAGTATTAGACTTTTCTAGAATACTAGAGATTAAAGTAGTATTCTATTCTAGAATCTCTAGAGTTTATAAGCTGCCTAGAAGCGCAAGACTATATAATAAGATAAAGCTAAGCTGCTATAACTCTAGAAAAGCTCTAAAGAAGAGATTAAAGTAGTAGCAGTAGTATATAAAAAATCTATAGCTAAAGAGGTAAAGGCGTAGTAATAGCGTAAGCGTAGAGATATTCTAATAGTAAAGAAAGTAAGAGCTAAGAAAGCTACCTGCGTAAAGAAGCTTAAATTCTAACTATAAGCTATTATAATACTAAAAAATAGTTAGAATAGGCTAAGTATAGCTTTATAAACAATTCTATAAAGTACTATTAAAAGAAAGCACTACGTTATTATGTTATTAGGCGTAAACCTAGCGTTGCCTCTATATTAGCACTCTCTCTAGTACTACCTAAAATAACAGCACGCAGCTAGCATATAAAGATACTAGCACTATCTACTAAAATAGAAAGCTTTGTATATATTTATTTATTAATACTCTAAACTATCTTATAGTAATTACTTCTATAGATAGCTGCGCAGTCTTATTTCTAGATGTATATACCTTTAGAGAGGTAGCTTACTAGCTAGTACCTACCTTTACTATATTTCTCTACTATCTCTCCTCTAGTAGATATCTTTAGCTTACTAGCTTCTTGCGCTTTCTAAATTAATAAGTATAGCGCCTAGGCCTAACTTAAGATCTATTCTAAGGTATTTTTAAGCGTAGCTATTACTTGTATAGGCTCTTAGAATCTTTCTAAAGAAATAGACTATACATAATACTTACGCAATAGATAAGATACTCTTACTTTAGACTATTAGTATTATCTATATAATGCGCTTTTAGGTCTAGGCTAGAAAAGAGCTACTATTAAGACAACTCTATCTAAACCTAAGATAGACCTATGTGCTAGCAAAGTTAAAGTATATAAGATAAGTATTGCTTTATAATTATAGTAGAGAGTAAAGTTAGAAGAATTTATAATGTATTAGAGTACTTAATTCTATTCTAGTTAGCCTATCTTGCTACTTATAACCTATACTCTTGCTTAAACCTTTCTCTATATACCTACTCTAATCTAGGTAATTCTTAAGGCGCTTAAGAAGAGTTTAGTAGACCTTAGTATAGACTTATAGTAGGCTAGCACTAGAGGGCTAGAAATAGTTGTTAAAGTTAATAATTTGCTAGTCTAGAATCTTAACGCCCTTAAACTGTTTTTAGTTCTTAAAGTAGAAGGTTATAGAGAAGTAGTAGCTATTATTGTTATAGACTATAGTGTATAGATAGATAGTAACAGTACTATTTCTCTAGGCACTAATATTAATGTTATTACCTTATTTGTTTAGAATAAAGGCAGCGAAGACAAGATAGAAGACCTCTCTCTTTAAGTTAGAACTATCTATAGTAATAATAGAGGCGTTAGAGGTATTAGCTATAAAGACACTTAGATTAGTAGTAAGAGCTATATTGCTGTTGCGCAAGGTAGAGTTAAAGTAGAGGTAGCTAATAGAGGCGATGTTATCTAGAAGTTCGTAGATATTAATAGTTTTGCTAGCGCTATTGTCTTCTTTAATAGCTTTTTTATTATAAGTCTTACTAATAGAATAAAGAAACTAAGAAGAAAGGTAGTAGATTAGAATATAGCTAGGCTTAGAAGAGAGCTGCTATAATCTATATTAGCTTTATACTTAGAAGAAAGAGACACTAGCAGAGTAATAAGAAACTAAGATAGACGTATAGGTAGAGCCTTTGCGTAGAACTACTGCGTTACGTAGTAGGTATTAACTAACTAGCTAAGAGTTATAATAGTGTAGAGAGTTAGAATATAGAAGAAGATAAAGCTTGTGTAGAAGGTAAAGAATTTAGATTAAAGAGAAAGAATCTTAGTAGAGAGTAAGAAGTATAGTGTTAAGAATAATTAAAAAGGTAGCTAAGTTAGAAGTAAGAGAAGAGTATATACTTATACTAGACTACTATATTCTACTTCTATATTATAATTATAGCGCCTATAGTAAACTTGCGCGCCTAATACTATCTATATATAGATCTAGCTAATAAGAGTGTAAAGGCAGCTACTAGTAAGAAAGTTAGAAGAATAGGTATATATATAGTGTAGATAAAGTTGTAATTGCCTTAAAGGTACGTTAGTTATTAGAGTAAGATTATGTAGATGCTAGGCTTTACATGTAGATCTATCTGTTAGAGATATAAAAGTAGTATCTAATTAGAGCACTAGAAGAATAGATATATCTATAGTAAAGGTAATTTAGTAGCTACTATAACGTTAGAGTTATTTAAGCTGTAACGTAGAGTTATAGTTAAGATAAAGCTGCGTAAACGTAGGCTTTTCTATACGTATTAGGCTACTCTAGCTTAGCCTAAGAAGCTAAAGCTAAAGCCTATAGAAGTAGTAGGCTACTTAAGATACCTATAGTAAAGAAAGGTTAGTTATTGCAATAACGCTAGGCTAACTATAGAGGTAAAGTTGTAAAAACGCAGGCCTCTCTATTAAAGGTAGCTAATCTAGGTCTAAAGAGAAAGCTTATTTAATGCTAGAAAGATAGGCGTGCTCTCTAAATTAACTAGTATAGCGCCTAGGCCTAACTTAAGATCTATTCTAGAGCGTTCTTAAGCGTAGCTATTACTTATATAGGCTTTTAGAACCTTTCTAGAGAGATAGGCTATACGCGATACTTACGCAATAGATAAGATACTCTTACTCTAGACTATTAGCGTTATCTGCGTAATAAGCTTTTTAGGTTTTAGCTTAGAAAGAGCTACTACTAAGATAACCTTATTCTAATCTAACCTTAGAAGGTAGATTTATATATTAGTAAACTTAAAGTGTATAAGATAAGCATTACTTTATAATTATAGTAGAGAGTAAAGTTAGAAGAATATATAATGTATTAGAGTACTTAATCTTATTCTAGTTAGCTTGTCTTACTACTTATAACCTACACTTCTGCTTAAACCTTTCTCTACCTACCTACTCTAATCTAGGTAACT
Source organism: Alternaria sp. Ai002NY15 (assembly GCA_023758125.1). NCBI lineage: Eukaryota > Fungi > Ascomycota > Dothideomycetes > Pleosporales > Pleosporaceae > Alternaria > Alternaria sp. Ai002NY15. The sequence continues at coordinate 32,885 of JAFVLO010000007.1, read as the reverse complement.
CTTAAGAAGCTTGCAGAGGCCTTTATATACCTTAGTATAGACTTTACACTAGCTAGTATTAGAGAGCGTATAGTAATAGTTAAAGTTAATAATGCACTAGTCTAGAATTTTAACGCTCTTAAACTATTCTCTATTCTTAAAGTAGAAGGTTATAGAGAAGCTGCAGCTTGTGTTGTTATAGGCTCTTGTGTATAGATAGACAGTAATAGCACTATTCTTCTAGGCACTAATAATAACGTTATTAGCTTGCTTGTCTAGAATAAACTTAGTAAAGATAAGATAGAGAACCTCTCTCTTTAAGTTAGTATTACCTATAGTTATAACTAGAGCGTTAGAGTAGATAGCTATATAGGCACTTAGGTTAGTAGTAAGAGCTATATTACTATTGCGCAAGGCAGAGTTAAAGTAGAGGTAGCTAATAGAGGTGTAGGTTTCTAGAAGTTAGCGTATATTAAGGCAAACGCTAGCGCTAATATCTTTCTTAATTTTCTTATTATTATAAGTTATACTAATAGAATAGTAAATCTAATAAGAAGATAGGTACTATAGAATATTAGTAGAGGTGCAAGAGCGCTACTGTAATATATATTAGTTTTACACTTAGAAGAAAGAGACCTTAGTAGAGTAATAAGAATCTAAGACAGACGTATAGGTAGAGCTATAGCGTAGTACTACTACGTTACGCAGTAGGTATTAAGAAACTAGATAATTATTATAATAGCGTAGAAGAATAGAATACTAGAGAAGATAAAGCTTAGGTTAAAGAAGATAGATCTTAGTTAAAGAGAAAGAGTCTTAGTAGAAGGTAAGAAGTGTAGTGTTAAGAATAATTAAAAAGCTAGATAAGTTAGAAGTAAGAGAAAGGTAAATACTTATACTAGACTACTATATTCTACTTCTACGTCGCAATTATAGCGCCTATAGTAAACTTACGCGCCTAAAGCTGTCTATATATAGATACTGCTAATAAGAGTGTAAAGGTAGCTACTAGTAAAAAAGTTAGAATAATAGGTATATATATGCTATAGATAAAGTTATAATTACCTTAAAGGTGCGTTAGTTGTTAGGCTAAAGTTATATAGATATTAGTCTTTACGTGTAGATCTGTTTATTAGAGATATAAAAGTAGTAGCTAATTAGAGCACTAGAAGAATAGATATATCTATAGCGAAGGCAATATAGTAGTTACTATAATATAGAGGTTGTTTAAGCTATAATATAGAGGTATAGTTAAGGTAAGGCTGCGTAAACGTAGGCTTTTCTACGCGCATCTAGCTACTCTAGCTTAGTCTAAGAAGATAACGCTTGTAGAAGCGCTAGGCTGCTTAAGATATCTATAGTAAAGAAGAGGTAGTTATTATAATAACGCTAGGTTAATAGTAGAAGTAAAGCTATAAAAACGTAGGTCTCTCTATTAAACGTAGCCTATATAGGTCTAAAGAGAAAGCTAATTTAACGCTAGAAGTATAAGCGCGTCTGTAGCTAAGGTAGATAAGTTCTTACTATAACGTTAAGCTTACTTAAGTTGCGACGCGCAGAGAACTATTGTAGTAACGTTATGTAGTAAGTTCTACTAGCCTTTATAAGAGGTTATAGCTAGGTAGAGTATAAAAGTAGTAGCTAATAGAAGCTCTTAGAGATACTTGTAGCGAAAGTAAGTTAACTACTACTATACTACTAAGTTCTATTTCTCTAGTAAGAAATTAATGCTTTTTAAGAAATAGATCTTATAGATTATAGACTAATTAGAAGGTAGACGAAGATATTGCTCTAGTAGATTAGTAGATAGAGTAAAGTTAGTATAGTTACAGTTAGAGTAAGTATACCTAATACCTTTTTAGAATTCTAGCAGCGCATAGATACTAGTTATTATAGTTATCTACTATAGTATATAATAGTTTATATTATAGGTTTCTAAGAGTATAGATTATTTCTTTCTACGTCTTATGTTTATAATAACAAAGATTCTTAAGTCTTCTTAAACGTTATAGTAGATTCTAGCTTATTATAGTACTAGAGCGCTAGGCTTAAGTCTCTTATGTTAATAGTAATCTATTTTACATAAATTGCGTTTAAATTTATATCTATAGTAATTAGTAGATTATATATGCGTTAAAGATTACTAGATATACCTTTAAAGTATCTAATAACAAAAGCCTCTATTATCTCTTATAAAGCACTAAGCGTAGCTGCTTAGAATTAGAGGTCTACCTTATAGTTCTAGGTAATCTTATAAGTAAGGTAGGTAAAGAGCAGCTTAGGTAGAAGAAGGTTAAAGTCTCTTTAATACTATTAGATCTCTTAAATTACAACTACTACTAGTTATTAGTCTTATAGTAGAAGTAATAGTTATAAGAATATACTACTAGGCTTCTTACGTTTCTTTAGCCTCCTCTTACTATCTAGCTAATTTATTACCTTTATAGCTAGTTTCTTGCGTGCTACCTTAGCTGCTAGTAGTTTAGGTACGCTTTTACTACTAGTAGAGAGCCTAGTAGTCTATTTTATGCGAGCTATATTGTAGATATTAAGGTAGGTTAAGTGCTAATTAGGTATTAGCAATAATAGAGACAGGTTGCGTATTATTTAGGTAATAGGCTGTTATTATAGGCTGCTATAACTACAAGCTATTAACGTTAGTAGGTAGGTTAGTAGATGTTAGATAGTTTAAAAGTTTAAGATAGTTATAGTGTAGTGTATAGGCTACTATAGTAGTAAGTGTACAGGTAGGTAGATAGGTTAGTAGAAGTTTAAAAGTTTAAACTTTTAAGATACCTTAGCCTAAAGTTAAACTCTATTCTCTTACCTACCTACCTCTTTACCTACCTACTACTACTACGCTTAATTCTACTATTAATTATCTTACTACTTTAATACGTATTCTTAAAGATAAGTATTACTACGCGTCTAAAGGTCTTACTACACTCTTAGCGAAAGCTATTCTGCCTAGATTTAAGCGCGATAAGAGAGAGACGTTAACTAGAGTACTTATCTCTATCTATAATAATAGTAAGCGCTAATACGTATAGAGCTTCTAATCTAAAGAGAATAAAGTACGCGTAATAATTACCTAGCGCAGCTAGAGCAGACCTTAGAAAGGTTAACTTATAAACCTAAAGGTACTTTATAAGAGTTATCTAAGCGAAAGTAATTGCGCTATTGCTTAGAGAGATAAGGTAAGATTATAAAATAAAGAGTAGTAAGCTTTATATACTATAGGTAATGCTAACTACGCTATAAAATATTAGGTAAAGAAAAAGCTTAAGAGAAAAAAGTTATATAAAGCTATATTATAAGTAGTACAGCATACTGCTCTAAAGAGAGCCTAAGAAGTAGATAAGTAGAAGCGCCTTATACACTGCTAGAGCAGTACGTTGTTAAAGCTATCTATAACTATTTTGTACTTACTAATAGTAGTAAAATAGCTCTAGCTAGCTCTTGCTATAGTCTATAAGAAATAGGCTAAAGCACCTCTTCTAGCTAATTTCTAACGTTATTTAAAAGTTTTTAAGGGTGCGCTAGTGTCTAAAGACTACTCTAGTGCTGCGCCTCTAAACTAGGCTGCTCTCTATATCTATAGTAGTAGTAGTGCTCTTAAGCTTATTATGCGTAATACGTATTATAACAGGTTTGCGAACCTTTAAGTAAACTTATTTAAGAGCTAGAAGATAAAGAAAGAGTAGATAGACTTTGTAGCCTAGCTAGAGCTATTAGAGTTAGTAATAGTAAAAGATAAGTATTAGTAGTATGTTTAATACATTCTCTAATTATATACCTATACTAATAAGCCTAGACAACGTAAGCCTAAGTCTATTACTACTACTATAGGCCTAGACAACAACACGTTGCGCTCTAGTACTAGAGTATATAATATAGGCGCAGTAAGTGATAAATATAAGAAGAAGCTAAATAATAATATAGAGAGTAATGCGTACTATAGCTATATAGAAGATAATTATAAAATAGATAATTAGTAGAAGAAGGCTGTAGTAGAAGAAGAAGAGAGTAGAACTAGATAAGATAAGATAGCGTAGAGTTCTAATACTAATTTTAAGAGATTTTCTAACGCTTAAGATCTACGCTTAGCTATAAGAATTCTATATAATATTAGTAGCTAGGTAGTAGTTATAATAGACTATTATAATAGTGCTTACCTACTTCTAATATGTTTAGTTTCTTGCGTACTATTATACTAAATAGCTAACCTTTCTATTAAAGCTAATAATACTATCTATAGTAACTTTAGCGATGTTTATATTATAAAGAAGTAAGATACGCTTTTATTAAGAAAAGTGCATAAGAAGAGGTAGTAATTTAGTGTTTATTATTTATCTATACTAGTGTCTGCGCCTTACTAATAAGCGTATTATAGATAAAGTAGAAGCGCTTAATAAGACTTTAACTCTTAATTCTATTATTCTATCTAGTAATATTAGCTAGCGAGTGTAGACTACGTATAACTACTACTTAAACATTACTGCTATTAACCTACTAGAAGAAGATTAAGGCACGTTAGAGTATGTTATAGTAATACGTATTAGCTACGTCTCTAATAAGATACGCCTAGATATTACTACTACCTATTTTGTAACTAAGATAGATGCTATTCTTAAGATTAGTTATAGCGCTAGAAGAGTAAGCTTTAGAAGTAAATTAGAAGGTACGTTAGCAAGTATAGGCTTTGTATTAAGCTATGTTGTCTGCGTTGTTATAATAGAGCTGTACTAGTAGAAGCTAGTAGAGTTAATAGAGATTACTATTAGTAGATATATTAAGATCTTTCTGTTAGTATATTAGCAGATTAGACTTTAGTAAAATAGAGTAATTTCTTACGCTTAGGCGAATATTAGTAATGCGCTTACTATAAAGACTATAGCGTCTAGAGTTAAAGAAAGAACTAAAACTAGTAGAGCAGATTATAGTTAATAATATAATAATAGTTAATAGAATCTAAATTTAGGTAAGAAAAGAGGGTTAGAGCTCTAGAAGCTATAGCGGTTTTAAGCTTAAAGTGTCTATAGCTAAGGTAAGTTGTTTATTATAGTAACGCTAAGTTAGCTATTTAGGTAGAGTTGCGTATATATAGACTTTACTACGTAGATCTAGTCTATATAGACTAGATAGTAGAAGCTACTTAGAGTGTCTAGTTGCTTAAGGTATTCGTAGTAAGGCTAGGTTAATTATTATAGTAAAGTTGTAAAAACGCAGGCCTTCTTATATAGATATAGCTTATTCTAATGTAAAGAGGGAGCTAATTAGAGCGCCTAGCTGCTTAAGATATCTACGGTAATAGTAGGTAGCTTTATACTAGTTTTAATAGATTTTCTAATAACTACAGGCTAAACGTAGCTCTGTAGATGCTCTACTATATTATTAATTAAGTTAGCGCGCATAATAGGTAATAATAATAGTGTTTAGTTACTTCTAATATACTATTATACCTACTTACTATTATGCTAAATACACTAGATCTACGTTAAAGCTAATAAATAAGAAATTAGAAATTTTAGCGTTTTTACATTATAAAGAAAAGAGATAAGCGTTTAGTGCTAGTAAAGTAAGAGAAAAGGTAGTAGTTTAATATAAGCCTACTAACTGTCTGTAAGGCTAAGAAAGTTACCTTATTCTAGACTAACCTCGCCTTTTCTAAAAGCGCTAGAAACCTTAGCTAGAATACCTCTGCTACTTTCTAGACGCTGCTAAACCTACCTAGACCTTACCTAGTTTTAATAAAGTGCCTACCTACTTATACTTAATAACTTTTTCTACCTAATAGTTAACTTATATAAAATTCTTAACAGCTCTCTACGCGCGCAAGATAAAAGTGCCTTACTTTACTATGTTAGACTTATAGGTAAAGCTAGGTTTACGTAAAATATAGTTAAAGAACGCCTAGCTAATACACTTATACTCTAGCTATAACGTACCTAGCTTATTCTATTATATAAGGTCTTTGCGACGCATATTATAGAGGGTTACTTAAGATAGAGAGCTAGAGAGAGCTGTAAGAGAAAAGAGATTACCTTTACTAAGATTAATAGAGTTATAGACTATAAAGCTAGCTGCTTCTATAGCTGCACGCGCCTATATACAGAACTTAATCTATAGTTAGTTATATAAGATTTAAACTATAGCGTTAATAACCTTACGTAGAAAAGAACTAATAGAGGCGTTAATAGTGCTCTAGAAGTTAGAGACAACTACACTTTCTAGCGTCTTAGTATAACTATTGCGGAACTAAATTAGAACGCTAGCATACTTAGCGCTTAGAGTAATACTAAGAAAGTAGGCTAATATATTAGTAATAAAGATGCTATCTAGAGTAAGTATTATGCGTAATTAGCAGAGAAACTTCTTGCGCTACCTAGAAGAGATAGTGTAGAGAACGTAGATTGTAAAGATTTAGTTAAACCTATTCTATAAAGCTTCTAGTAAACTATAAATACGCGCATAGAAGTCTAGATTAGTAGTAAGAGTGTATAGAAGATAGATGTTATTATTAGACGTATTTAAGAGATAGATAGAAAGGCGCGCGCAATAAATAGCCTATAGAATATCTATAGTAATAAAGCCTTACACTGTATTAACTGCGATATAGAAACTAGAGCTAATAATAGACTTAACGTTAGTAATTAGTTTGCTATAGCCTAAGCTAATCTTAAGAATACTATAGCTATAATAGAGGTTAGCTAATGTAAGAGCGCAGTTATTATTAGTATAAAAGAGGGTACTAGTTACTTTATACTTACTAATCTAGTAGCTAAACGCCTAGATAAGGTTATTAGTAGTGTTATAGTAGACTATAACAGCGAAGAAGACGTTAGAGAGAGAGAGAAAGAGGGCAAGTATAGATAGTATTACTTTAATATAGAAGAGAGTATAAGAAAGATAGTAAGAATAAATATTAAGCTTATAAGAGTTTAAATAGTAGAGCTTATAAGTAGAAGATACTTAAGGCTGTAAGTGTATTAAAGAAGAAGCTTACAAGCAGGTAGTTATACTTAGCTATAGCCTCTACCGCGAAGATATATTAACTATAGAGGTAAAGTTACAGGCTGCTAGCCTTTATATGCGTATCTAGCTAATTATAGTAAGAAGGTAGTAGGCAATTAGAGTACTATAGTAATAAGAATATCTATAGTAAAGGCCTATTAAGTATTGTAATAACGTAGAGTTAACTATTAAGGAGAAGTTACGTAAACGCTAGCTATTTGTTCTAGTTCTTAGCGATAAAGGCGTATAGGTAGTAGCTAGTTAGAGGTCTAGAAGAATAGATATATTAGTAGTTAAGGCGATTTAGTTTCTGCTGTAACACTAAGCTTATTTGTGCTATAACGTAGAGTTAATTGTTAAGGCAAAGCTACGCGAATGTAGGCCTTTCTACACGCATCTAGCCTATGCTAATCTAATAGTAGAGTAAGAACGTAGGCCTCTCTATATAGATCTAGATTATTCTACTATAAAGAGGAAGCTACTTAGAGTGTCTAGGTTGTTAAGATGTCTGCAAGAGTAGGTTAATTATTATAGTAAAGGTAGTTTAATTATTAAGGCAAAGTTACATAAATAGTAGCCTTTTTCTATAGTTTTAGGTAATTAAGACGTAAAGGTAATAGCTACTCTAAGCGCTAGAAGAATAGACTTGTATATAGTAAAGGCAATTTAGTTTCTACTATAACGCTAAGCTTATTTATACTATAACGTAGAGTTAATTATTAAAGTAAAGCTACGCGAACGTAGGCCTTTCTACGCGCGTCTAGCCTATAATAACCTAAAGGTAGAAGGTAATAGAAGCGCTATATACTTAGGCTATCTATAGAGAAGCTAAGTTAATTATTACTATAACGCTTAGTTAACTATTAAATTAAAGCTATAAAAACACAGGCCTTTATATACAGATCTAGTCTATCTAGATATAAAGGTAGTAGCTAATTAGAGAGCTAGAATAGTAGAGCTATCTACAGCTAAGGCGAGTTAATTATTACGCTAATAATAGGTTAACTATTATAGAGTTAGTAGCGCCTAATATAGGCGTTAAGTAGGTAGAGATACTTATAAAACTACCTATAGTAAAGACTAAATATATAACTATTAATAAGGCGATAGTCTATATATTAATCTAGGCGTTCTCTCTTTGCTTTGCTCTTTCTCTCTCTAACTACTAGAGAGTTATTCTACCTTTATATACTTTTTAACTATTTCTTCTAAGCACTATATCTAACTCTACGCTTCTTTCTAGCAACGATTAGATTAAGGCGTTCTTTATAGATAACTTGTCTGTTAGTTAATTTATTAAGTTTAGTAGGTATCTACTTACGCGCGCTATCTATAATAGCTAATAAGCTATATAGTAGAGAAGTACCTCTTTAGCTACTATATTACTATCTCTGCCTGTAAAGCTGCTATTATAGCTGCTAGCTTTATTAACTTATCTAAGTTTCTAAGCCTAGCCTTTATATTCTTTGCTAATAAGTTAGTCTAGAAACACTATACTAACTCTGTCTATAATAACGTTTATATATAACTTATCTACTCTTCTTACTCTAGCCTAAAGATATTCTACTAGTTTCTTACCTAGTATAACGTAACTCTAAGCTCTAGGCTTAACTTCTATACGCTTACGTCTGTGTTAGTAATAGTAAGCTACACTAGCTACTATTCTTCTTATAGTAAGGTATATAACTGCTGCTTTAGTCTTAACGCGTAACTTCTAGATAAGTGTTAGAATATTAGCGCTAATACTCTGCTTAAGCTTCTAGGTAATAGTGCTCTAGTCTATACTAATTACTTTAAGGCTAGTGTAGTGTGCGAATAGTATATAGTAGATAATAAGGTTTAATAGTTAGAGTAGAAGAGAAAGTAAGATATAAAGAAGATATCTATAAAGTTAGAGTAGGCATAAGATAATATGTAGCTAATTCTAATTTAATCTACTTACTATTTCTTCTATTTGTATTCTACCTTCTAGCTATGCGTTCTCTTCGCAATAAGTAGGCTTAATATATAGACTAAGCTAGATATTAAGCTAGTATAATATTATAATAAAGCTACGTACACCTACGCAACGTGCTATCTCTACTAGTATATACTAGTTTTAGAAAACAGTGTACTAAAATAATATATATAAGAAGAAGCGTAGTTTGTGTAGAAAACTATAAAAAAGAGAGCTAAAGAAGAGCGTAAAAGAGTAGCTAAGAAGAAGGCTGTAAAATAAGCTTAAAAAGAGTAGAAAAAACGCGATTACAACGCTTAAAAAGCTTCTAGATTATTATAATTAGGTAAAAGAGAATTCTTAAAAGTTATAAAGGCGTAATAGTTAAAACAAAGTAGTTGTAAAGGTATTAGAGAAGGTACTATTGCGCTAGTACCTGCGCTAAAGAGACTGCTAAAAATAATATAAACTAGAATAATTATAATACTATAAAAATATTCTAAGTAGTATAAAAGTTTTATAAGGTCTAGTTTAGTAATACGCTATATTATTATAATTTTATAGCAATATAACGTTATAATATAGCCTTATCTTTAAATTTAAACTAGTATTAGTAGGTAACTTAATTTGCGCGCTAGCTTAATACGCGGCTTAGTATAGTATTAGCTTAGAGCTTAGCGCGCTAAGCTCTATATTATAAAAACTACCTAATTGTAAGTAGGCTACAGAGTACCTATACGTTCTATATATCTGCGTATATATATACTATTACTTATAACTAATTTAGAATAAATTTAATAGTGTATAGAAAACTATAAGAAAGAGAGCTAAAGAAGAGTATATAAGAGTAGTTAGAGAGAAGGCTGCAAAAAGAAAAGACCTAAAAGAGTAGAAATAACGTGCTTAGAACGCTTAAAAAGCTCTTATATTATCTTAATTAAGAAAGAGAGTAATCTTAAAAGCTACTAAGGCGTTATAGTTAGAACGTTTGTTATAAAGGTAATAGAGAAGAATCTATGCCTACTACTAGAGGCTAGCACTTATAGCTAAATCTAGAGACAGAATTTAGCTAATTTAGAAGTAGCGATTTTCTTCTACTCTCTTTCTATTCTTTTTATAGAAAATACTCTTAAATTTGCGCTAAGGTAACTATAACGTTAGATACGCCTAACTAGTACTTTGCTGTAGTAGGTAGGTTCTGCGTATTAGTTATTCTTATTTACGTAAATAATATATCTATACTTACTATAAACTATTATATAGTAATTGCTTATAATAATTAACTATACTAATTAACTATAATAATTAACTATAAAAACTAACTATTATACTTTACTTTAATAATTAAATATAGTAATTAACTATAATAATAGACTTTAATAATTAAATGTAGTAGTTAAATATAATAAATAAGTGTAGTAATAGAGGGTAAAGATTAAGAGTAATAATTGCAGGTAAAGATTAAGAGTAGTTATTATAGGTAATAATTAAGAGTAATGTAATAATTAAGAGTAATAATTAAGAGTAATAATTAAAGGCGATAATTAGAGGTAATGCTTAAGAGTAGTAATTAGAGGTAATAACTATAGGTTATGTAATAATTAGAGATAATAATTAATAGTAATAATAGAGGGCGATAATAGAGGGTAATAATAGAGGGTAATAATAGAGGGTAATAATAGAGAGTAATAATAGAGAGTAATAATTAGTAGTAATACTTAAGAGTAATAATAGAGGGTAATAATAGAAGGTAATAATTATAAATAATAATTAAGAATAATAAGTAAGAGTAATGTAATTATTAGTAGTAATAATTAAGAGTAAAGATAGAGAGTAATAATAGAGAGTAATAATTAAAGGTAATAATTATAGATTATAATTAAAGGCAATGTAATAAATAGTAGTAATAATTAAGAGTAATAATAGAGGGTAATAACGTAGAGTAATAATTAAAGATAATAATTATAGATTATAAGTAAGAGTAATACAATAAATAGTAGTAATAATTAAGAGTAATAATAGAGAGTACTAATTAAAGATAATAATTAAGGATAATAAGTAAGAGTAATGTTATAGTTAGCGGTAATAATTAAGCGTAATAATAGAGAGTAATAATAGAGGGAGATAATTAAAGATAATAATTAAGAATAATAAGTAAGAGTATTATAATAATTAGTAGTAATAATTAAGGGTAAAGATAGAGAGTAATAACGCAGAGTAGTAATTAAAGATAATAATTATAGATTATAAGTAAGAGTAATATAATAATTAGAATTAATAATAAAGAGTAATATTTAAAGGCAATAATTAAGGGTAATTATTACAGGTAATAGTTAAGAGTAGTAATTAAGATTTATAATAGAGAGTAGAGTAATAGTTAAGTATAATAATAGAGAGTAATAGTTTAGAGTAATAATATAAAGCTTTAAGTACGTATTATAACTAAGAGAAATTATTAGGTATAATAATTAAGTGCTATAATTAACTATAATAAACGCTACTTTGTGCCTATAATTATATTATTGTATTATAGAAGATAATCTACCTAAATAGCCTCTAATATTTAGTAACCTAGCTCTACTATGTGTTTTTACTTACTCTCTTAGATTTAGAGTGTAGTGCTGTTAGTTACTATAGAAACCTATTTGCTAACCTAGATAGATATTAATTCTAAGGCTATTATAATACGTGTAAGAGAGTAGCAGCCTAATAACTTATTATTAAGTTTAGTTAGAAATGCTCTTAAATATAACTTCTAGATTTCTAGATTCTAACTGCGTGCGCAGATTCGCGATTTTATCTCTAGTGTTAGTAACTTTAGCATAGAAGAGAACTATTTCTAGAAGCGTTATAGGTAGGCTTTAGAAAGAAAGATAGAGGTGTACTTAGTCTAAAAGCTATTAGAATGTTTATTTTAGGCACGTAGACTATAAACTATAAATATAGTAATCTATAGTAAATAAAGGTATGTAGTATTAACTAGTTCGCGCTATTAAAACTCTCTTCTCTTTTAGCAAATAGTAGACGCTTATTAGCTATTACTAGAGATATAGACGTGTTTAGCATTACTATCTAGAATACTAGGCTTATAACGCTGTTAATGCTATTTAGCACACTATTAAGAAGATTTAGTCTTAGATAGATAGTAATTCTTACTTCTATAGCGCAAATATATTAACTTAGACTTATAGTTAGCTATAGAGAGCTATATAGACGCTCTAGCTATTCTAGAGTAAAGAGTGCAAGAAGGTCTAAAAGAGGTTTGCGCTTCTAGTAATGCTATTAAGATGTTACTATTAAGAAACGCTCTTACTACTAGGTTCTAGAATAGCGTCTATATTAGAGAGAATATCTTTAGCTTCTATAAGGCCTCTTTTAACTACCTTAGAAGACATTATAATATTCTAGTATATTAGCTATACCTTACATAGTAGAAATGTATTTCTAATTTACTTCTTAGCCTTGCTCTAGGTACTAGTAGATAGGTATAAGTATAGAAAGCTCTACTATAAAGAGTGTTTATAAGGTGTAAAGTGTTGTTTGCTAGAGAGATAGTAAGTAGTTTATATTACTAGTAGCAATACAGTCTTAGAGAAATGTTCGTAGATTATAGGCTAATCTAGAGATAGAAAACAGCCTAGGCTTATAGTAGAAGTTGTTTATAGCTTACTTGCCTAGTACGTACTATATTTAAGAGCTTAAAAGACGCATATAAAGAGTTTTAATCTACTTTCTAGAGCTCTATACGTAGGCTTTAGAAAGTGTTAAAGAGGTGTTCTCTTTCTAGGTACTGCTATAATATGTATTTTAGGTATATAGAACTTAAACGCTAAACCTTATAGCTATAATAGGCTTCTACTTACGCTTCTATATAGAGTTGTATTAGCTTAGGTTCTAGATTTTATAGTAGACTTTATATATAATATTTAATTATTCTTATAAAGCTGTATTACTAGTTTATATTCTTTTAATTAGCGTAGATTCTATTTAAAGGTTGTTAGAAAGCAAAAGCTATAATAATTTAGAATTTGTTAGTAGATATTATAACTAGCTCTACTACCTATAAGTAGAGTATATAGAAGTTTCTCTTATACTTCTTATAGGTAGTAAGGCTAAACGTCTGCTCTAGAGTTGCAACACGCAGTTTAACCTTGTTAAGAACCTACTAAACTTCTAGCTTTATATTTTTTCTTATTTCTTAGACGCCTTGTAGGTACTAACAGGTAGAGGTGTCTAATCTTATTATAGAACTATTATTATATTATACAGAGCTCTAGAAACTATAATATCTACCTAAGCTGCGCCTCTTAATAATTCTCTAGCACTACAATATATATCTACGTAGGTATATTTTTTTTAATCTTAAATAGTGTAAGCGTTTACGCGTTAAAAGAGAGGTATTTAGTGCTTATAGTAAGAGTGTGTATACTAGCACTTTTCTTTATCTAGTCTTATATAAAAGTTGTGTAGATATTTTATTATAGAGTTTTTAGAGAAGTTATTTAGACTCTATCTCTTCTTAACCTACTCTCTCTAAGTAGTATTACAAAATTAGTATATTTTACAAGAGCGTTCTTTAAGCCTTCTATTCTATCTAGCCTGCTCTTTCTAAGTAGTATTACTAAAATAGAATATTTTACTACAAGTTAGACTAAGAGTTATAAAGACTCTTAGTACAACGTTCTAGATAACAGAACTATTTATAGTTTTTCTAATTATTTATAGTAATTAGTTCTATTCTTAAGAATAACCTAGAGTTATTATCTTACGTCTACTCTTAAAGTCTTAAATCTTACGCATCTAAAGTATCTAGCTTTATTTTTAATCTCTAGGCTATTTAAAGATATTATTATATTTTTTTTTATTACCTACTATAGTGTAGCGACAGAAACTACCTATGTTACTATTAGCTGTATTATTTTGTGTAGCTTAAGAATTGTGTAGTAACATAAGAATGCAGGTATAATATTTCTAGAGTTAATAAGTAAATAGTACTTGCGTAGGTATTAGCAGTTAAAATAGAGTATATAGTATAATCTTATATAAACAAAGAGGCTAAGCTGCCTAGATATTATAGTAAAGGTAAGTTATTTTTTATATTAGCCTTTAGGTAGTACTGCAAATATTTAGTAAGTAGATTAGACTCTATAAAGAATAGACTTACTATGCTACATTAAAGACCTACTATAGGTTTAATATAGAAAGTACGCAGATAGAACTAATTATAGTAAATAGTCTTTATTTTAGAAACTTAAGAGTCTTGCTCTATAAAGAAAGAATACTAGGTTTTTTTCTTGCTAAGACTTCTATAGTAAGCTTAATTTTTAAAGAAAAAACCTAGTATTATTTACAAGATTTAATTTAGTAGCGCTTTTTAATGCTCTTCTAGTACTATAACTTATATCTATATAGAGGTAATTTTTAAATTTAGCTAGAGTGTAAGCGTCTGCGCTTAGACAAAGCAGTGTTTAATATATCTAGAGAGAGTGTGCGTACTAGCTATTGTCTTAGTTTAGCTTTACGTAAGAGCTAAGTAGAATTTATATTTTATAGGTTTTAGAAGACCTTGCCTATTCTACTCTTTCTACGCGCTATTAGAAACCTGTAATAATTATTAGTACTTTATATTTAATATTTATCTTATAACTTACTAGAAATAATATATTTTTTTTTTTATAGTTTTTTTCTCTACTTATAGCACAGCCTAGCTGCGCTATAAGCAGAATAAGGTAAAAAGCTCTAGAAACTAATAGAAAAATACTCTATTAGTTTCTAAAGTTATTCTCTATATTCTGTCTATAGATTAGCGTAGTTATATTATAAGCAAAACGTATTGTATAGGTTTAGTAGTTAGAAAGAAACGCTAAAGCTATAAAGAGACTAAAAAAAAAAAAAACAGAAACACTAAAGAGCTCGCTAATTACAGCTCTAACTCTATCTAGACTGCCTTTTCTAGGTAGTATTATAAGAGTATAATACTTAACTAGAGCTCTCTTTTAAGCTCTATATGTACAGAACCTGCTCTTTCTAGTAGTATTGTAAACCTCTAATACTTAACCTAAGCCTTCTTCTAGGCTGTAATTATATATAACCTACTCTTTTTAGTAGTATTACAAAACTATAGTAATTATTAGTATATATTATTCTATGTAATTATTATAACTTACTAAAAATAACGTACTTGTGCTATCTACCTATAGACGTAAAGTAGGTAAAATCTTTAGAATCTACTTATAGAATACCTAAAGTTAAGCGCTCTAGACCTCTAATTGTTAAAAAACTTTAATAGTCTACTAACTAGATCTCTCTAATTAGTAAAATATATAGTAACTAAAAAGACTTTAGCCTCTACTCTACTAGAGTAATAATTGTTTTGCCTAGAAGAGAGTACTAAGAGTTAAGCTATATTCTTATAGATAGATTTTAAGTTTATTGTAAGATTTATATTAAGTAAACTTAATAATTAAAAAAGAAGCTAGCCTACTAGTAAGAGAACTCTAAAGCGCTCTCTAATAAAAGTGTAAAAAAGACAAGGTTATGTAAAAGAAAACTATTAGAGCAAACCTTAATATTAGGCGCCTGTTCTACTCGCGCTAGACTATAACTTCTACTACTAGAAAGTACTCTAAAGCAAATCTCTGTTTTCTAAACTATAAGTAGTTTAGAGAAGTGTCTAAGTTTAAGTTTACGTTTTTGTAGAAGTTAGATCTATTCTTAGGTTCTAATACTAGTCTAGTAGAAGCTAAGACTAATAAAGATTATAATAAATATATTACCTCTCTATGTAAATACTAGCTTAGATAAGTACTAGTGTCTATATTTAGATAATTAAATTTTAACTAGTTTAATTAAAGGCGTTAAGGTTTACTACTACCTACGCTTGCGCGCGTTCTTTTTTAGCTTTAGATCTATCTAAGAGTAGATTAGAGTAAATTAAGCTAGCTACCTGTAAGCTAATCTATAGAAAGTAAGCTAGAACTTACCTTTAGTTGTAATACTAAGAGTTCTAGTAAAGGGTCTCTTAGAAAGAACCTAGTACCTAATCTAGAATTTAGAACTACCTTCTAATAGATTTAGTGTTATAGAAGTAATTAAGAGACTAGCGTAAATATAACTAACTTCTATATTATAGTTAGGTTTAACTCTAACTCTAAATATATAATTGCTAGTTACCTCTTATAGTTCTTATAACTCTAAACCTCTCTTAGTCTTTCTAGTAGTATATTTAATAGGTTACTCTATATTAAAGTAGTAGGCGTTATAGGTTAGCTCTAATTATAACTATAATTCTCTAGTTTAAATATATTAACCTTCTCTAGAGCGTAGGTTAACTTTAAAACTTAACTCTTATTTATTTACCTATTACTATCTAGGTCTGCAGAACCTAATAGCTAGTAGAGCAGAAAGTTACTTAACTATTACAGCTAGAGAGTTATAATTCTATAAGATAATACTAAAAAGGCATTCTCTCTAAAAGAGGGATGTATCTTTCTTCTCTAGAAACCTAGAGAAGTAGTATGCAAGGCTAACTATTTTAATAAGCTATTTGTAGTTTTATAGTATAATTACTTATACTTAGATACGTATAGCTTAATCTCTAAGGTAAGTATATAACTACTAGTAGAATTAACTAGGTAATAATTATACGCTAGAGCGCTAAAGCGCTAAGGCAGCACTTCTAAAAGAGTAGACTATACTAAAGAGAAGAGTTGCTAAAATAACTCTAACTATCTACTATAAAAGTATCTAGAGCGCAATTATAGTAGGCTGCCTATTTATTTACCTTTACTAAGTTCTCTAAGGCGTAGTCTGCTGCAAAGCCTAACTAGCGTTGCTGCTAGAAGCAAGTCTACTATATATACATTTTAAGAAGAGAAAGCCTACACTACCTTATATACATAAAGCGTAGATAGGTAGTAGAATAGTCTCTAAAGAGCTAGTAAAATTATTAGCAGCGCTATTAATCTATAAACTCTAAAAATAGTACCTACTTATAGAAGTAAGTAGAACTTTAGGTATTAAGCGTAAGTATAGGTGTAGCGCTAGAGCGCTGCTTTGTAATATAGGCTTTAGCCTACCTCTATAAGCCTCTAATAGTTGCTAAGTTCTAGGTAACGCGCTAGCTAGAGTTAACGTCTCTAACTACTATCTAGGTATTAAGGCACGTAAATATAAAACTAAAAAGTAGCGCCTACTCTAAAACTACGCTGCAAATAACGCTAAGAAGAGAGAGGTAAGTAGAAAGTATAGCTAAAGTAAGAGGTAATCTACTATAATAAAGTAACTAGTATAGCCTAATAGCTACTAATCTAATAAATAAGAATAATAATAGGCAGAGGCTCTAGCGAAAACGCTGTCTTAATCTCTAGGCTAAAGCCTATTTACTCTTACTACTAACTAAGAAAACTATCTATATACTAAATATTAATTTAAGTTACCTTATAAAAATATTTAACCTATAGTAAAGTGTAAAAGAGTTACTTTCTAGGCGCCTCTAGCTAGTTTAGTGTCTAAAACGTTTGTCTACTAGCTAAATATTAATTTAAGTTATCTTATAAAAATATCTAGATTATAGTAAAGCGTAAAAGAGTTGCCTCTAAAGCGCCTCTAGCTAGTTTAGTGTCTAGGCCTAATTACCTACTAGCGTAAATATTAATTTAAGTTACTTTATAAAAATAGTTGCGCTGCAGCTTAAAAGAGTTGCTCTCTATAAACCTTACTAATCTAATACTAGTCTAGCTAGGTAGATAACTAGGTTCTAAGAACTCTAACTACTTTTTTTATAATATACTTTATATATAGTAATAAATAGCTACTATATAAGAACTGTATAATACCTTTAGTAGAAAAAGTAAGCCCTTCTACTAATAGAGTTATCTCTTCTCTCTAGCCTAAGCTAAGAATTTAAAGCACCTAAAAGTATATTTTAGCTAAAACTAAGTAATTAAGCCTAAGATTTTATATAGTTTCTAGTATTCTCTAGCACTAGCCTATTAAACTTTTACGCCTCTTAGAGATTATTGCAAGTAGTACGCCTAAGACAGCCTACTAGAGTATAATATACGCCTAAATAATCTATCTATAAGCTAGATATTAATTAAAGTTATCTATAAGTATAGCTAGCCTATAGTAAAGCGTAAAAGAGTTACTCTTAAGGCGCCTCTAGCTAATTTAAAGCCTAAACGTTCTCTAGACTATCTTAAGTATATTTAGATACTTAGCATTTCTTTATTCTTAATTCTATCTAGATCTAGTAGTTTTGCCTAACTTTATATTCTCTTATATAGTGTAAGAACATTATTTAGCTTAATTTTTGCGTTCTAGAGTTAGAGTAGTAGAAAATAGCTTAGAGGTACGCTTTTTTGTATAGAAAACTATATAGACATGCGTAGGCTTATACAAACTATAAGCTAGATCTAAAAAATATAGAGTCTAGTAGCTTTAGAGTAAATTTAACTAAGTATAAAAATAAATATAGAGTCTAGTAGCTTTAGAGTAAATTTAACTAAGTATAAAAATAAATACAGAGTCTAGTAGCTTTAGAGTAAATTTAACTAAATATAAAAAGAAATATAGAGTCTAGTAGCTTTAGTAGAGTCTAGTAGCTTTAGAGTAAATTTAACTAAGTATAATAATAAATACAGAGTCTAGTAGCTTTAGAGTAAATTTAACTAAGTTTAAAAAGAAATACAGAGTCTAGTAGCTTTAGTAGAGTCTAGTAGCTTTAGAGTAAATTTAACTAAGTATAAAAATAAATACAGAGTTTAGTAGCTTTAGAGTAAATTTAACTAGGTATAAAAAGAAATACAGAGTCTAGTAGCTTTAGTAGAGTCTAGTAGCTTTTAGTTAAATTTAACTAAGTATAAAAATTAAGATTAATTCTAGTAGTATTAGTAGAGTCTAGTTGTTTTAGATAAAGTTTAAGTAAGTATAAAGTTTATTTTAAGTCTAGTAGTTCTAGAGAAAGTTTAGCTAAGTATTACTGTTCTAGAGTTTAGTAGCTATAGAGTAACGTTTACTAAGTATAAGCAAAGTAAGAGTAAAGTAGCTTTAACGTAGCCTAGAATCTATAGACTAAATTAAGCCTAATATAAGATAATAATATAGTCTAGTAGTTATAGTATAATATTTTATATTAGTAACTCTAACTATTAAATAATAGAGTTAGTTAAATACTAGATGTATAATATTAGACTATAATTAGGTGTATTATTCTAAAAAGACTAGAGACGAATTGCTACTAAGCTATAATAGTAAATCTAAGGTATTTATACCTATAGCTAAGTTAGCCTAGGCTCTTACAGGCTAGAGCCTAACACTAACAGAAATATTAAAGGTCTAGTAGCCTTAGTAATATTAACGTCTCTAGTAAAGTGTATACTCTATCTATAGTCTAGTACTCTTATAGTATTCTAATACTATATAAGTGTTTTACTTTTAAAACTATTATAATTATATATTCTACTCTATTTGCATATATATATAGTGTATATAGTAATCTATAACTTCTACTCTCTTATATCTCTACCTTATTCTATATAAATACTAGTATCTAAACTAAATTTTATATTATATAAAGTTAAATACTTTTATTCTTATTTTATTTTATTTTATATACTATTATATTATTAACATTAGTTATACGTATACCTATAGATATACTTATTATTAAGACTATATACGTTACTATATAACTTTAAAAATAAGTAGATTATATAAAAAATAAGTAAAGCTACTACTTTTATACTTTTATTAATATAAAATATAACTAAAACGTAGTTATATAAGCTAGTATATAACTATAGTATATATATATTTTCTAAATACCTTACCTTATAATATATAGTAGTATAAATCTTTTCTTAAAAAGTATTAGTACTAAAACTTAGGCTATAAAGCTAAACGCTTCTAGGTCTTATATCTATAAAAAGTAAGATATAAGTGTATTTACGCGTTCTATATATCTTCTTGTAGAGACGTAGAGATATATATAATAGAATTTAAAGCTATATATATATCTTATTACGAACTAGAACGTCTCTATATAAATAGAAAGTAGAAAAGAAAAACTTATCTAGAGATAGAGTAGATATCTAAAAAAAATTAGCTAGAGAAGCTATATTTCGCTCTCTTTATTATAATAATATACTAACTACTCTTATATATATATAGTCTCTTAAACTTATACTTTATTTAATAATACTACTAGAGTCTTAGTATAATTTAAGAAGTTACTACTACTAATATTTATATTATAAAGCTACTTAAATCTATGTTTATTTTAGAAAGCTATTAGACTTTTATTATATGTTCTAGCTGCAACGCTTCTTCTTACTTTCTAAGGTAAATATTACTTTGTGCGCAAAAGCTACTAGACTCTACTATTTAAGAACTTTAATTATACTTTGTATAGGCCTGCGCGTGTCTACATAGATTCTTATATTAAAAAGCGCACCTCTAAGCTATTTTCTACTATCTTAACTCTAGAGCGCAAAAACTAAGCTAAATAATGTTTCTACGTTATATAAGAAGAGTAATTTCTCTCTAGTAAGAGACCTAGAGCGCGTTCTGCGTAAAGAGGCGTCTTTAATAGTAGGTGTTCTACACTACAGCTAGAATTTAAAGATTTATAGCAGATAGCTTTGTCTTATTCTAGAGAAATTCTAGTCTATAGTTAGAAGAATTACTACTTATAAATAATCTTCTAAAGCTTTCTTAGAATAGGCTTTAGCGAGTACGTATATAATATAAAAGGTAGTGCTTAGCGAAAGAGGGTTCTTATAGCTGTGCAGCTAGTCTTCTCTACTACTACCTTTATGTTTGTTAAGCTTATAAGAGGATGCTAAAAGCTATAGATTAACTACTAATAATTAGTTCTAGAAAGTAGGAGACTGTATCTCTATAACCTAGCTAAACCTACTATTTAGAATCTCTTTCTACCTCTGTTAGAGTTGCTCTTTAATTAAAGAATTAGGCAAGAAGTTATTTAGAGTAAGCTTTAGTTCTCTTTGCTTCTTAAAGGTCTTAAAGCCTAGAAGAAGTATCTAGATTACTATATTGTAGAAAGCTATAGACTCTATTACTCTTAGAAACGCTTGCGCGCCTAGTAAGAGAGTTTAAGAAGATAGACTAGGTACTAAGAAAGGCTAAGTATCTTCGTTTTGCTGCGCAAAACCTAGTCTTAGAACCTATTTAAGTAAAATAATATAAAGATTAATTATAGAGTAAAATAGTAGCGTATACGCTTATATATACCTAGAGAGCT
The DNA here is from genome assembly GCA_023758125.1 of Alternaria sp. Ai002NY15. Taxonomy (NCBI): domain Eukaryota; kingdom Fungi; phylum Ascomycota; class Dothideomycetes; order Pleosporales; family Pleosporaceae; genus Alternaria; species Alternaria sp. Ai002NY15. The sequence continues at coordinate 11,691 of JAFVLO010000007.1, read as the reverse complement.
AGCTTATAGCTACCTTAGTATTTAAATCTTATTATTAGTAGAGTATAAGATAGTTTTAAATTCTAGTAGCTTTAGTAGAGCCTAGTACCTTTGCAGTAGATTTAAAATACACTATAAGTCTAGTAGCTTTAAAGCTAACTTAGCTAAATTAGAGATAAATACTAAAACTACTAGGTTTTAAGTACATTTAGCTACGTGCAGCGTAAACTAAGAGGCTAGTAGCCTTATTAGATACTAGTAGATTAGAATTAATTTATGTTATAATTACAAGAAAAATATAATAAATACTATAGTTTTTAGTTATACACAAAACAAAGTAATATTATTTAAGCTTATAATACAAAGCAAAATATAGAGAATATAAATTATAAGTATAAGAAATAAGATTTAATTATAGATTAATTAAAAAAAATAATATAATTTATATTATAACAGTACTTTAGAGTTAAAAAAAAGATATCTTACGTGTATTATTAATACTTCTATAAATTAAGTTATAATTAATATAAGTTAAAGATTATAATACTTTTGTATAACTAAAGCTGTCTAATTATATATATAGTTATTAACTAGGCGAAGTATTTAATATTACGCTACATTTGCAAGAAATAATTTATGTTAGTAAGATTAATAATATAATTATAATATACTTATAATATTAGTAAAATAAGAAGACTATTAGAAGTAGATTATAATTAGATAAAGTAGGTGTATTAAATACTAGTATATAGTGCATGTTACTAGACACATGTCTTACTAAGAAGAATTTAGATAAAGGCGCTATATAGAAGAAAATCTAAAAAATATTAAAGAAAAGTAAATATAGAAAGTTAGGATATAGTGTATATTATAATAGAAAAGTATTACTATTTAACTCTAACTCTTAAAAGAGGTCTTAAGAAAGTAGAGCGTTATATTATAGCTCTAGAAGCTGTAGTATAGCTATGCTCTTATCTTGTTCTAATAAGTAAAACAAAAATACTCTTCTTAACTAGAATTCTTTATAATTTTAATTCTCTTAATATAGGTCTTTGTTAATTAGATAATAATATACTATCTTTCTGCTTTGTTACTATTAAAGTAACAGAGCAGAAAGATAGTAGTTAGCCTATTATTTACTAGTAATTAAGGCCGCTAATAGGTTAATACCTAACGCCCTCTAATTCTTTTTCTATAAGCATTCTAATATTCTTAGATTAAAACGCTTAACTATCTAGTGTTAGTTTAATAATATAAAAGATATATAGGTTTACTAATCTCTAGATAGTTACCTAATTCTTAAGCTACTTCTTCTTCTTTAGCTCTAGCTTCTTGTGCGTAAATTCTAGAAGCTTAGCGTTAAGGTAGTTTCTAAATATATTATAGTATTCTCTTCTCTCTCTAGCTATTATTAAACAGCTAAAAAGAAAAGAAAAATAGAATAGCTCTTAGAAATAAACTAAAATCTAAACATATAATAGTTAGAAAGTTAATTGCTAGCTAATTACAAAGCTTAGGTATACGCCTATTAAACTCTAATTAGCTAGTAATTAACTTTCTAACTATTGTATATTTAGATATTTATTCTTACTACTAGTTTGTAATAAAGCTACGTGCTAAAAAAAGAACTATAATATAAGAGAAGAGAATAAATAAGCAAAACAGACACTATCTCTTAGAATAGATTTCTTTAAGATCTTAATTCTCTTAATCTAGGCCTTTAGATAAGGCAGGTAAGTCTTTTATAATAGGCTTCTACCTAGCTATCTATAAAGCAGGTTTCTTCTTAAGTAATACTAATTTATTATTATCTTTATTAGAACAAAGATTAATAATTGTAACAGCAGCATTATAGTTTCTAGGTTCTACTAGTAGAGTAGTTATGTTACTTACTAGCTTAGATATAGATAGTGCTTTAGCTCTATTTAACAACTAAACAAGACGCTAAACATCTCTTCTATAAACCTATTACCTAGAAAAAAGTATAATCTAGCTAATTTTGTCTAGTACGCTACTAGCAAACTTACAGATAAATACCTAAGAAAGAGGAGAACTTAAGGTAAACATTGTTCTATATCTACTAGTTTTTTAGTAGTTTAGCCTTCTCTGCTAGAAATAGCTATATTCTAGATAAGTTAGTAATGTAGAAGTGTAAAGATAAAAGTAAGAAATTTAAAAAAGAGAGAACTTACTTAAAGTTAGAAGAGGTAAAGAATAGCTATATTCTAGATGTGTATATGCTTTGTTATCTACTTAAAGGTAAATTTTTATATTTCTATAGGTATTTCTCTGTTCTTATAGAGATTAATAATATACTAGATCTATTTTAGAGTTAGTAAATATGTAATTGTTAAGATTAAGTACCTACATTATAAGCGTTATAAGTTTCTAGTTCTTATTTGTCTAAAATCTCTTCTTGCGTAGGCGCATTTAATTTAGAGATATAGGTATAGAGAGAGAGAATATAGGCTTTACTCTAGAATTATTTCTCTTCTCTCTTATATTTTACAAGAATAATAGCTTACTTCTTATTAACGTTGTCTATGTTAAAGTTATAGTAGTAGTTAGCCTATTTGTTACTAGTAATTAAGGCCGCTAATAGGTAGATAGTTAACGCGCCTAGATACTATTACTATAAATATTACAACGTTCTTGTATTGCTTACACTTCTTACGTAGTATCTAAGTTTACGTAAGAAGCGTAAGTAATTACGCAGAACTAGTTTCTTATAAATAATAATTCTCTTAGTGCTAATTTTTAGCAAGCTCTAAGAATAAACTATCTCTTACCTCTATTTAGACTAGAATAATACCTCTTACTACTAGCGTATACTCTTTGTTAGTTACTATTAGTAAAAGAGAGGTAGTTCTTCTATATAGATACACGCAACTAGTACTTATATCTACTATTTTTTAGGCAAAGAAATATATTGTTCTAGTGCTAAAGAGGTAAAGAACTACTATAAGATTACTTTAGCTTAGTTTTAAGGTAATAGCTAAACTTATTATTATAATTGTTTAGCTTATAGAGACCTAAAAAGTGCTATAATCTACTTAAAGGTAACTTTTTAGGTCTCTGTAGGTAGTTCTCTAGCTAAGAAGCTAATGTAATAGTTAGTAGCGCTCTAGCTAGCCTTATAGAGATTAATTATATACTAGATCTATTTTATAGTTAGTAAATATGTAATAGTTAAGATTAAGTACCTATATTATATATATTATAAGATCTAGACTATACTTTGTCTAGCTTATTTTTATGTGTAGGTACATCTAAATTTTCTTATAGTTTTGCTTTCTCTCTTAGAAGATGCTATATATTTGTTTTAAATGTAAAATAAGTAGAAAGAGTATATAAAGTTAAAAGTAGCAAAGTTAGCTATTAACCTATCTACTCTAGATTTTTTTAGTAATCTAGAGTAGATAGGTACTTTTTAAGTTGCTGTAGGTAGCTCTCTAACTAAGAAGCTAATATAATTATTAGTTCTATAGCTAGTTCTGCAAGAATTAATTATATATTTAATCTATTACCTTATTAGTATAGTTTTTAGAGTAAAGTTTAGGTACCTATATTATAGGTGTTGTAATTAGGCTGTGTATAAGCTAACAAAACTAGGTTGTTTTGTAAAAAATATCTAGCCTGCAATAAAGTGTAAAAACTCTCTTACACGCCTCTAGCTAGTTTTATACTTATACTTAATTTTTTTTTATCTATAAGTAGAATATTTGTTTAAGTTACCTTATAGAAATATTATGCCTATAGTAAAGCGCTAAAGAGTTGCCTCTAAAGAGTATCTAGCTATATTAAAAGCTTATAAAGTTTTGTCTAGAAGCTAAGTATTTTTTTAAGTAGTCTTATAAAAATTATTTAGCTTATAGTAAAGTGTAAAAGAGTTACCTCTAAGGTGCCTCTAAACTATAGCGCGTTATATAATAGAAGAGTTACATAAAAGAGTTGCTAGCCCTCTTTAGTAGATAGGTAAGCTAATCTACTAATAGAGTTATTTTGCTCTTCTAGCTAAGGCTAAGTATTTAATTAATTTAGATTGCACTAGCTTAGAGCTAGGCATTTAAAAGTACGCTTTAGAAAGCTACTTTAAGTAAATCTTTTACTCTTTTGCCTCTATTAATAGCTATAATAAGTAGCTTCTATTAGGTAGATATTAGTTCTAAAGGCCTACATAACGCTATAAACTCTCTAATTGTAACGCTGCACCTCTAGGCAAGCCTAGCAGTTCTTTAGATTATTCTAACTATATTTAGATACTTAGCATTTCTTTATTTCTATTTCTATATAGATTCTATTGTTTTACCTAACTTTATGTTCTCTTATATAGTGTAGAAATATTGTTTAGCTTAATTTTCGCGTTCTAGAGTTAGAGTAGTAGAAAATAGCTTAGAGGTGCGCTTTTTTATATAGAAAACTATGTAGACATGCGTAGACTTATATAAACTATAAGCTAGATCTAAAAAATATAGAGTCTAGTAGCTTTAGAGTAAATTTAACTAAGTCTAAAATAAATTTAGAGTCTAGTAGCTTTAGAGTTAATTTAACTAAGTATAAAAAGAAATACAGAGTCTAGTAGCTTTAGAGTTACTTTAACTAAGTATATAAATAAATATAGAGTCTAGTAGCTTTAGAGCAAATTTAACAAAGTCTATAAAGAAATTTAGAGTCTAGTAGCTTTAGTATAGTATAGTAGCTTTAGCAGAGTCTAGTAGCTTTACTAGAGTGTAGTAGCTTTAGAGCAAGTTTAGCTAAGCATATATATAGAAGTGTAGTAGAGAAGTTACTATAATATTAGAATAACTATAGTAAAAATGTCTTAACCTATACTATTTAATATTAATCTTTTCTATAAGACTATAGCGTATAGGCTATAAAGCTCTAAAATTATTCTTTAAAATCTATAATATTAGACAAGTAACTACTAATTAATATAGAATATAAGAGATAGTATAGTAATAGTATATTATTAAGTAAGAATAGACAAATTATAGCTTGCCTAGCTACGATTATCTAAAAGTTCTTAGAGATGTAATACATTTCTCTCTATAGAGTATCTTCTTGCGTATAAGTTGTATAGAATGTAGAAGGCGTAGTTAGCTTATTGTCTCTAGGTTGTCTTTAGGTTATTACTATACTATAGAATAGTAATGCTAAACTATAGGCTTTAAATTCTGCGTATACTATAATAAGTTAAAGAGGGGAGTATATAAAGTGTATTATAGTGTTCTTATTACTTCTATAATACTTACGTAATTATGTAGTTTATACTCTTCTTCTTCGCAATAGTAATTATTCTTATAATTATCTATCTTAACGTCTACGCTTGCCTAGCCTACTCTCTAATATTGCTTATTACTAGCGAGCTTATTATAAGAACACTTAGTGTCTATTAGTAACCTTGCCTATTATGCTTAGCTTAAAGAATATAAAATATAATTATATAAAGATAACTCTAGTAGCTAAAGCCTTTCTTCTAGCTAAGAAATTAGCTAGACAAGGCCTACTCTTTTGCCTTTAATAACATGCCTACGCACCTACTCTAGTAGAGACTATCTTTATAGGCTAGATTAGCTTCTATAGCAACGTTAAAGAATATATAAGAACTAGTATTATTCTTGCACCTTACTATCTACAAGTCTTAATATAGTATAGAGTTTAAGCTGCTTAGGCTTAAGATAGCAGAAACTAGTATATAGAAGGTAATATTACTTAGTATAGAAACTAGAATTAAGTAATAAATTATATATTAGAATAAATTTAACGTATTTAGTTGTATAGAGCTAAAGCTAATTCTCTAGATCTACTTATACTTGCGCTAGGTAAGGTTACCTAATTATCTAGAATATAGGCTTCTAACAATATCTCTCTTCTTAGGTCTAAACTCTTAGAATTAGCTAGAATAGGTAATTCTAGGCTATAGTAGGCTGTAGTATAGTTTGTTATTAGAAAACAATTAGTTAGCGTGTAGTTAGACTTAGATTACGTTATATTGCGAAGAAGCTATTTTTTAGACTTACCTTTACCTTTATCTTATAATTTTCTTACTTAACGCTAAAATAGATAATAATAGAGTATTGTAGTAAACACTACTACTTACGCTAGTAGCTAGCGTCTTTGCAGCATTATATTAAGATCTTTTAGATTTCTTAACTATTGTTTCTATAATTACCTATAATAATTAGGTAAGTTCTTCTAATTTTGCTATTTTCTAGTAGAATCTCTAATAGCCTATTATAGTCTTCTTTAGGCTATTATAGAGTATTATAGGTTGTTAAGATATATACTAAGCTAACATAATACTAGTTAATAATTACTAGCACTACGTTAACTATCTAATTTACGTTTACGTTCTCTTAGATAACTTAGATTCTACTAACCTTTAAAAGCTATAATTTAGTAGATTACTATCTATAAGACTCTTCTAACTTAACACTTTATATACTAATAACTTTCTAGTAACTATAACTACTCTGCTTAAAATCTAGTAGTTTAATAATCTAGGTAGCTACTAGACTAGTCTTAAACTATACGCTAATAGCTATCTTATTATCTCTAAGATTGCTATACGTATTACTATTCTATTCTAATCTCTCTTCTTTATATACTTTACTAACTATATATATTCTAGCTTATTGCTATATTTAGTAAACTACTACATGTTCTAGATATAAACTTAGTCTAGACTAGCAGCAAGATTAGAGTAAAGAACAACTCTTCTTAGTATAAAGTTCTATTTAATAATACAGAGCTGCTTTGTAATACTAAGGTCTAGTTTAACGCTTATATTCTTTAGAATATTCTTATATAAGTTATACTTTAACTCTAGTACCTTTAGCTAATCTAAGAAAGAGATAAACTAGTAGTAGGCTGCTGTAGTTACAAGCACTATAAGAATAAGCTAAAGTACCTATTTAACTATTAGAGGCTTAAGACTAGTAATAATAGCTAAGATACGTACTAGTGTATTAACTATTATATTAGAATATAGACTATAGAGTTCTAAGTCTATTCTTAGAGAGTTTAAGTCTAGGTAAAGAGGTAAGTTAGAGGTATAAGTAAGTTAGGTGTGCAGAATAATTAGATTTTAAGAGTAGTAGAATAATAAAGTTGTTCTTTTTACGTTAGTATTGCGCAACTAAGGTATATATTATAAGATAATGTTATTATTTATCTATTCTAAGAGCTATATTAGCGCTTAGGCTTATTATTTATTCTCTGCTTTGCTGTTACTAGCGAGTATGCTATTAGTATTAGAATAGGTCTAGTTAACCTGCGTAGTATTGTTAGCCTTAACAATAGTTCTATAGTTATTAGTAACCTTATAGAGTATGCTCTTACTTACCTTAATATAACTATAGAGTTAAGACGTCTCTACTTTAGCTACGTTAACCTTATCTAAAGTAGTAGCTGTCTTAAACCTTTCTATTACTATATTACTTTATAGCGCTGTAACTGCCTAGTCTAAGTGTACTATTTTTACTTAAGTATAATATAACTTCTTTTAATTAGTATATAGCTTTTCTGCGATACCTTTTACGCGCTTAAACTCTTTCTTAATCTCTATAGTAATATACTTAAAGCTTAATATACTATAGTAGACGTACACTAACTTTTTACTATTCTAGGCTAGAGTAGAGGTAGTATTACGTTTTAATAACTATATAGAGAGAGATAATATAGGTAGGCGTAGAGTATAGACGTAAATAACGTCTCTAAGAGAAGCGTTCTTAGATAGCGTAGTAGTAAGAGTAGCACGCTTACGCTTAGCTAAGATAAATAAATCTAGTAGCTTTCTCTTACTCTGTAGAGGCTTAATAGAGCCTATAGCTCTAGTCTTAGATAATATAATAATATAGTAATAGTAGACTAGAATATAAGTAAATGCTGCTAGTATTAGTACTCTATTACTTACTAGATAATTGTAGGTATATAATAATAGAGGTAGATATTATAGGCATAACGTAGAAAGAGAGAAGAATAAATAACGCGTTATAGCTAGTGTGTTTTACTACCTATATAATAGCGTATACTACTAACGCTAGAGATTACACTAAACGCGTTTGCACTTTACGTGCGTAGGTAAGCGTTAGCGACCTAATTATTTCTAGCTCTACTAAAGTTAATAGCTAGTCTATTATTGCGCTATTAGCGACGTTGTTATTAATAAGTAAGATAGTGTAATTAGTAAAAGTTATAATTAAGGTAATATAATTAAGAGAAGGTTAGTCTAGCGCATTGTATTTGTGCTAGCTACTACTAGCGTAACTATAATATAGCTAGAAGAGTTCTATAGTTTATAAGAATAGATATCTAAAGTACTATTAACTACTGCAGCGCGCTCTATAGGTCTAATAATTTAGATAATAATTAATTATTAACAAAGTTTAGAGCTTAAAAGACGTCTAGAGTTTAATACTAGTAAAAATCTATACTAACTTTAATACTATATTAGCCTCTACTAGCTTTTTAAAGTAATAATAACGTTAATTTAATAGTAAAGCTATGTTAAGAGAGATTAGATAATAATGTTAAGCCTTAGTCTATACCTGCCTCTACGTGCGTAACCTACCTACCTACCTATTTAAGGCACCTAAGGCACCTATAGATATACTTAGAGGTAGCTATCTACTCTTAAGATATTTAAGTAGCCTTTATAATAGCTTCTATAAGCTTTTATAGCTTAGCGTTCTAGCTCTAGAAGCCTTAATATAGCTGTTATAGTCTTCTATAAACCTAACCTACTATTTAATCTTACCTTTAGAAGCGTGTTACTTACTAATTATAATTTGCGTATAACTTCTCTTACTAGTAGCAATAGTACTTAAGAAGAAGTACGTTCTTAGTAAGAAGCCTTACTAAGTATAGTGCTAGTAAGCTTGCAAATTAATTTGCAGCTATTATAGATATAGACATCTATATATTTACGGAAAAGATCTACCTAGACAGAAAATCTTATAATTAACTTCTTTTATTAAAATGTCTATTATTTTATTATTAACTATACCTATCTACAAGAATTCTCTAGATTAGAAAGTAATACTATAAGAATTTAATAGATTAGAAAAGAAAGCTTTAATTAAAGTAGAGCCTATTATTATTAATCGCAAGAGTTAGTACACTAATTCTACTAAAATTAATAATAATAATATTTATATAATAGGCTAGTGTTTAGATCTTAGAAGTGTCTAAGTAGCCTTTGTAGGTGCTTATAGTCTAGTGTTTAGAGTTTAGTAGCGTTAACGTAGCCTTTATAGGTGCTTACAGCCTAGTTTTTAGAGTCTAGATATATCTACGTAGTACTTACAAACTTTTATAGTCTAGCAAATAGACTCTATAGAAGTAGAAGTAGCCTCTATAAGCTCTTATAGTCTAGCGTTAGAGCTTTAGAAGCCTTAATGTAGCTGTTATAGTCTTCTATAAACCTAATCTTTAGTTTAGTCTTCTCTAATTAGGCTTATTATTATCTATATTCTAGTCTTAATTAGAACTAGCAAGGTTATTACTATCTTCTATAATAATAGAATACTGTGCAGAGCCTTAGCTGTTAGCTAAAGGCGTAGATGCTATAACTAAGATAGGTAATTATATAATAAATGTCTTTAGGTATAGAATATTAGAGGTAGAGGTATTTAGCTCTAAGAGAAGTTAAAGTAGCTTTTATAAGTACTTATTACCTTATATTTAGGCTCTAGGTGCGTCTAAGTAACTCTCGCAAAGCCTAGAGGTCTTGTAATTTAACTCTATAGAAGTAGAAGTAGCCTCTATAGGCGCTTATAAGCTAGTGTTTAGGCTTTAGAAGCCTTAGTGTAGCTGCTATAGTTTTCTATAGACCTAACCTATAGTTTAATCTAGGTCTTACGTCTACGCTCTTCTTAATAAATAACTAAGATTACAAAATTAACGTTTTATATATTTCTATATATATACCTGTAGGCGCTAAGCTAGATAAAGACGTGCCTTCTAGCTCTTTGCGAAGTAGCAGCTCTATTAAGATTACTAGTAAAGATAATAAGTAAGCTTTATAGATAAAACCTTCTTTTCTAATTAATAAGTATAAGTCTCTACTAAAGAGATGCTTAGTTAAACTAGAGTAGTATAGAGCTTTTTGTATAGGTCTGTACACGTTATTTGTAATAACAAAACTAAAGGCGCGATAGATACTATTTAATAAAGTTCTTAGAGTTATTAATAATAACCTTTTAGTTAAGAAGTAGTTCTCTCTTCTATAAGTAAAGCTAGTTCTCTATACGCGTAGGTATATTACTACTAGACGTAGATATTATAGACCTTAGGTATAGTAGAATAGGCTACGTATTTACCTAGCGTGCTAAAGATAAAACAAAGACTATAGCTAACTAGCTTTAGATATATTTAGTGTATAGGTTCTAGCTATAGTTATTATAAAACGTAATTAGCGTATAGTCTTATATTTCTTTAGTGTAGATAGAGTACTTGCCTTTAATAACTTTATAACGCTAAAGTAAGCTCTAGTATCTATCTTTCTTTACTTTAGCGAGGGTAGTATATATATATTATTCTTCTTCTTGCTATCTAACGTCTCTGCGCCTAGGTTGTATTAGTAGTAGAGAAATAAAAGGTAAAAGTAAGCACTTTTATATATTTGTATATAGCTAGCTATCTATAGAACCTATGCTACTAGTAGAAGAACTTTATACAAAAGCTAGTGTACTTACTATAGAGGTATATATAGAATTAGTGTAAAGAGTATATAAAGTTAAAAGTAGTAAAGTTAGTATAAGAAAATAAAAAGCAAAGTGCATATGCTAGAGTAGTTAAGGTATTTATCTAACTATAGCTTAAATAGACGTGCCTAAACGTATATTTATTTAGTTAGAGTTATAAACTACGCTTAAGATAACGCTTACTAAAGAAAAGAAACAAAAGCTTAAAGACTAAACGTATAGAACTAGGTAGTTAGAAGAGAAGTATAGTATATCTGCTCTAGAGAAGTTAGCTATATTAAAGAGTAAAGAGAAGAGAAAGTAATTTAAAGAAGAGAAGACTTATATAAGGTTAGAAGAGGTAAAGAATAGCTATAAAACTACTTTAGTTTAGCCTTTAGATAATAGCTAAACTTATTCTTATACTTTCTCTTCTAATTAGTAGAGTTAGCCTTTACCTACTAGCTCTAGATTCTTATATGTTTAGTAATCTATTAAAAAGGTACTTTTTAGGTTTCTGTAGGCATTTCTCTAGCTAAGAAGCTAATATAATAGTCTATTCTATAACTAGTCTTATAAGAATTAATAGTGTACTAGATCTATTACCTTATTAGTATAGTTGTAAGAGTAAAGTTAGGTACTTATATTATAGGTATTATAAGCTCTAGATTCTTATCTATCTAAAACCTCTTCTTATATAGGTGTAATAGAACTAGAGCTAGATCTTGCGCTGTTTAGCTAAGGCTTTAGTTACTTAGAAGCGCGTTACTTTTCTAAGAATTTAGATAAGAATGCTAACTAGGCTCTGCCTTATACACTCTTTAGAATTCTTATAGGTATTATAACTTTAACGCTTTCTCTCTAATTATAATAAGTTAGTATTTCTATATAATAGATAATATCTTCTTAATTACTTACGTATTAGTGTTCTCTTTTATTAATGTAGAGCGCTTAGGGTTAGGGTTAGGGTTAGGGTTAGGGTTAGGGTTAGGGTTAGGGTTAGGGTTAGGGTTAGGGTTAGGGT